>LT669790.1:4369246-4969246 GCA_900128785.1 Arabis alpina | reverse complement strand
CTATTTGGTGAGGCTAAAAGATTCATAACCTTGGGAAGAGATACAAGCTTACCTTTTCTCCTAAAGATATTGACATCCACTTATCCAGCGGCTCGAGATTACCAGAGAGAAAGGACCTACGGTAGTAGAAAGGAAGAAGACTTGGCCACTGACGTGCTAAAAAGTACATGAATTTCCTCTTTCGTAGCCACTGCTCCCAAGTTTTCGCCATCTCTTCCTTGTTCATGCTTGGCTCATATGGATTGATCATAGGAGCTAACATGGCAACTCCTGTAGATAGATAAAAAACACACAATACAATTATCAATAGTCTTGCCATTTTACCTTGTGTCATTCTTTGAAACTATCGTAATATGAAAAACTATGAATTGATATGCATTCAAATCTTATTCAAAAAATGAAAGGTACCAGCTATTTTGTCAGGAAAGTATCTCATTGCAGCCCAGGCATGCACGCTACCACTTGAATGACCGAGTAACCAGAACTTCTCAACAATCCCTAGAGCAGCAGCTAAGTCAATCATATCCGAAGCAGATGAACTAAGGTTCCGAGCGCGATGAGGATCACTTTCTCCAAACCCTGGAAGATCATATGACACTAAACGGACACCATACTCCTCCAGCAATGATTCTTTCACTCCAGGTATACCTTAATTAGATAATCTCGAAGCATTAGATGCAAATCAGATGTTACCTCACCAAAAGTAACTCAAACTGAAAAAAGAAACTTATTCAATCATACCTGCAAGTCGAGAGGAAAGAAAAGAATGAGGCACAATAAGAGAGTATCTAGCTCTCTCCGCTGAAACACCAAGCTCCTGGTAAGCTAAACATCTACCATCTGGAAGCTGTACACGGCTTGCACCGAGAGGATGCAGACGGATTTTCTTTAACACAGGAACAGTTCTATCATGATCAGAACTAAAACTTAATACTGCATTTCAAAGTAAGATACATCAGAGAAACAATACAAACCTCTCTTGCACTAATATAGAATCTATTCAATACTGCCATTTAAACCAACACAATACATTTCCACAAGTTAGCTAAAACCAAAACCAAGAAAATCTTGATTCTACTGTTTTATCTTAATACCTGCGAGAGCTAGGAGGAAGACAAAGAAAACCACAGGCCAAGCATGTGCAGGATCACGATCTTCAGGCAAGTACTCATTAAGAAAGCTAAGCTTTTTAGAAACCTTAGCAGCTGGTTTACGAAGCTTACGAACAACGACAGAGTCTTCACTCACAACATTCTGCTGCACAACGTCTTTAAATCCAATTGCAAGATCCATAAGCATTTCTCCCCATGACTTCATAAACCCAGTTACTTGATCTTTCAAACTCTCATTTGATTCGGATCCAGACCCGGATCCATCAAAACCCGAAATCTTTGACCTTGATTCAGTATCCGCCGTCAAATCGATCGGAGAATCGTCGTATTGTAAATTAGAGTCCATAAGACTCGCTAACTCGTCTTGCCACGTAGGCACTCCTCTTCTCATCTCCTCCATTGAAAAACCCTAATCCGAACCAAACTCTTCACAGCAACAAGATCTGTACATTGAGGTTTCTATGAGAATCACAGAGAGAAAACAACACAAAGAACATGGCGAGAATAAGCAGCAACTGACACCTTTACAAGCGTGAACTTCAAGCTCACTTTTTTTTACTTTCTAAAACTATAATAAAAATCACTTCTTTATATTAAATTAAGAATTTCAATAACAAAACATTGTTGTATCTCTCTTTTTCTATACAGTGATAGTGAAAGAGACAAAAGTTTCTCTCACCATATATGACTCAGAAACAGCTTAACAAGTTGATGTTATGTCTCAAGAATCAAACTTTTAAATCTTTTCTTTTTCAATATTCTCTTTGATTTTGACTGGTTTTATTGAAATGGAAAATTACTTTAATCCGCCATTGATGAGCTTTCTTCACCATCTCTTCCTTGTTTCTGTATTTTTGTATTTAATTGTTTGTCTAAATGAATACAGACCGTTAGATCAATATTTGTCTTTAAAGTAAAAAAAATCGACGGTTGTGCATGTTGTTACCGGCTGAACCAGTGCGTGTCGTGCGCTTACTCTTGCTTCGCTTTGTGTGCCTTTTACCTGTTACTGCCGGTTTTTTGCTGACGTGGCGGATAGTGTGTGAGTCGTGGGTGTAGTAGGTGCACGTGACTCGGAGACGAATGTTTCTCTCTCTCTCTGTATAAATATATGTAGCGCGTATTCGTATACCTTTACAGTGAGAGTGTAATATTCGTATACAAATCAGTATTGTTTGGGCTAAATGAGTAATGTTTGGGCTTAGTATGTAATGGGCCTTAGCGCAGCCCAATTAGTGTTGATAATAAAAGTTATCGGTATATAAGCCTTTTCATAGTATTAGGGTTTTGTCTCTCGCGAAGTAAAGAAGGTCGAGCCTTTCGTAGTTGCAGTCTATCTCTCTCAGTCTCTTTCGCCGTCGTCAATATGGGGTACGGTTTCGATTCTTTCGTGTTGGAAATCTCATGTCTTCGTTTTTGTGGTTTTGGGTTGTTGTTCGATTCGTGTTTTGTGTCTTGTGGTAGTCGGAATCTGGGGATTGGGAAGGGTTAGATTATGGGATTTGAGTGGTTGCATTGTGTAGAAGTACTTGTTTTATGATCACCTGTGTGTTATCTGATCTGAATGGAACTGGTAATTTGGCTTAGTAATATCATTGCGTCTTTGTTTTGAGTCATTTTTTCATTACTCATTAATTCGTCTTTATATGTTAAATGAATGTTAAACTTCAGTTTTCTGTAATCTGGGAAATTAAGAGTGTGATTTGTAATGCCTCATGTCTACTTTCACTCCTTTTGGGTTGCTAAAGCTGAGATTGTTAGTGATTAAGATTTTAAGGTTATGTCACAGTGAGCATTTAATATGTCTTGTATGTTTAGTTGAATATGTCTTGTTTACTCAATTCGGTATGTCTTGTTTTTGAATCTGTTCAGTAAGACACGTGGTATGGGAGCTGGACGCAAGCTGAAAAGGCTTAGGATCAATCAGAGGTGGGCAGACAAGCAGTACAAGAAGTCTCATCTTGGAAATGAGTGGAAGAAGCCTTTTGCTGGGTCTTCTCACGCTAAAGGAATCGTCCTTGAGAAAATGTAAGTCTTACATTTCTCTCTAAGAGTTTACTCTGTTGTGAAATTCCCTATTCATCTCACTTTCTTGCTTGGTTAAGTATTGACCATGATGAGTTTTGTGGGAATCATGCAGTGGTATTGAGGCTAAGCAGCCTAACTCTGCTATCCGTAAGTGTGCTAGAGTTCAGTTGATCAAGAATGGTAAAAAGATTGCTGCTTTCGTCCCCAATGATGGTTGTTTGAACTACATTGAAGAGAATGTAAGTTTGATGAAACCTACTTTTAAATAATCAGTTCTGTCCTTAGTAATGCTTCCATTCTCTTGACTCATTTGATGGCTTTTGTGCAGGACGAGGTGTTGATTGCTGGATTCGGACGTAAAGGTCATGCCGTCGGAGATATTCCCGGTGTTAGGTTCAAGGTGGTCAAGGTGTCTGGTGTCTCACTCTTGGCACTCTTCAAGGAGAAGAAGGAGAAGCCTAGGTCTTAGATTCTGAGACTGTTCAATCTTTTTGTTAATGGATATTTGAAGACATTTCGATGTTTTGCTTCCAAGATTAAGGAACATGTCTGATTCTCTTTTTCTTTGTACGAGGAGTTGAGTTTTAGTCTTGCTTTTGTTTCACATGTTTTGGTTTCAAATTACACTCAAGTTTTTATCTATCTATCCCAGTTTGTCATATCTATACATGTTACATTTCTCATAACATTTGCTAACGGATTATCAAACTGAAACCTTTGATAAGAACTCTTGCTAAGCAAATTTCTCAAATCTTGAAACAAAAAATAGCTTTGTAACAAACTCTCACCTGAACGGGTAGTTCTACTCTTATATGATACAAGTCTTACAATCCTAAACTTTGAAAGAGAAGAGAAGCTGTCTACAAAAGAGTAATATGCATTAGTCATGTTGCTTGGTCCTGATACACCATGCTTGATTCTATACCCGAGATCTCTGATTAGATGGTTAGGAGCTGATGCTGAGCTTCCTACTCTGCAGAAACATCTTCCTTGCAACAACTATCAGATCCATCAGAGCAGTTCTCCTTGCCAGGTTGCTCTTTCAAGTCCGAGGCAGTGATTTTCTCCTCAGTCAGATCGCTGTCCTTCATAGTAATATCACCCGCATCATTTGCAGCATCAGCATCTTTCTTATCCTCATGCAGCACCTGCTCTTTAGAAGAGTCTTTCAAGTCCCTAGAATCCAGCTTCGAGTCTTTCACAAGGTCAGTACTAGGTGTTTCCTTTATGACATGATCAACTTCTTCAGATTGTAGGTGGTCTGGACTGATAGAATTTGGTTTCTCACTTGGGTTTTTGGTAGCAGAAGCAGAGTGAGGGCTTG
The DNA here is from genome assembly GCA_900128785.1 of Arabis alpina. Classification (NCBI taxonomy): domain Eukaryota; kingdom Viridiplantae; phylum Streptophyta; class Magnoliopsida; order Brassicales; family Brassicaceae; genus Arabis; species Arabis alpina. The sequence goes on along the minus strand of LT669790.1, from coordinate 4,964,782 downwards.
AAAGCGTTTCATTAGGAGAAGGGGAAATGTCTCCTTCAGGCAATCCTTTGGCTTTAGGTTTCTTCTGGAGACTTTTTCTGCTTCCATTGTTCTTGGCTGCCTTTTTGGAGGTGGAATTACTGCAAGTTATGAGTCCGGTAGGTGTTGAAGAATTCATCTGGTTTGCTGCTTTCATTATGCTTGCCCCAATCCCGAAACTTGCTCTAGCTCTCTTCGGTGTAATCTTATCACCTGTATGATTTCGATCATTCTTGGGAGAAATTGGAGATCCTGAATCCTCCTCTGTCTGCAAGTTCGCCTTGATCTTTTTCATGGACTTGGGAAGTTCTGAATGCACAATCTTGCGTTTCTTTTCACTATCTGGCTTGATAGCAGAGTTTTCATGTGATTTGTTCCCATTACTTCTGCTTAAGCGTATCTCAGCAATGAAATCAGCCAGAGTTTTCTCCTTCTTGGCCTTCTTTTTCTTTGGAACAGTAGTATCGTCATACTCAAAAGTTTTCTCTTTTTTCTCCTTCTTCTTTGGAACTACTGTATCCTCATACTCCAAAGTTTTCTCCTTCTCCTCCTTTTTCTTTGGAACTACTATATCCTCAGACTCCAAAGTTTTCTCCTTCTTTTTCTTTGGAACAGTAGCATCCTCATATTCAAACACTCTATCGTCTTTACCGTCATCTTGGTCTTCTGTCTTTTTCCTTTTCGTATAAACTTGTTTAGTCTTTTTCGGTTCAGAAACAGAAACTTTCACTTCCAGTAAGCTACTTTTCTCTTCTGCAGGAGAAATCTTGGGTGCAGACTCTACTGACCCCTGAAGTGTCTCAAACTCGGGAAGGTCAGTATAGCCTTTCCAGCGATTAAAAGCCAATAAGTTAGCTCTCTGACTTACAAATTGCAGCCCATCAGTAGCATCATAACTAGGAGAGCATGCTAAACGTTTCACATATTCAACAAGGTTTGCAGGTTCAAAGAATTTTGCACTTGAGACCTTGTCTCCGCCTTGTATACTGCTTGAATCTTCTCTAATTCCAGGATTGATTATGTTCTGAGTCTTGATATTCTGATAAACTTCCTCTGAGATACAAGAACAAGCTAAACCAAACTCTATCCTTCTTGATACCTCTTCTAAAGCAAAATCAATAGCATCAACAAAATCGGATAGACTACTCTGCTTTGCCATTTGGGAGAAATGCTGTCGAAAAGGCTTTATCTTTGATGCATCATTCCAAGCAAAAGAGCAATCACCGAAATATGTTACTAACACACTTCCTTTTTTGGAGTGCTTCTTCGCTTTGTCTGAAGCAGCAGAGGCATCAAACACCTGTCCAGGCCACCATGGATGGCTCCTCACTTTAGCCCAAACCATATCTGAGTCAGAGAGCTTCACCTTTGGAGTTACAAGTGCAATATCATCATCCGAACTACTCTCATCCTTGCTCTCATGTGGCTCTAAACACACAAAATTATCAACATCCAAGTTCTCAACTATTGTTCCTTGCTTTCCTGAGCCATCCGGTTTTCTATCCTCACCAAGGTCTTCACTATCCAGTGTGACATCAGAACCCTTCACATCGGTGAGATTAGCGCCATGAGAACAGACCGTCTCAGGTTCCACTTCCTTCTCGACCACAAGCTCCGATTCTATCCCATCGGGTATTCTATCCTCACGAAGGTCTTCACTATCCAGTGTGACCCCAGAACCCTTAACATCACCAAGGTCTTCATTATCCAGAGTGACATTAGAACCCTTCAAATCGCTGACATTAGCAGCATGAGAAGAGACTATCTCAGGTTCCACTTCCTTCTCAACCACAAGCTCCTCTTCAATCCCATCAGAATCTTTTTCACACAACACTTTTTCACCCTTAACCACCACTACCTCTTCGCTATCTACTGGTACCTTCTTCTCACTTTCTTTAGTCTCAACACCTACATTTTGAGTTCCAATGCCTAGATCTAACCCTCCATTAACAGATTCCGTTTGCTTCTCCATATCAGTAAATCCATTACTTTTCTCCAACCCATGATCACCCTCCGAAGCTAAGCTTCCGCATCCTTCTTTCTCCTCTTCATCGCGCTTTGTTACCAGCTGCTCCTGAGCTTGACCACTCAAAGGGTCAACTAGGGTTTCAGTAATCTGATCCTTTCCGACTGCAATCCCCGACGCAGTAGACCCATCAACAGCTTCGGAGCCTGATTCAACAACACCTTCTTGTTCCGTCGACATTAGCAGTAGTACCAAAACAAAACCCTAAAGAACAAAGTAAAGAAATCATCAGAAATTACTTCACTTCATTTCCAAACAATACAAGTAAGCGTACCTACGGTGAATAAAGAAACAAGAGAGAGTGAGAGAGCGTAACAAACCTACGGTGGTCGTCGTGAAATCGGCGAATTTTCCGGCGGCGAGAGCTCGTTTCTTCAAGTAAACCAAGACGTCAAATCGAACCAGAAACGGGTTTTTCGTTTTTTGGTTTTTTTATTTTATTTTGTGAATATTAATAAATGAGGCAAATCCACGTGGCGGGTAGCTAAAGCAATTTTTATCCCTTCTTCATTTATAAAATCACTGGGTTTAATGTTCAATCATTAGGCCCACTTACAAAACCCATTAGGAACAAAAGCCTTTTATATACCTTTTTTTCCCGCCAAAAACAATTGACGACGAGTGGGTTTTCGCGGTGATGGGTCTGTACGGAGACGGCGATGAAGGCGGAAGTATGGCGTCGAGACGCCGTGGGTCAATCGGAATTGATTCTATGGACATCGCGAAGATATTAGCTGTGTATATCAAGGACAACGAGAATTTAGCCACCGACGAGGAGAAGCTGCTGCTCACGGCGGAGCTCATCCGCATCTTCTCAGATTCACCTGGTAGAGACCTAGTTTCTCAGGTTAGTGACTGTAGACTCATTTGACGGAAAAGTTGTATCGAATTTCTGGTAAATTTCATGAATCGAAATTGCATAGAGCTTGATATAGCAATTTTCCGGTTAAATTAGATTTTGCATCCCTATTGATTTTTGAAGTATTAGGGTTGATAGAGAACGATTAGGTCAATTAGTGCTTCTTGGTAGCTAAGTATAGGAGAAACAGTTCATTAGTTTCTTTCATGGTATGAGACAATTGATACAAAATGGGAGAGAAACAGGTTAATGAAGAAGGTGGTGGCTCCTTCTCTTTGTCGCTTGATCTCCAGCAATTCAAGAAGATATCTGATATCGAGAACTTTTTCATAAATCTGGAAGATAATCCCAAAGGAGTTATCCCATGTATGAGTGCTGCAGTTCACAAGGTTCTTTTAAGTCAATGGGAGACTAATGAGCTTGATAATGTTATGAAGATTAATATTCGTCTGCATAATTATCCGGAATCTTCAATCTCCTTGAAAAACCTTAAAGCAGCATATATTGGTAGACCTCTGTCTCATTTTGAGAAATGAATAATATAAATGAAGACCGTAAGTGAGACATAGCGTGACTGACCTGCGATTTTGTGTTTTGAAATTGCAGGAAAGCTTGTAACAGTTCATGGGACTGTTGTTAAAGTTAGTACTGTGAAGCCCCTTGTCACACAGATGGCTTTTGACTGTGCAAAGTGTAAAACTAGCATAACACAGGAATTTACTGATGGGAAGTTTTCACCTCCACAAAAATGTGACTCCCATGGATGCAAGTCCAGAATTTTCACTCCAATCCGGTCCTCCGCTCAGACGATTGACTTTCAGAAAATCAGGTGTTCTCCTATTTGCGCCTTATGATTTTGTGTTCTTCATCTTTTGTTAGTTATGCATCTTATCATTGTTAATCAGCTGTCGAAGTGCTTTTCAGGGTACAGGAATTGCAAAAGCTGGAAGACCACGAAGAAGGACGAGTACCTCGAACTGTAGAATGTGAGCTGATGGAAGACCTTGTGGACACATGTATCCCTGGTGATGTGGTGACTGTTACAGGAATTATAGGAGTAATTAGTAATTACATGGATATTGGAGGAGGTATTGATGCTATAACTTTCATGGTTATCCATAGTTTCCAAACATTACAATGCCCAAATGACTGCTATCCGTTAAAGTTTAATAGCTATAGAATTGGAAAACTGTTCTTGACATCTCTTATATCCATATTTTCCTTATCACAAGATCAGTTGTTTGTTTTATTTATAATTACCATGTCGCCATACCCTCGAAGAGATTGATTTAATATGCTAACCCCTACTCAGTCTTAACAAACTTTTGAAATGCTAATGTTCCAGGGAAATCAAAGTCCAAGAATCAAGGATTCTACTATTTATTTATAGAGGCAGTATCAGTGAAAAATTCCAAGAAGCAGTCTGCATTTGAGAACTCAGAAGATCCGAGTAGCAATGTTCAGACTGCAGATGTTGGTGACTTATATTCGTTCTCACAGAGAGATTTGGAATTTATTGTGAAGTTCAAAGAAGAATATGGTTCTGATACATTCCGTCGCATACTTCATTCAGTCTGCCCATCCATTTATGGACATGAAATTGTCAAAGGTTGAACACTTCTTTCCATGACAAGTTTCGCTCAGAAATGATAGGTGAAGGGTTGATAATTACTATTAGAAGCATATAATGATACATCTGTCGTTTGCTTTTTTCTTATCATTTCAACAGCTGGGATAACACTATCCCTTTTTGGAGGAGTAAGAAAGCATTCAATGGATCGGAACAAAGTTCCAGTCAGAGGAGACATTCATGTCATAATTGTTGGTAAATTTCCGAACCAAGTTTAATTTAATGGCTTAATCCCAGTCTAGAGAGTACATGGCCTGAGGGAAGGTTATTCGTAACTACTTTGAACTGATGCACAAAAAATTTGATTGATGATTTTCGATGCACTAATAGGTGACCCTGGATTGGGAAAAAGTCAGCTCTTGCAAGCAGCGTCTGCCATTTCCCCTCGTGGCATTTATGTATGTGGTAATGCGACGACTAAAGCAGGGCTCACCGTTGCTGTAGTGAAAGATTCGATGACAAATGACTATGCGTTTGAGGCTGGTAGCTCCTTTCCCTCTACTTCATTTAGCCAGTAAAAACTTCAGTATATGGCATATAATTGGGTTTGATCAGTATTAGGATAGGGTTTATTGAAGAACTTCACACTACCGAGTAGTTGTACAAGCATAGGCACTTTTTTTTGTACATACATTTAGGAACCCTTACTTTAAAATATGTTCAACTGATTTGTGGGTAGGAAGAGAAATTTTCATCTTTGTTAACCTATTGCCCTATGCAGGTGCCATGGTACTTGCAGATGGTGGGTTGTGCTGTATTGATGAGTTCGATAAAATGACCAACGAGCATCAGGTTTTGTCTTATCAGCAATGTCATTACTTATGATGCTGAAGTTGTTTTCTCATTAACTTGCATGACATTGCCATAGGCTTTGCTAGAAGCAATGGAACAACAATGTGTCTCTGTTGCAAAGGCTGGGCTTGTAGCTAGTCTATCAGCTCGGACTTCTGTTATAGCTGCAGCAAATCCTGTTGGTGGCCACTACAAGTAATTTTCTGACTGTGCTATCTCATCATTGTGGAAGTGTTTGAATCATATTTGCCACACAGTTTAGTGCAGAATAACCCAGCATGAAAGAAAACCAAACTAGCATAAATTCTTCATACTCACAATTTCTTCATAATCTCATTTCAGCCGCGCAAAAACTGTAAACGAGAACTTAAAAATGAGTGCTGCTCTTCTCTCACGGTTTGATTTAGTTTTCATACTGCTTGACAAACCTGATGAGCTACTCGACAAGCAAGTCTCAGAGCATATTATGTCGGTGAGTCTCTTAATCTGAAATTATTGTTGTGGAACATGCCTCAAAGAGATATTAGCATTAGACATATACGTAATCATTCATCGCATTAGACATATACGTAATCAGTGACTGCTGCAGTGCATTAGACATATACGTAATCATTCATCACATTCTATCTATCTAATCATTCATCGCATTCTAAGCCTTAGATAAAATGTTTGGTGGATAAAAAAGAGATTTTAGTGTATGGAAAGAGTTATTGGCTCTATTCATTGCTTAAGTCTAAGCCACTAATATAAACTCTTATCTTGAAATTTTCTCTTGCAGCTTCATTCTGGAAGTGGAGAAACATCACCTGCATTAAAGAAGTTAAAGACAGGTCCAGCTTCTTTTGGTTGTTAGATGTAAGTAGTATTAACATGACCTTATTAAAGAAGAAATCTTGACTTCTTGGTTGATATCAAATGCAGCATCACGGAATGCTGGATATGCAAATGTGCATGCGAAAGAGGGTTCTCTCCTTTCAAGACTGCGGTTTGACTCTAAGAAAGATGACGACTTTGCTCCAGTTCCTGGCCAATTGCTTAGGAAATATATCGCTTATGCAAGGACTTTTGTCAACCCTAAGTAATTTGAACTGTCTCCCATCTGCAATTACTAATCCAAAATTAGGCATTATGGGGTAACATTTCTTTATCTATTTCAGGATGTCAAAAGAAGCTGGAGATATCATACAGAAGTTTTACTTGAAACTGAGAGACCATAACACATCCGCTGATTGCACACCAATAACAGCAAGACAACTGGAAAGTTTGGTCAGGCTCGCGCAAGCTAGAGCTCGGGTTGACTTAAGGGAAGATGTAACAGTCCAGGACGCCATGGTAAGCCAGAACATGAAATGCCTTGTACACTATGTCTGAGCATATACGAATTTCTTGACCATACACTCATAAGCATTCATACCATACATCCATAAAAGTATTATTTCCTCTGATTTTTTCGTTGAATAGGGTAAGTAGCTAGCATGAAAATTTCAATTAAAAGCTGCATTGTTGCGATGTTGGCTTGGACAATGAATATTTTGCTTTTGCCTTAAGATGTCTTGACTTTTGTCCTTGGATTTGCTTTTACAGGATGTGGTTGAAATAATGAAAGAATCTTTGTATGATAAGTTCGTAGATGAACATGGGGTTGTGGATTTTGGTCGGAGTGGAGGAATGAGTCAACAAAAAGAGGCCAAACGTTTCTTGAGTGCTCTTGATAAGCAATCAGCGTTGCAGCAGAAAGATTGTTTCTCAATTTCTGTATGTTCAACTTCTCTATATTTGCTAGTGGCGCGTCTGCTGACATTTTATTGTGGCCAGATTCTTACTCGAAAACAATTTAACTGCAGGAGATGTATAGTTTAGCTGATAGGATCGGCCTACGAGTTCCAGACATCGATACTTTCCTAGAGAACCTAAATATTGCCGGATATTTGCTCAAGAAGGGACCAAAGACTTACCAGGTATATTCCCCACCTAACTCAGAAACAAGAATGGCCTATGAACAGGCAAAGCTTGGCTAAAGTTCTAGATTTAATTTTCTCACAGTCCTAATTTCATATACAGGTCCTCTCCTCTTCTTATTCCCGAAGTCAGTCATCCAGGTCAAGATGATTAGCATTCCAACTAAAATCCTTCGTTAGAACAGAAACATGCCTTGCCAACGTATTGTTTATATCTAAGTATGTGAACCTGTTCATCGAATCAGTCAATTGTATATTACACGAGTATTATTATCACATAGATTTGGGCTGAATGTTTAGGTCATTGTTCATTCACACCTACTGACTTTCGAAGTATAGACGACAACTAACATCTACGATAGAACCTAGTATACATTGGTGTATATGAGAGTAACCTGATCAACAGGATAATCTAGTCTTCTCTTGGACCTAACTTCCATTCACTTCCATAGTAAGAATTAGGCAAACCAAGCCAAAACTTGAAAGCTTCGGCCGCTCTCTTTCGTTCTACCCGCCTATCTACTCTGGCTTGTGAAGCATGTTTGCTTGTGAACATCCTCGAGTGCATCTCCACATAGATCTTCTTGTACTTAGTTTTATTCGGAGGTATCCCATTCTCCTCCATGCACGCGATTATCTCCAATGCCTTCTTGAAAAACGCAGCCCTCACACATATATCCGCTAGCATATCTAACAACCCTTCATCCGGTTTCAGCATCGGAGGAGAAGGTTCTGAAGAATCTCCTTCAGACTCTCCACTCTTTTTCACCTCACATCTTTCCTTTATTTCCTTCCAAAGCAAGAGCGCCTCACCGGGTTTCCTCGCCACAGAAACCCCGTTGGCTAGACTCCCATAAGTAGCCACATTTGGGTAAAACCCATTCTCTTTCATGTTTGAAACTACTCTCTTTGCATCTTCAATCAAACCTAGCCTGCAATACCCTTCAACCAACATGTTCCATGCGATCAAATCAACTTTGACCCTTGGATCCCTCATCATCTCATCAAACACCCGATTCGCCAACTTGGGTTGCCCCGACATTGCGAAAGCCTTCATCAAAGTAGTGTAACTAATCTTAGTTGGTGCAATTCCTTTCGTTCTCATTTCATTAAAGAACGATAGAGCTCCTGCGCTATCATCTATAAGAATGCATCCATCTATTATGATATTATAGGAAACCACATCTGGCTCAATCCCTGCATCTTCAGCCATCTCTCTTAGCAAATCCTCTGCCTTATCTATCTGCAACTGCTTACAATATCCTTTGAGAAGAACATTATAAGTGATCCTATTTGCAGGTACACCCATCCGAGCCATCTCAGATAACACTTGTCGTGCTCTATCCATCAACCCCGCTTTTACAAAAGCTGACACAACCGTGGTGTAGCTAACTTCATCTGGATGACTATTACTATCATCTTGACGCCTCATTGCCTCGAGCATTCTAGCTGTATCTGCCACACGCCCATTCTTCATATATCCTTTCATCAACGTCGTGTAGATCCTCGAATCTGGTGCAAAAACTTTAGGCAACAATGGAGGTTTATCACTCGGTTCAACCGAGTTAGGCAACAACTTCTTAAACACATCCTCAGACACCTCTTCGCTAACCTCATCCCGAGCTGAAGAACCCAAATCATCTTCATCATCCTCAAACGAATCTTCATCATCTTCTTCTTCTGCTTCTTCCTCTTCTTTCTCCTTCAAATCCTCACCATTACATTCCCGTAAAACCTTACAAAGATCTCTCCTTTTCTCCCTCATAGCTTGAACAATCCTCTCTGCAGTTCTCAAATCACCAAAACCAACATAAGCAGCAACAAGTGAATGCATTGTAGTCATACAAACCTTAATCCCTTTCTCAATAATCCTCTCCAACACAAACACAATCAATTCCTTCCTATCAACTCTTGCACAAAGCTTTATCATAACATTATAACTCAACACATCAGGTTCACAATCCCACTTAGACATTTCATCAAACAGTTTCCAATACTTCTCAACATCACCAAGATTCGCACAAGCGTTAAGCACCGCGTTAAACGCCGCCGTATCAGGCCTAGACTGAGCAACCAAAGACTGATCATCGAACCTTCGTACTCGCCGCGTAATAGCTGTAAACAATTTGATAGATTCTTCCGGTCCATCGTCTCCAGCGGCGGAGAGATTCGCTACTGCAGCTGACCAAGCTTTAACATGAGGCAAGTACCCAGAACGGAGCATGGATTTGATAACGGAGACGGAGTAAAGAGTCTGGCCGGACTTCGCAGCAGCCATGGCGAGAAGGCCGAGTGAGTTAGCGTCAAGACGATGAAGTTGTCGTTCATTACGGAGGCGCGTGAGGATAGATTGAGCGCGTAAGAGGCTTTCGGGTTTGGATTGGTAAGATAACTGAGAAACTAAACGGCTAAGGCAAGTAGGTCCAGGGAGATGAGTGGATTGAACATACTTAGCCCAAGCTTCATCGGTTTTTCTGTTACGGAGGAGAGATAGAAGCTCTTGGTCGTTGTGTGTTGAGTAAGGTTCACCGGGAGAGCTTAAGAAGGAAGAGAGGTCTCCGGCGGAGCTGTTAGCTGTACCGGAGGCTGACCGGAGGCGCGTGGGTCGGAATGGTGGGTTTATTGAGATGAGGGATATGGGTTTGTGGGTTAGAGTGAAATTCAATGGAGGGTTTAGTGGTTTGGAGTTTTGGTACGGTGGAAATGACGACGATGAAGTCGGAGGTGGTCGGAGAATGTTCATTTTAGGTCCATTGGAGAGAGAGAGAGTGAAGTGACACCAAATGGATTATTTGGGTGGAAATGAGTTATGCTACGTCGTCGTATTAGATTTCATTCAAGCATTGGTTCAAATTGATATTTTCTTTTTGAAAAAAAAGTGATCCATTAAAAGATTATAATTACTTTGGTTAAAAATGAAATTATAGTTTGTGTTATAAAAGAATGGGAATTTATCATAACGATAAATATAAGTAAAGACGAAAAAATTTATACTCGGTGGAAATAGTATACTGAGAATTATAAAGAAAGAAAAGAGCGAGAGAGATTTGATATTTAGAAGAGAGAATTGTGAATTGTATTTTACATCGAACGAAAACGTTCGTATATATAGAAGTAAAAAAGCAGAAGTTACTATGTAGCATAGTGACATGGGTTCTACACGAGTTAATTTTACTTTGTCTTGATGTATAGATCAGCTCATAGACATGATCACATTTTGACTTTTATAACAGTTTGTTAATTTTTTACAAAAAAATGTTGGTTTTTTAAAACTACAATACTATATGCTTTGAATATGTATTTTAATTTCAGATTGACCGGATATTTTGTCCACACTTTGTATATCATATAAGGTAGAAGAACTAGTTAACAATAGTATGTAATTGATATTTAATTTCAAGATCATTAGCCTCCAAAAATATGAAGATATTATTAAGTTTTTTTAACAGCCAAAATATCTAGTTTTATTCATTACAAAACAAGTAAACAACACAAGGCATACATACACACACGTACAATACAAGTATACAACTCAATTTTTGCTGTTTTCAATTCAATTTTAATGATAAATTGAGTAACAAGAATCACAGCTTAGGACTTAGTTGACACCACGTTCAAGATTATTTACTCCTTGTCGGCAAACCTGCGAAGTACAAAAAGAATGAAATGCAAGCTAATTCTGGTCAGAGTTACACAAAAATCAAATGTTTGTAAGAGAAGAGTTTTTGAGGAACAATCGAAGACCACGACATTGCATTTGGAAAATAACAAAAAACTTGCATAAGTGTTACTTACCCAAGTTCTGACAGCTTCAGATGAGCTTCAGTATAGTCTTTGAAGAAGGCTTCCTCATCCTGAGAGTAGTAGTAGAATCAGTGACAAAATCTATATGATTATAAGAATCATGAGAAAGATGAATTGTATATAACTTACTACTGCATATCTCTCAACGAGAGGACGAAACAGAGGATCCTCAAGAAGAGCCTTGTCAGTTGGTAGTTGGAGAAGTCCCTCTTTCTTTCCACTTAGTATCTCTCTGTTTAACAACCATTAAAAGCTTTTGATTCAGCTTTAGTCCAATCCAAGCATGAAAAAGGCTAAGGAAGAAGGAGAGAAATTGATCTTACTTGAAATAGGAGTTGTCGAAAATGAGAGGGTTTTGTGTCCATGGTCCCTCGAATCCTGAGCGCTCCTTGTGACACCGGCCCTGAAAATAAAACAATGGTAAGAGCCAAAACCGAGAAGAAGAAATAGACTAGGTCTTTTTGATTCTAGATGCAGTAGACATACCAAGGTGTGTCCACCAGACAATGCAACAATATCTTTGTCGTTGAGTCCCATCCGACCAAACACGTCTCTCAGATGATCCACACCTGAAATTTATGATTAATATCTATGCTCTGATACACCAATTCAGACTATAATTATTTTTCTTGGATCTGCTTTACCTTTGGTGGCCTGAGGCAGACGACCTTCAGGAGGTGGCTCAACTTTGTCCTGAAAGACAAAAGATAGTTCACTTAATCACATGAACTGACCTTAGCAGAGAGAAAATGTCACTTTGATGGTAAGTGTATCAGACTATTAACAGTGAGTTGCGTATATTGACTCACCAGTCTACCAGGATGGAATGGAATCTCGGGTCCTCCAGTGATCTCAACAGCAACAACTCCAGACAGCTACAGTAGTAACCAAGAAACACATATGAATTAAGCACTTAAAGCCATGGGAAATACAATATTAGTTTATAGATATGAATCAAGAAACACATATGAATCAAGCACTTAAAGCCATGGGAAATACAATATTTAGCTTTTATATTCAGCTTCAATCAAACCATGCGTGAATCTAGTTCTCTACAAACAAACCAGAGGGCTCAGGCTAGAGAAGAACCCATTTGAGGTCAGAACTTAGCGGTATCAAACACGGCTATTGATCCAAAAACCCTTGACCCTTGGTTCTTCCTCAAGCTCCTACTTACTACAGTTTGATCCATCATATTTACCGCTAAAAAAAATCCAGCATATTTGTCTAAACTTTTACCTGGTAGAAGTCAGCATAGGACAAAATGGGGAACAAGTCCTTGATAGGCTCAAGAAGCCTGACTGCAATATCAAGACCATTGTTAGCATCATGAGCTAGCTCTTGAGGATGCTTTATCGTCCCAAACGGTCCTCCCGTCTTTGTCTTCACATCAAATGTCCCAGCTGAATGCCATCTGCAAATTTCCCCAACAAGTAAAAGCTCTCAGAGACAATCCATCGAACAACGATATTGATTGAGAGAGAGAGAGGAAGAGGAGGATCATACGCAAGACGGAGGACGATGGGAGCACAGTGTTTCTCGGCGATGAGACCACGAAGCTTCCTCTTGCATCTCAGAACAGCTTTCTTGTACTCTTCACTCACTTCCGGATAACTCTTCACCATCTTTATTCAAACACACTTCACTACAGAGATTTCAAAATCAATCAACAAGATCACAAGAACAAACTCTATCTTTTGAAAGTGTTAGTAGTTGTCTTAGCTTTTTAGTTTGCGTATCAATTTTTAAAATAGGTTCATGATCAAACGAAGCTTCTGGTTTCAGACGTCTTTTGAAAAGGTGCGTTTAGATGGACGGTCAAGATTTGTAGACGGAGCAAGACTCTTGGCGCGTCTTCCAGAAACCAATTGGGAATAACAAATCTGCCCAACAGATTTACGACACGTGGAATCATGTCTTCCGTAATTTGTTAATCAAATCTGTAATTACTTTATCACTAGTGCTTGTTTGCGTTCGGAAACAGTAGTCTAGAGAGTAGATGATACGTATCACTGTCCTAATTATGCTTAACCTAGTGTTTGATCATATAAATTCTACTTGAAATCCCTCGACGATGCTAACACAAGAAACTAGAGATTTGTAAACTAGAATCATCAAAGGAAACGGAGAAAGAACTCATAAAGGAATCTGATAAAACGCAAAGGTACTGAATTGAGATATAAAGAGTAAAACTTGTTCATAGTGCAACTTAACATTCAGACTCCAAAAGACAGAACAGATTAAAAGCCAAAATCTTTCTCTAAACATGAAAGTGTTCCAAGCAAACAAGATATTATTATTACTGACTAGCACCGAGCCATTTGGTGAAGTTGTCAAACTCGGTGTAATCACTGTCGGAGATCATAGTCTTGTACCACGCCTTCCCTGCTTTCTTGATTTCCAATGCCTCCTCCTGTGTAGTTAACAAATTGAAAAAGAAAACAAATTGATTACTTCAGGGAAAACTTGTGATGTTTTACAATGTCTAAGAGCAAGTTAAATAAGAGAACAAAACTCTATCAAGGACAAGGCATGCTTAGCAAACTACATTACATTTAAGTTAATCAATCACACAACACATAAACCATATTCAACAAAGAGATTTGATCTCTAAGGAAAAAGAGAAACCGTCTTCGGAAATGACCCATATGATCACTTCTCCATAACACTAAACAAGAACTAATGACAAAACTTGCTAGAATAAACAAGAGAGCACAGGACTATATTGCAGCATAGCAATAGAATGTAAACAAATACCTCACTACCCAAATACCTCACTACCAACCATAAGCAAACTCAGTCAAAGATATTAACAGAAATGGAAATGCATTCACGAACCAAAATGAAATCAGTAACTAAACAATGACAATCCAAAAGCGTCTGATAAAGAACAAAATGGACAAGTGAATTTACCTTGGTGACAGGCTTCCTCTTCTTGGCGAGCTTCTCCTTCTTAGCCTTAACCCTCTGAGCTTCAGCCAACAAAGACATCCTCTTGGCAGTCTTAGCATAAGGATTCAACTTCAGCATCACATTGAGGTTCTTCAAAGGATTCTTCTTCATAACAGCTCTCTTAGCATCCTTCTTAATAGGCTTGACAACACTCTGAACCTCATCAGAGTTAATAATCCTAGCAAGATCAGCATTCACCATCTTCGCATGAGGAAGAACATAACCCTTCTTCTTCTCAGATGGCTTATCAAACGAGCCATAGATAGACTCAAGCTTCTCAAAAGCAGACTTAGTCCAAATCACAAACCTTCCAAGATGACCACCAGGAGCAAGTTTCAACAAATTAAGCCTCTCAACATGACAAAGCTCAACACCAGGTAAATTCCTAAACGCCTTAACTATCTTAGCTCCTTCAGTTCCATAAACAACAAGAGGACCTTTCCTAGAAATGTAACGACGGTTCCTAGCTTTACCTTTACCAGGACGAATCCCAATGCTATCTTTAGCCTTCTCTGCATCATCATAAGCACCGATCTGCTTCAAAACCTTAATCGCAGCAGAAGTCTTCTCAACAGCTTCAGCAGAATCACTCACAACAAGAGGCATCTCAGGTACATTCTCAATCTTGTGACCACGAGCCATCACAAGAGCAGGAACAGCAGTAGCAGCGATAGCTGAAACAATAGCGTGACGCTTCATGTTAACATTAACACGTCTGTGCCAGCGACGCCAGATCTTAGTAGGAGCAAACATACGACCACCACGACACATGTTACCAAACGCAGCTTGACCTGCACGGTGAGTACCACCTCCGGGAACACGAGGGATACGGGAAACAGCACGTCCGGTACCCCAAGACTCAGCGGAGGTTTGGTGACCTGCTTTCTTCGACACGGCGTATGGTTGGCGACTGTTGTTGGAGATTTGAGCGTGGACGTGGCTGACGATGTCTGGACGAACTGGAGCCATCATGACGTCGGGTAAAACGACGGTGGAAGATTGATCGGTGGACATGTCACCGTCTAATCCTTGGATGGAAACGAGAGGACGTGCGGCGGCGGCGGCCATTTCTCTCTCAAATGGGTTTTTTCTCTCTCAGTCTCTCTCGACTATTTTCTAGGGTTTTCGCTGCCTCTGAGTATAAGAACTATATATGCTAGGGTTCATTTAGGGTTAATGCCGGCCGCTTCCTCATTAATGGGCCTTTTAAAGCCCAATTACCCCAACTAATTTACTTTCTCTTCCAGGCCCCAAACTAGCTTCATCCATTAATAGGCTTCACCGTCTAATCCAGTTCCTGATGATCTGAAAGCTATTGCTGATGGTTTCAATGCGAAAGTGGAACAAGGTATTGAACGACCTCATGGAAGTGGATATGATACTAGAGGCTTTAAATTCAACGAAGAGGAGGATGAAGTTAATAAAGCAGCAAAGAAAGCACTAGCGAAAGAGTATGGCTTTGAGGAAGAAGACAAGTCTGACTCAGAAGATGAGAATGATGTGGAAAGAAAGGCTGATGGTAGGAAGAAGACAAGTCTGACTCAGAAGATGAGAATGATGTGGAGGCTGATGGTGATATCTCACAGCAGCAACAGATAGCCGCCATTGCTGCTGCTGCTAAATCTTCTGCTCCTTTGACTACTAACCAATTGTTGCCAAATGGTGTCCTCCCGGTTACTGTTCCTGGTCTTTCTAGTGATACAGCATGCCGCGTTGCAGCCACTCTGGGTCGAATATCAGAGTGGGCTGGAGTAGCCATCACCACTAGAGGTCAATTTTATACGGGAGGACGTATCCCTTCACATGGGGAACGCAAGCTCTACTTGTACATCGAAGGGCCTACCGAAACATCTGTTAAGGAAGCGAAAGCTGAACTCAAGCGCGTTCTTACAGACATTACTAATCAGGCCGTACCCCTTCGTGGAAGACCACGACCCGGCAGATACTCTGTCCTATGATCATTGAGGTGTGTGATTCAAAGGATTCAAAGGATTCTAATCAATTAGTTTCGCTGAATTTGAATGCTGTTTTTAGTACTTGTTTAAGCAAATTTGTTAGTAGCATAAATTATGTTTAATGATATTTCTCTTTGTTTTACAGTTGTTTTCTGACTATCTTTTTCTTCTTCTTTTTGTCAGCTTCAAAACAATGGAGTCGCCGTTACTTACTTGAAAACTGATCTTGAACCAGAACAATCAGTCTCCTTACTTCCCCTCGGACACACGCTTAGCAAAAATATAATCAGTAAGAAGGACAAAACCAACTAGAGATTTACACAACATATGAACATAGACACATTTGTACAAAAGTCAACCGGTGGATGCCCCTAAGAACAAGTAGAAAATGGAACCTTATATATTATACCTACCATTCACCGAACTAGTCCAGGCCAAAATCTGCACTCATGTTACTTCTCCTCAAAACAAACAAACCGTATTAAACACCATATACACAATCCCCACCGGATGCATTGACATGATTGTGATTCCCAGTGTCGAATATAACCCAAAACTTTATTAAAACATAGAAAAGCGACTGAGTAAACCTGCAAATAGGGTGAGAACCAAACACATAACTCTTATGCAAGACTTAAGAAAATTAGCAACTAGGCTTATGATTACTACCATAGAGTGGATGGTTAAGCGTTTATTTATCATATCCAGGTCCATTTTGAGTGTGAGTAAGACTACAAGAGAGAACTATGCAAACCTACTAGACTTACATCTAACTATTGTGATTTCATTGAGTGTGAGTAAGACTACAAGTGAAAACTATGCAAACCTACTAGACTTGCATCTAACTATTGTGATTTCAGATAGTGGTGAAGAGTTTTCTTGTACTGTATTTCAAATGTGTGAGGAGAATAAGAAGAGAAACACTTACTTGATAACTGATGGTTGATATTTTGGTTAAGATGATTTGTCGCTTGTTGAGTTCTTGACAAGGGAACCCTTGGTAACGTTTGGGAGCTCGGAGTTCGCCTCATACAGTGAGAGGATTTCCCTCTGCAGCATCATTACAGTCGGACTAGCTAAGGTTAGATTACATTTTATCACAATTATGAAAGAAGTGACACTAACTAATTGGTTTAGAGAGTGAAATAGTTCACAAACCATTTATCGTAAATTTAACACTTACAGCGGATTCGAATCAGGGTTTGATAAGTTAACTGTGAGGTTTCTCATCAATAACACAACCTGTAAAACATACTGAGATTGATGAATCAATCTAGTACATCAGTTCATCTTGAAAGCTTTAAGCTCTTGAGACTCACAGTTTCAAAATTTATAGGATCCATTTCCTTGAGCTTTTCCACATGGCCTCTTGTTTCAGGATCAAAGACACTCCCAATGAAGTTATAAACTTCAGCAAAATCAGGAACACCTACAAAACCAATTCTCAGTTACAGTGTCCACATATATAGTACAAAATCATGAACAAAACATGATTACCGTGAAGCACTGGAGGCGGTTTTGGCCGTTTTACAATCTCAGAACCTGATACTGTCCGGCTTGAGCTTCCCATACCGGAAGTCGAAGGGCTACTAACGTTTAATATGCCCTTCGATCCGATATCAGCTGAATCAGTGGCGTTATATGCCATAATAAGCACATGAAACGTCCTTGTATGGAGCCTATTCTTACTAGCAATAGAATTAAAAAAAGAGAGAACATAAAAAAATAACAAAACAGAGACTAAAGTGCATACCTTCTGCTCCACGAAGAGTAGCAAGCTCTGGTTGTGGTGAAATAACTCTGTTTAGCAGCATTGACACATCGTCCCACGACATATATCCAGGAATGTCGCTGTTTGGAGTAGTAGTAAAAGACGTTGAAACTTGAAGTTGTGGCATTTGAGCTGCAAAAATGAAGTTAGAAACTCAGGTGTAATCAAAATGATTCTCTAACCAAAACCAACAAGTATTATAAGAAAAACAATCCAACCGTTCTTCGACGCCTTTTGAGGATACGGATGAGCAGCTTTGCGTTTAGGCCGAGGAGGTGGTACATGTGCTAGTGTTCCAGTTTTCTGAACTTTTAAGAAGTATTTTTGTGCATGACTCCTAATCTGTATTAAACCAAGAAAGCAGCACAAGAATAAGCAAGTTGGAAACATTCATGCTATGTAAAAATTCGACAGAAATTTATAGTAGCTATATTCTCAAAACCTGAATCACAGTCTTTGAACCCACGAAATCTTCTATCTTCTTCCAGTCACGATCAAACCTTAAAAGAACAAAAGACCACACACAAGTATCAAGTCTTAAACAATACAGATATGTTCAATCATGAGCAAGACATAAAAATTACCATCAGACTAACCTAACTCAACGAAGTAGATCTTTTAGCTAAGAACTAAACCTAAACATACAAAACCTTCCACTGTTTTGTTCACTAGAACTAACCCAAGTCAGAAAAAGCTTGAAGAGTCTCTAAAACACAACCAAAAAACAGAGCAACAGAAACAGAGAGTTTACAGTTGAAGTGCTTCAAGAAACTTATCATGCTCTTCTTCTGTCCAGCTCTCTCTAGACTTGGTGATGGTATAAGGCTTTCTAACCTTCTTCGACGAACCTTCCGCCACCGCAACCGTCGAAGTCGCATCAGTAGACGACGGAGGTGCTTCGGAGGACGTTGGATTCCTTGACGGCGACGAAGAGCTCATCGGTTTTAAGTTCTTTGAGATAACGACAGTGTTTTAGAGAGAGAAAGTGAAAGAGAAGTAAGAGAGAGAAAGTGGTGGGGAAAAAATCCACATGGCGGGATAGAAGTTGGTGTTTGTGTAAGTAATATGTGGAGTGTGTTCGTCTTCGATTCGAGACCATCCATTTTTTTTATTTCTTGTTTTTATTTTATTGTGTTTATTCTTGTTTTGGTTATCACTTTGATTTAGAGCCTCAAAGGAAGATCACGTGGAGACTTGCAGTCTTTGATTTTCATGAAATTGTGTGGTTGTGCTTTTTTCTTTACTTGTTTATGTTTCTTATGATTGGTATGAAAGAAAATGGGACAAAATGACTTGTACCAACTCAAAGTCAAAACCAATTGCCAAATGCCAAATCCAAACCCCTAATTTAAACATTAACAATATTACAAATTAAACTCAAACAACAATGTTATTGGTTTGAGTAATTTAGTGGATTTGTGGAGTTATAAATCTGTGTTATTTGATTTGTAAATCTTATGAGATTTAGAAATCTTTGTAAATCCGAAGGTTTTTCCTCTTATTTGATACTTTGTATTTCTGACATGAAATTCTATCAAATCCATTAAAATCCAAAGTAAAATCAAATCCATAAGTAAATCTGTATGATTGAATAACACGTCATTTTAATGAAGATTTATAAATCATAGAACCACTAACACTGGATTTTAATATAGATCTTAAAATCATAAAACCAATAACACCAGATTTTGCTTGGATTTCCAAATCCATTAAAATCCATAAACCAATAACCCCCACTAAATCAAGGATTCTTACGAATTACCTCAAAATTAGTCAAATTCAAGGAAGTAAGAACCATTTTTTATTAAAAAAAAAAGTGGGTTTAAAAGATATTGAGGCACTTTTAAGAGAAAAACTTTATTTTGGAAAATGGAAAGTGGGTTTATAATTTTTTGGTCACTAATATCATTCTGTTATTAATCTCGCTTCTAGTAAAAAAAATCGTAGTACAGAAAGAAAATACGTTCGATACAAAATTATTAAATAGCTACTAGCTAGACTTTAAACCGAAAGTATAGAATTAAAGAGCTAGGTCTAATTGAAGGCTATCTATGCGAATGAAAAGGCCACGTCGCATGTATGCAAGAATTCATACTACAACTCATGCAAAGGAGAGTGTGAGAAGCATGTTGTATGCTGTATATCGTTTTTACAATAAACTTGTTTTGTGCCTTTGTATACGTAATTTAGTGTTTATAACCCTTTAGATCAAAACATTCACGGTCGTTTTCTTGTCATCATGATGATTTCTGTTTACAATAGCGACACATGACCGCAAAATATAACTTGGTGGTTTGTAATAAGATACATCATTATGTCACCAAAATATTATGTAGTATATATGTTGTTGACGACTAAAAAAGTTATGATCTTATAATTGTTTGGTGATGATAAACTTCTTCGTTTCGGATAGTAACTTTTCTTTTTTTTGTCTCTGTAAGTTGATTCATGCAGCCGTTTCTGTCCATAGATTTTATCAAATTTTGGCAACTACTTCAATTGTGATTTTTTTTTTCCCCACACTAACTGAGGCACTGCTTATTTTCCAACATGTATAGATTAATGGAAATATGTAGACAATTCAAAATATTTGGTTGTGCTTTGTCTGCATTAATCTTTCTGTCAAAAAAATTGTAAAGCTATAAAAATCAATAAACGAAAGCCTATTTTAATAGACAATACTAGAAGGAAGAAATACTTGACTTTAAAGCTTTCGAAAAAGTCCAAAGAAAATATCTCACCGGGTAATTAGAGACATTAATTAATGAGGACCTTAGTGAAGAACTAAGAATCAAGTGGACATGGAAAAGTCGACGATATTTCACTATAAACAGATTACAACCCCCATTGATTAGTATCACCCAAGTTTCTGAAAACAGAAAGAAGCAATAAATCAAGAACAAAAAAAGAAGCAACCGTTACAGAAATGGCAAAGACCCTCAAGTCAATCTCCTTCACCACTCTCCTTCTCCTTGTCTTGTTCATTTCGGCCGGTAATTTCAATTAATTAGAATCTTTTCAAAATTTATACATGCAAACATAATTTTATACGTTTAAGAAACATCTTTCCTTGAATATATTTTACTTATTTAGTCTAAACGAATGAATGCTCAATATATATAGAAATCCCGAAAAGTGAGGCGACATGTGAAACGTTTCTAGGCGAAGCAACCGTGTCGAATCCATGTAGGAGAAGAAATTGTGCTGCTAGTTGCTCGGCTGAATACACTGAGTCATGTAAAGGACTGTGTGAGCTTCATGACAACGAAGTGCATTGCCACTGCTACAGACGTCCATAAGATACTAAAAGTTTACAAATAAAACTTCTATCGAATTAAAAATAAGTAAGAATGTAAGTGTGTGTGTGTGTGTGTATCAGTGTATGTTGTTTGTTTTGAAATAAAATATTAGGACGAAGCTAATGACTGCTCTGTAATAAGATCATGTTTGTGTGCTAATTCGTTTTAATAATAAAACCGTTCTGTGTTTTGTCTTCGTTCTTTAACTTTTAAACCCTTTAGATTTAGTAGATGAAAACATGCAATCTTGTCTTAATGATAAACTCTTTAGTTTTGACTATAATTTTTTTTCTCTAAGTTGATTACCAAAATCATTATTATAACTACAAAATGTCATTAAAATACCAATGTTTATATCTTTCATGGTCAATACGTTTCACTGGAGAAATCTTGGGGCAGCCGTTTGTGTCCATAGATATTATCTAGTTTTGTCAATTACTTCAATTGTGAAAAAAAAAAGTTCCTACATTAGTCTAGGCTATGCTTATTTTCTAACATGTATATATAGATTTTTAGCCTAATGGGAATATGTTGAGAAATCTTAATATTTGTTTGCTCTTGTGTTTTTTTTTCTGCAGTTTCTATTCAAAGAAATTAAGCTTTTAGTATTATAAACTACAAAATCAAGAAACGAAAGTCTATTTTTAATAGACAATACAAGAAGGGAGAAAGATTTGGCTTTAAGCTTTCGAAAAAATCCAAAGAAAACATCTCACCGGGCAATTAGATACATTAATGAGTGGAGGACCTTCATTAATAACTAGAATCAAGTGGCCATGGCGCCGAGCTATGAAGCAATTAAATAGGATCAATTAACCTCTAATACTTTTTTTTTTTTGTCATCTAAGTCGATTTATATATAAAATCTGGTGTTAGTGTTACACAAAACGATAACCGGTAGGAGAATAAACCGAATCTATTTTCATGATTTCATCTAATACTATCACATGAGAATTTTTAAAAAATGTCATTTCTAAAGTGTCAATTTTAATAAATGCTATGCATTAGTGATTTTTCAAACATTAAACCTTAGAAAGCCAAATCGAGGATCCACGTACGAATTTCCCATTAGTGCTTGCATCATGTCTTAATCGTCTTCAAACAATCAGTATAATAACGGTTTTCCACTAAAAAGCAAAAGAAAAATAAATTATACAACATGATTTAAGCAACAAGTCGATATGTCCGAGTGGTTAAGGAGACAGACTTGAAATCTGTTGGGCTTCGCCCGCGCAGGTTCGAACCCTGCTGTCGACGTTTCTATTTTTAAACATTTTCGTACCAATATGATATGATATCACATTTTCGTACCAATATGATATGATATCATTGATATCATACGATTCACATTATAATTTTTTTTACATATATAATCATCACAATTTCAAGCAAAAAAAAGAGGGACAGTATTTATTAATTGAAAGGTTTCCATAACCATAAATATAATTTATTTAAATCCCCTCTTGAAATAAATTTCATTTCTGCATATATAAGAAAATGAAATCTTTTCAATCTCTAAAATTGTTTTCATTTACTGTTACGATCAAAAGGACTTTCACCTTCATAATTCCCACGTGGATCATACTCACACACCACAAGAAACCCAAGTCCATTATTACACTTCACACGTGCGCATCCAACGGCTGTAGTGTCTCTCCACACGATCTGCGTATAATGACCACACATCTGACCCGATGCACACGTTTTCGATTTCGAGTCATAGTGAAACCTTTCCTCGAACCATCTCGTCACAACTTTCTCTGGTGACCAAGTCTTAGTCTTACGGTACCAGAACATATTCTCACCGTAAGGCCCATTTGAATGTATCATATTACAATCGGGCTTACGTTGTTTGGCCCATTTATGAGCGAAACGGGCCAGGTCTTTGTCCCATTCAAGAGATGGTACGCCTGATGATCCACGCGCTACGTTGTGCGCGCGTAGAAACGCTTTTGATTGTTTTACTCTCCTAGCTCTGTTTAATACACGCGCCGCTGCGTTTGTTAGGACGGGGAGTGAGGTTCCGGTGATGGAAGGATGATCGGAAAATAAAAGAATGAGAAGAAGACATGATGATGATAGATGAGACAACATATTCACCACGTCTTTGTATTAGATTATTGTTGTCTCTTCATGGGTTTTCTCTGTTTCTAAGGTTATTTTTGTTACTTTGTTCAGTTAGAGTTTTGCCATTTTCTGACATTTTTTCATTAACTGATTTGGTCTGATTCTGTTGGTTTCAGATCTTTTTTAAAAGTTCTTATTTTGGGATTGATAACAAAAACAACTGCAATATATTTTTAGATTTTGTTATTGGACTGTTAAGGTATGCAATTTTAGAAGAATATGAATTTTTTTTTAAATGTTCATTGATTCAAGTGTTACATTATTCAATGGGTTGACATAAGATAAAAAAAACAATACGTCAACAGCAGGATTCGAACCTGCGCAGGACAAGCCCAACAGATTTCGAGTCTGTCTCCTTAACCACTCGGACATATTGACTTTTGCTTGATAGAGCAAATACATTACACTGTAGTTGTAGTTAATTATCTTAGTGTTGACTTAAGAGAAACTAGGCCTGCGCAAAATAACATGAACCTGCATACCCGAACCTGGACCCGAACCTGTAAAACCCGAATCTGGACCCGACCCGAAATTTTAGAGGAACCTGTGTGGGTATGTTTTTAGTACCCGAATTTGAACCTGTACCCGAACTTGAACATGTATGCCTAAGCCTAGTAGGTCAAATCTACCGAAGATTATGATAAAACAGATTTTATTGATATTGTTTTCTATAATCTTTTTTATAATATTGTCATACTGATAAAAAGAACCTTTACAAATGAGTTAAATGTTTTACTTTTATTTGTTGTTACGGGTTCGACTTTCCAATACCAATACCAACACCAAAACATCGATTCCTAAAATTTCAAGCTCGATTTTTGCAAATCCTTCTCGAGCTCGACCACACTCGTCTCTTTTATCATAGGCATCTTGAGTTTGATCTACAGTTATCATCATTCTCTTTCTAATCTTGCTTCGATTGATTCGTGATTCGTCATTGATTCTTGTTCCGTTGTTCGTCTATCTAAATTATCTGTTTCGATTCGTGATTCATCATTGACTCTTATTCGTTTGTCTAATTGTTTTGGTTACATTGATATAGTTTTATACATTGACAAACTTCGATTGATAATTGTATTCTTAAATTAGTTCATACTTTATGATTGTTGTCTTGTTGATTTGTTTGTGTTTCAAATGCATTTTACAGGTTCAAGTTACATGTTTTTGTTTAGATTTTGGGTATAAATACATCACAAAACCTAGACTCGAACCTATATCTAGAAGAAACTTGTAAAATTTGGATATTTAAATGGTTTAATAAGTTGGAACCTGTACCCGAACCTGGACCCGAACATGTGTCTTACAGGAACCTGTATGGGTATGTTTTTAGTATACCCGAAGAAACCTGTACCCATTAGGACCCGAACCTGGACCCGACATGAATACCCGAATGCCCAGGCCTAAGAGAAACATAAGAAAAAGGAGAAAGAGCCTCAGATCCCATTAACATAAACAATGGAACAGAAAGAAACAAAGGAGAAGTTTTTTTAAGCTTGTTCTCAATAGCATTTCCAATAATACCTTGTGCAATATCCATTGACTTCTTTCAAGCGAAAGAGAAGAGAAGCATCCACCGATGCTATCAACAATGAGAATATCCATTGTCCAATTTGCAAGATTAACCATCGGTTTGATCCGGTTTTGAAAACATTAAAATTTGACAAAAGAATGAAGCCTTAGTAAGTTTTTCCAAAATTGATTCAAGAAAATGTATTAGGAATATTCAATATTGTTTAATATTTTGATGAATATCTAATAGTTTTTGGTTACCCAATGAATATGCTTTTTTCTTTCATGAAACAACTTCGTAATTAGCAAATTCTGAATATTATAAATCGTTTAACATAGGAGAATAAAATTACTTTTGCCAACAATAATATATTTATTTTCTTAGAAAAAACACAAACTGTTTTCCCGGGGAAAATACAAGTTAAACGAATCAGAAAAAACATTATCCAAACTTAAAAAATGCAATTGGCGATCTCTCTCCCAACCTCATCCACTTCTCATTTCTTCCCTCACCGCCGCGTCAATCCAAATCTCCGATCTCGACGCTTCCCCGGACCTCGATCTTCCTCCGAAGAACCATACAATCGAACCAATCAAACCGGAGTCATCATAATCGGCGCCGGACTCGCCGGTTTAGCCGCCGCAACTCGGCTCACCTCCGAAAAAATCCCATTCCTACTCCTAGAAGCTTCCGACGGCGTCGGTGGTCGCGTCCGTACAGACATCGTCGACGGTTACTTCCTCGACAGAGGATTTCAGATTTTCATCACTGCGTATCCCGAAGCTAAGAAGCTTCTAGATTACGAAAAGCTCGATTTACAGAGATTCTACGCCGGAGCTAAAGTTTTCTACGGCGGAGAATTTCACACCGTGGCTGATCCTCTCCGACATTTATGGGATTCGGTGTCGTCTCTAACGAATCCGATCGGATCCGTCGTGGATAAAGGGCTTATCGCATTAACGAGAGCTAGAGTTCTGATCAAATCAAACGAAGAGATACTGAATTCCGGCGTCGAAGTTCCGACTATTGATCTCCTCCGGAAAATTGGTTTCTCCGATGAGATCCTTGATCGGTTTTTTCGACCATTCTTCGGTGGTATTTTCTTCGATAGAGAACTCGAGACGACTTCGAAGCTTTTTGATTTTATTTTCCGGTGTCTTGCTCTAGGAGAAAACACGCTTCCGGCGATGGGAATCGGAGAAATCCCTAACCAGTTAGCCGCGAAATTACCGGCGAATTCAGTTATGTTGAACACTAGGGTCGCTTCGATTGAGTATCCAAACGGGTCGGATTCGGATCCACCTACAGTGAAACTCCAAGACGGTAGCGTTTTAAAGGCGGAGATAGGTGTCATAGTCGCCGTTGAGCAACCTGAAGTGGATAAGCTTCTCGT
Source organism: Arabis alpina (assembly GCA_900128785.1). Classification (NCBI taxonomy): domain Eukaryota; kingdom Viridiplantae; phylum Streptophyta; class Magnoliopsida; order Brassicales; family Brassicaceae; genus Arabis; species Arabis alpina. The sequence goes on along the minus strand of LT669790.1, from coordinate 4,938,688 downwards.
TGGGATCAAAGAACCGGTTATGATTAAACCGGCTCGGAGTACGATTTGTCTTTACTTCACAGCTGAACCGAATCAGATACCAGTGCAAGACCCGGTTTTATTTCTCAACGGTACAAAAACCGGTATAATCAATAACATGTTCTTTGCTACAAACGTTGCTCGAACATATGCACCACCGGGAAAGGCTCTGGTTTCGGTTTCGTTGATTGGTTTATTCGAGGATAGATCCGATGATGATTTAGCTTCTGAGGTTATCCGGGAGCTATCGGGTTGGTTTGGCGAGTCTTCGGTTACGTCATGGAAACATTTGAAAACTTACCGAATACCGTTCGCTCAACCGAACCAATGCCCACCCACTGATTTGGTTAAGAGTCCTAGGATCGGGTCAGGTCTTTACTTGTGTGGTGATTACATGACCTCAGCTACGTTTGATGGGGCTTTGGTCTCTGGGAGACGAGCCGTGGAAGTTTTGCTACGAGTAAAGGGACTCGTCAAATAGGACTTGTGTGTATTTAAGCTTATGTTAAATTCTTTTTGTAGTTGTGGCATGTACCATTTGAGATCACATGTTGGAACATTATTCAATTTATGTCCCATGGAACTGGGAAGTTTACCAGAAGCAAGAACAAGAAAGTAACCACAAGCGATGGGTCAGCTTCAACGATAAGTGCCATAGCACTGAGATGTTTACCTATAAGGATGTGCGCGGCGCTTTGATCCGAAGACTTCGTACCCACAGGGTTTCACAAACCGAGAACGACATCAGCTCAGATCCTTACCCTAAGTTTCGATCCGATAGAAGCATATATCTATACTAAAACAGTTCTAGAGGTTTGACAAAGACAAGTATCCGTATGCAACCAGTGAGCAAACTAAAACCTTCATAGAGACCGAATAGACTCTTAATATAATCAACATAATATCGAACTAGAGCGTCACGTAAAGCAGATTCAGCTAAGTGACAATACATGTACCAAACCACAGAGGCACTGATCTTCTTCTTAGTAGCAAATACATCTTAGGACAAGAAAGCTTTTACCATAAAAGAGAGCACTACACAGTTGTTCCCTTTGCAAGTAAACTACTTATGAAGTAACAAAAAGAAGAAAAAAGCAAACCTCCTTGCAGCTTATATAGTCAATAAAACTCCCTTGATCTGTTTCAGAGTTCAAAATCATCTTCCTTCAAGGCTAGCTCTGCAGCTTCTTCTTCTTCATCATCTATAACGAAATACTCATTCTTCTCAACCGGCCTAAACATATAGAACATCAACATGTAAAACGCCAAACTCGCAATCTCCTCAGCTGCATTGCTCACCCACCGATACTTATAAGCCGCGATTGTCTTTAGCGCAAACACTACAATCCTCGTGAAGTACAAGTACCCGATGACAACAATGTAGAATTGCTTAAACAGAGTCAATTTCGCCAAGTTCCTAGCGGCTTTCCCATCGGTTTTCGAGGTCTCTTTCAGCGAACGAATCGACCAAACAATGGGGAACAAAATTGCACAACAACACACTATATCCACAAGCAAGAATATCTGATTCCAAGTTACCCAATCTTTGATAAAAGGTCCAGTCTCTCCAATCACAATTGAAGCAATGTTTGCAAGAACCTGAAGTGGGACAACAATCATCAACACATTCTTCTCTTTCTCCTGCAAGAACGGCTTCAAGAACGACCATCCCGTTCCGATCAACACAATCACCGTGAAGAGAAGAACAACACGGATAAACTGGAAAATGTAGAACAATACATCCCAACCATGAGGAGTACCGGTGACTTTCACGTAATGCTTATCCTCTGCAGCACAAATCAGATTCAATGCCTTCATCAAAAGCAGAGCAGCCATGAGAATATGGATCCTATGAACGACTCGTTTATTGATCCAACAAGCATAACCCCATACACCAAGGAAAGCTAAGTAGCCGAGGAAGAAGAAGAGATACAATCCCGGTAATCGGGTTGACCCGGCAGGGAGGTAATCTTTCGATCCGTTCGGATCTAGATTGTACATCTCGGTCCTGACCTTCATCGAAACTTTCGTTTCCGGTACGCAATTCACGAAGAAGAGAGAGTACTCGTTCGGAGAAGTTACTGGGTACAAGTGATCGTACTTGGAAGCAGCGAGTTCGTGGAATGTGAAGAGATGGAGAACGTAAGGTGAATCTAGTACACAGAAGCTAGGGTTTTGCTGGATCTCTAAGAGTACCTGAAGAAGCGATTCCTCCGACATAAGAAAGAACCCTAACCTCGCCGGATCTGGATTCGGAGCAGACGGAGAGGGCGTTACTGATACAGAGGAAACAGAGACGCTAACTTGACCGCTCTGAGTGAATCCGAACTTTTCGAAGAGAATCATCGGCCTATTGTCATCGGAAATGGTTAGAGATTTGATCTCCGCCGCCGTGCGAGGGATGAAACTAGCGGCGGCGAAGAGGAGGCCGACGATGAAGAGGGGTAATTTCGTCATTTTTTCGCCGTAACAATATAGTTGAGAGACGATTCTTGTGCTTTTTTGGTTTTGGCTTTCCTCTTTTTGGATAAACGAAAATGACGTTGACCCGATTTCAGGCTACAGAAATTTAGCCCGAATTTAGCCCAAGCCCATTGGGCCTATACATTGAACTAGAGAGAGAGAACGGTTTGGTACTTGGTGCCTAGGTGGTAGGAGGATAAGAAAATGAGTAACACGTGCGTTGCACCTGTGTCTTGTCTTCGTTTATCGCTAAAAGGAAAAAAAATCAAAATACAACTGTTGATATTATTACTGTACAACTACATGTTTTTAGAAAAATGAAAACTACTGTAGTGACTTGCACAAAAATGTCTTTGCGTAAAAAATTAATGGAGCGAACTACGATGAATCTGTTTCTTTAAATGGAAAATGTTTTGACTTAGAAGAAAACGAGTTAGGTGAGGAAATAGTCACATTACGACACTTGTGCAGGCACGATGCTTATTAAACATATCTATAATGAGTGATTTGACAAAACGTGGTAAATAAATAAAGGTTTTTTTCTTGAAAAAACAAAGCATAATTGATAATTCGATGAATGAACACACGTGCATGTCTGTATAATTATATTTTTGCATTTGAGGAGTGTCGTAATTTACTTTTGGTTCGTGATAAAAACAAGCAAGAAATGGTCTTTTACGTACAGAAAACGAATATACCACTTATATGCTTTTGTGTGGATCTCTAGATTGTAAATATGCCCACGACTATCCACTTTTTTCTTCTACATAATTTCACAAACTTTATTCAATATTGAATTACTAAATCTATTTTGTTTCCATTCATCTTTTTGAATTTAATTATGGAAAAAACTATTTCAGACTTTCTAATAAAAAGAAATGAAATGAGATACTTACTCGTAATATTAAAATGCTTCTAACATAAATCCAAAATCCGGTCTAAAACCGAAAGCATTTGTTTGTTTCTAGAGCATCTTCTTCCACATGTTTATATACAAAATACCAATCATACCCTCAATAACACGTACTAATTACGATAAAAACCCTAGACCCTTCTCGTAATTCTCCCTCCTTTCACAAGACTCTCATCATCTATATAAGCAATTACAGTCTCCCTTCGAGTCATGGCGGATTTTTAATTTTCTGGTTGTCCAAAACAAACTTCTTTTCCTCTTTCTTCCAAATCTCTCCCATCTGTAAAAAATTCATTCCACGAAGCAAAAGATTAAATCTTTTTTTGACTTTCTTTAACCAAACCCATGAACCCAATATTTTCTTTTGTTTTTTCCCGAGAAAATTTAATGGAATAGGATCCAAAAATCATAAAATTCCATTTTCATCAATTCAATTACAATCTCGATTTCTGAGCAAACGCAGGATTCGTCGTTTCTTTCTTCCTCGGATTCTCCGCTCATAGTTCCTAATCTGTAAGTTGAATTTCAATTTCGTTATCGCGATTTATGAGATTTAGATAACAATTAAACCCTGTTTGGTTTCTAATCTGTTTGGGTTAGTTTAAAAACTATACGTTAACGATGCATGTACGAAATTGGACAAGTCTGGTTGAATTTGATCTGATTTTCTTTGTGGGTTTTTCATTTTTAGTCACACAGATCATTAGTTTCTCTAATTTTGGATTATTTAAGGGTTTGTTTTGTTTCATCTGCAGGGTATATGATTAGGACATAGATTTTGATGAAATGAGTTTGGTTGGAAGAGTTGGGACTTTGATTTCACAAGGAGTTTATTCTGTTGCTACACCATTTCATCCATTTGGTGGTGCTATTGATGTAATCGTTGTACAACAACAAGACGGTTCGTTTAGGAGTACACCTTGGTATGTTAGGTTTGGTAAGTTTCAAGGTGTTCTTAAAGGAGCTGAGAAGTTTGTGAAGATATCTGTAAATGGAACTGAAGCTGATTTCCACATGTATCTTGATAACTCTGGTGAAGCATATTTCATTAGAGAAGTTGATCCTGCAAGTAATGAAACCAATAGTTTGATTTCTGGGACTGAGAGTGGCAATGGTAGTGAGAGTAAGGGTGCCGGTTTTCGGCTTGAGCATAGTTTATCGGATACTGGTGCTGAGCGGTTACGAGAGGAGTTTAGCTCTTTGAATAGGCTTGAGAGGACAGAGAGTGATTGTAATAGGAGGTTTTATGATTTTCAGGATGATCCACCTTCTCCAACTTCGGAATATGGAAGTGCTCGGTTTGATAATCTGAATGTGGAGGGTTATGGGGATTCTCAAGGCTCAGATTCTGAAGTGGTTTTAGTGAGTATTGATGGACATATACTAACAGCTCCTGTGTCAGCGGCTGAACAAGAGGCTGAGAATTTACGGTTAAATACTCCTCAGTTTCATTTGGCCCCTGGTGATGGGACTGAGTTTTGTGAAGGTAATACTGAATTTGCTTCGTCAGAGACTTCGTGGGATACTGAATATATCACCAAAGTTGAGTCTTCTGATGCTGTTAAAACTGAATCTGATAAAGTAGACACTGCAAGTGTTGAGCGTAATGATTTTGATTCCCATTCTCGTGGTGATATGGAAAAAGACTCTCATGATGCTGAAAGAGATGTTCTTGGGAACTGTCTGGAACAGCCAGAGCTGACCCAACCTGGTGAGAATACAAAGTCTAATGAACAAGCTTCTACTTTTGAAGATCAGAATCTAAACGAAGGGGAGCTTCCACCTACCTCCATCACAGACAATGATGCTGAAAGAGATGTTCTTGGGAACTGTCTGGAACAGCCAGAGCCGACCCAACCTGGTGACAATACGAAGGTTGAAGAACGATCTCCTGAGGGTCAGAATCTTAAAGACGGTGAGCTTCCACCTACCACCATCACAGACAATGATAGAAGTGAAGATGAAGTGGCTATTGAAACAATAGAGACTTTTGTTGATGGCTCTAAATCTTCTACAACCACAATAATAAAAGAAGAAGTGAAAACATCTGAGGAAATCAGATTATCCGTTGATTCTAATACTGAGTCAGAAAGTAAGGATGAACAGGCAAGAACATCTGGAGAAACTGCCATCTTGATTAGCAACCAGGATGGCGAAACTATAGAATCAGAGGATCAGGCTTCTGAGGGGGTGTCTATAGATTCAACAAGGGAGGATGATGAGCAACTGACTCTGTCCAAACCGACCGAGGACGATGATGAGGAGGTCAAGACAGAGGACGATGAGCAACTGACTCTGTTCAAACCGACCGAGGATGATGATGAGGAGGTCAAGACAGTGGATTCAGTGACTGCGACTTCTAGTGTGGACATAGGGAAATCCGATACAGAGCTGAGTAAGGAATTATATTTGTTTATTAGTGTTATGAACTGTGACTAGTAGCTGCAATTATTTTTAACAGTGGCTTCATTTTTCAGGATATGAGCTATCACTTTGCAAGGATGAGCTTCGTGAGGGTATGGGACTTAGCGCAGCTGCTGAAATCTTTGATGCGCATCGGATATCCTCGGAAGAATATAAAATTTCGGCTACATCGATTCTTGAAAGTGAAAATTTGGTTGTTAGGATTAGAGAAACGTATATGCCATGGAAGAAAGCTGCTCGTATTTTGCTTGGGAAAGCTGTGTTTGATCTAGACTTAGATGTCCAGCCAGAAGATGTGATTTCTGTAGAGGAAAACGAATCAGCAAAATCCAAGGATGATGAAACTACAGTAACTCCTTCATCTGGAAGAAGATGGAGACTATGGCCCATACCTTTTAGAAGGGTCAAAACAATCGAGCATACTAGTAGTACCTCCTCGAGCGAAGATGATCTGTTTGTTGATTCTGAACCTGGCTTGCAGAACTCACCGGAACCACAATCAACCGCAGAGAGTCGCCATGAGTCTCCGCGTAGACAACTTGTGAGAACCAATGTCCCTACCAATGAACAGATCGCATCTCTGAATCTGAAAGATGGTCAGAATATGATAACTTTTAGTTTCTCCACGAGAGTTTTTGGAACACAACAGGTTTGTTGATGGGTTACATTAGTTGAAAATTTGAATGCACGCTGGGAAAAACTCTTCGGTTTTCAAATACTCTTTGGTTTTTGATTAGGTGGATGCACATATCTACCGGTGGAGATGGGACACCAAGATTGTGATTTCAGATGTTGATGGAACTATAACTAAGTACAGCTTTAGATCCTTATCGCAACTGAATTTTTTCCATATTAGCTATAGAATATCTAGACAAGACTAATGTTATGATCATTGTGTGTATTATAGATCTGATGTGTTAGGTCAGTTCATGCCTTTGGTTGGAAAGGACTGGACACAATCCGGTGTAGCCAAGCTTTTTTCTGCCATAAAGGTAATATTCGAGGTTTAAGTCTATTTCGCTTCTTGTACTTTATGTTGAAAAAGCATGAGATCTACTACTGCCTCTATATGATACAATTTGTTCAAGTAATTGTTTTTTTCTTGATCAACAGTTTTGGATATCTTAAAATTGGTTCCTTGCAATTATGGATCTCATTTTATGCTTCATTTTGCTTGGATTTTTCAGGAAAATGGATATCAGCTGCTATTTCTGAGCGCTCGGGCCATCGTTCAGGCATATCTAACGAGAAGTTTCTTACTTAATCTCAAGCAGGTAAGAATGAGATCTGTTTACCTTTGAATTGGCATGTGATATATACGTAATCCTTATTAACAAGATAAGCCTAAGGAACTGAAATGGTGACGCGTGAGGCTACTTATAGCTCTTTGTTGTGAGATCTATCTGTTTCTTATGGATTTTTTCCTGCTGCAGGACGGAAAAGCTCTGCCAAACGGTCCTGTAGTCATTTCACCAGACGGGCTATTTCCAGCATTGTACCGTGAAGGTTAATCTTAGTGCCTTGAAGATTCATTTGTAGCATGTTAACATGTGTTGCAACTCAGAAATAATGATCTCTCATTCTTTTGCTCATATACTTCATTACTGTTTTGTAGTTATAAGAAGAGCACCTCACGAGTTCAAGATCGCATGTTTGGAGGTATAATATCCACTTTCTTTTCAGTGAAATAAATGAAGGGTTAAAACTAACTGGACAATGTAATGTGCAGGATATCAGGAAACTCTTCCCAGCGGATTATAACCCGTTCTACGCTGGATTTGGAAATAGAGACACTGATGAGCTGAGTTACAGAAAACTCGGAATCCCAAAGGGCAAGATATTCATAATCAATCCAAAGGTAACCCCAGTCTCTTGGAGTCTAACATGCATGGGTGTTTCTTCACATGTACTAAGAAACTCTGTGTTCAAAAATGGTATAGGGAGAGGTAGCAACAGGACATCGCATAGATGCCAAGAAGTCATACACTTCACTTCATACTCTCGTCAACGACATGTTTCCTCCAACTTCGCTTGTCGAGCAGGTAACTAAAGCTTAGAATCCTTAAGGAAATATAATGAAATGTACATTCATTAATGGTTTCAAGTGTTTCTTACACATTCACAGGAAGATTATAACCCATGGAACTTCTGGAAACTACCAGTACAAGAAATTGATTGAAGAAATCCTTGTTACGATAGGAGAAACTTTTCCGGTTTCTAACCACAGCTGCAGATGGGTCGGACATGGTGGATGCGGAATCTCATTGGACTTTGTAAGCTTTATCAATGACTGTACACAAGAAAGAGCTGGAACCACTTGTCTCGACTTTGTAATGTCTCATGTAGGAGTTAACACAATAGGAAAACAATGCTATATATAAGCTGTGACAATCTGCTATACTAGACCTTATCTTTCAATATCATTCTCTTACACAAAAGAAAGAAGCCTTTATACTTGGATATTAAACTTATAGCTATCAGATAATCTAGTAATACATCATTAGACCTTAATTAAAAACGTTGTTAAATGGAAAAAATGTAAAGAAATCCCAAAAACAGAGCAAGTATGCTAGATAAAGAACATAGTTCATATACAATTATCAGCTAAAAACATATGTTAGATTGTTAGGCCATTTTCACTTACATATAGGTCAAGAAACAACAACAACAAAACTTGAGTTTCCATGGATATTCGTCAACATAATCATCATCAATCATATAGCATAAATTGGATTTACCTCTGATTCAGTCTCCGACGGATGTGCATGATGAAACGAACCAGTCCCACTTCTAGCATATTTCTTCTTCTCCTTCTTTCTTACTTTCCTAGTCCTCTTCGATTTCACAACATAATAAGTCATTATACTCAAGATTCCAGCCATCGTCACCGTTCCTATAACCGTAACCACAATCGCCGCGTATCTGTTTCTCCGGCCGACAACAATGTACGATGAGGAAATGAATGCCACGGTGGTGCAAACAGAGGCAAGCCACATCAGTTTATTGATTACTTCCACCACACGTCTCTCTGTTTTAGTCTCTCCTCTTACTAACGTGATTTGCACGACAACTACTGCTAACGAAGTGAAGAGCGCGATCGCGTTGAATATAAAGAATATCTTGAAAGATGTAGCGTGGACCATCACGGCCACACCGTGGTCGTCGTCACCTCCTGGAACCGTGAAAATGGCTGCAAATGCCACCGTGGCGAAAAGAACAGCCACGACGGTTACCGAGTTAGTCGCATTGTTGATTCCTGCTCTATGGAGTTTCCTTAGCTCCTTGGCGATTCCGTCTACGTTTTTGTTGGTTTTTCGGGTTTGTTCGAGCTGCGTGTGGACGTCTTTTTTAATCTCTGTTACGGTTTTTCGCAGCTCATCTCTTGGCTGGTTTAGTTCGTTGGCTTTGAGTGCCCCGCAACGCGATAATATGTCTTTGATCTCCGCGGTTTCCTCTGAATGTGTTAGTCCTTCAGCGATGTCGTACGCGGTTTTATGGTCTCGTGTTAACGCATTCACGTTTGTATCCGGAAGTAGTAACAACTCATTCACAATCTACAAATCAAGAATTCAGGAATCAAGAACATTCAAGAATCAAACCAAATTACAAGCAAAGGGAGAAATATCGTTTTTTTCGCGATTTACCTCTGCTCTTTTCTTCCGTGTAGCGATATGTAACACGGTGTTACCAAATTTATCAGGAAGCATGACAATAGCCGGATCTGCTCGAAGTAGTAACCTCACAACTTCTGAGCTAATTCCTTTCACAGCCATGTGCAAAGACGTTTGGCCTTTCTTGTCTGTTCGTCTCGCTAATTGCGGATCTTTATCGAGCAATGTTCTAACAATATCTACATGACCTTGACGAGCAGCGAGGTGAAGCGCGTTCTTCCCATTGGATCTTGAAATCTCCAGCAAGCTTGCGTCTTTAGCAAGCAATTCCTCAACTACTTCTACATGCCCTCGTGTTGCAGCTGATACAAGTGGCGTCGCGTTTGATTGAGCTACTGTTTTACTCAGTTCAGGTTCATGCTCAAGCAGTAACTGAACAATAGCTGCATCAAAAGAAAGCTCGCGGTTCACCAAAAAATAAAAAGAAGATGCAATCTTTTGCACGAAAAAAGGGTTTCGTCTTACATCGATGGCCTTGACTACAAGCTATGTGTAACGCATCGAATCCAGAGAGATTCTTCTGCATAAGAGACTCTTTAGTGGTGTAACGCAAAAGCTCCTTGACAACATCTATATTCCCTTTCTCTGCAGCTGTAAAAAGCGGTGTTTCGCCTAACTCATTCACTTCGTTCACCACTGATGTCATTATTTGTGCAACCTTTTTTCAAACAATGGAAACAAAACTTTCATCAACAAAATTTGAAGTTACTTGAAGAAGAAACTGAGAAATGTGGAAGACGGTTTCATCGTACCTCGTCATCGAATTCAGCTCCTGAAATGGTACCAGTAATCTGAGAATCAATATCACTAAGAATCTGTTTAACAGCAGCTAAATCTCCTCGTTGAGCAGCTAAGTGAAGCTCGGTGTCGTTGTGGCGACCGGTGACTTGCTTCACATACTTCTTTTTCCCCGTTGGATCAAACCGTTTTCCGGAGTTCGAAACTCCCAAGGACTTGCTTGAATTCGACACCATTAAAGCCTTACCGGAATTGGATAGAACCAGAGTCTTTCTTGGTGTTGGAGTTGGCGATAGGTCCGCCACAGTACTCCCTGTTTCACTCACCAGATCTATCACCAAACCCTTTTTCATATCCGGTTCCAGCTCCTTCTCTGTAGAGTCAGATTGATTATCAGACAAATGACAAATCCATATACAAAAAAATCAAACCCTAACCCTAATTTCGAAAACAGAGGAATTGAAAATGAACAAAAAAATGTAGCAAAGAATACAATATTCTTTTTTTTATTCGACAATGGATTCCAAAATGTATGGAGAATGATAAATCGTTGTACCTTCTTCAATTCTGGATCCCATTTTTAAAAACAAAGGGAATTCAAAGAGAGATCATATATTTGTATGATGATAAGACCACCGATTCTTGATTCTCTGATTGGAGAAGAAGAAGAAGAAGGAATAAGCCGTCGTCTTGAGGCACCGGTACCGTCACTGTCACGGCAAGGGTTTGAGATCCGATTATCGTTAGCTTAGCTTATTTTTGGTGTAATTTTAGGTTGTCTTGTTTCTTCTTCAGTTAAGGATGTTTGCCACATCAGCATCTCTCGCGGGCCATTCGGATTTAAATTCACACAATGTATAGATACACACAAAAACACAAAACATTTCTCATTTCGTAAGCGATTTCAAAACCATAAATTCATATTTTGGACTCTTTGATACACTTTTCAAAATCTTTTCATAAACTTCAAAGTAAATTATCCAAGGAATGTTGTAAGGTTAAAATGTAAATTCACAACATTGAATAAATAAATAAATATAGAGGACGAATCTTTTGTAAAAATATCTGATAAAAATTCCAAAAATTAAAAAGCTAGTGTCGGCAACAATAAAAAAAAAAGGGTACGATATGTGATTATTCTCTTTCCAACATAGCTAACATCAATGGTGGGTTCGGTTGCAACAAAGAGCAATAATATCCCAAAACTCCCCAAAAATACAAAAACTGAAACTGTCCGAAATTAAAATCGATATTTATTGATATTAGAAATAGATATATGGGAAACTTACACGGCCTTCACAGATCCCACCACGCCGGCTCTAATTTTCCCGGCCAAGAATTTCCAGCTCCAGCTCCGCCGTCTTCATTCTCACCGTCTGGTCCCAACATGACGGTGGAGCCTTATTGCCACGTAGACTCCAGCCTCCGTTCACTCGCCGGAAAGGCAGAAGGTTTCGGCAGCGCCGCTGTTGGTGGTCTTAATGGTCCGGTTTGCCGTGTCACTTCTCTAGCTGGTAAATTCAAGAGTCCTCTCTGTCATTTATTTCTTGATACTTCGTTATATAGAAGAAAAAAATGATCAAGTTCCTTAGTACAAAAACTTTAAATAACTCTAATCGAAAATCCCAAAAAAACTATCATAATTTTTAGTTCTTGGTTGATTATATACAGAACAAAAACAAAATTATTTGAGTTTGGTGATTGGTAATGTTACTTCATGTGTTATATCGAAATGATTGTTGAGAAATGGAATTATCAATGTATCAAAGCTTTTGATCTATTTTTTCAAAAAAAAAAAACAAGGTTTTGATCTAATTTTCTAAGATTCTTTATCATATTCGCTAAAGTAGTCGATATATTGATTTGAGATCTACAATTTTGGTATCTAAATGTAGGATCAGTTTAACAAAATTAGGAAACTTCTGTTATTTATTGTGTTCTAGTATAAATTTTAGTTTTAGATAATGGAATTATATTTGTTTTTGTAGACGATGGTCCAGGATCTTTACGAGAGGCTTGTAGGAGGCCAGAACCGTTATGGATTGTGTTCGATGTGTCGGGAACGATCAATCTATTGTCCTTTGTGAGCATATCATCGCACAAAACGGTAGATGGGAGAGGGCAAAGGGTGAAAATAACGGGGAAAGGGCTAAGGTTAAAACAATGTGAAAATGTTATAATTTGTAACCTTGAATTCGAAGGCGGTGTGGGACCAGACGCAGACGCTATTCAGATCAAACCGAAATCGAAAAACATTTGGATTGATCGGTGTAGTCTCAAGAATTACTATGATGGTTTGATTGATATTACACGAGAAAGCACTGACATTACAGTCTCAAGGTTTGTCTCTTTAACCTTATGTGATCGAACTTTTTCTATAGCTAAGATCCAAGATCACTAGTCTCTAAACAAAATTAAAATTATTTTTAAAATTTCGAAAATATGAAAAATGAGAGAATGGTTACATAAATTTTGTATACTATTGTCTATATCCCTAGTGTGTTAACTATTTTATTAAAATGCTATAACAAAAAAAAAATATTTGAATAAATTTTCCAGATGCCATTTCATGAACCACAACAAGACAGTGTTGATAGGAGCGGACCCAAGTCACGTAACGGACCGATGCATAAGAGTTACTATTCATCACTGTTTCTTTGACGGCACACGCCAGCGACACCCTCGAGTACGTTTTGCAAAAATCCATCTCTATAACAACTACACTCGTCACTGGTCTATCTATGCCGTCGGAGCCGGCGTCGAATCTCAGGTCCGTCACCAGGAAAAGTTACATATATTTAATACTATATTCATGCCATGATCGGTTTATATGTCTCATTACATTTTGATGTTGTTTTGGTAGATATATTCTCAGTGCAACATATATGAAGCTGGTGAGAAGAAGACCGTCTTTAAGTACATCATCGAGAAGGTAAATTGATTAAATATTCCCGTTAAATGTAATAAAGATAAACTTAAATACTCTATATTTGTTAAATGTGAGTTGTTAAGTTTTTTGGGTGTATAATGTGACAGCAATTAACGTTATTTGTTTCTTTGTTTGATGATTAGGCTGGAGATAAAGAGAAACCCGAAGCTGGTTTCATAAGATCAGAAGGGGATTTGTTTTTGAACGGTGCCAAGTCGTGTCTTAGCCACGACGGAGAGCGCCATGTGTTTTCTCCGAACCAACACTATTCGGAATGGACCGTCGAACCTCCAACCGAGAAACTCAAGAACTATATGAAACACTCGACCGGGTGGCGGAATCTTCCGCTTCCACCAGACAATATTCCGAGCACCGCATAATTATTTGCTTACTAATTACGATGATTTGGATTATTTCATGTACCACCCGAGTTTGATTTTCGTTCTTTTGTTTTAATACCGGATTTATTAGAAATGGTAGTGTAAACCGTAGATAAACAAACTTATACCGATACGTGAACATGACATATAGAGACTAGTTGTTTGTACTACAGTATTGTCGTTGTGTCACAAACCAACCGAGGTCAAACATGTTTATTGAGTGTTATTGATAGTAATTCTTTATATGAAATTCAATTCAAGTGTCGAATTTTCCAAACCATAGTTGACATATTAGTTTCAAACTCGGGACAGATATATTTAAGATTCAATTCCTAATAAGATTTGCATATAAGTGTGATTCCGACACAAGAAACTCCTCGGTGTTCACAAACCACCACTAGTACATGATCTCATTTTTGGGATACAATAGTAAGACTTTGTTTGAGTTTTTCATCCTATCTACTACACCCGTTCAAACTCATTTAAACCGTTGAATATTTTAAATATTTCCTTTGAAAAATACCTCCATTTTCACATCCTCACACTAAGCAATCTGGAATATGGACAATAAGGAATATGAAATCAAATTTAACGGTGGCAGTTTGTTTCTGACGTTGATTTTCTTTAGTCTTTAATTTGTGAAAGCAATGTGGCACTACATGATTAAAAATGCAACCATGATGGTAACTGCAAATACTTGAGGAATAAATCAAGAGAAGCATCATAATTATAATTATATCTCAAGATTCATAATCATTCACATAAGCACATAAGTAGAGATAGTCGTACAAAAGCAAACAGCATATCCAACATTTGTTAAAAGTTTTACTAATGACGACCGGATACAAAGCTTCAAGCAGATTTGGAAGAAAAGACCACATCCTCTGCCCAAGATCAGACCACATCCTCTCCCTAATGTCGACGATTTCTACAGAGTTCCCAAAAAGCCTCCTCATTTTCTGAGAAAACGCAGAGAGATTAGATGGGTGATGAAGAAGATAATAGCAACTGTAAAACAAAACAATTGATCGAAAGGGCTACCTTTTGACGCCACTGTTCGATTTCCGCTACCTTATCTCCGTGTATAACGGGACCGCCAATGTAAAATCCCACAGAGAAGAGTAAACCACGAGACACGGCTTTCGGAACAGTATCTCCGGCTACTTCTTTAGGAGCTTCAATCACAAGAATGCCGATTGTAGAAATCAGGAAGACGAATCATGCTCGATACGAATACATATCAGGAAAGGGAAAACAAACAACTTCACAGAAGAATCAGAGGACGTTACCATTGGTGGGACTCGGGGTCAAACCGAAATTGCGGCGAGGTACAAACGATGTCCTTCCGCGAGAGACAGCCTGCGAAACAACAGATCTCAGGTTCCTCGACGACTGCATCTTTGCAAGAGAAATCAGGAGATGCAAGAGATACTCATCTTTACAAGGTACCGTTTATCATGAACGATTAAACAAAATTTTGGCTGATATCACAGAGAAGAAATTAAAAACTTATATATATTCCAACCCTCACAAGGAATAATTTCATATTATCTAGGCTGATTTCACGACAGAATAGATCCTACTAACTGTGTGAAATCCTAGGTGAGCATTGCAGCGGGACAATACTTCATTTACGCTATTTTTGTGACAACGCATGGAAAATGAGGAATGCATATACAGTTTGTTGAGAGACATACCAAACAAATGCTTGATGCAATCCTGAATACGCGAGGAGTGGGACAATTAGTAGCATCCGTATTCTCATCCTTGGAAGAGAAACCAAGGAATCAACTAAGCCCACAGAAGAACCCGCAGGTTCTTTTCCTTCTTCTCCATCAATTTTCCGAATAAAGAACATTAGTATTGTTCCTAATGTCATACTGAAGAGAAACACCAACATCAATAAGGTTGTGCCACTGGTGCTTCCTTCCAACAAGGAGAAACTATGGAGCTTCCCAACTAGAAAGGGAAATATTTAAATCATCACTGAAAATGTGGTTATAAGATTGCTGTCAACAGTAGACGAAGTTGGTACCTTTCCATCTTTCAGCTATGCAAGTGTGATGAGATTCCCAAACAGCTACAGAAAGATTGATGCCAAATGTGTAACTGCGTACAAGATTCAAAAACAAAAAGTGTCGGTGATATGCTTGAATATGCCATATGTTAAGAATTTGAATAGTTTGAGACTTTGAGTGGCTCAAACTGTATTCAAAAATAGCCCAAATAATTGCACACACCAATTGGAAAATAGCAATAGTACGAATTTTGGGCTTTAATATCAATAAATTGCCTAAGCCTTAGTAGCTAAAAAGGCCCAAAACAACACATGGAAGAGCTTTGCAATATGTCATGTACGCTAATAGATTCTTGGTCAAATGTGTGTTTATCTTATTTTAGTATCCGTGTAATGATGTTAATTACTTCAACAACACATATGCAATCAATTAACCAATTCAATTTTTTTTTTTATCAAAGTGAATTTCTTCTGGCTCAGAAATTTGCATCCATCAATGAAACTGAAATAGGTGTACAAGTACCAAGTATATGAGAGCGTAGGACCTGATTTTGATTATTCACTGAAATTCCCTGGTAAAGAGGAAACAATACTAACCATGCAGCTTGTGAATAAATGCTCCCTACTTGAACTTAATTGAATTGTTGATGAGACTTATGTCTTTCATACCAATTCTTCTTCTTCTTCTTTTTTGTCTCTAAATAACAATTTCAGTACTTTTTGTTATATACTAAACTACTGATGTATGAAGAGCAAACCATAAGGAGAGTATCGAAAAAGGCTAGCAAGATAAAATCCAAAAAGGCTAGAAAAGTTTCTACATAGTTTTCACAGCAAGTTTAAAATCCAAAAAGGCTAAAAAGGTTGTACAAAGTTTCCGCAACATGTTTAAAGGATAGGGTTCTAATCTGAAAGGTCGATTTAGAGCATTCTTACCTTAAAGAGAAGTTTCTTCTAGTCTTCAAAATAAACTTTTCCACCTTCGATCTTAATAGGAAACACAATGTTCTTCTTTCCAAGCTTCTTCTTTCCCACCACTGGTTTCTTCTTTCCCACTTCAGCACCTTCATCAAAACAAAAGGTGAAATGGTTAGACAAAGAGTATAATGGCAAAACATTAGAAAGTAAAAAAGCATCAGAAAAACACAAAATTACATACCATTAAGTAGTAATCCAGATCCGTTCTTTTTCTTTACCACATACAAGAGCCACATAACCTAGATTTTCTCCTCTATATGTCCAAAACGATCCATCATCTTGGCAGCTTTATTTTCCATAAGATTACCAGCAAAATCGAACGACGATTTACCAAGGGCAATAAACATACCCCCAACTCCTAAGGTAATGCTAACCGTGAGGAAAGCTAGAGTCTTACTCAAACTGATCTTCACACCTTTTGCATACATGAGCGAAAACGAACTCAACACCTTAAGAAGAAACGCAGGGCCTTTACCTAGCAATTGGAGAGTGGTTTGGGGAAGGTTTTTGAGAAAATCTCTCAAAATCCAAATCCACCGTGTCCCATAAGTAAGCATAGTGCAATTACTGTTCAAAATAGTGGTATTTTTGAAAACAAAACTTCAAAACATGTTATTTTTGAGAATTGTCTATTAGTGTTCTGTCTCTAAACGATTGCTTTGTAAATAATATGAAAGCATTATGTATTTAATTTGCAAATGCTTTAGTTTTATAATTTTTATTATGTATTTTAAACACGTTCAATAGAAAGAAAATGACTACAAAACATGAGAAAAACAGAAGCTAAGAACATGGTAAGAAAAATTTCAATCACAATGATCAAGAGAGAACATATAATACATCTAGTAATTCTCCAATTTTATGGTGTCGTGTTTTTCAACAGTTTCAAAGAATTCTTCCAGCGAATCATGACCTACAAAACACACAACTAAAGGTTATAAATTTTCAACATTAAAAAAACCAATACATCATAAAGAAAAAAACACAATCACATACTCGTTAGTATGTCCTCGTACTTTCATTCAACAACATTCATTTTGTGCCTTCAATTTCATATGGTTTTAATTAATACATAATCTAATGTGCAAGAAAATGACTTTCAAATCCTTCTCGGTAAGATCAACTATTTGTTACATCTATAAAGTCAGCTCCATTCCTCCTTAGTGTTGCTCATGTTGTCAATTTATGTCTATAATCACAATATCATAGACGTCAACTTTTCTACATGTGTTATATGTTATAACTTATAAGTTACAGTATAACATAAATTAAAATGGTTTTTTATGTTTAACGTTTAAAATGATCTTCAAAATACTTGGCTTTTGCGTAGAAGGCTACAACTACTTAACTCACTTAAGTTTCAAAAAAAAAAAAAACTACTTAATTCACTTATATCTAGAATTACAAACTTTAGCTGTGGAGTTTGCATGCTTCCTAAAATATGTATTACATAATTTTCATTGATTAAATCGATGAACAATGCTAACCTTTGGGGAAAAAAACCTTGAAAGGAAGACGTGTGGCTAGAGTGGCTTGAGAAACAATCACTATGCTATAAAGGAAGTAGGAGGATTAGGAGTTAGAAATTTGAAAATCTATAACAAAACTTGTTCTCATAAGTTGTTGTGGCTACCATTCTTCAAAATAAAGTCTATATAGTTTTCAATCGTATGGCAAAAGATATGTCGATTCAAGAGAAAAGTTTTAAAACACCAGACACGGGTGTGGATGTTTTTTAACTAAATTTTAAACCCTCAAAACTAAATTTAATGACTAATTTTTAAACTCAAAATATTAAATCCAAACTCAAACTAAAAATTATAAACTCTTAAAAATCAATTTTAGTTTTGGAGCATCAAACACAAAGCAACATCACAATTCACAACCATAGATCTTTCGTCTATATGTTTGTTCACACCATCAAACAAAAACCAGACACAAATTTTTTAGTTACCTTCACCCACCATCAATGGACAAAAGACTCTATACGAATTTAATCAGTTCCACATCATAGTTGATATATTAGTTCCACCAATCTTCGGATATTTTAGATCCAATTCATTATAAGATCTAAATGCATAAGTGTGATTCTCAGATCATCCGACACAAGAAACTCCTTGTTCTTCACAAACCACCACTACTACTACTTGACTCACCACTACAATATCTTTGAGTTTTCTTTGCATATATACCCGTTCAAACTCATTTAAAACGTTAATGCAGCCAAAATATTTTAGATTTTTCCTTTGAAAATTTCGAAACACTCATTCATCATCATAATTATCTCTCACATATATAAAAGATAAGTGAATCTTCATAAGTTCAGAGTTAAGTATAGATTCTCTTACCACATACGCCAAGCTTCATAATCATTCACATAAGCAGAGATTCTCTTACCATTCACAAAACATATATTTGAACAAAAGAGCAAAAAACATTTCCATAATTTATGTTTTACTATGGCCGGATAACTAGGATTTTCCAACAACAGACCACATCCTTTTGCCTAGATCAGACCACATATTCTCCCTCATATCGCTGATTTCTGGACAGTCCCCATAAAGCAACCTTGCACCCTGAAAAAACACACACAGAGATTATAGTTTTGATAATGAAGATGAATTAATAGCAACAATGAAAATGTCATTTCTTAATTTTGATTTTACCCTTCGCCGCATCTGCTCAACTTCCTCTAACGGATCTCCATGTATCAGAGGACCTTAACAACAAAGAAAGAAATCACAGACTGATTAATTCGTCCTTAAAAGCTAGGGGAATCAAATCTCTTTCTCTCTTTCATGCTCACCATACCTCCAAAGTAAAATCGGACTCCCATTAACAGAGCACGATCGGGCCACGTGACACATAATCTCCTACTTCTTCCGAAGCTACAATCACACGAGAAGAAAAAATGATTTTTTTTTCCTTTCTATACGAATACATCGAAATATAGAAATCATGCGTAATCAGTGAACGTTACCATTGGTGGGATTAGGGGTGGTAGATAAATTCTGACTTGTGATTAACTCTTCGAAAGGGCCAAGTAATAAATAAATACTTTTGTATAATCGGCTTACAATTGGGCTCTAGCCCGATTTTTTCCGTTTGTAAAAGTTGGTCCGAAAATTTAGCTTCATATATTTTCTTAAAACATTGATACGTTGAATGCTTGGTTCATGGACATTCATATCAATCACATGTGGTTTAATTTAGCTATTGTTTTTGTGATTTTTTTAAATAAAAATCCCACGTGTTTTTGTGATTACGTTGCATGTTCGGCTAAGTAATGGTCTTGAGAAGAAAAAAGCAAAAAACCAATGAACAAGAAGTTATCATCTTAGTTTCAAAAAAAAAAAAAAAAAAAAAAAGTTATCATCAGCATGAGCGTAGCCCTTCACGGCTGGCTTCACCCTTCCGGAAGTATCCTATTAGCAGACCGAATCTTCAGGTTACAGAGACAATCAACAGTGGAGGTCACTATGACACATTACACATGAGATGTGGGACGAAAGCGTCACAAAGATCCTAGAAACAAATCCGCCAAATTAACGAAATCCTCACAAATAATATACAAAATACTTGCATCTGTCTGTAGTAATCTTTGGATCATTCACAACAACATCTACATGGGATTGATGAATTCATTACATCAAACTAATACTGGAAATGTGTGGTATTCATAGAGATATATCGTCTAAAAGCTCATCTTGCTTTCACTCAATGCATGTAGTTCCCTTGCTAAAATTTACATTTACCGGATTTTTCCAGAGATGGGCGTTGGTGAATGTTGTTTTCCACTTGGCCTCGCATATTGGTGTTCACTTACATGAACGCTTTTAACTGGACTACTACCCACTGGTTGATCGAATATACTATGATATATTTGCTCGTCTCTTTATATTTCATAGCTATTTATCAACAATAGACTAAAAGTAAACAGATTCAATTAAACTGGTTCAGATACTAGAAATGGCAACCAATCTTATAATGCAAGCCGGTCTTTGTTTGAACAGAAGAAGAAAATGGGGAACAAGTTTAGAGCACACACACAAGCAAGTAAGAAAAAAGATTATAATGCAAGAAAGTGACCACAAGACGCTGTGAGCAAGACAAATAGCTCAGGTATTTTGGCAGATTTTTGATCCGATAAAAGCTTTAAAATCTATACTATTAACCAAATTAGACCAAGACTCTAAATATAGCTAGCATAACTTAATATCAAAAGTGGATTCAGTTAAGTGACAATACATGAACCATACTTGGAATACTATATTTGTTCACCCGCATCAAACAAAAACTAAACACAAGACACCACAAACTCAGGTTTTTTTGTTTTGTTCAGATCATAAAACAAACACAAACTTCTATTCCTGAATTCATTATTTGGACTACCAAAGACCCTTCGGTACCTGAAACACAAGAGATTATAGTTTAGTTTCTGGTCTTTCAACTCCAAAAACCCACCCAAGATGTTTCAAAACAATCCATACCTTAAGTTGTGACTCATCCTCCTCTTCAGCAAACCTCAAACACGTTCGACGATATTCCAATAACCTGATCATTTCTGAGGCATGGGAACATATAAGCCGATCACGAATTTGTGTTTCTTTTCTCTTGTCGATAAAGAAGAAAAAGACTACTCTCGAAATTACCCCAACAAGCGAAACCGCTATATCCAAACATTAGATATGTGACAGGAGAAAGACGCGGCCTCTCAGTGGAGCGACTGAGAGCGGCGGCGACAAATTTTCCTCCGGCTTCCGTCGTCTCTGCGTTTGAAGTAAGACGAATTATTATATCTGAAAACAAAAAAAAAACAACTTCACAGAAGAATCAGAGAACGTTACCATTGGTGGTACTTCGGGTCAAACCGAAATTGCGGCGAGGTACAAACGATGTACTTCCGCGAGAGACAGCCTGCGAAACAACAGGTCTCAGGTTCCTCGACGACTGCATCTTTGCAAGAGAAACAAGTAGATTAGGGTTCATCTCTGATTTCTCTTCGACATTTCCCCTTCTTTTTATAGTTTAATTTTGGATCGGTTAGATTGAACCGAGAATAGTGATAGTTGGGCCCAGACCCATTTAAAGGAAGTCAAACGAATTTCAAGAAAAAAATATTTTCCGCTTGTTTTCCCGGCAAAACTAACCGGTTTCTTCCCATGTAACGATTTGAACTAACGAGTAACGATCATCAGAAATTGTGGATTTGATTGCGGTTCGGTTTACTATTCTCCTATGATTTTAATTTTGGCTCGGTTTAGATTGAACCGAGAATTATGATCGTTGGGCCCGGACCCATTTAAAGGACGTCACCCGTTTTCTCATTCGGTTACAAAACCCATTCAAATGACCCATTTATGATCGTTAGTCCAAATCCACCGTGTCCCATAAGTAAGCAATAGTGCAATTAGTGTTCAAAATAGTGGTATTTTTTAGGGGTTTTAATGAAAAAACCCCTCAAATACAGTTTAATTTATTTTAAACCCCTCAAGTATAAGATTAATGATAAAACCCCTCATGTATTAGTCTGTTAATGAATAATCCCCTCCGTCTACACAGACGTTAAAACCTTGAACTACCTGACATTAAAATATAATTCTACGTTTTACCTCTAAAAAACGACATGATGTTTGCGTAAAATTCCAAATTCAAGAGTTCTTCCCATCAATAGACTTAAGTTCTAGAATACTTAGGAAGTATTGGACCATTAACAATTGTGTTGAGCGCTGCACAAAATTTTAGTTTCAGAGACAAGATATGCTGCTTTGGTTGCAGTTTTAGAGAGAAGAAAAAAATCAAAATATGATAGCACTTGAGTTGCAACCTGAAATTCTCAAAACAATAACATTGTGTAAAATCCAATTTAAGTTTAGTTTAGAACAAAAAGAGTAAACATGAATAAAATATGTCCTCGTCATCTTACAAGCTAAAGACAAATTATATCCTCTTAAGCAATTTGCAGTTTGCTCGATTTTGGTTTTAGTCTGAACAACCAAATCTTTCTTAATCGACCTTTGCCATTTAGGGTTTATTGCGTGTCGATTTTTAGAGCCAAAACGTAGAATTATAATTTAATCTCAGGTAGTTTAAAGTCTTAACGTCAGTGTAGATTGAGGGGATTATTTATTAACAGACTAATACATGAGGGGTTTTATCATTAATCTTATACTTGAGGGGTTTAAAATGGATCAAACTATACTTGAGGGGTTTTTTCATTAAAACCCCTATTTTTGAAAACAAAACTTCAAAACATGTTATTTTTGAAAATTGTCCATTAGTGTTTTGTCTCTAGACAATTGCTTTGTAAATAATATGAAAGCATTATGTATTTAATTTGCAAATGCTTTAGTTTTATAGTTTTTATTATGTATTTTAAACACGTTCAATAGAAAGAAAATGACTACAAAACATGAGAAAAACAGAAGCTAAGAACATGGTAAGAAAAGTTTCAATCACACTGATCAAGAGAGAACATATAATACATTTAGTAATTCTCCAGTTTTATGTTGTCGTTTTTTTTCCAAAGAATTCTTCTAGTGAATCATGACCTACAAAACACACAACTAAAGGTTTTAAATTTTCAACATTAAAAAAACCAATACATCAGAAAGAAAAAAACACAATGACATATCCGTTAGTATGTCCTCGTACTTTCATTCAACAACATTCATTTTGTGCCTTTCAGTTTCATATGGTTTTAACTTTTAACTAATACATAATCTAATGTGCGAGAAAATGACTTTCAAATCCTTCTCGGTAAGATCAACTATTTGTTACATCTATAAAGTCAGTTCCATTCCTCCTCAGTGTAGAGCTCATGTTCTGATGTTAAAACTAATACCTAAGTTTTTGTGGTGTAGGTTCTTGAAAGCTATTTCGTTTTTTTGGTAAATTCAAGATGTATATTTTTTCAAAAAAAACAAAAAAAATCAAAATGTGTAGATAAAATATTCATCCTTTTTCGTATTTTCATATGCAAGGAATATAAAATATATCGACAATCTATATGAAAAATGTGGAAAACCACATTAAAATTTTAATTCATGTGGACGATGTTAAATCCAAATTCATAGGATACTAATTAACTAGAGACTTTGAAACCCTCATGTCACTAAGCATCATAACATCAAAATCAATAACTCATAGTATATTTTTCATCAGATTCGGAATTCAAGAAACAAGACATAAAAACGAGGAAACGTTTCGCCACCAGTCTTCAAAGTGATACTACTTCTTCACCCTCCAATTGTTGCCCTTTCCAACAACATCTACAGCAGCATTTGGACCTAGAAAACACAACATTACCATCACCAAAAAGACTTCAAAGTAACATGAAAAAACCAATAAGATCCCATAACACTAACCTTGTAGTATCCCCATGTAGTAACCAGCATCCTTGTAGTAACAAGGACCATTTTTACGGCTCAGGATGAAAAGAAACCACAAAATCCACATTTTTTCTTTTATGCTACCAAGATGGTTCATGTTATCATCAAAGACTCTTCCAAGAACATTCATCTTTTCCTCAACACTAGTTACCTTTTTCATCTTGTTTTCAAAAAGAGTAACAAGAAGATCAAGTTTCCCATAAAAAGTACCAAACTCCTTGAACTTGTTGTTAAATAGTGACACGAGTGCATCAGTCCTAGCACAATCTCTTTACAAGTCAAGTGACTTAACTCCTCTGTTATTTCTAACTATCCAAGATAAACATCATTCTTACTTTAAACTTGCAATCTAGTAACAAATACAGACTTAATTCCTATGTTTCTAGTTCAAAAGCCAAAAGTTAAATAGTTTCTTAGTTTTCATCAAAATCCAAAAAGGTAGTGAAAATTGTACAAAGTTTTCACAGCTAAGAGGAAAGAGTTTTAATTGGGAAATACATCTTCTTGTCCACAGGAGAAAACCAATCTTCAAAGTGACTACAAAACAGGGGAAAAACATAAGCTAAGAACATGGTAAGAAAAGCTTCAATCACAATGATCAAGAGAGAACATATTATACATCTAGTAATTCTCCATGTTTCGTTCTTTCCAACAACTTCATAGAATTTTTCCGAGAATCATGACTGAAGGTTTTAAACTATCAACATTAAAAAAACAATACATCAGAAAAAACAATCACATACCCGTTAGTATGTCCTTGTACTTTCATTCAACAACATTGATTTTATGCCTTTCAATTTTATATGGTTTTAATTAAAACATAATCAAATGTGCGAGAAAATGACTTTCAAATCCTTCTCAGTCAGATCAACTATTTGTTATAGCTATAAAGTCAGCTCCATTCCTCAGTGTTGCTCATGTTGTGAACTTATGTCTATAATCACAATATAATTGACGTCAACTTTTCTACATGTGTTATATGTTATAACTTATAAGTTACAGTTCGAGTCCCCGGCCACCCGGGCTGCCTTAAATGGTAAGAATACGTGGAGTGCCGTGGGCCTCGTGGGATTAGTCTTTGGGCCTAGAAAGCCTTTAGGATCCCCACGGTTAAAAAAAAAAAAAAACTTATAAGTTACAGTATAACATAAATTAAAATGGTTTTTTATGTTTAACGTTTAAAATGATCTTCAAAATACTTGGCTTTTGCATAGAAGGCTACAACTACTTAACTCACTTAAGTTTCAAAAAAAAAGAAAACTACTTAATTCACTTATATCAAGAATTACAAACTTTAGCTGTGGAGTTTGCATGCTTCCTGAAATAAGTATTACATAATTTTCATTGATTAAATCGATGAACAATGCTAACCTTTGGGGGAAAAAACCTTGAAAGGAAGACGTGTGGCTAGAGTGGCTTGAGAAACAATCACTATGCTATAAAGGAAGTAGGAGGATTAGGGGTTAGAAATTTGAAAATCTATAACAAAACGTGTTCTCATAAGTTGTTGTGGCTACCATTCTTCAAAATAAAATAGTTTTCAGTCGTATGGCAAAAGATATGTCGATTCAAGAGAAAAGTTTTAAAACACCAAACACGGGTGTGGATGTTTTTTAACTAAATTTTAAACCCTCAAAACTAAATTTAATGACTAATTTTTAAACTCAAAATATTAAATCCAAACTCAAACTAAAAATTATAAACTCTTAAAAATCAATTTTAGTTTTGGAGCATCAAACACAAAGCAACATCACAATTCACAACCATAGATCTTTCGTCTATATGTTTGTTCACACCATCAAACAAAAACCAGACACAAATTTTTTAGTTACCTTCACCCACCATCAATGGACAAAAGACTCTATACGAATTTAATCAGTTCCACATCATAGTTGATATATTAGTTCCACCAATCTTCGGATATTTTAGATCCAATTCATTATAAGATCTAAATGCATAAGTGTGATTCTCAGATCATCCGACACAAGAAACTCCTTGTTCTTCACAAACCACCACTACTACTACTTGACTCACCACTACAATATCTTTGAGTTTTCTTTGCATATATACCCGTTCAAACTCATTTAAAACGTTAATGCAGCCAAAATATTTTAGATTTTTCCTTTGAAAATTTCGAAACACTCATTCATCATCATAATTATCTCTCACATATATAAAAGATAAGTGAATCTTCATAAGTTCAGAGTTAAGTATAGATTCTCTTACCACATACGCCAAGCTTCATAATCATTCACATAAGCAGAGATTCTCTTACCATTCACAAAACATATATTTGAACAAAAGAGCAAAAGACATTTCCATAATTTATGTTTTACTATGGCCGGATAACTAGGATTTTCCAACAACAGACCACATCCTTTTGCCTAGATCAGACCACATCTTCTCCCTCATATCGCCCATTTCTGGACAGTCCCCATAAAGCAACCTTGCAACCTTGCACCCACAACTTCATTCACCTATATCAAGAATTCCAAACTTTAGTTGTGGAGTTTGCATCCTTCCTAAAATATGGAATACATAATTTTCATTGATTAATTCGATGAACAATGCTAACCTTTGAGAGAGAAAACCCTTGAAAGGAACGTATGGCTAGGCTAGAGTGGCTTGAGAAACAATCACTATGCCAAAAAAAATAAGAGGATTAGAGGTTAGAAATATGCAAATCTATAGCAAAACTTGTTCTCATAAGTTGTTGTGGCTACCATTCTTTAGAACAAAGTCTATATGCGTTGCATGGATCTACCAAAACGTGATAAAATACAAATAATTACTGGTAAATTGAAGAGTCCTCTCTTTCATTTATTCCTTGATTCTTTCAAAGTTCACAGTTATATGTAGATTCATGTGTAAAATTCAGAATTTTGTGGTAGTTTAGGTTGGAATTCAATTCATGTAAGTATATACAACGACAAGATGGATCGAGAACAATCAGTATGACATAACGCTAGACAAATACTTAGCTCTCATATGCTTGTCTCTTTATATCTCATACTAGGGGCTTCCCCGCCCTACGGGCGGGTTTTACGGTAAAGTACTAAACTTTTATCTTTGAGTTGTTCTTTTCTTGTACAGTTAATTATTTTTATTTTTATGTAAATAAGTTATATTTGTATATTTTTTGAATGGAATTTTGAAGGTTCTTCATGATTTGATAATTTTTTTATAATAAATATGTTATTTCTTAATTTTTTTGTTGTAAATTTAGATAAAAAAATTTCCATGTGATAATTAATGTAGTTATAGATAGGAACTTATACGCGATGATATATTCATTTTGGTTAGAGTTAAAATTGGTGAATTGTATCATTGTTATCTGTTTTTGTAAGTTTTTTAGTTGTGTTCTTATAGGATAAGTAGTCAAATTTTGTTGGTTTTATACTTTTATTGGTATTTCGATTACTTAAATTTGTATATTTGTTGAATGAATTTTTATTGGTTTTTTTATGATTTTCTATTTTTTTTTCAAACAAACATTAACTAAATATATCACCATAATAAGTAATCAATTTTGGCGGAAAATTGTTTAGAAAAAAAAACTCCAAAAATCTAAAACGTGTAGAACGGGTTAAACAATCCACCTATAAATTAAATAAACAAATATTTAGTTTATTTTGTGTTTTGAGTTAGCACAAATTTTTAGTTTTATAATTTTTTGTTGTAAATCATAAATAATTTGGACCGTGGCAACAAAGCAACACAATTTTTGTTTCAGATATATATATAGAAGCGATGGTGCACCAACCTATTAAGTAGGAGCTTGTAGACATAATACTTGATGAAAGTTTTTCAATTCTTAAAACATGGAAAGATAAATTTAACTTGCTAAAAAATAAAAAATAGAATTAAAAATGCAAGGTCATGGCTCTTCACCCGTTGTATATTTTTCCCATTGCTTCTTTGTACTAAGTAAATTAGAACAACACATTCTGCCTTAAAATACCCATTTGAAGTGATCTACCAGAGACACTTGGTTAGCTAAAAGAGAGTTTAATTATATCACATTCACAAGCTGGTTAAAGCTACAATGAGTGTGTTACAAAACTAAAACTTAGAGGAACCTCAACAAAACGTTTGCATCTCTGAAATCGCTAGAACGAATCATTGTACATCTTCGAGTGAGATGAAATCGAATGCTGCATCATACCAAGAGGGACACCGATGGAAGCTAATTTGTTTCCTTGAATAAAAGAAAATAAGGGCATAGACGAACGAAGATTACTTTGAGTTGAACTGATTAGGCTCACTGGTGATTCTGTCAAACTTCCAACATTGCATTAACGAGGCTGGATTAAACCCAACCCAACCCAATATTTATTGCAATATACCATTTTTTTTCCATCATCTCTAATCAAAATGTGTCACTATAATCGAATTTTACGGAAAAAGAGTTTACCATATTGAATCAAAATGGATTCAGGAATTGAATTCCATAGCCAATATTGAGGAATTTTTCCCCATGTGATCCATAGTTGCTCTGTAGCTAGCATTACACATTTCTTTCCACTCGCTTTCTCTAACCAAAAGCTCTTTGGTTTTCGAATAGAAAAAAAAACACAAAACAATCAGCAATATTGAATAGATGCATGATCTTCAACTTCACAAAATACCATATTACACTAAAGTATCAAGAATTTATAAAATCGGAAAGAATCAAATCCTTTGTCCCATAATTTTCTAATATGATTATTATTCTTAAATCGTATAAAACGAAGCGCAAAAACTATGGATGTATAGATAGTTATAGATATGTAGTTAAGTACATTCCTGCCATTTCATAGCTTCGATATTGGATACCACTTCGTCGAGAGTCAGAGAAGCTGGTGATGAAGAGATTTCGCTTTGTTTCAGAGTTGAGCGAGAGAGATCTAGTAGATCCAACGCGTTAACGGCTGCACCTAAAATTCTCTGGTTAATAAATCACCAAATTAAACGGAATCACAAATCGGATTTTAAGCTTCAAAATCGATTTGTACGGATTCAACAACGGGTTTCGAGATGAGATCAATTACCTTGTGCGTTTTGTGCAGCTTTCAGAAACTGTGGAAATGAAGGATTTGTAAGAGAAACAAAACTCGAAGATTAGAGAAAATGAGGAGGAGAATCAGAGTTTCGACGAGAGTACGGAAAATGGAGAAACCTGATTGAGGTAAGGAATGGTGAAGTTGATGGACTTCTCAGAGACTAAGAAATCAAGATATTCTTCTAAAGACATCATCTTCTTCTAGAGAAATCAAAATCACAATAAACACGTCATAAGTTGATATCTAAGATAATCTTGTTGTAAGCAACTGTAAGAAAAGAAACAGCTCATACTTGTTGGCACGCCGGAAGTCAAGTGTTTCCGGTACCAGGATTTGCTCCAACATTTTTCGAAGTCTCTTTTGGTGTTGTGGCTGCATCCGATGCTAGATATATATATATATTTATAGAAAATGGAGTAGTCATGAAGATCGTGGAGTCATTACTATTGTAGTCTTGAATTGGGAGTAGTGGCTATTAAAAGTTAGAGAAGGTGAACGGATGTGAAGTATCTAGGTGAATTAGATTGAAGTGATTTTTGTAACGGAAACTACTGTAACCGGTGATTTGGGATTCATAGGAGGCAACACTGTTTCTTGTAATTTAGGTTTGAAGAATGAAGGAGAAAGAAGGCGAGAGGATTATACGTTTTTGTCGATTTGGTTCGTTGAAAGGTCATATGAGACGTTGGGTCTTTATTGGGCTTTAAGTATCGACCTATTTGTATTGGTGAAATGTTGGTGAAGTTAGTTATATCATATAGTATGAAACGATATGTAGAGTTGGGCCAATTATTAGATTAACCTTTTTGTTGTTTAATTGGGCTCTAATATTTGTCTTTGTTGTATCGGTAAGAAGTTTTTATTTGATAAAGTAATGACATGTCAAAATGATTGGTTGAGAAATTTCAGTTTTTGTCTGATGTGGATGGCCTTAGAAGCCTCTATTTCTTCCCCTTTTATATAAAGAAGATAGCTATTTATCAACTAGAATGATTCAGAAACACAACAAAGATAAATAAATCAAAAGGGACTAAAAGTAAACAGATTTAGTTAAACTGGTTCCTTTGTATACCTAGTAGTCTAGAAACGGCAACCAATCTACAGGAAGCCACTCTTGGTTAGAACAGAAGAACAAAATGGAGATCAAGTTTAGAGCACAAGAAAGTAATTTCTATTGCAAGAAAGTGACCACAATTGATGAGTCGGCTACAATAATACATGTAATGAATGTTTTAGATCAGTGTGGACACTGTGAGCAAGACAAATAGCTCAGATCATTCCCCAAAGTTTTGACCCAAAATATTCAGAGTGACCAAAAATTATTAATGTATAACTAGCATAACCTAAGACAAACCCCAAGGTTTATTCGCTTTTCACTAACCAAAGACGCATCGACGATATCTGAAACCAAAGAAAACACAAATGTAGATTCTAGTTTAGCTTCTGGTCTTTCAACTCCAAAAACCCATTATATTCTCTGGAACGTTCCATAGCGGCCGTTAAACGATCGGTACCGGCGGCGAAAATGTTTCCTCCTGCTTCCTTCGTCTCTACGATTGAAAGAAGACTAATCATGCCTGATACGAATACATATCGAATTTTTTTTAAAGAATAATTAGAGAACGTTACCATTGGTGGGATTAGGGTTCAAATAGAAATTGCGGCGAGACACAACCGATGTCCTTCCATGAGTAACCTGCGCAACGACAGATCGCATGTTCTTGATCGGCAGCATTTTCGGAAATTAGGGTTGTCTTTGATTTGTGATTTTCATTTTGTAATTTGTATTAGGTGAAATTAGGTTATTTAATTAAATATTTATTCAATGGTTCGTTTGAATATTAAATTTAAAACATAATTTTAAAAATTGTCATTTTAATGGAAAAAATACATACATTTAATCTATATAGGATAATGACCAGTTAATGATCAGGGTTATATTTGACATAGATTAATCATGGTAGTTGTAAGTTGTAACACTAAAAATATGTCGCGTTCCTCATAATTCGTAACGCGTTACACATTCAATCATGTCAAACAAGAAGTTTTTTTAAAATGTAAAAAAAATGACACCTATAGAAAACATTTGTTTCCCCTTCAAAATCTTCTGCATGACAAAGATCTTGGCTTTGGTCCATGAGTGGAAGGAGCTTTAACAAGACAGAAAGATGTCGAACACACATATGGATTCGCCGAAACACCCTTACCGTTAAACAACTCTGACAAGTAAATTTCAATATCTTCAGGGGTATATCTGACATTCAACCTATCTTCCGTTCCCGCCAACATAACGGCATTTCTATGTGCGTTGTAAAAATCAAGATAAACCGGCAACAACATTCTCCCGATCGAAATTCTTATCTCGTCGAGCAATTTCGGATTCGGTACGACGCAAGCGCTCTGCGACACGAGCGTGTTCACGAAACTCTCCTCGAATATTTCGAATTGCATTTTCACCTCTTCCGGCGACATTTCCACTGCCTCCGAAGTACTAATCGCGGGACACAGGGACAGAAGAGGGCCCCACGCGAGCCGCTCGTAGCTTCTAGCGAACTGTCTGACTTTCTCGAAATGTCGAGCGATCCAATCATCGCCTAGGAGCTGCTTCAACTTCGTGGAGCGTGCGCGTGAAGCTACGTGTTGGAGGTTATTGGCTAAGAAGAGATACTGCATTGAGAATTCCTTGTACATCTCAGCTTTGGCGTCGATCTTGCAGAGGAGGACTAGAATCATCCACGCAAATCGCATTCTCACCTCCGAAGCCGAAGATCCGTCTGTTCCCGAGACATTGAAATAAGATTTCGGAAGCAACGTTTTCGCGGAAAAGGAAGATGATGATCCGTTGAAGATATCCAATAGTGCGTTACTGTATTCCGCGAGGCGAGAGAGGTGATCCATGGCGGAGATAGTCATCGGATGCACTCCTCCACCATGAACCACCATCTTAGACGAGTCTTTCCGGATTTCGGATTCAAAATCCATCAAATGCGAAAGAATCGACTCCCTAAGTCGGCTAAGCGAAGTGAGAGCTTGAGTTTTAACAATGGATAGTGATGCGAACGAGAAGATTGACTCGATCGCGGGTAAATTCCCCGTGATCGAGCAATACATATCCAACAACGGGAAAATCTTCTCCGGGTGTGGATTTTTCTTGTCTCTCAAGGCAACGGTTTCCGGGAATCCAAACAGAAGAAGAGCACCTTCCTTGGAGATATCTCGGAAACAAGACTCTCTTAGAGAAACAGAGGATTCGAAAACTTCGTCGCATAAAGTCTTTTCGCTATCGAAGAGAATCTTCATCGAGACCTTAACCGCTTCGATCCAGCTCTTCATCTTCAACTCAACAACCTCACTTGGCATCTTTTTCGCCTTTGAAGAACTGATTTTCTCGACTCCAAGACGGTAAATCGTTTCGTCCACAATCGATTTTCTGATGGATTTATAAGCACTCCCACACTCTTTCGCGTAACCAGCTGCGATCATACACTCCGCGATGGATTTTAACTCGGTTATTGAGTTCTTGGACACTTCTTCAACTTCGATGATAGAATCACCAGCCGAACGATACTCATGCCAAATATCATCGTCGTTTGATACAACAGAGGTAGGCGATCTACTCGAGGCAGATTCGGGGTCTAAATGCGCGCGGATCATAGACAAAATCTGAAGAAACTCGTTCTCAAGCCGTTTCATAGCGATTTGCATTAGTTTCTGAGCTCTAAGGAGATTCTCTGAATTAGGATCTTCTCTAATCAACGAATCCATCGCGTTCTGAAGATCCTTAACGCGTTTCAAGAACGTTTTCGCTTCTCGCTTGCTCTCGCAAAACAGAGAATAAAACTTTGTCGTAGTAACATACTCAGTATTCCATTTCTCGATGATCTCCGCGGCCTGATCGATCGTCCGGTCGATCTGTGTTGTCGACTCTAAACTCTTGTTATTAGGTATTGAAAGAGAAGGTCTCTTCCTAGAAGAAGTCATCTTAAAGAAGAAACTAAAACCGCTCTTGCTCCTCATCTTAATCTTATAATCTCTCTTGTTTTGAAAATGTTGTCGTTACAATTTAACATTCAATTCAAAAAAAAAAAAAAAAAATGTTGTCGTTACAGGAATTTTGAAGGATCAAGAAAATGGATATTACATTAAATAGATAAAGATAACGAAACGCCTCGCCTTTTCTGTGTAGATTCAAGAACCAAGTGGTGAATTTGGGTTCCTTTTTGAAGAACCTACCACTGAATCTAGATTCAGGGAGGCGTGTCGTTAGAAACAGATAAAATTTCTAGATTTTTTTTTATCTGTTACATACCATAACGAATTATTTAGGTCGTTTATCGTTGTGGTTACAAATAACGATAGCGAAATATGTGGAAGAAATGTGGCGTTGCCCTTTGACTCATCCTTGCCTTACACGTTTCATCCTCATGGGGGATATATCTTAAATTTATAACGAACTAATTATTATTGTGTTTTTTTCGTAATATTTTACTTTTTTATTTGTTGGTTGAAATGGATATGAAATGTTGTTGCTACCAATATATACATTTTATGATAACAATATCATAGTAGAAAAAAGAATACAATATCTCAATCGTAACAATAAGTGCCAAATCCATGAAAAGATTTAACCTACTAATTATAGTACTTGCCTTTTACATTTAAGACAAAAAGCAAAAGATTTAAAACTACTAATTATAGTAATTGCCTTTTACACTTATCATCATCATTTACTTTAGGGTGTAGATTGCCTTGACCGACAAGACGAAGGAGAAGAAACAGAAGAAGTGTCCGAACTACCCCTCTCTGTAAACAAATCCGCCAAATAATTCTCAACATCTTCAGGGGTAAATCGGACAACCAATCCCAAATCTCTCACTCCACCGCCTCCTCCGGCCAACAACAAAACACTACTCCTCCTCGTGTTATAAAACTCTCTGTAAATCGGAACAAGCTTCCTCGCAATGGACACTTTTATCTCCTCTCGTAACTTCGGATCCGGTACGACGCACGCACTCTGCTTACCATACGCTCTCTCAAAACATTCGCTGAATATCTCAAACCGTTCCTTAACTTCCTCTGGCGACATCTCCACCGTCCGATAATCAGCTAAACTCGCTACCACTGGACCCCACGCGAGCCTCTTGTAACTGTCTGAGAATTGCTTAATCTTCGCTACATGCTTCTTGATCCAATCCTCTCCAAGAAGATGCTTCAAGTTAGAGAACCGAGCGCGAGAGACCACGTGGTGGAGGTTGTTCGTTAAGAAGAGATACTGAACAGAGCAATCTTTGTAATGATTTGCTTTATGATCGATTTTACAGAGGAGGACAAGGATAAGCCAAGCAAAACGTATCGATAACTCAGACGACGGAGAGTCGTCTGAGTCCGATACGTTGAAGTAAGACTCCGGGAGTAATGTTTTATCCGGTGGCGGAGATCCAGCGAGGATATCTACGAGTACGTTACTATAATCCGCAAGGAGAGAGAGATGATTCGTTACCGAGATCGTTAAAGGATGTAATCCACCTCCAGGGACTACTACTTTCGACGAATCTTTCTGTATTCCGGATTCGAATTCGATTAGTAGTGATCGAATGGATTCGCTTAAAGAGACGAGAGATTTAAGTGCTTGAGATCTCACGATCAAGCTCGACTCGAAAGCAAAGATAGATGCAATCGCTTGCCAGTGGCCGGCGATTGAACTATACATATCAAGAAGACGGAAAATTTTCTCCGGGGGAGATTTCTTCTTACTCGTTTTCGTAGTGATGATTTCGGGAAATCCGAAGAGAAGAATCGCTCC
Source organism: Arabis alpina (assembly GCA_900128785.1). NCBI lineage: Eukaryota > Viridiplantae > Streptophyta > Magnoliopsida > Brassicales > Brassicaceae > Arabis > Arabis alpina. Next base: position 4,903,921 of record LT669790.1, on the reverse strand, counting down.
GTCTTTTGAGATGTCACTGAAACAAGATTCTCGAATAGCGTCGGAAGATTGGAAGACATGATCACAAAGAATCTTCTCACCTTTGAACAGAGTTTCCATTGAAACTTTCATTGCTTTTAACCAGCTTCTTATCTTCAACTCGGTTTCTTCCCACGACATTTTCTTCGCTTTCGATGTACTGATCTTCTCGATATCGAGTCGGTATATCCCTTCGTCGATAATCGATTTTCGTATGCTTTTGTATATGCTTATACACTCTTTAGCATAACCAGAAGTTATCATACACTCAGCTATCGATCGTAAATCCGTCATGACGTTTGTTGAAACCTCTTCCACTTCGATTATCGCATCGCCGACGGTGTGTTGAGATTCGTCGTCTTCAGGGAAATCAGAGTAGCTGGATCTAGCTGAGGTGAGTGAAGAACGAGTAGAGACTGATTCAGGATCAAGAAAAGCGCGATTCATTGATAGAATCTGATAAAACTCTTTTTGTAACCGTTTCATCGCGATCTCCATCAGTTTTTGAGATCTCATGAGTCGCTCTGAGTTTGGATCTTCGGTTAGGAGAAGATCCATTGTTTTTTGGAGATCTTTGACTCGGTCCATGAACACCATGGCTTCTGGTTTGTTCTCGTAGAACATAGAAGTGACTTTAGCGAAAGTTGATGTCTCTGTGTTCCACGTCTCGATTATATCAGCAGCTGATTCGATGACTCCGTATATAGCCGCCGATTCCAAACTCTGGCGTGGTGTTAACGTAAGAGGTGGTTGATGATCCAACGATGGTTTTAAGGCGACGCAACAGATGTTTCTCATCGTTTTTCTTGTCCTAAATGTTTTGAAGTTGTGGTTGTTAAAATTTCGAAGAGAGTTTTTATGGATGTTTTGAAATGATTATGCAAGTTGTTGTGAGAAAGAGTTATGTGGGGTTTTGGGACTTAGTCGTTGAAGGGTATTTATTTATAGAGCAATAAGCAGCGTTGATACGACGTCGTTAGGAATGTGTGGAGGAGAAGAAGGAACGAAAGAAAGTTGTTGTTGACTCTCTGACTTTTTGCAAATTTATTTTACTGTGGACCTACACGTGTAGTGGCCTTTGCATGATTTTGTGTTTCTTACCATAGAAATATGACGTTAAAATTCTTATAAAATCATATATTTTAGGATAATTTAGCTATATGGGTAGTTTTCAGAAAGTTATTAGGATAGTTGGGACATTTACTGTTCATAATTTGAAAAATAGGCACTTTTGCACTGTTACACTAATAGAGGGGAATGTGTGAAAAGACAGAAAAGGGTATCTGATGTTAAGATGGTCAATGTGTACATGCTTGCGGTGGATATGCGGTGTACCGGTACACCAACTGATATATTATCCGGGACACTGTCTGGTACACCGGCGGGTACATCACCTCGTACACCGACAAGTACATCAGCGTGTACACTGGTCGGTATACTACGGTGGACATCTTTCGGTACAACACCATAAACATTATCCGGTACAATGTCCGGTACACCGGTGGTTACATCAGCTTGTACACCGGTAGGCTGTACACCAGTTGGTACACTACGGTGGACATCTTTCGGTACAACACGATAAACATTATCCGGTACAATGTCCGGTACACCGGCGGGTACATCACCTTATACACCGGCAAGCTGTGCACCGGTTGGTACACTACGGTGGACATCTTTCAGTACAACACGATAAACATTATCCGGTACAATGTCCGGTACACCGGCGGGTACATCACCTTGTACACCGGCAGGCTGTACACCGGTTAGTACACTACGGTGGACATCTTTCGGTACAACACCATAAACATTATTCGGTACAATGTCCGGTACACCGGCGGGTACATCACCTGGTACACCGGCGGGTACATCACCTTGTACACCGGCATGCTGTACACCGGTTGGTACACTATGGTGGACATCTTTCAGTACAACACCATAAACATTATCCGGTACAATGTCCGGTACACCGGCAGTACATCACCTTGTACACCGGCGGGTACACCACCTTGTACACCGGTTGGTACACTACGGTGAACATGTTTCGGTACAACACCATAAACATTATCCGGTACAATGTTCGGTACACCGGTTGGTACATCACCGTGTGCACCGGTTAGTACGCCAGCCACCGTGTAACCGGCTGGTACACCACTGTTGAAAACTTTCGGTACACCGGCTGGTACACTATCGTTATATATCCTCCGAAATCCCGGTTGGTACACCACCGTGGGTATTTTTTGGTACACCACTGTGTACATTGTCCGGTACACCGGCTGGTACATCACCGTGTACACCAACGTATACTTTTTCCGATAAACCACTATGTACACCATCGTCGTGTATACCGTTCAGTTATCGATACACCACCATATCATTGTTGGATATTGATATATCATGGTTTTTACCGGTTTTCGACCATGATATAAGTCCTTTTATCGAGTCTTTTCATTGTATTTCGAGTCTTTTTAGTATCTTAACAGGTTATTGCACGTGAGGAGCTTATATGGTGAATACGGTGCATTTTGGAACGTAAACGAGGTTGGAGTCGGATTTGCAAGAAAAGAAGCTGATATGAAGCAGCCTGTCGATCGACAGCCACAAGAAGGACGATCGATCGACAGCTACACTACAGCCTGTCGATCGACAGACACAAGGACGATCGATCGACAGGTGCTCGCAGAGACCGACCTAATACGTTTTAAAGAAGGAAAATTGTTCCTTTTCGGGCCAGAAGTTACCAATAAACCGTCATAAAAGCCCACCACGAGTTCTACCTTTATAAAGAGTTTATTTTAGGTTTTGAGAGGACTACTTTAGATTTTACATAACACAAAGTTTAGAAAGAGATTTTTAGGGTTTTTAGGGAAACAAGTTTGCTTTGTTCTTTGAGATTCTTCGAACCCTATTGTAATTCTTCTTATTCTCTTTCTTTATGCATTATTATTCAGCTATGATTTGCTTTGCTGCCATGTCTGAGTAGTTTGCTTGTTAGGTTGAGGGTGATTCGAAAGGAATGATGATGAATTGTTAGGGTAAACTCACTTGTTAGGATTATCTGTTAGGTTCTTCACCTAGATTGCTTTAACTCTGGTTTAGGATTCGCGACCCTGAATTTGGATATCTTAGGTTGATAGATTGACACGAAAGTGTAATTGATTAGCCAGAACTAGATCTTAGGTGAGCAAAATTACTTATTCGCAAAGAAATTTGGTTTAGGGATTTTGTGAACAAATTGGACTTGAATTTAATGCTTGTTTAAATTGATTGAATTCGCAAAGAAATTTGGTTTTTTAGGGTTTAAACATAGTTAGTTTTCGCAACGACAGTTGGTTAATTATATTTTAGTGTTCCAAGTTCTAGAACGGTTCTTAATTAAATCATGATTCTGTTTAACCTGCAATTCTGATTCATCCTGAGAATTACCCAAAAGCCTAGCACTTTGTTTAATTGAATTTTAAATCAACAATCCTTCTCTGTTTCAATTTGCTTTTGTCTTTATTTTATATTATTTTACTTAAGCCGAATTTGAAGTCAATATTCCTATCGTTTGATTTGACTCCCAGTGATTCGACCCCTACTACGACGACCTCTTAATTTGAGAGAGTAGCTCAGGGTAAATTTGAGCATATCAAATTTTGGCGCCGTTGCCGGGGAGTCAAAATCTTCCATAGGATTTTGATTCTAGAATTCTGACTAAGTTTTTTTGTTCGTTTTTACGCGTTTCCTTTTATTTTTGGTGTTTCAGGTTTATGCCTTCTAGCAGAACCAGAAGCAACAAGAATAAAGAGTTAGCAGATTTTGTTCCAGAGTTGGGAATTTTGGAGAGGGAAAACAGACGACAAGCAAAGTTAGCTAAGATGGTTAATCGAGCTGTAATAGTTTTTCGGAATGCTGAAGGAGAGAATGTTGATCGAGATGGTAATCGATACAACAATCAGGGAGACCCCATTGATGAAGCTGGTAATATCATCGAGTTTGAGGATCCGATTACAGCGGAGCGTGCTGAACTAGATCGTCAAAGGGTAGAGTTGGAACGTCAGCGCGCTGAGATCGAGCGCTGGCTCAGGCAAATCGTGGACCTCAGGAGGTAGTGAACCAACGCACTTTGGGAGACTACTACCGCCTGAAGAACATTATGCCAACAGGGCGCGATTCGTCCTCCTAGATTTGAGCAGGGATTTCGAATTGAAGCCTGCTCTTCTCTCTTGTGGCTCAACATCATTCCATGGACACCATCAGAACACCCATGGATCATCTTGAGATGTTTGAGGATCTGCATCTAGCATCAAGACAACGTGTCGGAGACTACATTATGTGTAAGCTCTTCCCATTCTCTTGCTGGGAGGCAGCCTCTGGCTGAAGCAGTTGGAGCCAGGCTCACTTACCACTTGGAAGATATAAAGATGCTTTCCTGAGTCACTTCTACGATGAGTCCGTTCAGAGGATCTACGAGCTAAGATCCAAACATTCGTTCAGAATCTGACAGAATCTTTCAAAGCTGCGTGGGAAAGGTTCAAGGGATATCAGAGAGATTGTCCTCATCACGGATTTACAGAAGTTCAGCTGCTGGGTATCTTCTACAGAGGTGTGGATTGGAAGCATCAGATGGCTTTAGATGCTGCGAGTAATGGGAATTTCAAGACCAGATTTCCAGTTGATTGCTTTGAGCTCATCAGAACGTGTCTACTAGCAATAGTACAAAGAAGATTGATGAGGAAAGGAGACGAGGAGCTGGTCAAATAAATGGAGCTGAGATTGTTGAGGAAGATGTTAATTACATCAACCATAATGGCTACCAGAATCAGCGGTATGGGAATCAGTCAGAGAACAAGGGATACAACAATTACAATCAGAGGAACTACGGGTCTTCATCGTATCAACCGATTCCCTCTAAATCTTCAGAAAGTGACGTGAAGAGGATGTTCGAACAGCTTCTTGAGGGGCAACAAACCCTAACAGTAAATCTCAATGGGAAGATTGACGGGCTTTACACCGATCTTAATGGGAAAATAGAAGCCATCAACATTCACTTGAAGAAGCTTGATTCTCAGGTTGCTCAGACTGCTGCAAATATAAAGAGACAAGAAGGTTGTCTTCCAGGGAAAACTGACATGAACCCAAAGCATTTCTCCAATTCTATCACGTTGAAGAGTGAAGAAAACCTTAACTTTGAATTTCCCGAGAACCTGTCGATCGACAGACCTGGTGGTTGTCGATCGACAGCTACAGAAATTTCTGTACGAACTCGAGTTCAGCAGCCCTGTCGATCGACACACCTGAAGTGTCGATCGACAGCCCCGAAAAATGCAGAGATTTTCGAATGTCAGTCTGAAACCGCTATTGAACGTGTATACAAGCCCAAGATTCCGTATCCAAGGAGTCTGTACCCTTCAAGCATCAACGAAGGCAGTGACAGAGCACCTCGGAGAAAGGAACCAAGCTCCAACATCATTGAGGAAGCTGCCAAAGTTGTTGAATCCGGGAATGTTTGTGGTTCCTTGTTCGATCAATGGTGTAAATTGAAGGATTCTTTATGCGACACAGGAGCCAATGTGAATGTTATGTGTGAGGCTGTTGCAAAGAAGCTAGGAATTTTGGAGTTACAACCTTCAAGGACTTATATCGAGCTCATAGATAGATCATTTACAATTTCTAAAGGCTTCATTCCTGACGTGTCATTCAAATAGGAATTGTCTTGTTCCTACAGACTTCTACATCATTGAGAGAAAAGATGATATCTGTAAACCATTGGTTCTTGGTGCACAGTTCCTTGCAACAGTGGGAGCAATGGTGGATTTTCCTAACAAGCGGATCTCCTTCTCAAACATCAACAACGATGTTTCTATCCTTCAGTTGTTGTAACAGCAGCTTCATGTATGAGTGTTAATGTTGGAGATACGCTGGGTTGTGAAGATGAGACGAAGAAGGTTCGAAACGTCTCAAGCTGGTTCTTCCACTCCACGCCGTGATGTCAACATTCCTGCCAGTTCTAAGTGCGACGAGTCCCCCAAGGTGAAGCGCAGGAAGACCTCTAAACCATTCTCTAAGTTCAGAATTGTCATTCCTTGGAGTTGAGGGAGAAGGGAGAGTAGTTGTCCAAGAGATGTTCGAAAATACTATGAAGCTCTTTCCTGGTATTGTTCCTTGCAAGTCTGGGGGAGTGCATTTCAGTGATCCACCTCCAGCCTGAACATCATCCGCAGTCAAGCTAATGACTGAAAACAAGCGCTTGGTGGGAGGCAACCCACCTGTAAGTTTTTCTTTTCTTTCAGTCATTTTTTCTTTCTTTGAGTCAGTCTGTTCTTGTTTCCTTTAGATTTCTCAAGATTTGTGAACTTGTTGTTTGCGACTCTTTGCTGTGGTATTTGATGGTATTTTGTTTCAGTGATCTTCAGCTATTCTTTAGATTTCTCCAACAACATCAGTCGTCAAAGCCAAGTTTTCAGGATTTCCGAGAGCCTGTCGATCGACACACCTGATGGTTGTCGATCGACAGCCCCAATAAGACCTGTCGTTCGACACACCTAATGGTTATCGATCGACAGGCCAGCAGAACAGGTCCGAATTTCATTCTTTTCACAAATTTTCTGACTTTTTCTTTTTCTTTTCACCAATCTCAGATTTAATAACACTGGGGACAGTGTTGTTTAAGTCTGGGGGAGGTAGTTACTAACATTGTTTTCCATTTTGGAGTCAAAAATTTGTTTTTATTGAGTCAAAATGTAGGGAATAATGATCTTTCTTAGGAATAAAGCTTAGTTTTTGAAACTTTTAGCTGTTGCGATGAAGCCTTTGGATGGAACGAATTCGAAACCAGATGATAGTACAGGTTCCCCTCTTATCGCGATTTGCAGAACGAAGTAGATCAAACTCCAGACTAGCACACTTGATCTCCATCACGCTATATTCTCTTTGATGATATCACGACAGTAAAACATTCAGGACTCCTTATTCTCTTTACCACTCTTTGTTGATCCTGAATGGCCAGCTCATTTTTAGTTGGTACCCAACCCCTAACCTTAACCTTTTGTTCAAACCTCATGCAGTCTCTTTTCCTTAGTTTTATGTGCAGGCATGTGTATAAACTCCGGAGAGAAAGAGGTCCGTCGCAGTTTTTTCATTCACAAAAATTGCACATAAAGGATTTGGTAGGAGTACTTGAAAGAGAGCAGCAATGCTAAGCATTCCTTGGGACTTAATACACAACAATGGTAATTTTCGAGACTAATATCTTTGTAAAATCATTTCCCCCCTTAGAGTCTTCAGTTATGAAAAAAAAAAAAAAAAAAAAAAAATTATTTTATTTCGAAAAATAAGTAAGGAAAGGGAAATGATTATTTAAATAAGTCTCTAGCTTCAAAAGAAAATCCCAAGGAATGAGAATGTTGGATGTGGAAAGTGGAACGTGATTATATGAAGGTGTTTGGTCCCTGATAACATTTTGGAGGAGGGAGTGCAATGTGAATGAGAAGCTGTGGACATCAACTGGACCCGACTCTCTCTTGTGATTATGCATAATGTCTGCATCCACCAAATAAAATCCGGTAACCCTAAACACTCTTTAGCTCCACTGAAACACAAAAGCCTTTAACATCACACCTAGCCTTTTACTTGGTTGATATCATTTGAGAGAATTCCATCACCACTTCGATTAAGTGTGCGACAGTTAGGAGGATGTGAAACTGATGGGTTTGCAGGTTAAGATTTGAGGTCCAACCTATGATGGTTGAGATTCGTGACAGCCAAAGGTACTTTGTTTACATGCAGCGAAAGAGTCAAGAAAGCGAAAGCAATGTTCCTAAAGATAAGTAAGTTCTCGCGATTTTCAAACCTCGACTTCATTTTTAGTATCTAGTTTGCTTGAGGGCAAGCAAAAGCTAAGTCTGGGGGAGTTGATATATCATGGTTTTTACCGGTTTTCGACCATGATATAAGTCCTTTTATCGAGTCTTTTCATTGTATTTCGAGTCTTTTTAGTATCTTAACAGGTTATTGCACGTGAGGAGCTTATATGGTGAATACGGTGCATTTTGGAACGTAAACGAGGTTGGAGTCGGATTTGCAAGAAAAGAAGCTGATATGAAGCAGCCTGTCGATCGACAGCCACAAGAAGGACGATCGATCGACAGCTACACTACAGCCTGTCGATCGACAGACACAAGGACGATCGATCGACAGGTGCTCGCAGAGACCGACCTAATACGTTTTAAAGAAGGAAAATTGTTCCTTTTCGGGCCAGAAGTTACCAATAAACCGTCATAAAAGCCCACCACGAGTTCTACCTTTATAAAGAGTTTATTTTAGGTTTTGAGAGGACTACTTTAGATTTTACATAACACAAAGTTTAGAAAGAGATTTTTAGGGTTTTTAGGGAAACAAGTTTGCTTTGTTCTTTGAGATTCTTCGAACCCTATTGTAATTCTTCTTATTCTCTTTCTTTATGCATTATTATTCAGCTATGATTTGCTTTGCTGCCATGTCTGAGTAGTTTGCTTGTTAGGTTGAGGGTGATTCGAAAGGAATGATGATGAATTGTTAGGGTAAACTCACTTGTTAGGATTATCTGTTAGGTTCTTCACCTAGATTGCTTTAACTCTGGTTTAGGATTCGCGACCCTGAATTTGGATATCTTAGGTTGATAGATTGACACGAAAGTGTAATTGATTAGCCAGAACTAGATCTTAGGTGAGCAAAATTACTTATTCGCAAAGAAATTTGGTTTAGGGATTTTGTGAACAAATTGGACTTGAATTTAATGCTTGTTTAAATTGATTGAATTCGCAAAGAAATTTGGTTTTTAGGGTTTAAACATAGTTAGTTTTCGCAACGACAGTTGGTTAATTATATTTTAGTGTTCCAAGTTCTAGAACGGTTCTTAATTAAATCATGATTCTGTTTAACCTGCAATTCTGATTCATCCTGAGAATTACCCAAAAGCCTAGCACTTTGTTTAATTGAATTTTAAATCAACAATCCTTCTCTGTTTCAATTTGCTTTTGTCTTTATTTTATATTATTTTACTTAAGCCGAATTTGAAGTCAATATTCCTATCGTTTGATTTGACTCCCAGTGATTCGACCCCTACTACGACGACCTCTTAATTTGAGAGAGTAGCTCAGGGTAAATTTGAGCATATCAAATTTTGGCGCCGTTGCCGGGGAGTCAAAATCTTCCATAGGATTTTGATTCTAGAATTCTGACTAAGTTATTTTTGTTCGTTTTTACGCGTTTCCTTTTATTTTTGGTGTTTCAGGTTTATGCCTTCTAGCAGAACCAGAAGCAACAAGAATAAAGAGTTAGCAGATTTTGTTCCAGAGTTGGGAATTTTGGAGAGGGAAAACAGACGACAAGCAAAGTTAGCTAAGATGGTTAATCGAGCTGTAGTAGTTTTTCGGAATGCTGAAGGAGAGATTGTTGATCGAGATGGTAATCGATACAACAATCAGGGAGACCCCATTGATGAAGCTGGTAATATCATCGAGTTTGAGGATCCGATTACAGCGGAGCGTGCTGAACTAGATCGTCAAAGGGTTGAGTTGGAGCGCCAGCGCGCTGAGATCGAGCAGCTGGCTCAGGCAAATCGTGGACCTCAGGAGGTAGTGGTTAACCAACGCACTTTGGGAGACTACTACCGCCCTGAAGAACATTACGCCAACAGGGCAGCGATTCGTCCTCCTAGATTTGAGCGGAGGGATTTCGAATTGAAGCCTGCGTACTTCTCTCTTGTGGCTCAACATCAGTTCCATGGACACCCATCAGAGCACCCCATGGATCATCTTGAGATGTTTGAGGATCTTGCGTCTAGCATCAAGAACAACGTGTCGGAAGACTACATTATGTGTAAGCTCTTCCCATTTTCTCTTGCTGGAGAGGCAGCCTCTTGGCTGAAGCAGTTGGAGCCAGGCTCACTTACCACTTGGAGAGATACCAAGAGTGCTTTCCTGAGTCACTTCTACGATGAGTCGCGTTCAGAGGATCTACGAGCTAAGATCCAAACATTCGTTCAGAATCTGACAGAATCTTTCAAAGCTGCGTGGGAAAGGTTCAAGGGATATCAGAGAGATTGTCCTCATCACGGATTTACAGAAGTTCAGCTGCTGGGTATCTTCTACAGAGGTGTGGATTGGAAGCATCAGATGGCTTTAGATGCTGCGAGTAATGGGAATTTCAAGACCAGATTTCCAGTTGATTGCTTTGAGCTCATCAGGAACGTGTCTACTAGCAATAGTACAAAGAAGATTGATGAGGAAAGGAGACGAGGAGCTGGTCAAATAAATGGAGCTGAGATTGTTGAGGAAGATGTTAATTACATCAACCATAATGGCTACCAGAATCAGCGGTATGGGAATCAGTCAGAGAACAAGGGATACAACAATTACAATCAGAGGAACTACGGGTCTTCATCGTATCAACCGATTCCCTCTAAATCTTCAGAAAGTGACATGAAGAGGATGTTCGAACAGCTTCTTGAGGGGCAACAAACCCTAACAGTAAATCTCAATGGGAAGATTGACGGGCTTTACACCGATCTTAATGGGAAAATAGAAGCCATCAACATTCACTTGAAGAAGCTTGATTCTCAGGTTGCTCAGACTGCTGCAAATATAAAGAGACAAGAAGGTTGTCTTCCAGGGAAAACTGACATGAACCCAAAGCATTTCTCCAATTCTATCACGTTGAAGAGTGAAGAAAACCTTAACTTTGAATTTCCCGAGAACCTGTCGATCGACAGACCTGGTGGTTGTCGATCGACAGCTACAGGAAATTTCTGTACGAACACGATTTCAGCAGCCCTGTCGATCGACACACCTGATGAGTGTCGATCGACAGCCCCGAAAAATGCAGAGATTTTCGAATGTCAGTCTGAAACCGCCATTGAACGTGTCTACAAGCCTAAGGTTCCGTAGCCAAGGAGTCTGTACCCTTCATGCACTAACGAAGGCAGTGACAAAGCACCTCAGGAGAAAAGGAAACAAGCTCCAACATCATTGAGGAAGCTGCCAAAGTTGTTGAATCCGGGGATGTTTGTGATTCCGTGTTCGATCAATGGTGTAGAATTGAAGGATTCTCTATGCGACACAGGAGCCAATGTGAATGTTATGTGTGAGGTTGTAGCAAAGAAGCTTGGAATTTTGGAGTTACAACCTTCAAGGACTTATATCGAGCTCATAGATAGATCATTTACAATTTCTAAAGGCTTCATTCCTGACGTGTCAATTCAAATAGGAAATTGTCTTGTTCCTACAGACTTCTACATCATTGAGAGAAAAGATGATATCTGTAAACCATTGGTTCTTGGTGCACAGTTCCTTGCAACAGTGGGAGCAATGGTGGATTTTCCTAACAAGCGGATCTCCTTCTCAAACATCAACAACGATGTTTTCTATCCTTCAGTTGTTGTAACAGCAGCTTCATGTATGAGTGTTAATGTTGGAGATACGCTGGGTTGTGAAGATGAGACGAAGAAGGTTCGAAACGTCCTCAAGCTGGTTCCTTCCACTCCACGCCGTGATGTCAACATTCCTGCCAGTTCTAAGTGCGACGAGTCCCCCAAGGTGAAGCGCAGGAAGACCTCTAAACCATTCTCTAAGTTCAGAATTGTCATTCCTTTGGAGTTGAGGGAGAAGGGAGAGGTAGTTGTCCAAGAGATGTTCGAAAATACTATGAAGCTCTTTCCTGGTATTGTTCCTTGCAAGTCTGGGGGAGTGCATTTCAGTGATCCACCTCCAGCCCGAACATCATCCGCAGTCAAGCTAATGACTGAAAACAAGCGCTTGGTGGGAGGCAACCCACCTGTAAGTTTTTCTTTTTCTTTCAGTCATTTTTTTTCTTTCTTTGAGTCAGTCTGTTCTTTGTTTCCTTTAGATTTCTCAAGATTTGTGGAACTTGTTGTTTGCGACTCTTTGCTGTGGTATTTGATGGTATTTTGTTTCAGTGATCTTCAGCTATTCTTTAGATTTCTCCAACAACATCAGTCGTCAAAGCCAAGTTTTCAGGATTTCCGAGAGCCTGTCGATCGACACACCTGATGGTTGTCGATCGACAGCCCCAATAAAGACCTGTCGTTCGACACACCTAATGGTTATCGATCGACAGGCCAGCAGAACAGGTCCGAATTTCATTCTTTTCACAAATTTTCTGACTTTTTCTTTTTCTTTTCACCAATCTCAGATTTAATAACACTGGGGACAGTGTTGTTTAAGTCTGGGGGAGGTAGTTACTAACATTGTTTTCCATTTTGGAGTCAAAAATTTGTTTTTATTGAGTCAAAATGTAGGGAATAATGATCTTTCTTAGGAATAAAGCTTAGTTTTTGAAACTTTTAGCTGTTGCGATGAAGCCTTTGGATGGAACGAATTCGAAACCAGATGATAGTACAGGTTCCCCTCTTATCGCGATTTGCAGAACGAAGTAGATCAAACTCCAGACTAGCACACTTGATCTCCATCACGCTATATTCTCTTTGATGATATCACGACAGTAAAACATTCAGGACTCCTTATTCTCTTTACCACTCTTTGTTGATCCTGAATGGCCAGCTCATTTTTAGTTGGTACCCAACCCCTAACCTTAACCTTTTGTTCAAACCTCATGCAGTCTCTTTTCCTTAGTTTTATGTGCAGGCATGTGTATAAACTCCGGAGAGAAAGAGGTCCGTCGCAGTTTTTCATTCACAAAAATTGCACATAAAGGATTTGGTAGGAGTACTTGAAAGAGAGCAGCAATGCTAAGCATTCCTTGGGACTTAATACACAACAATGGTAATTTTCGAGACTAATATCTTTGTAAAATCATTTCCCCCCTTAGAGTCTTCAGTTATGAAAAAAAAAAAAAAAAAAAAAAATTATTTTATTTCGAAAAATAAGTAAGGGAAAGGGAAATGATTATTTAAATAAGTCTCTAGCTTCAAAAGAAAATCCCAAGGAATGAGAATGTTGGATGTGGAAAGTGGAACGTGATTATATGAAGGTGTTTGGTCCCTGATAACATTTTGGAGGAGGGAGTGCAATGTGAATGAGAAGCTGTGGACATCAACTGGACCCGACTCTCTCTTGTGATTATGCATAATGTCTGCATCCACCAAATAAAATCCGGTAACCCTAAACACTCTTTAGCTCCACTGAAACACAAAAGCCTTTAACATCACACCTAGCCTTTTACTTGGTTGATATCATTTGAGAGAATTCCATCACCACTTCGATTAAGTGTGCGACAGTTAGGAGGATGTGAAACTGATGGGTTTGCAGGTTAAGATTTGAGGTCCAACCTATGATGGTTGAGATTCGTGACAGCCAAAGGTACTTTGTTTACATGCAGCGAAAGAGTCAAGAAAGCGAAAGCAATGTTCCTAAAGATAAGTAAGTTCTCGCGATTTTCAAACCTCGACTTCATTTTTAGTATCTAGTTTGCTTGAGGGCAAGCAAAAGCTAAGTCTGGGGGAGTTGATATATCATGGTTTTTACCGGTTTTCGACCATGATATAAGTCCTTTTATCGAGTCTTTTCATTGTATTTCGAGTCTTTTTAGTATCTTAACAGGTTATTGCACGTGAGGAGCTTATATGGTGAATACGGTGCATTTTGGAACGTAAACGAGGTTGGAGTCGGATTTGCAAGAAAAGAAGCTGATATGAAGCAGCCTGTCGATCGACAGCCACAAGAAGGACGATCGATCGACAGCTACACTACAGCCTGTCGATCGACAGACACAAGGACGATCGATCGACAGGTGCTCGCAGAGACCGACCTAATACGTTTTAAAGAAGGAAAATTGTTCCTTTTCGGGCCAGAAGTTACCAATAAACCGTCATAAAAGCCCACCACGAGTTCTACCTTTATAAAGAGTTTATTTTAGGTTTTGAGAGGACTACTTTAGATTTTACATAACACAAAGTTTAGAGAGAGATTTTTAGGGTTTTTAGGGAAACAAGTTTGCTTTGTTCTTTGAGATTCTTCGAACCCTATTGTAATTCTTCTTATTCTCTTTCTTTATGCATTATTATTCAGCTATGATTTGCTTTGCTGCCATGTCTGAGTAGTTTGCTTGTTAGGTTTAGGGTGATTCGAAAGGAATGATGATGAATTGTTAGGGTAAACTCACTTGTTAGGATTATCTGTTAGGTTCTTCACCTAGATTGCTTTAACTCTGGTTTAGGATTCGCGACCCTGAATTTGGATATCTTAGGTTGATAGATTGACACGAAAGTGTAATTGATTAGCCAGAACTAGATCTTAGGTGAGAAAAATTACTTATTCGCAAAGAAATTTGGTTTAGGGATTTTGTGAACAAATTGGACTTGAATTTAATGCTTGTTTAAATTGATTGAATTCGCAAAGAAATTTGGTTTTCTAGGGTTTAAACATAGTTAGTTTTCGCAACGACAGTTGGTTAATTATATTTTAGTGTTCCAAGTTCTAGAACGGTTCTTAATTAAATCCTGATTCTGTTTAACCTGCAATTCTGATTCATCCTGAGAATTACCCAAAAGCCTAGCACTTTGTTTAATTGAATTTTAAATCAACAATCCTTCTCTGTTTCAATTTGCTTTTGTCTTTATTTTATATTATTTTACTTAAGCCGAATTTGAAGTCAATATTCCTATCGTTTGATTTGACTCCCAGTGATTCGACCCCTACTACGACGACCTCTTAATTTGAGAGAGTAGCTCAGGGTAAATTTGAGCATATCAGATATACTACTGTTTACACCGTTCAAATAAACATTTTCCGATACACCAACATGTACACTGTTAAATTCGTTTCTTTGTTAAAATGTACACCCTCCGTATTTGAAAGATTGATGTTTTAGAAATTTTCACACATATTAAGACACAATAACTATTTGTATTTATTTATTTATTTCTACTTACTTTTTTGTTTTCCAATAAAAAAGTATGTAACTTTATGGGGTAAAACAAATATTTGCCATGAATTTAAGTGATAAAGCAAAAAAAGTATTAATTGAAATGTAGAAAATCAATCTTTCAATAACAAAGAAAATTTCTAAAACATCAATCTTTCAAATACGGAGGGAGTATACATTTCTAATCTAGCACAAATCGTAATTAATTTTGATTACATTGTTCTTTGATTTAACTTTCTAAATTTTCTAATCTTACAAAAGTAATCATGAGGAGGAATAAGGAGTCCCATCCTCGGTTTATATTCAAATCAAAATTTCATATTTGAATCATGTTTCTTTCCATAAACACTAATTTTCAAACTAGTTTCTTTTCTAATTTCAAATCTTAACAAACAACTAAATCTTCTAAACCAAATATAATCATTCCACACTATAATACGTTAATTAAACCATTATTCTTGTTATAGTAATTAATTCATTCTAATTTCCTTATTTTAATTGATAATAGCTAATGAAGACCATTTCTAATCATTCCACCATCTTCTTCCTTCTCGAATCACCGTCTACAACTTCCGGTACACCGTTAAATTCAAATCAAAATTTCATATTTGAATCATAACCTAGATCCGTTTGAATCATAACCTAGAATCATAAACGAAATTTCATATTTGAATCAAAATTTCAATCCGTTTTTCAAAACTCATAACCTAGATCTACCAATTGAAGATTCGGAACAATTCCACTCTTACCACCTCGTCACCGTCGTCGTCTTTCGTCATGACGGTGGCGCTGACCCACCTCGTGACTTGATCAATCTTCTCCATGGAAGTCATCGTGGTTACGTTGGAGTCCATGGCAGAGTTATAAGCTTGAGTTGGTAACCTTGTCACGGTGGTCGTCGGAGGTGGAACCAACGACGGATGATTTGATGATGCTCTCTGACAAACCACGTTTTGTGTGATGAAACAAAAAGTAGAGGAAAGAGATAATCAGATTTTGGTTGAAGAAGAAAAAGAGATTAATGGCATAAGTGTAAATATTAAAACTGAATAGGTTATTTGTTATTGAGAATTGTTGGACCCACAACAAAGTGTCTATCTCTCAAATTGTGAACAGTATACTGCCTAGTTTTCTAATTATAGTTTTGAAAACTACCCATGAGGCCAATTTTTTCTATATTTTATAAGTTGACCCCGACCAACATTGTTATTATATTATTTTTTTATGTGACCTTAGGTAGTTCAATATCTTTATTTGACGTGCTTTCATACGCGGATTATCATATTAAAACTTATTCATACATACATTATTACATTTCATATATTTTTATTATAATCGTAATTGTTAAAATATTTTGAATACTATTCATACATGGATCTTAAATCATTATATGTCAAAAAAATTATCTTAATTTCATGTTTTAATCCATATCAAGGGGATTCTAATATAAATATTATTGTAATTTAACTCATATCTACCAAAGCCTAGTAGGTCAAATATTATCCGAACTTGAACCTGTATGTCTAAGCCTAGTAGGTCAAATCTACCAAAGATTATGATAAAATAGATTTTATTGATATTGTTTTCTATAATTTTTTTTATAATATTATCATAATACTGATAAAAAAAACATTTACAAGTGAGTTAAATGTTTTACTTTATTTGTTGTTAAGGGTTCGACTTTCCAATACCAACACCAACACCAAAACATCGATTCCTCAAACGAATGTAATCCCTAAAATTTCAAGCTCGATTTTTGCAAATCCTTCTCGAGCTCGATTTTTGCAAATCCTTCTCGAGCTCGACCACACTCGTCTCTTTTATCATAGACATCTTGAGTTTGATCTAGAGTCATCATTATTCTCTTTCTAATCTTGCTTTGATTGATTCGTGATTCGTCATTGATTCTTGTTCCATTGTTCGTCTGTTTAAATGATTTGTTTCGATTCATGATTCGTCATTGACTCTTATTCGTTTGTCTAATTGCTTTGGTTACATTGATATAATTTTATACATTGACAAACTTCGATTGATAATTGTATTCTTAAATTAGTTCATACTATATGATTATTGTCTTGTTGGTTTGTTTGTGTTTCAAATGCATTTTACAGGTTCAAGTTACAGGTTTTTGTTTAGATTTTAGGTATAAATACATCACAAAATCTAGACTCGAACCTATATCTAGAAGGAACTTGTAAAATTTGGCTATTTCAAAAGGTTTAATAAGTTGGAACCTGGACCTGAACCTGTGTCTTACAGGAACATGTATGGGTATGTTTTTAGTATACCTGATGGAACATGTACCCATTAAGACCCGACCCGGATACCCGAATGCCCATGCCTAACTTGGACTATTAGGAATTTACCTTTTTACAATTTGGTTAGTTACTTAACAATTATTTTGTGTGTTTTCCATTTTTAATTTTTTAGATTTTATTATATTTTGGTTAGTTACTTAACAATTATTTTGTTAGTCTTCCACTTAAAATTTTATTTGTTCTTAATTAATTTTAATTTTTTTATCATTTGCTTTTATATTTTATTTTCTCTATATATGTTTATGACTTATCTTCTCTCGATTTTTATTTTAGTTTTTTTTTAATTAGTTTAGACTATTATAATTTTATCAATTTTTTGTAATTAGTTTACACTATTAAAAGCTTTATTGTTTTCTAATTAATTTGACTATTAGGAAGTTATCTTTTTACAAAGTAGTTAGATATTTAACAATTATTTTGTGCGTTTTTTTTTTTTTTTTTTTTAGAAATTCTGTTTTTTAGAATTTGGTTAGTTACTTAACATTTTGCTAGTTTTCTATTTTTAATTTTATTTTGAAATTTAATATGTGTCATCATCTCGATAGATATTTGACACATGTCGTGATATTTTGAGTTATAATTTTGATAAACTCTCATTTATATAATAAGATACTAAAGATCGTTTAGGTATACAACTATTTTCAGAAAGTAATTGAGAACAAAAACTATTCATGGAAAATTTTGCTTAACTTTTTGTACAATAATAAAATCAAACGTCACAAAATCCTTTTTCTGTTACGTATGACAATGATCGTAAATATCCATGTATATTAGTAGACTTTAGCGGTATACACAAATATCAAAGCTTGCTAACGTGGATCTTATAGTGTATTCTTGACCCATGAGGTATCCGTCAATTACAACCTTGAATCTTAGTTACTTGTGGATGGATGGTCCCAGTCTCCCATACACAATCTGATTTATAAATAAAATGCAATCTCTTAAATTGGAAAGTAAGATGATTACAAGAAAATGTCAATTAACGCGTCACTCATATACCAAAAATTGTTGATGTTGACGCAATCTACAACGACTTGAGAAAATAAAACAACCGAGAGATTTCTATATTTTCTACTATGTCCAAATACATTGTTCGTTCCTTATTTTATCAGTTTGAAGAAATAGTAGATAACACTCATGTGGGATTTTCGTATTGAAACGTATGTAAACATTTTTGATTTTCAGGTGTAAACATTTTAGAACTTAGGTTCAAACTAAAAAAAACATTTAAGAAATTCAAACATATTAAAGAGGATTAATCATGGAAAGCCGTCGGCCATAATTTGAAATTACAGTTTAAATGTCCTAAGTGTTCGTAGTTAGTACTAATTTGTTGTAAATTGATTGTCATTTATGCGTAAGGTTGTTAGAAATTTAAATTTTCGATGATGATATATAATGGACGACTAATAAAATAATATCTTAAACCACGTTTTAACTATGTCATAGATAGCTTTTTTCAACAATTTGTTACTCTTTTTTTATTGATAGCTTATAAGATAGCCTATACATATTCATATGCAGTTTCATTCGAGTTTAAGAAATGAATTTAAAATAGTGCTTAGTTTCTTCTTATTAACAGTCAAATTCAACTTTAGATATTCGCAAGGCGTGATAATATCAAATAGCGATAAATATTTATTGTTTAAAGACTTAATTATATTATTATCATGATAAATTGATAAGTCATCAAATTTGAAACCCAACAACGACGACCCTAATACAGAACTATTTTATTTTACAAAATGTACTGGTGTTTACTCTTATTTTTTTACCAATAATCAGCTAAAATTAGATTTGTTTATTAATCATCAGCTAAAGATATATATG
The DNA here is from genome assembly GCA_900128785.1 of Arabis alpina. NCBI lineage: Eukaryota > Viridiplantae > Streptophyta > Magnoliopsida > Brassicales > Brassicaceae > Arabis > Arabis alpina. Next base: position 4,884,893 of record LT669790.1, on the reverse strand, counting down.
TGGACCAACTTAAGAGTACATAACTGTTTTTTTGTTTTTTTTACACCTTATTATATAATATGCGAATCTAAATCCGAGTAGTGAAATAACATCGATATTAATATAAATTACTGAACTTCATGATTAAAAACATAAATTAATAGGCGACACGGTATCATCTACATATTTTACAAGTCGAGATTGAATTATATATACATACAACTTTAATTGACTATGAAATAACCCTTAAACCCATCTAATTACCAATGTGAACTTTGGTTCGATAAAAATACATCAAATCAACATTTATTGGTTCTTTTTTTTTCTTCTGTTGAGGATTATAAGAAAAAACAACGAGGAAGTTGATATATATGGTATATTGAGCAAGTTTGTGCCACCTTACATATCCAACAGAAGACTCTATGGTTAGGTATTTGTAAACTCCCGAAAATTCCTCAGAGGTAATTTCTTGAAAGATAAGCATTTAGAATTTTCTTCCATCGTATCGAAAATCAAAAGAGAATATATGACACGGTTAATCTTCATAATTCTTGACATCATCGAACGTGTTTGTGAGTAGTAATAAATTGGTCTATTGATTTAAAGATTCACCATAAAATTGGAGTGTTTGCGATTTCAGTCATCTATAAACATGTTTCTATAAAAACATTTTAAATGATCTTAATATCCAGTTTTTTACATGTTTAGTTTTCGATTATAAGAGAATAAAATATAATATCTTCGTCATTTCTTTCACTTGATTTCAATTTTTCAACCGACGAAGCCGTAATAGATTTGTTAGCTAATTATAGAATATGTGGATAGAGACATAGAGTATGCATATCTTGGTGCATATTCACATTTCAAAAACCCATCTTGTCATATTCACATGTGTATATGATATGCATGTCTTAATATACACATGTCTTAATATTGACCTCATATATTTCTTGGCTTGATATTCTTGTTTGCTGTTAAAACTCTTTACGTATTATCTTCCAAACTTGACACTGTTGTTCTTCGATGATTGGACCGTACACGTAAACTCAGGAGACACGAGTCGCGATTCACGACCAAGTACGCCCCTTTGAAAATGGTGACATAGCAATAATTAAAAACTCATACAAATTGACATTCCAATTAAAACGTTGATCAACTAGGCTTCAATAACATCGTGTATTAAATCATCTAGTAATTATATAATTAACAATCTTATTGTCAATTCAAATGCAATGACTTTTACATTCATATATTATATTTGAAAACATGTGACAACATACATGTTATTGTTATTCCGTAAAATATTATGGAATACTAAAATTCTTGACGAAATAAATTACGAAAATATAAATTGTATAAAATTTTTGTTAGAAAAATATTCCAAAATCAAACACTACGATTTATGCATATGTGAAAATAAAATATCATATGGTGATATTCTATTGAAATAATAAATTAACATATGTGAAAATACACGTTTCATTTATGTTTTGTTCTAGCATCATTTTCATATAAAATATTAGCCAGCGTTTAACACAAATGTGTTATCATATCAACGGCTTAGCACCACTTATATATTGATAAACCCTTATACAAACTACTTCCACCAACAACATTAATGGTCTGATTAACAAAGGCCATATTATTTCGTAATATTCTATTTATATCGATGTAACATTACCATTAAACATGATACACCCAGAGATTTGTCGGTTTGTTTTACGATTACTTTTCTTAACTTGTATTTAACAGGGTTCTTTAATATATGATGACTTTCAATCCATGTTAATGAAAATCCTTTTTCCAATTATAGCTAGTATTCATAACAAATAGCCAAATCTTACTATTCTACTCTGAAAATTTGTCATTTTCACATATTTATGTAACATGTATGAAGTACGTTTACATTTGTACTATATCTATCAAATAAACAGTTTTTGTTATCAGAGAGACCGCATAGCGCAGTGGATTAGCGCGTTTGACTTCGGATCAAAAGGTCGTGGGTTCGACTCCCACTGTGGTCGTTTCTTTCTTTTTTTTTAAGGAAAAAAAACTGCAGCGTATTTTTACTTTTATTTATTTCTAGACAACAAATCATGACTAATATTATTCTAATTTCTAAGAGATGGAACTTATTATCAGAACGTATTCCATTCCCATAGTATTCATATTAGTCTTGTGCTTAGTATTCGGAGCCAAATACTGTCTCAACACAATTCCACAGTGGAGACCAGACAAATTCTAACATCTATTTGACTATTGTTATGTTTTCTTAGTACAATTGTTATCTAACAAGTTAGTCCATGGTTTTGCTGTGTTTGTCTCTAGTTATGGTAAAGTAACTAAACATGAATTGAGACTGTAACATTAGAAACTTAGGCCTTGCTTGCTTCATGTTTAACTCGACTTTCGTTTCCTATTCTAGTCTGTTAATTTATACGGAATCAAGTACTATATTGTTAACTCTCAAATTCAAGTCGGATTATAGCTGAAAATAACAAAGAACATAGAGATGTGTTCTATTTTCTTTGGTTGTGTGTTCAACAAAAAACATAGTACTTTCGAATTCCAGGTCCTCTTCCGTTTCCCCACATTAATGGAAATTTAAGGAAAAAAATTGCAGCATACTTTTACTGTATTGTCAAGACTAATACTATTATTCTAATTTCTAAGAGATAGAACTTAATATCAGAACTTATTCCATTCCCACATCAGAACTTATTCCATTCCCACCATATGAGTCTTGTGCTTAGTATTCGGAACCAAATACAGTCTCAATATAATTCCATAGTGGAGACAGACAAATTCTAACACTATTGTTATCATTTCTTCGACCATTTGTTATCTAACAAGTTAGTCCATGGTTTTGCTGTGTTTGTCTTTAGTTATGGTAAAGTAACTAAACATGAAACGAGACTGTCACATTAGAAACTTAGCTCTTGCTTCATGCATAATTCAACTTTCGTTTCCTAATCTAGTCGGTTAATTTATATGGAAACAAGTACTATATTATTATTATCTCTCAAATTCAAGTCGAATAATAGCTGAAAATATCAAAGAAGATAGAGATGTGTTCTATTTTCTTTGTTTGTGTGTTCAACAAAAAACATGAAAAGATAACAGCAAAAGATCACTAGAAACCAAAATCCAAGTATCTGAATCTTTGTTTGAGAGAATAACACAAGTGAAGAACAAAACAAGAGCTGAAACAGCTTCTAGCAGCTAAATTTAAAGGATAGAGGATTTAAACTTTGATGGCGTACTTCCTGATTGGGAAATACATCTCCTTCTTCTTCTCACGCTCGGTCTTCAACGAGGCCTACAATGCAATGATCACAATTCACAGTTAAAAAGATAGAAATAGAACTATGATTGAAGCAAATTGAGCTTTTGAGTTTCACAACAAAACTCTACCGAAATGAGAAATTGCAAAATAGACAGACCTGGTGTTTGGTGAGACGTCTACGGATAGCACGGGTCTTCTTGGGACGGAGATCGAGAGGAAGGAACTTCTTGTTCTTGTATGCTTCTCTTAGAGCAGACTTCTGCTTCTGAGAGGTCACAGTCAAAACCTGAGCAATGGATTTCCGGACGACCTTGCTACAGATTACAAAACAAATACAAAATTCAGCTTGAAACCCAAATCACATATTCAAACCAGGAAATGTTAAATCCAAAAACACACATTCACATCTTCAACATGAATCAAGAAACGCATAATTCCATATTCTACATCATCTACATCAGTAAGGACATAGCAAAGCATCATTCGAGTATCCCTAAACTTCCAAATCGAAACATGTTTAATGACAAAGTTCAGACTGAAACTATCCCATTGAAACCCAAATCATATATCCAAACCAAGAAATGTAAATCCAAAAACACATTCAAATTCTTAACATGAAGCTACATGAAAATCAAGAAACAATGAATAACAGTCTATATCATTCCATTATCTAAATCAGTAAGGACATAGCGAAGCTTCATTTTCGCATCTCTAAACTTACAAATCGAAATCTAAAGTTTAACAGTTATAGGAATAACTTACATTTTAGAGAGCTTGTTGGGAGCACCACCGGTGACTTTAGCGACACGGAGGAGAGCGAGCTCAGCCTTAAGATCCTTAAGCTGGCTCTGCAAATCGATCTTCGACTTGTCCCTCAATTCATGAACCTTAATCCTCGCTACAAACAAAACAAAACCAAAACCAAAACCAAATCAGACATAAATCCTACGACGAATACGATTACAAGAGATTTAGGGATAGTTCATCGACATACCCATCGTAAGCTTGATTCGTGTTCAACTACTGCGCCGCTACTGCACTCTTTAGGTTCGGAGACAGAAACCCTAGAAGATAAAGAAATGAGATTTATATATGAAGCCTCTTTAACTAATGAGAGAGAGAGAAACAAAAAACCCTCGAAGTTCTTTACTGGGTCGTTTAAAGCCCATTTATCATTTATAGCCTGGCTTAATAAACTTTTTAATGGGCCTTTAGGTTTGGTATTTATTTCATGGGTTAGTGTGAGTAATCTACTAATTGTCAGTGTTCATTACAAGTTTAATCACTACGGAGAATTTGGGTTTTGTTCATTTGTTTGTTGTATACATTGATTAGAGCATGAACACTCATGATTTGAGTAGAGTATCATTAACATTAATTTAATATTAATTGTATTAGTTGAGACTTAATATGATATTTCTACTTTTTAATGTTTATTGATAATTCTCAGTAAGTTCATAAGAATTTAAAATATTAAATATTTTTTTTAAAAAAAATTTAAAATGAAAAAATAATCAATTACTATATATAAATATAAAATAGTTTATAAAAACACAAATTTATTATGGTTCATAACCTCGTAAACATAAATTACAAATCGTAAAAATAAAGTAAAACATAAAATCGCATATAATAAAATACAAAAAGGTAAAAATAAAACATATAAAAAGATGATCAAACCAAGATTTTGATTTTGTATTATTATTCTCGGATCTCATGACTTCTTCTTCGATAACCAAACAAAGATTTTGATTTTTCACTTTGTTGGGGTGAAATATAAATAGTTAAAATACTGTCCATGCATATCTTCTAATTTCCAATTTTTGCGAGGAGTATTAAAAGTTAGACGAAAATATATTAAGGATTGAGTAGCAATATATACTTTACTTTTTTAAAAAATTTGTTGTTTGGTAGGTGAGAAATTTTAGCTTTTCTTTAGAAACACCGCCGAAATTCAAATATATATCTCCTAAAAATATGTTGTTATGTTTTCGGTAAAGTTTTTTTTTACTAAGAATGAAAATAAAAATAGATGGGCTGTAATTTGCTATCCGATGTCAATTATAATATAAATAGACTAATGATACTCATAAAAATCATGAGTGTTCATGTTCTTAATACGTTACTTTCTTTTTTTGTCTAGGAACTTGTTGCAATAAGATGTAATGTCAAATGACTCAAATCTACATAGTAAATTTTAAGAAGGTGATAACATATATAATGAAATTTTCAGATAACTTATATCATCATACTTTGTATTCTTTTTGATAACTAGTTACATGTGGCATAAATGAATTTCCAACTTAAGAAGAACCTTTTGCTTATGTTCAATTTTGATTTGTGTAATTATAACATATACATAAGCTGTAATATATGGTGAGAATTTGTACAAATTTTCACCAAAAAAAGATTTTGCCTAGTCTAGAAAAGAATTCGTACAAATATTTCAATATACATTGTCTATTATATACTAACATGTACAAATTTTCACCCAAAAAATATTCCCCTAAAGGAAATTTTCTTAATCAATATGTGAAAAATGATAAAGTAAACATTATGAAATTTGGAAGAAACTAATGAAATGCAAACACTAATACAAATCCACAAATTTGGAAGAAACTAATGAAATGTTTGAACAAATATGTAATTCTACTTAGAAAAATTATGTCAAATCTTGTAGTTAATATGGATAAAAGTAATGTGATGATTCTCACATTACATCATGGGATAGAGATGCAAGAGTAAGTGGTTAAATGTGCTTTCATATACCGTCCAATGAGTTCAAAGCTCACTGAAAATTTTCGCTATCATCTATTAATTTATCATTGTCCGTTATATAATATAAACTGATATATTATCTAATAAACTAACGTTTCTCAAATTTGATAAGAATTTTTTAAAAAATACACTTAGAAGTTAGATAATTGTTTTCCGTTAATGTTTATATCTTCTTGTTATATACCGATTGCATCCTGAAAATGATGTTTATACCATTGTTATCTGAGGACTAATTAACCCAAAGTGCTAATACATTAACGCAAGATCGATATATTAGCTATCAAATGATTCTCTTCTTGTTATGAAAACAATATAATGTGGAAAAATTAAATGGAAGCAAAAGCTACGCACCATGAGGAATTGTTTCAAATTCCCATTTATTATTTATAGCCTGGTCTAAGAGAATACTTAATGGGCCTTTGTGTTTGGTATTTATTTCATGTGTAAGCGTGAGTAATCTACTAATTGTGAGTGTTCATTACAAGTTCTAATCACTACAAAGAATTTGGGTTTAGTTCATTTGTTTGTATTCATTCCTTAGTAAGTTACTTCCCTTATTGAAGTGTACAGACAACATTGTCTTGGGTAAGTTAAAATTTGGAAATGATGCTAGATGCTATAATATTGCTTACGTGTAGAAAGCGAGATTCATTTTTATCAAACCATAATGTAAAAATGCTTAGAAATGAACTGAAATTTTGGAGAGATTATTGAGAGAGATTAAGAAAATGAAGCCTCTCCACATCTCAAATACTCACACATCACACATGTAAAATGTTTACACAACAAAGAGTTAAAATGGACAAACAAGAATCGAAAGAGTGTTACATTAATCAAAACCCCACCTTCATTTTCAAACTCCAAACTTACCAATCAACCCAAAAGAGGAAGCTATAGTAAGCTTAGTAAATGTCACGAAATAGCAAACGAGTTCATCGTAACCTACAATCAAACTCCATTCCGACATGTCATTCGCATTCTCTCTAAACGGATGATTCTCAGGAAGCAAACAAGAGAAATTCTCGAATTGCTTTGCAGATTCGTCTTCCTTCTTCATCATTTTATACACGAATCCTTGAAACATATATATCATGTAATCTTCTGGATCATCTTTCACTAACTCTTCACCAATCCTAATTGCTTCAACTGAATTTCCTTCCATAACCTTAATCAAAGCAATCAACATATTGAATCTACGAATCTCTTTCGTCTTCTTCTTCTTCTTCCCATTCTTGCATCTTTCAATAGCATCGTTGATTCTCTTCTCTAAATCGGTTAATTTCGGTTTAGAGTCGAAATACTCCGTTACTAAGTAATGATAAGCATCGATTCGATCTGGATCTTTTACAAGAATCTCTTCGAAAGCTTTGATTGCTGATTCGCTTTCGAAATTGAACGCTAGAATCCGTGCTTTCATAACCGGCCAATTTTGTTCTCCCGGTTCGATTTCGATTAGCCGGTTTAGAATCGCTATCGCTTGATCATACTTTTTGGATTCGAATTTGATTTTCGTCAGCGATAACAGAGCTTCCACGTCGTTTGATTCTTCCTCGATGTGCTTCTCGAGTGTCGCTTCTTCCACGGTGGTGACTGGCGCGGTGGGTTTAGAGAAGTAAAAGGACGACGCAGCGAACAGAGCTGCAGCTGCGGTGAGAGTGATGCAAGTTGTTTTGAGTAGTGAAGGTTTCGGATTCGATGACGACGATGATGATGATGAAGCTTTTATGACGGGGAATTTAACCAATGTTGACTTCGATAGGTCTCTGGAAAAAGCCGGAAACAAGAGTTTTTGAGTAGACCTTCTCTGGAAGTGAAATGTAGGTTTTGTTAATCGGAAATTCACCGGAGACGCCATTGTTGTCTTTGATAAAAGCTCTAACAATCAAATAAGTCAACACTGAAAGAGAAATGGAAAGTGAAGAAGAAAGCAGATCTGGTGATTATTTATAATCCAAACGAAAATTACAAAACGCGTCCGAGGCCCATTAGAGCCCACTAAAAAATTCAATTCCCCACGTGCATAAGCGAGATAATATATTTTTTATCAACGAAAGCGATCCGAATTATTTTATTTTTACTTTAAACATTTGGACTTTTTTATCTTATTTATTGACCAAAGAATTGTCTTGAAAACAAATGAATAGGTGGTACTAAACTATTCCACACGGCTTTAGTCAGATAGTATATTATAAAAACACAAACGAAGAGTTGACATTGTTGAGTGCATCACAAGCTATTACTTTCAATTCCTCCATGGATTACGGTTCTGATACAAGCAAAGGTTTCTGTCTAGTTCATAAGATTCTAAATTAGCGATGTCAATGCAAATGTGTGAAATTTTGGTTTATTAATCATAAAATCAAACAAAATACATAATTGCATCAGATGATAGGCATGAAATTACATAGACATAGACACACACACGCAAGTACTAATACAAGTGTTTCTTTTTTTGTTTCATTTCAATTTAAATAAATTTCTCGAAGGCTGAAGCAATAAAAAGCTTAGTAAATGTAATGAAATAGCAGTAGATATCATCGTAAGCTACAATAACTCTCCATTCCGAAACCGTAGTCATGTTCGTGCTCGTTGGTGCTTTTACAATAGACGGATGATTCTCTGGAATCAACTTAGCAACTTCCTCGAATTGCTTCATTGCTTCGTCTCCTTTCTTCATCATCGAATAAACCAATCCTTGAAACATATATATTCTGAAATCTCCTGGATCATCTTTCACAACTTCTTCACAAATCCTTATTGCTTCACGTGTGTTTCCTTCTATAACTCTAATTTGCGCTATCAAAACTTTCAAATCAAGAATCTCTTTCGTTTTCTTATTATTTTTCTTGAATCTTTTAATCGCTTTGTTAATCCTCTTCTCTAGCTCTGTTAATTTCGGTTTAGAATTGTAACTAGTACTATCCCCGTGCTACGCCCGGATATTCTTTTGCCACAAACAAAACTTCAAGTATAATTAGTTAACTATAAAACCATATGAACAAACTAAGTTAGACTTTTAAAACAGAAATTTGCATTGATCCTTCTTTATGTTTTGTTCTCTTTCTCTTATCTTTTGAATTAATTTATTGTCTATCACCACCATCTACAAACAATCTTACAAATTCAACTAAAACAATGAAAAAGTTTATAAAAAAATCAATATGTAACATAGAAACGTTAATGAATTGAAAACACATGAAGAGACAAAGTGTAGCGTAATGTTTCTTCAAATTCTAAACTTGTTTAACAATTCTTCAAAGAAGAATTGTATTTTTGCGAGAAAGAAAACTTTGAAAAATTACCTTCGAAAACCATTTCATTGAGGTTTTCAAATCCATTTGTTCAATGAATAAAGAGGTAATCGTGTGCTTGCATTTGATCCAACTGTCTACGGTTGATTGTGAAAAAGATTGCTTGAAATTGAAAAATTATTAAAGAGTATCTAGGCAGTTATGATATATGGTGAAAAAGATCATGGTGATATAAAGGGATGATCGAGAGATTTGTGGGAAGGAAATTTGAAAAGAAAGTGGGTGGTTAAATTAGAAAGTGGAGTCATTGAGAGGTAAAATTGTTTTTCTGATTTTTCTAGTTAACGTTAATTACTTATAAATTGTAGAATTTTAAAAATTGTTAATTTCCACTTGTCACCACTTAATTGCTCAAGTGACTTGTGATTTAGTAGTAAAGGATATTCCATTACCAAGTAATGATAAGCATCGATTCGATTTGGATCTTTTAATAGAATTTCTTCGAAAGCTTTAATCGCTGATTCGCTTTTGGAATCGTACGATAGAATCCGAGCTTTCATAACCGGCCATTTCGGTTCATCTGGATCGATTTCGATTAGCCGGTTTAGATTATCTATCGCTTGGTCATACTTTTTGGTTTCGAATTTGATTTTCGTCAACGATAACAAAGCTTCTACATCGTTTGATTCTGTCTCGAGATGTTTCTCAAGCGTCGCTTCTTCTACAGAGATGGTGACTGGAGTCGTCACGGTGGGTTTGGATTTGAGGTAAAAGGAGGAGGCTGCGAACAGAGCGGCGGTTGCGGTGAGAGTGATGCACGTTTTTTTGAACAGTGAAGGTTTGGGATTCGACGGCGATGATGATGAAGAAGCTTTAACGATGGGGAATTTGACCGGCGTTGACTTTGTTAGGTCTCTGAAAACAAGAGGAAACGAGAGATTTTGAGGAGATATTCTCTGGGGATGGATCTGGAAGTGAAATGTAGGTTTCCAGTGCCGTGCCTAGACTTTTAGGGGCCCAAGGCGAACTTAGAAATAATATTTTTTTTAATATAATTTATTTTTAACGATAATAATAATCTAAATTTACATATTTCATCCGTTTCACAAAGAGTATCATTCTAACCTATGTTACGTAGATTAAAAACTTTTAAATATCCCAAAATACCCATATTTAATACACTTATTTAAATAATAATGGTTAATTTAATTTTTTAATATTAAACAAGGGATAAGAGAGGAATTTGCATGCGAAAAGCCACATTACAAAAGTGGAGTGACACTCTTTGTGAAACAAAAATAAACTCTTAAAATGACACTCTTTGTGAAACGGATGGAGTCGTTGTTAGGATGTTAATAAAAAAAAAAAAAAACTAACTAAAAATAAAATACCTCATTTCATAGCTTGGTGGTGGTTTGAACTTGGGATGGAAGACTTACATTCAAATTCATAACCTTACTTAAACCACTAGACTACAAATAAAATATGGAAAATGGGGGCCCTAAAAATGTTTATATTGATCCGGGGCCCGAGGCGAATGTCTTTTCAAATGCATGGTAGGCACGGCTCTGTAGGTTTCGATAATCGGAAATTCGCCGGAGACGCCATTGTTGCTTCTGACAAAAAAAAACTCTAACAATCAAATAAGTCAAACGGTGAAACGGGAAAGAGAAGACGAACAGAGCAGAATCAGGTAGTTTATAACCGAGACGCAAATGACAAAACGATACCGTCTTATAAAAGGCCAAGGCCCGTTACTCTTATGCAATACCGATGTTTTAACCGTAGATTAGATTTCCATCGACACTAACCAATCATATTCCTACTAGCATCTCTATATATTCAGACATCTCGGTTTCTCTCTAACGTATCATTATCGTCAATTCACAATTCATCCGATTTTGTAGAAATTTTACGAATCCTCTCTAAACTAATGGCATTCATTTATATGTGAAGCCTCTTTAACCAATGAATGAGAGAAACAAAAAACCCTCTAGTGTCTATAGTAGGTCGAATAAAGCGCATTTATTAATCGTATCCCGTCCCATTTTAGATGATCTTTTAGAAGAAAAATTTTGTCCCAAATTTTGCATATTATTTTGTTTCGTTAAATCATTTTGGAATTAATGTTCTATATTGAAAAGATAAACAATTAAATAGTTTCTTAATTTGTATGTATTAAGAATCATCTAAAATGGGACGTATGGAGTAGTAAGAATTTGTGATTGTGATAGGATAGAGATATTCAGTACAAGTTACACTAATCACTAAGAAGATTTTGCGTATTATTGTTTCAATACACTTGTTTAATAAGTTACTTGCGTTCATGAAATTTGGAGACGATCTTGGCTTGGGCAAGTCAAAAGTTGGAAATTTTGCTTATTCATCTTTATCAAACCATAATGTAAAAATGCTTAGATTTTAGCTGAAACTCTGGAGAGGTTATGGACAACAGAGATTAAGAAAATAAAGCCTCTCTACTTCTCAAATACTCACACTTGTAAGGTGTTTACACAACCAATCTTTCTACAAAGTCTGAAAATGCACAAACAAGCGATAGAGTGTGTTACAGTAAGCAAACACCCCAACCTCTTTATCAAGCTCCAAACTTACCACTCAACCAATTAACCAAACAAAAAACTTACCAAACAACCCAAAAGCCGAACCTATAGAATTTTTTTTCAATGTAATGAAATGGCAGTAGAATTCATCATAAGCTACAATAAAACTCCAATCCGTAACGTTGTTCTTCGCATTATCTCTCACCGGTTGATTTTCAGGAAGCAAACTATCTCTCAACGGATGATTCTCAGGAAGCAAACAATAGCCTTGCTTCATTTGCTTCGCAGCTTCGTCTTTCTTACTCATCAATGCATACACCCATCCTTGAAACATATATATCACGAAATCTTCTGGATCATCTTTCAATAACTCGTCACTAATCCCAATTGCTTCAACTAAATTTCCTTCCATAACTCTAATCAAAGCAATCAACATTCTGAAACGACGAATCTCTTTCGTCTTCTTGCATCTTTCAATCGCTTCGTTGATTCTCTTCTCTATATCTGTTAATTTAGGTTTAGAGTTGTAATACTCCATTACCAAGTAATGATAAGCATCGATTCGATCTGGATCCTTTACAAGAATCTCTTCGAAAGCTTTGATTGCTGATTTAACTTCGTAGTTATACGCATGAATCCGAGCTTTCATAGCTGGCCATTTCTGTTCATTGGGTTGGATTTCAATCAGCTGATTTAGAATCTTTATCGCCTCTCCAAACTTTCTAGACTCGAATTTGATTTTCGTCTGCGATAACAAAGCCTCCACGACCTTCGATTCAGCCTCGAGTTGCTTCTTGTCTTCCGTGGAGATGGTGGTTACTGTTGGGGTGGGTTTGTAGGAGAAGTAAAAGGACGACGCTGCGAATAGAGCGGCGGATGCGGTGAGAGTGATGCAAGTCGTTTTGAGAAGCGAAGGTTTCGGATTCGACGGCGATGATGAAGAAGCTTTGATGACGGGGAATTTAACCGATGTTGACTTCGATAGATCTCTGGGAAAAGGAGGAAACAAGGGTTTTTGAGTAGACATTCTCTGGAAATGAAATGTAGGTTTTGATAATCGGAAATTCGCCGGAGACGCCATTGTTGCTTCTGATAAAAACCCTAAACCCCCAAATAGCTCAACACTGAAAGGGAAAAGGGAAAAGTACTTATTATAATCCATACGGAAACGACGTCGCTTATAATAACCAAGGCCCATTAGAGCCCACGTGCAAAAGCGAGTTTTAAACCGTGGATTCGTTTTCTATCAACGATTATAATAACTCCACGTAATCAATCCGTGTGCTTCCTTCATTAACCAATCATATTCCTACCATCACCACTATATATATATCTCTCGGAGCCATCATGATCATCAATTCACAATTTTATCGAATTCGTAGAGATCTTATCAATGGCACCAAAAGCAGAGAAGAAACCGGCACAGGCGGAGAAACTACCAAAAGCGGAGAAGACGATTTCAAAAGAAGGAGGAGGAAGCGAGAGGAAGAAAAAGAAGGCGAAGAAGAGCACAGAGACGTATAAGATCTACATATTCAAGGTTTTGAAACAGGTCCATCCTGATATCGGAATCTCTGGGAAAGCAATGGGGATTATGAACAGTTTTATCAACGATATATTCGAGAAACTCGCTCAGGAATCTTCTAAATTGGCTAGGTACAATAAAAAACCGACGATCACGTCGAGGGAAATCCAAACCGCCGTGAGGCTTGTGTTGCCTGGTGAATTAGCGAAACATGCTGTTTCTGAGGGTACAAAGGCCGTCACTAAATTCACCAGTTCTTAGATTGATTCTGCTTTTCTCTGTTAGAAAAATTTGTCTAGTTTTCTTGGATTTCGGATCGGTTCTGCTATTTTTCCGTTTTGGCTAATTTTGGTCATTATGTTCATCTTTTAAAGATATGGAAAATATACATTAATTTCGGAAATCTTTGATCTATTCGTTATTGATTTGGATGTTTGATGCTAAGTGACTTTAGCATTTCGAAATCTTTGGTTAATTAGTAGTATAAATTTGGATTTCGCGTCTACATAATGCTTTTATAGTATTTACAGAGGAATCATCAGAGATACAATACCATTTTCACTATGCTTTCTCATGGGATATGATGATGACTTGGACCAACGATCATAAAAAGTGCCGGATTTTATAACCGAAAGAGAAACCGGTTAGTTTTCCCGGGAAAACACAGAGATCGTTAGACGTCCTTCTTTAAATGGGCCCTAGCCCAACTAATACAATTCTCAATTCAATGTAAACCGATCGAAAATTAAAATTATAGTAGCATAATAAACCGAACCGCAATCAAATTGCATCCGAATCATTGAAGTTACTCCTTCCTTGCACTTCCCTCTCTCTCTCGATATGGTTTGACTTTCACTCGCCGTGGTGCTCCGCTCATTCTTCCCGGAGCTGTAGGCGGTGAGGTGGACTGATCGATTCTCCGTAATGGATTCTAGAGACGACGAGGAGACGCCGTTGGTAATTGGTGAGGATCGGAAGGTAAGACCGGGAAAAAGCTACACAAGAGATGTCCATATTCTCAGTATCTCCTTTCTATTAATATTCCTCGCCTATGGTGCTGCTCAGAACCTCGAAACCACTGTTAATAAGGTTCCTGCTCCTAATTTCATTTTTTCCATTTTCGTCAATTTTGGTATCCAAGTTGAATTTTGATGTCATTTTGTATTTGATGGATCTTGATAGGAATACGAATTTGAGACACGAAATTGGCTTAGTTCTGACTTCTGAGGATTTCACAGTGTATTTGTGTGTGTGTGGTGATATTTTTGTTGTTTTTTGGTTCTTGCAGGATTTGGGAACAATCTCTCTAGGGATATTGTATGTGTCTTTCATGTTTTGCTCCATGGTTGCATCATTCGTTGTCCGGTTAATGGGATCAAAGAATGCTCTGGTTTTAGGAACTACAGGGTATTGGCTCTTTGTGGCTGCTAATCTGAAGCCATCATGGTATTCTCATATGTTCCCTTGTCTTCATGACTCACTGTTGCTTCAAACACTTCTTTTCTTGACATATGGTTATTGGTTTTAGGATTACTATGGTGCCAGCTTCTTTATACCTTGGATTTACAGCTTCAATAATATGGGTTGGCCAGGTACATCTACATGTTCTCTTTCCTTAATATTAATCAAGCGGATAAGTAGTGGATTACTCGGTCTTTATCAACTTTTCTTGATTGCATTAGGGAACATACCTTACATCAATTGCGAGAAGACATGCTAAAGATCATGATGTGCATGAAGGATCGGTTATCGGTGTTTTTAATGGGGAATTTTGGGCTATGTTTGCCTGCCACCAGGTGCATGCTTGTTTGATTATACTTTTTTCATGCTCTTCCGTTTTATTACCTCTGAATCTTGTATGCACTTACACATTTGGCATCAATCTTTTTGTAGCTGTTCGGGAATCTCATCACACTTGCATTGCTGAAAGATGGAGAGGTACCAACTTCTTCTATTGTTGACAGCAATCTTAGTGTCATATCGATGATAGCGTTCCTTTTAGGTTGCTATAGTTTAGTTTATTTCGTCATGTTAATATATAACTTGACTACTAGTTCTCATCAATCAACAAAGTAATTATTCCTAAGGTTGTTTGAATAGCAGACCTTTCTACCACATTTTCAGTGATTATTTAAAGATTTTCCTTTCTAGTTGGGAAGCTCCATAGTTTCTCCTTGTTGACATGACTGCAGGAAGGAAGCACCAGTGGCACAACCTTATTGATGCTGGTGTTTCTCTTCAGTATGACATTAGGAACTATACTAATGTTCTTCATCCGGAAAATTGATGGAGACGAAGGAAAAGAATCTGTGGGTTCTTCTGTGGGCTTAGTTGATTCCTTGGTTTCTCTTCCAAGGATGATAATCACTCCTTTGCTCGACATACGGATGCTACTGATTGTCCCACTCCTTGCGTACTCAGGATTGCAACAAGCATTTGTTTGGTATGTCTCTCAACAAACTGTATGCATTCCTGGTCCATGTGTTGTCACAAGAATAGCATAAATGAAGTACTGTCCCGGTGTGACGCTCACCTAGGATTTCACACAGTTAGTAGGATTTATTCTATCGTGTACAGATCGAAATAATTAGTTTTCTCTAGATAATCTTTGTGAGGCTTGGAATCTATATAACTTTTCCGTTCTTCTCAGTGAAATCTTTCATGTGATATACATCTTCACCATTTTTGAAAGTTGCTTCTTCCTGGTTATAGGGCTGAGTTTACAAAGGAAATTGTTACACCAGCTATTGGTGTCTCAGGTGTTGGCGGGGCAATGGCAGTCTACGGAGCTCTTGATGCAATTGTAAGTGTAAAAGGAAACCATAAATCCTCCATTTTAGCTGATACTCTCTTTTTTATGGCGTGGGTTTTATGAAATTAATACTTGTTTCTGTTGAAAATCATTATAGTGTTCAATGACTGCTGGACGGTTTACCTCTGGTCTATCATCAATCACCTTCATAGTTTCTGGTGGAGCTGTTGCTCAAGCTTCTGTATTTCTCTGGCTTCTTCTTGGGTACAGGTTCGTTACTTTTACTCCTAAACTAGTACCATCTCCACCATTCACAAAGGAGACATTATGTGAGTCCATAACTCCTTACGTTTTGTGCTTTCATGAAATGGTTTCCTAGAGAATATTATTACTGGTATATCGGCACTGCTCAAGCAATTTCCTTTAGGGAGTATTCCTATTTCTCTGTCGTATATCTGAAATTACGCTAGACTCGGGTTCTTTTACCGATGAAAGTAGGATTTGTATGAACCTTGCAACCCACAATTGGTTTTAAAGAAGCTAAGCTATGGTGATATGATGATGCAGGCAAACTAGTGGAGTACTTGGCACAGCTTACCCTCTTATAATGGCGGCGCTATTAGGAATTGGTGATGGGATATTAAACACTCAAATCAGTGCTCTTCTCGCGTTACTCTTCAAAAATGACACGGTAAATGTAGCCAAAACATCAGTTTTATTATGCTTTTCAACTGAAGAAACATACATGACAAAATCCGCTAAAACGTCTCCTTTTTCTTTTTACGTATGGAAATAGGAAGGAGCGTTTGCGCAGCTAAAAGTATGGCAGAGCGCAGCGATAGCGATTGTGTTCTTCCTAAGCCCTTACATATCGCTGCAAGCAATGCTCATAATAATGCTTGTTATGGTCTGTTTTTCACTTATCTCTTTCTTGTTTTTAGCTCTTAAGGTCGAGAATGTATTTACTCGCCGCGGGGAATGATCCTTTGGATTTGTTCTCGTTCCAGGGACAAACCCAAGTGTGTAAAAGCTTAAAACACTATTCTAAATTCAATTGTAAAGAAACAAAATATGGTTGCTTTGTACAACAGTAATGTCTCTGAAATTTCTATATTTACAATTTCTTGGTATGCAACATTCTCAACTCTTCTTACCTATCTTTCTTTCATTCCCCGGTTTAAAGTCTTCTCGATATGGCATTTGTAACGTACCAAACCAATATACCAAATTAAACCACAGTTACCAAAGTTTGGTTGCTATTTCACTTAAATAGTTTAAACGTCGTCGTTTAGAGTTTACGCTTCTTCAAGTGGAGTCAGCTCGCTCAATCACGCGTTCCCTGTTTCTCCAGATTTCTCTTTCACGAAATTCTCTGCGTTTTCGAAGGTAATTCTCGGAAATCTCTGTAGTATTTTTTGTATCTGTCTTCATATGTTTCAGTTTCAAATTCTGGGTAGTGAATGTTAGGCAAAATTCCATTTACCAGGTTTTTTTCACAGTGATCTGATGTAAAACCTTTGCTTTATCTAACTCTTATTAGATTCGATCAATGTCGGTTTTTTTGCTTATCTTATGGATCGATTTGATTGGTTTAACACGTAATTGTTCTCCCTGTATTTCTAATTAAAGTTCTGGATTCATTATAATGTCTAACCACAATTGTTCTATCAATTTTAATGGAGATTTAAAAATAATTCAGAGTTTGAATATGTTAAAGAGTTGGTTTCTACAAGATCTTACTGAACAGTTAATATGAACAATATTTCACATGCTACGGCTTCTCTGTTTCTTCTAATGTTATATATCTTATGGTTTTTGTTGTGATGTTACAGATGTTTGATGATCAAGATCTGGGATTCTTTGCCAATTTTCTGGGGATCTTCATTTTCATAATGGTGATTGCCTACCATTTCGTGATGGCTGATCCTAAATATGAATAGAAATGAGGTTCTTATTCAATCATTGTTGGTTTCTGCAAGAATCTGACATGTCATTCGCATTCAAGTTTTTGTTTTTGTTTCAGTAGATGTATGTTGACATTGTGGTTTTAGCTGGATAAGTCTCTCTTTTACTGTAGTGTGACAATTCTTATACTTGCTAGTTCACTATAAAAGATTAAAAGGCTTGTTCCCGGGTTTTACTTGTTAAGTTTTTGGCGGATTTGATACTCAGATTCTGTAGTGATGCAATTCATATACTAGATGATTAGAGAAACAACTTCACTGATTTTGCTATAAATTTCTCTGGTTTACATTAATTTTGTACACCCAATGCTCCTTACATGATGCTATGTGCTATAGTTACTAAACATCCTCAAGAATTTGTATGGGTTATTTCTGTCATACTACATATTGTTTCTTGCATCAATCTGCTAATGCAAAACCCTAGACTGCTCAAAGATAGAGCAGTTTCACTCTTGAACACCTCCTCAGTTGTGTCACCATTTATCTTGTCAGTTGCCTCCTTCAGTAGCATTACAAAAGAAACTGTAAACTTCTCTGCATCATCCTGGCTTGGACCCAGCTCAGTGTTTAAGTGGTTGTCGTTGGGTGTTGTTCCTGCTTCAACATCATGGCATATCTTTCTTTTCTGCAACTCTTTTTCGAGTCTTGCTAGAGACTTGGTGGATGCATTCTCTTCTAAGCATTTCACCGAAGACTGGAGCTTTTCCTCGAAGGCTTTCAGGTCATGAGTGATGTGATCCCAAGGAAACCCAAGTGTTGGTTGAGCTCCAGATAGGTTTTTGAGGTCGTCACAAACATAGAGGCAAAGATCAGATATCTTCGAGAAAGAACCCAAAAGCTTGTTGTAAGTGACCGCGTTGAGTGGGCGGAGGAATGGAATATTAGGCTCTGTCAAGGCTTCTGCTGTTAACCTCTCTAATGCTTCAACATGAGATTTGAGTTTTGCCTGCCTTTTTCTCAAATCTGTAACCACTGACATTTTCTGGTTCTTTTGCTCAGAACAAAGAACCAGTGACCTGATGCAATCTAAGAGCGCATCGAGACAGTGTGAAAGCTCGGTTCTCGCTAAAGTTGCTGCTCTTGCTGGGGTGACCAGAATCTCCCCAAAGGCAAAACAGAGCAGCCCGATTGAAGCTTCAACGATGCGAGCGATTGCAAATTCAGTTGGAGCTCCATAATTTCTCCTTCCGAGTATCAATAGTGCTGCAATGGCAGCTGTAACTCCTTCAGGTTGGCCATAGACTTTGCTGTGCCTCATGAAGACGGTGACTGCTATCCAAGGGAGCAGAGGTAAGAACCTAAATTCTTCTAGACTTTGGAAAACAGAACAACACAACAGACCGTAAACTGATCCCATCGCGGTCCCTTGAAGACGAGAATTCGCTACTGTTAGTGTTGCTTGCCTACCGCTTACAAGACTAATGGCTACGGTTAGACCCGACCAATACCCGTTTTTCTTGTTATACATAATACCAAACAACACCGCAAAGCCTAGAGAAACCGAGCACTTGAGTGCAAAAACAAACCTTTCTCTAGCCATCCAGACACAGATAATATCCAAAACCCTTTTGGTCATGGACAATCCTTTGTTGTCTCGGTGAGTTTCTTCCTCGGTGTTACCCGTATCTACACATTTACTGTCTTGTCTCACAGATGAGAAATCACCTCTGAAGAGTTCCACACAGTTGCGGAAGAAGCAAACCGGTAAAGTTGCAGGAGACAGAGAACCAGCCTCAGGATGCCACCTCAGCCTATCCTCAGGCTTGAGAGTAGATGCTGACTCATGAGCAATCTGTGTTCTGGGACCTTCTAAAATACTTGTCGCTTCATCGCGGCTAATGCGTAGAGGAAATGAACTGCAATATCCCAATGCCATCTCCATCCCCCTCATCAGAAACTCTGTGGCTTGCAGTTTCTCCCCATGTTGCTTCTGCTTCTTTCTCAAGAATCTTGTATCTGGTCGCTCCCATGCCATACGATCCTGTTACAAAAGAACAAATTTGTCAGAAACAGATGATTAGACCCACACGGCAAGCCGAAGCAAAAAGAATTCTAGTTTTTAGAAGATGTTCAATGATCATGTTCAAAAAATTTCAAGACAGTTGGCTTACATGGTGGATTTTGATGTTCTTGAGTGTGTTTCTAGCTTCTGCAGACAATGAAGCGGCATTTGCGATCAAAACCTGAGCTGTGGTGTTGTCTCGAGCCATCATGACTTCAGTGAACAAATTTAACCTCTCAAGAGCATTTTCAGCATATAATTTGCAGTCCGTAGTCATCTGCAAACCAGTTAAAACCCAAGGTAAGTATTTATGGTAACCGTACCATCGTCATATAAACCAAATGAAGTCTCAAGGCTTACCTGAGTATGAGCTAGCCGTGGTAACGGGAGAAGCACGGCGACGAGAGATGCTATGGCTCCAAGAGCTGTACTAGCTGCCACATGAACCGGGAGCATGGTCACATGAGCCACCTCTCCATTGAACACCACGAAAGTCACATAGACAACAACAATCTGCCCAAAGGCAATTCGTTTAGTCAAAAGACTCGTGGACACGGGGAAAGCCACGATGAATGAAGCTATAGCCACAGCCACTGGAGCCACCAAGCCATTTGCTAGTGAGGCTGGTCCAACCACCAAGACACTCACTAGCGCAATGGCTAGCGTCTGAAAAGTGGCGTAAGAGACATCAGCACAACATTTGAGCACTTCGCCATATGTTGGTTCTGCATCGGATAGCCATATCAAGATTGTGGTCAGGTAAGAAAAGGCTGGGAACGTTGTCAACTGTCTTATTGGTTTGGGACCATACAAAGTGGTTAAGCTCACGATGAGACAAGCCATGGCGGTTCTTAGAGCCAGGCCAAGTCGCTCGAGACATGTTGTATCGCGCATTCTTTTTACGGATTGTTTTGTGGATTTTTTGTTACTTCAAGAGTAGATGATGAGATGATGGTTATGGTGAACAAGAAGAGTACGTATATATAAGGTGTGATGGTTTAGAGTGGCAACGTCAAAGAGTTAAGACTTATGAGCAGCTGTCTCTTAGCTCCATGTATTTTCATTTTCTATATTTTGTAATTTGTAGTAGTGGAACCAAACCAAACCAAACCGAACCAAACCAGGCTATGTAAACCATCGGGTTAGTTTTAGGCTTTTAGCCATTTAGGCAGTGCCAATGTGCCATACATTTTCTGGTTCTGTTAGATAGTTTTTAGGCCAAAGCCAAATACATTTAGGTGTAGTGGAACTAAAAGATGAATAAACTAAAACTCAAAAGGTTTTACGGTTTAGTTTGGTTTATGCCATGCAATATACGTTTACGTAGAGTGCCAATCCGGTTTTTGGTCTGGTTTCGGTTAGGATAGATTTCTCTCTCGAGTTTTTTCGGTTTTCAAAATATACGAAACAATTTCAAATCAGATTCATTTGGTTCTATACGGTTTTAGAGTGTTAATTTCAATCAAATAAATTTTCTTATTCGAGACTCATTCATACACAAGTTTGCATATATAACAAAAAAAGTGTAACCGGACTTTAGTCGACTATTGGATACGGTTTGTTCCGGTTTAATTGGACATCTCTATGTTTAGAGGGTAGGTGGGAAACGAGTTAAACCAGCTGGTTTCATACCACAAACCAAAAACGGATTGGTTTCAAATAATTTTCAAAACTCTCTATTTTTCTCCAAGTTTCTCGAGAGTTTCATACCGTTTTCTCTATAGCAAGTTCTCTATACCGACCTTATTTATTGAAATTTTGTTTGTTTTTTCATTTTGAAACTCCATCGACGTACTAAAAAGGTAATGTTTGCTAAATCCACATTGATTATGGAATGAGACAAAAGCGAAGAAGGAGAAGAATTTGGTATGAAAGACATAAGTCTCATCAACAGTTTAAGTTCAAGTAGAGAGCATTTATTCACAAGCTGTACGCTTCATGGTTAGTATTGTTTCCTCTTCTTCAGGGAATTTGAATGTATAATCGATCAGGTCCTACACTATCATATACTTGGTACTTGTACATCTATTGATGGATGCAAAATTCTGTGCCACAAAAACTTCACTTTTATAAATTCTTTTTGAATTGGTTAATTGATTGCTATGTTGTTGAAGTTATTAACATCATTACACGGATACTAAAATTAGATAAAACAATTTAGCAATAAAAAAAAATAATAGATAAAACATGCATAGTTGACCAAGAATAATGTACAAAATATGCTGAATTGTTTTGGGCCATTTTAGCTACTAAAGAAGGCCGAAAATCTCTTACACTTGACCACATGCATTACTAAGGCTTATGCAAATTATTTATATATTGAAGCCCAAAACTCTTACTCTTCGTTATTTTCCAGTTGATGTGTGTGCAATTCTTTGGGCTCTTAAAGTCTCTAACTATTCAAATTCTCTAGTATATTGTTCTTAACATATGGCAAATCCAAGCATCTCACCTACACTTTTTGTCTTCATCATATACATGTAAAACAACTCTAGTTGGTTATCATCTCCCTACGACTTAACAATCAATCACATGCTGGACATTTGTTTTTGTTTGGTCAAATTTTCTCCAAATTCGAATTGTTCATACATTAACTGCCCGGTCCATTAGCCAAATTAATCTAAATCTATCAGAGACTAGGAGATGTAATTGTGTTTTGTGGTATTTATGATATCATAGACTAGGAGATGTAATTGTGTTTTGTGGTATTTATGATATACATTAACTGCCCGGTGCATTCACTTTTCGACTAATGTAAACTTCATATAGTTATGATGTCTCTATTTAAATGGTGACAAAACTATCGGATTTAAGTAGATTTCGAAAATCAATATGAAATTCGGTATACTCCCTCCGTTGTAAATTACTTGTCATTCTATGTGTTTTCACACAAATTAAGAAAATAATTAAATTTTATTTTTTACCCCTAATTAATACATTATTTTGTTTGATAGAAGTAATTATTAAGTTGAAAGTTAAGGGTAAAATATTGAAAAATAGTAATAAATCTGCATTGAAAATACAGAACAACAAGTAATATGAAACAAAAAATGAAAGCTAGAATAACAACTAATATGCAACCGAGGAATTATGATCAATCTTTACTAAAAAAACAAAAAGAATAAAGATTTGGACCCATTGGATTAGAGCAAGTCAATTAAATTTTTTTTTTTTTTTTTTTTTTCAAGTCAATTTAATTTAATTTGGAGGCATTGGATCTATATTTTAATTTTTAACCAAGATATTTTGTGTGTCTAGATACACACTGACGGTGACCGAGTAGAAAAATAAAAGCCAATATAAACACAAAGAAATGTCAAGTTACGTCACAGCCAATGACCGACTCTTGATTAGCCACTAAGCCATCGAACCGAACCTTCTCGATCCTTTTTAACCCCAAATTTTCTATTACGCGCTTCAACTTTTAAAAGCTCCCAAAAAGGAAAAGCTTAAATCAGAATCACTCCACAACCGTCAGATCAAACTCCGAAACATCCTACGGTTACAAACCCAACCATCGAACATTCTCGAACCTTTAAACAAAACACTATATAGTCTTCTTCTTCAACCTCATAACTCGGAACAAAAAATCAAAAACCCTAGCCGCACTTCTTCTTCTACATTTTTTTTCACAAATCTCTAAAGTTTTCTTCGTTCTAATCGATTACAATGGCCGGTAAAGGTGAAGGACCTGCGATCGGTATAGATCTCGGTACCACGTACTCATGTGTTGGTGTTTGGCAACATGACCGCGTCGAGATTATAGCTAACGATCAAGGTAACAGGACTACTCCGTCGTACGTTGCGTTTACCGATAGCGAACGTTTGATTGGTGATGCTGCGAAGAATCAAGTCGCTATGAACCCGATTAACACTGTTTTCGGTACGTCTTTTGTTCGATTGTTGATTCTGTTATCGAATTTGTTCATCAATAGCTAGGTTATGAGTAGATCTGTAGTTGGAATCCGTATAGAGATGGTTTAGGGTTTCATATGAAGTAGATCTAGTGGTTGAATTGTGATACTGAATATTTGATTTTGCTGAGTTCTGTGGCTGAATCGTCTTTGATTTTGTGTGTTACAGATGCAAAGAGGTTGATTGGTCGTAGATTCAGTGATAGTTCTGTACAAAGCGACATGAAATTGTGGCCGTTCAAGATTATTCCAGGACCTGCTGATAAACCAATGATTATAGTTAACTACAAGGGAGAAGATAAGGAATTCGCTGCTGAGGAAATCTCTTCAATGATTCTCATCAAGATGCGTGAGATTGCTGAAGCTTACCTTGGTTCAACAATCAAGAACGCTGTTGTTACTGTTCCAGCTTACTTCAATGACTCTCAGCGTCAAGCAACTAAAGATGCTGGAGTTATTGCTGGTTTGAATGTGATGCGTATTATTAACGAGCCTACTGCAGCTGCTATTGCTTATGGTTTGGATAAGAAGGCTACAAGTGTTGGAGAGAAGAATGTTTTGATTTTTGATCTTGGTGGTGGTACTTTTGATGTTTCTCTTTTGACTATTGAAGAAGGTATCTTTGAAGTTAAGGCTACTGCTGGAGATACTCATCTTGGTGGTGAGGATTTTGATAATAGAATGGTGAATCACTTTGTTCAAGAGTTTAAGAGGAAGAACAAGAAGGATATTAGTGGAAGCCCGAGAGCTTTGAGGAGGTTGAGAACTTCTTGTGAGAGAGCGAAGAGGACTTTGTCTTCGACTGCTCAGACCACCATTGAAATTGATTCTTTGTATGAGGGTATTGATTTCTACGCCCCAATCACCCGTGCTAGATTTGAGGAGCTTAACATGGATCTTTTCAGAAAGTGTATGGAGCCTGTTGAGAAGTGTCTTCGTGATGCTAAGATGGACAAGAGCTCAGTTGATGATGTTGTGCTAGTTGGTGGTTCTACCCGTATCCCTAAGGTCCAGCAATTGCTTCTTGACTTCTTCAACGGTAAAGAGCTTTGCAAGTCCATCAACCCTGATGAGGCTGTTGCATACGGTGCTGCTGTTCAGGCAGCTATTCTAAGCGGTGAGGGTAATGAGAAGGTGCAGGATCTCCTCTTGCTCGATGTCACACCACTTTCTCTTGGTCTTGAAACCGCTGGAGGTGTCATGACTGTTTTGATCCAAAGGAACACAACCATTCCCACCAAGAAGGAACAAGTCTTCTCAACTTACTCAGACAACCAACCTGGTGTCTTGATCCAAGTCTATGAAGGTGAGAGAGCTAGAACCAAGGACAACAATCTCCTCGGTAAATTCGAGCTTTCCGGTATCCCTCCTGCTCCAAGAGGTGTTCCTCAGATCACTGTCTGTTTCGACATTGATGCCAATGGTATCCTCAACGTCTCTGCCGAGGACAAGACCACAGGTCAAAAGAACAAGATCACGATCACCAACGATAAGGGAAGATTGTCAAAGGATGAGATTGAGAGAATGGTGCAAGAGGCAGAGAAGTACAAGTCTGAGGATGAAGACCACAAGAAGAAGGTGGAAGCTAAGAACGCTCTTGAGAACTACGCCTACAACATGAGGAACACCATCCGTGATGAGAAGATTGGTGAGAAGCTAGCTGCTGATGACAAGAAGAAGATTGAAGACTCCATCGAAGGAGCCATTGAGTGGCTAGAAGGGAACCAGTTGGCTGAGTGTGATGAATTTGAAGACAAGATGAAAGAGCTTGAGAGTATCTGCAACCCGATCATAGCGAAGATGTACCAAGGAGGTGAAGGTGGTGTTCCAGGTGCTTCAGGAGGCATGGACGATGATGCTCCACCTTCTACTGGAGGCCCAGGACCCAAGATCGAGGAAGTCGACTAAGCTTTCTCTCTCTCTTTCTATTGCTCTAAGTCTCGTGTGTTTGTATTTTCCAACATTTTATTTTTAGTTTGTCCCCTTTTTCTCCTTTACATGGGGGACTATTGATATGAACCTGAGGTTTTCGATTGTTTTGGTTAGCTACTTGTTTTTTTAATCTAAAAACAGATAATGTTTTGGTTAATGTCTTGCCCATTATTTTATAGTTCATAACTTTATATCCTTGGGTCTATGAAATAAGTCAAATAACGAAGCAGTAGAACTGATCTGATCTGATTCTAAGATACTACCAATTAACTGCCTGAAACATATCAAATTTGTAGTAAACATGAAAAACTGAAGATCAGTCAACTTTAGATGCAAATCCTTATATGGAGCCGGTGGGTATTTGCCTTGGGGAAGCTCACTGAGGTTCGAAAATATGTGACTAAATTTGATGGGAAGATATGGGCTATGTCCAGGGAAGTATGGATATAGAGCTATGTCTTGTTCCAAAGTGAAATTGAAGCCTTGGAATCAGATCGAGTGCAAGACAATCTTTCAATTTGATAACTCATGAGTGGAAGCGATGGGTATCAATTTGCAGCTGCTTTTTCACTCGGGTGTGCAAGTTATATAGAGTATAAAATAGCAAAAAAAGATATGAGAAGAATCTGCATAATTATTTATGTTTTGTTGATTTTCGATTTGAATTACTAAAATACTTGACACAAATAATAAATTCCATTACACTATAACCAATTTTTCATTCGTTTTCTTCCTGTAAAGTCAAAGACTCGAATCCACGAAAACTGTCGAGGGATCAGCTTTCTTGTAAAACAATGAAGAGGCATACACACCTTTTCGATATTGATTTTGTTGTTTAAAATGTTTAGCTTGGTTCTGGCAGAGTCGGGAAACACATTTGTTGTTGTCTGATCAGCGGGGATACTCAGTTGGGCTTTGTCGATATTCACCGATTCCTAGAAGATCCTGCAGGGAGAAAACTGCTTCTTAGGAAGAACATAACACAATGAACATTGAAGCTAAGAACATAATAGTGTTAGTTTGTTAGAACTTTGAACTCCTACACATAAGTTTCTTCAAGATCACATGTTTTGATTCCTTAATTTTGTACTCCCTCTGTTGCAATTTAGTTGTCATTCTACATGATTTCACGTATATTAAGAAAACATAATAAAAATTCTATTATACCCTTAAAAACAAAGTTAACTCCTAGTATTCTTCATAAAATTTGAGGTTAAAGTTGGTATTCAAAGCTAAAAATTACATTGAAAATTGGAAACGACAACTAATTTGAAACATAAAATTAAGTCTAAAACGACAACTAATTTGCAACGGAGGGAGTACTAAATACATTACTAGAGTTTAATAAAATAGTATTCAATATTGAAATCGAAAGTGCAAGACCTATGTTTAATAATGACCATTCAGTTTGATGGTAAAGTGCAAGATATCAATGACAATTCCTTTCATATATGCAGGACCTTAAGACTAAAATCTCTCCATGTTAAGCTACTTGATTCCCTAAGCTTCTTTGATACCTTGATTCAACAAGTATAGTCTGTGAAAAAATGACTTAGCAATTTATTAAGTACCTGGCAAGCTCTATTTTTGGCTCTGGTCTCTGCGGTGCTGGGAATATCATGATTTGGTTTGAGAAACTTCTTCTCACGTCGCTCACAAGAGCCCCATCCATCAGCGAATCTTCCTCCACTGATAAACACCATAAACCAAAAATGTTACACAACAATTAACCACTTCACACTATCTGCTAAACACCACCATCATAGAAGAACATTACTGCATAATGGCTCGGACGATGAACTCAGCACGCTGGACATTCCTGTTTTCGTCAAACTCAATAGTCTTGTCTCTTATCTCATAAGACACATTGAAATAAAACGATATTTTCCTCCAACCTTCACATTCCATACAATCCAGCATCAAGATCAAAATACCAAATGTTAAGATAACAATAAGCAGACCGGAATCATCAGAATCTTCACCTGACTTCTTAATGTATGCTTTTCCTGATATCATTGTGTAATCAGGTTTCTCTAGAATCTGTAAAAATTGATGAAGTCATGTTATCCACAAGTTCATAGCATTTGATGTAACAATAACAAATACTAGTGATCTATTGGGTTCTTTGGTTCTCTAAGTTATGAACAAGTCATGATCGAAATATAATCATGCAAAACTCAGCTTGACATTTCATCAAACACCTTCAATGCACTAAACTCTCAACAGATTCTAGAACAATTTTAATAGATTGAGGAAAATCGAAGTACCTCCATGGCTGTATTCTGATATTCCTTGAACAAAGTAGCCGAAGGAAAGCTACCAGATAAGCTATGCCTCATCTCACTAACCGAATCGTTCTTAACACAGCTCACCGCCGGAGAAACCACCGAAAGAGGCGTAGATTGCCTAATCCCAGGAGACAAGTAACTCTCCGGCGAAGTAAACTTCGTAGAACAAATAACCGGAGTCGAATTCCGGTTATTCGCCGTCGTAACAAGAGCCAAAGGACTCTCACACTTCACCTCAGCCAAAACTCCAGATCTAACCATTTTGTTCGGACGCGGCGACTCTTCAGGCAATCGCCGATTAAAGCTAGGGTTATGATTCGTTACCTGAAGAGGCTTCGATTGTGGAGGAGGACAAGAAACTGGAGTCGGAGGAGATTTGTAATTCGGATACCTAACAGCGAGTGCTTTCGTAGATTTCGCGACGGCGGAGGAAGTCATAGCAGCGGCGGCGGAATCGATCAGCGCCCATAGATCAGCGTCGTCTAGATCTTTATCATCGAAGGTATACGAAGAAGCTAGAGATCGTGACGATGAAGTCGCCATGAAAAGCTTCTCACTGTTTCTTCTTCATCGTGCAATGCCGGGAAAGTAGCTTCTCTGAGTTCTCTCATAAGATTTCAAAGTGTCTCAATCTCTCAATATTAAACCGATTCAAACCGGTATTTCGGTTTAGCCAAACCTGGTTTTAAGTGGTTAATCATTAATTTGGTTGGTTATTATAATTAACAGATTTAAAACAGTGTTTACTACTTTACTGATTGCTTTCGTTTTTTTTTTTTGCTTGTTCTTCATCAATGGCGATTCAGAGGTTTAGCTCTCTGTTTCGATGTAGAAAATGGGCTAAAGGAGATTGGCTTGTAGCTTCGTTAGGATTTGTGTTGATCGTGTTTTTACTCTCTTTCTTCTTCGATTCGCCTTTGGATTCTGACACTGTCTCCTCCGTTGACCGATCTCTACCCATCGCATACCCACCCGATCTGGTTAAATTGAAGTTGTCTAGTAAAGCTAAAGAGAAAGGAGCTTGTAATGTTCTTACCAATTGTGTCTACTTCTTCTAATGTTCGTTTTAAAGTTTGAAATTTTGTTGAAATTTTTTATGGGGTTTTGTAGTTTGTTTGGATGGAAGCTTGCCTGGGTATCATTTTCGTAATGGTTCGGGATCTGGGTCCAAAAGCTGGCTTCTTCATTTGGAGGTATGCTTGTTTTGTTCGAATTCGAAATTTGATGAATTTAGTTGGGGATTTGAGTATATTTGAGTGATTTATGTAAAGGGTGGAGGTTGGTGTAATTCTATTGCGTCATGTTCTTCTCGAGCAATGACTAAATTAGGCTCTTCTAACTACTTTGAACATGAAGTTGCCTTTCAAGGTGTTTTAAGCAATGACCCATCTCAAAATCCTGGTACGAGAAATCTGTAGCAGCTACTATACTGCTTGGAAATGTTTAGTTTTTGAATCTATAGTCGTCTTTCTTGTTCGTTTCAGAATTCTATAACTGGAATAGAGTTAAGATACGGTACTGTGATGGTGCTTCTTTTGCTGGACGCCCTGAAGCTGAATTCAAGGTAATTAAGGCTGAGAATTCGTGTCAGTTTCTATTAAAAGCAAGAAAAGACCCTTAGGTTCATGTTTCTTTGACTCTGGACTCGCTTGTCAGAATGAAACACGGCTTTTCTTCCGGGGCCAGCTCATTTGGGAGGCAATTATTGATGAATTGT
Source organism: Arabis alpina (assembly GCA_900128785.1). Lineage (NCBI taxonomy): Eukaryota > Viridiplantae > Streptophyta > Magnoliopsida > Brassicales > Brassicaceae > Arabis > Arabis alpina. Next base: position 4,854,944 of record LT669790.1, on the reverse strand, counting down.
TGTCGATGGGCATGTCAGATGCGAAGCAGGTAGCGCGTCCTCTTGGTCTTATAGAAGAGATTGTGTTAATGGTATATTGGTGACCATGAAAGTTTGTCTTATACACATGTGAGAAAATGTAGGCCATACTAACAGGATGTTCTGCTGGTGGCTTGGCAACTCTTATACATTGTGACTACTTTCGAGATCATTTACCAAAAAAAGCAACTGTCAAATGTGTTTCCGATGGAGGTTATTTTCTCAACGTGTATGTTTCTGCTCATACCTTTTCCCATGTTTTTTTCCTGCAGACTCTTGAGTTCCAGTGCTCTTTTAAGTTCTTGGGGTCTAAGTTAGTTTAGAGAGGCACACCTGTAAGATTTTTCTTCTAGAAATTTCAGTAGACTATACTCCACTGAGCTAGGAAGTCGATGTCATTGTGAGATTATTTACCACCGTCTCTAAATCTCAGTAAAGTTACTTTCCTTCATTTCAGGCCTGATGTTCTTGGAAATCCTACGATGAGATCTTTCTATCATGATGTTGTTAGCCTGCAGGTTCTTATTTACTTTCTGTCATTAGTCGAAATTATACGTTGTGACATTATCTTGAGTTCCTCACTGAAGTGAACAAGAACATCTCATGGATTTTTCATTGGTTCTCGTCTGGATTTGATGCGGTGGATACCAACCAGGGCGTAGATAAGAGTTTGGATCAGAAGTCTGTAACCAAAACGGATCTATCCAAGGTAGGTTCTGTCTCTTGCTTTGATTTTTTTATTCCATCTACTAGTTAAATCTTTATTGGTATTTTAGACTTCTTGATTTCGATTTGCAGCGTATGTTTCCCCATGAGTTCCTTAAAAACATAAGAACCTCAGTGTTCCTTGTCAATGCAGCCTACGATTTTTGGCAGGTCAGAGTCACCAATCCAAGCTTGTTTCCATTTGATACTACTCCAATTCATGTTTCCTATTTTATTAATACCATATACAAATTCAGATTGAACATGTGTTGGTACCAGCTTCTGCTGATCCAGATAAAACTTGGGCTAAGTGCAGACTCAATATTAAGGAATGTGATGTTGCACAGATGAAAGTTCTACATGGTAATCTCGAACCCGCATGAGCAAGTCGATTCTGTAACCCGATTATGATTATCAAATATCTCTTCTTTCGCCTTTATTAAGATACAAGATACTGACTATTGATAAGAATCATAAGATGTTCCTCTGAGCATAAGTTACTTTCCAATATGGTCAGCTGTATTTGTATAAATCCCTATTTGATCCGCAGGTTTTCGCAGCTCTCTGATGGATGGAATCGGAGAATTTCATCAGAACAAAGTTGGTGGGATGTTCATAGATTCATGCTTTTCTCATTGCCAGACATCTATGTCAGTGACATGGCACTCCCCAACCTCTCCAAGAATCGAAAATAAGGTAAACGACGTTTAACACAAACCGATGCTTGCTTTTCTCTCCCCTTTCTTACAAATGACCTGACCAGGCTCATGTCTCTCTCTTTTTTATGGTTGCTGGAACAGACAATTGCAGAATCTGTAGGTGACTGGTTCTTCAACCGAAAACCTGTAAAGCTAATCGATTGTGCTTACCCGTGCAATCCCTCTTGTTACAACATGAATTTCACCTGAACCTGTCTTATATCCTCATTGACCAATCCCTCTTATTACAACATGGATTCTTTTGGTTCTCCGAAAGCTTCTTCATCGGAGAATCAGCCATTTCCTCGAAATTCTCAAATCTGGTTGATCCCTGAAAGGTTTGATGTTCTTGAAGCTGAAGATATCAAGAGAACGTCACCTACTTGGTTTTCTAATGTAATTGAATACTGAGATACTTCATTACAAGATTATGTCGTCTCCATTTGATCGATTCATACCCATATTTCCACTTTTGTATATGATGTGATTATTTGATGTATTTGAAGGAAGTCCATTGTTTATTTGTTATGAGTAAAGAAGTTCCAAACTCATGGGAGCAACAGATTGTGACGTTGAAGACGCCATGGAAGCTTCCACTGTTTCTATCCAAAAGGAAGCTTTTAAAACCCATATAAACCGGTATTTCGGTTTAGCCAAACCTGGTTTAAAGTGGTTACGAGGTTATTTTCAATTACGTAATGATTATTGATTTTGATTGGACAACACTAAAACATGGGTCCCACATAACGTAATTAACATATCTTAATCACTGTACTTACTGTTGTTCTTCATCAATGGCGATTCCGAGGTTTAGCTCTCTGTTTCGATGCAGAAAATGGGCTAAAAGCGATTGGCTTGTAGGTTCTTTAGGAATCGTATTGATCGTGTTTTTCCTCTCTTTCTTCTTCGATTCAACTTCTGACTCCGTCTCCTCTGTTGACCTATCTCAACCCATCGTATACATACCTGATCTGGTCAAATTGAAGTTGTCGAGTAAAGCTAAAGAGAGAGGAGCATGTACTGTTCTTACCAATTGTCTCCTTCTTCTAATTTTAGTATTAAAGTTTGAAAATTTCTGAGGTTTATGGGGTTTTGTAGTTTGTTTGGATGGAAGCTTGCCTGGGTACCATTTTCGTAATGGTTCAGGATCTGGGTCCAAAAGCTGGCTTCTTCATTTGGAGCTATTTCTTATTTTGTTGATTTTGAATTCTGAAATTCGATGAATTTTACTTGGGAGTTCGAATGTGTGTGTGCAAAGGGTGGAGGCTGGTGCAGTACGATTGCGTCATGTTCTTCTCGAGCAATGACTTCATTAGGTTCTTCTAACTTCTTTGAAGATGAAGTGGCCTTTGAAGGTGTTTTAAGTAGTGAGCCATCTCAGAATCCTGGTATGAGAAAAAGCTATGGTAGCTTCTCTCTTGTTGCCTTTCATAATTGACCTTGTTCTCGAATCTGCACTGCTTGGATTCGGATATGCTTAGTTTTTGAATCTATACTAGTCTTGTTCGTTGCAGAATTCTTTAACTGGAATAGAGTTAAGATACGGTACTGTGATGGTGCTTCTTTTGCTGGACGCCCTGAAGCTGAATTCAAGGTAAATAAGACTGAGAATTAGTGTCAGATTCTATTGAGAGCAAGAAAAGATCTGTAGTTTCATGTTTCTTCCACTTGGTTTTTCACTTTTCAGAATGAAACACGGCTTTTCTTCCGGGGCCAGCTCATTTGGGAGGCAATTATGGATGAATTGTTGTCGATGGGCATGTCAGATGCGAAACAGGTAGCTTCCTCTTGATCTTATAAAAGGAATTATGTTAATGGAATATTGGTGACCCTGAAAATCTGTCTTGAATATTGGTGACCATGGTCCATCTATAAAATGTAGGCCTTACTTACAGGATGTTCTGCTGGTGGCTTGGCAACACTTATACACTGTGACTACTTTCGAGATCATCTGCCAAAAGATGCAGTTGTCAAATGTGTTTCTGATGGAGGCTTCTTTCTCAACGTGTATGTTTCCGCTCATAAGCTGCCTTTTTCTCATTAGTTTTCCAGAGACTTGTGAGTTCCTGTGCTCTTTCGTTAAGTTATTTGGGTTTAAGTTAGTTTCTAGAAGCACATCTGTAAGATTTGTCTAGGATTTTCAGTGGACAGGGCTATGAACTGGTGTCAATGTGAAATCCACTTTCTCTCAGCTAACACTGTCTCTCAGTCTCACTAAGCTACCTCTACTTTCCTTCATTTCAGGCCTGATGTCCTTGGAAACCCTACAATGAGAACTTTCTACCATGATGTTGTTAACCTGCAGGTCCCTTTTCACTTTCAGTCAATATTTGGAATCATACTTTGTTTCTTATTGAAGTGAACTAGAGCATCTCATGGGTTTTTGATTGTTTCTGGGATGGGTTTGCTGCGGTTGATACCAACCAGGGTGTAGGTAAGAGCTTGGATCAGAATTGTGTGGCCAAAACGGATAAATCTGAGGTAGGTTTTGTCTCTTGCTTTGATTTGGTATTTCCACCTTCTGGTAAAATCTTGATTGGTATTTGAGGCTTCTTGATTTCGATTTGTAGTGTATGTTTCCGCACGAGTTCCTTAAAAACATAAGAACCCCAGTATTTCTCGTCAATCCAGCCTACGATTTTTGGCAGGTTAGAGTTACCAATCCATGCTTTAGGACTTTTAGCTTGTTTCCATTTGATTTCGCTCTGAATTATGTTTACTATTTTACTGATACCATCACAAATTCAGATTCAAAATGTCTTGGTACCAACTTCTGCTGATCTAGATAAAAGTTGGGCTAAGTGCAGATTCAACCTTAAGGAATGTGATGCTGCACAGATGAAAGTTCTACATGGTAATGTACTCTCGAACCAGGATGACTAAGTTGATTCTATTACCTCGATTATAAAGAATCTCCTTTGTTTCAAAGTACATTAAGTTGATATGATCTATTCTAGTCACTGTATGAATGAGTAAATACTGACTATTGATAAGAATCATAAGATCCTCCTCTGAGCATAAGTTACTTTCAAGTTTCTAATATGGTCAGCTATATCTATATAATCCCTACTTGATCTGCAGGTTTTCGCAGCGCTCTGATGGATGGGATTGGGAAATTTCATCAGAGCAAAGTTGGTGGGATGTTCATAAATTCCTGTTTTTCTCATTGCCAGACATTTTTGTCAGTTACATGGCACTCCCCAACCTCAACAAGAATCGAAAATAAGGTAAAGACATTATCCGTTACTTGCTTTCTCGAGCCTTTCTTCTTACAAATGACCTGACCAGGCTCATGTCTCTTGTTGTTGGAACAGACCATTGCAGAATCTGTAGGTGACTGGTACTTCAACCGAAAACCGGTGACGCTAATCGATTGTCAGTACCCGTGCAATCCCTCTTGTTAAAACATGAAATTCTCCTGGACTTGCCTTATATTCTCATTGACCAATCCCTCTGCCGAGGATCAGCCATTTCCTTGAAATTCTCAATCCGGTTGAGCCCTACAAAGTTTGATGTTCTTGAAGCTGAAGATATCAAGAGAACTTCACCTGCTTGGTTTTCTAATGTAATTGATTACTGAAAGATTTCATTACCCATATTGCTACTTGAGTAATTGTATATGATGTGATTATATGATGTATTTGAAGGAAGGAAGCTTTCACTGTTTTTTTTTTTGTTTCTCCTCTCACTTCACTGTTTCGGCGGGAAAGTAGCTTTTTCAACAGAATCCAAAAGGAGGCTTTTATCATCAACCGATTCAAACCGGTATTTCGGTTTGGCCAAACCTGGTTGTTACGATGTTCTTTTCAATTATTATTTGATTGGCCCTACGTACACCTAATCGTGCGTCCCACATAATGTAATGAACACTACTACAGTGTAGTTATAACTTTTCTTCTTGTTCTTCAATGGCGATTCCGAAGTTTAGCTCTCTATTTCGATGCAGAAAATGGGCTAAAAGTGACTGGCTTGCTGCTTTCTTGGGATTCGTGTTGGTCGTGTTTTTCCTCTCTTTCTTCTTCGATTCCCCTTTTGATTCTGACTCCGTCTCCTCCGTTGACCAATCTCTACCCATTACATACCCACCCAATCTAGTCAAACTGAAGTTGTCGAGTTTAGCTAAAGAGAGAGGAGCATGTAATGTTCTTATCTTACCCATTGTCTCCTTCTACTTTTCGGTTTAAAGTTTGAATTTTTAGGAGATTTTGTTCAACAATTTATGGGATTTTCGCAGTTTGCTTGGATGGAAGCTTGCCTGGTTACCATTTTCAGAATGGTTCTGGATCTGGATCCAATAGCTGGCTTCTTCATTTGGAGGTATTTCTTTTTTTTTTTGTTGATTTGAATTTGGAAATTTTTGTTTCAAATTTAGAAATTCGAATATGTATTTAGGGTGGAGGTTGGTGCAGTACTATTGCGTCATGTTCTTCTCGAGCAATGACTAACTATGGTTCTTCCAACTACTTTGAAGATGAAGTGTCCTTTCCAGGTGTTTTAAGCAATGACCCATCTCAAAATCCTGGTACTAGAAATCTCTAGTAGCTACTTCTGTATTGCTTGTATATGTTTAGTTTTTGAATCTATACTCGTATTTTTTGTTGCAGAATTTTTTAATTGGAACAGAGTTGTGATACGGTACTGTGATGGTGCTTCTTTTGCTGGACGCCCTGAAGCTGAATTCAAGGTACATAAGGCTATGAATTTGTATCAGATTCTATTGAGGGCAATAAAAGATCCATCGTTTCATGTTTCTTCGACTATGGACTCTCTTTGCAGAATGAAACACGGCTTTTCTTCCGGGGCCAGCTTATTTGGGAGACAATTATGGATGAACTGTTGTCGATGGGCATGTCAGATGCGAAACAGGTAGCTTCCTCTTGATCTTTATAAAAGGAATTGTGATAATGGGATATTGGTGATTCTGTCTTGCATTTCCATCTATATATCAATAATATATTTTCTTTCTTATACACATTTGAGAAAATGTAGGCCATACTAACAGGATGTTCTGCTGGTGGCTTGGCAGCTCTTATACACTGTGACTACTTTCGAGATCATCTTCCAAAAGATGCAGTTGTCAAATGTTTTTCTGATGGAGGCTTCTTTCTCAACTTGTATGTTTCCGCTCATAAATTGCCTTTTCATGAATTTTCCAGAGAGTCATGAGTTCAAGTGCTGTTTCGTTAAGTTCTTTGTATTTGAGTTAGTTTCTAGAAGCACACCTGTAAGATTCTTCCTAGTACACAGAGCTAGGAAGTTGGTGTCAATGTGAAATCAGTTAACACTGTCTCTCAGTCTCGTTAAAGCTACTCCTATTTTCCTTCATTTCAGGCCTGATGTTCTTGGAAACCCTACAATGGAAAATTTCTTTAATGATGTTGTTAACCTGCAGGTTCCTTTTCACTTTCTGTCAGTATTTGAAATCATACGTCGTAATATATTATCTTGAATTTTCTCACTGAAGTGAACTAGAACATCTCATGGGTTTTTGCTGCTATTGATACCAACCAGGGTGTAGATAAGAGCTTGGATCAAAGTTGTGTAGCCAAGATGGATCCATGTAAGGTAGGTTTTATCTCTTGCTTTGATCTTGTATTTCCATCTACTGGTGAAATCTTGATTGGTATTTGAGACCTTTTTTTTATTTTGGTTTGCAGTGTATGTTTCCCCACGAGTTCCTTAAAAACATAAGAACCCCGGTATTTCTTGTCAATGCAGCCTACGACTCTTGGCAGGTTAGAGACACCAATCCATGCATGAGGAATTTTACTCCAATTCATGTTTAGCATTTCACTAATACCTAGCACTAATTCAGATTGAACATGTGTTGGTACCAGTGTCTGCTGATCCAGATAAAAGTTGGGCTAAGTGCAGACTCAATATTAAGGAATGTGATGCTGAACAGATGAAAGTTCTACATGGTAATTATTTTAAAGTATTAAAAATCTCCTCTGTTTCTGAATACAATCAGTTGTTATGATCTAATTTTGGTTTCTTTGTGAATGAGCAACCTATGGATTAGCTATATATCTTACGCCTTTATTAAGATACAAGTTGCTGAATATTGATAAGAATCATAAGATGTTCCTCTGAGCATAAGTTAGTTTCTAATATGATCAACTATAATTGTACAAATCCTGACTTGATCTGCAGGTTTTCGCAGCTCGCTGATGGATGGGATTGGGGAATTTCATCAGAACAAAGTTGGTGGGATGTTCATAGATTCATGCTTTTCGCATTGCCAGTCAGTTGCGCCAGAGACATGGCACTCCCCAACCTCAACAAGAATCGAAAATAAGGTAAAGACATTATCCGTTGCTTGCTTTCTCGAGCCTTTCTTCTTACAAATGACTTGACCAGGCTCATGTCTCTTGTTTTTGGAACAGACCATTGCAGAATCTGTAGGTGACTGGTTCTTTAACCGAAATCCGGTGAAGCTAATCGACTGTCCTTACCCATGCAATCCCTCTTGTTCCAACATGAATTTTGCCTAAACTTGGCTTATATCCTCATTAACCAGTCCCACCCCTCCTAGATTTCTTCGGTTATTCGGGAGCTTCTTGATCGGAGGATCAGCCATTTCCTCGAAATTTTCAATTTGGTGAGTCCTATGGTTTGATCTTCTTGAAGCTGAAGATATCAAGAGAAAGCCACCTGCTTGGTTTTCTAGTGTAATGTATTACTGAAAGATTTCATTACAAAATTATCTACATAATTCACAGTCTTCCATGTTATATCCCACTTGTATATGCTGATTACATGATGTATTTGAAGGAAGTTCGTTGCTTACTTGTTATGAGAAAAGAAGTTCCAAACTCATGGGAACAGTAGATCTTGTGATCTTTTCAGATAACATAAGCTAAAAGCAAAGAATTAATAAAACTTAAAAAGTATATAATTGATTGGTATTCATCTTATTCGCTACCTTTTACTTAGTAGTACAAAATAGTTATAAGTTTTCGCAAGAGGAAAAAGTCATAGATTAATATAAGTGAATTTAATTACAAAACTCTTTGCTTCCACGTTCTCCATCCCAAAATCGTTGACATGTTTTTATAAAGGATCTGCAAAATATAATTACGTGCTTAAGCATAATCGTATATGCTTAAGTTGATATATAAACTAAATAATTGATTTTAATTTGAAAAAGGTTTAGCAAAAAAAAAACGAAATAATTTACTTATAAAACAATATAAAAAAACGAATGTTCTAACACTCTGTCCTGATCATGGCACCTGATCGAGTAGTAGCAGTATTATTATTATTGTTATTGATAAAAACAGAAACATGATATATCTTTGAAATTTTCAAACGATTAAACGCATTAAAAAGTAAATTTGATTGCAGAGTTCATGCAATGCATATTGCAACGTAAGCAGCCAGCTCTGCTGCTTTAAGAATATCTGGTATCTTTTATATAAAAAAATAATTACCAATCTGAAAAATAATATTTTCTTTTTTTGCATTCATATTTGGTAATTGCAATAGTCTTATTTGTTATCTACTAGATTAGGACCCGCATAATATGCAGGTATTAAATATTAAAAATAATTATTTATAGTTATGAATTTTATAATTATATTCTAAATTAAAACCCATATAAGTAGTTTCTAAATTGAAACCCGTATAATCGTATTTTAAGTTGAAATCCGTATAATTATCAATTTATTTATCATTAAATTGCATTTTGTTAAATGCAAGATAGAAAATATAAATTAGTTCAAATCACCTCTCCTTTATATAAAAAGATTCTTTGATTTTCTCTATACTTTTTTTATATTTATTTTTATATTCTCTTTAGGTTAATGTTCTTACTAACTATTCTTTTTATACTTTCAGTTTTTTTGCCACTTATATATCTTCTCGATTTCTTTCTTAATTTTTATACATGTAGTTTGGACTATAAATTTTACTTTATTTCCTAATTGTTTTAGACTGTCGTAAATTTTTTTAATTAGTTTGAACTATTAGAATTTTTTCTTTTCACTATTTAATTAGTCAATTAACAATTTGTTTTGTTAGTTTTCTATTTTATTTTTATTCTAATTAATTTGAACTATTACAATTTTTCCTATTATAATTTTTTTTCTATATAAGTTAAACTATTACAATTTTTCCTTTTCACTACTTACTTAATTATTTAACAGTTTTTTTTGTTAGTTTTCCGTTTTTAATTTTGTTTACACATGTCATCACCTCGATCGATAATAGACACATGTCACCATCTAATGAGTTACAATTTTGACAAACTCTACTTTATATAATAAGATTTCTAATTAAGTTAATCTATTACAATTTTTCTTTTTCACTATTTACTTAATTATTTAAAAGTTTTTTTGTTAGTTTTCCGTTTTTAATTTTGTTTACACATGTCATCATCTCGATCGATATTAGACACATGTCACCATCTAATGAGTTACAATTTTGACAAACTCTACTTTATATAATAAGATGTAACGTACGACAAAACAAAAAAAATCTATGTAAAGTAATTGCTATTTACTCAGGGGAGCTGTACCTGCAGAAAGTAAGAAAGTAAAAAAAACGATTTCAACTTTTAGAATCAGTTTTTCACATAGGAAAAAAATCTATGTACATACAGTAATTGTTTCATCCGTTTCAATCTGAATTTTGTTTTAATTTTTGACATTTTTTTCATATGAATTTCACAAATAAATAAAATATATTATCATGCTTCTACAAAACCAAATAATTTTTGAAATTGTGTTTTTTTTATTAATATTGACTAGAGTTAAATAGTATGTTGAAACTTTAAACGAAATTTAAACCGATTCTTATACTGAAACGGAGAAAATAATAATTTAGAGGCAAAATTCCTTTACGAAGTTGTCAAATAAATTGAATTTTTTTTAGAAAAGAGACATCTATATGTGGTTTCTTTATACAGTATGAATATAGCATATTCTGTTGCCTAGAGAGAAAGAAGCTTAATCAAGTTTCTTCTTTGCGACTAGTCTAAACTACATTAGTCATGGAATTAACCTCTGAGTCATTTGACTTTTTGCATTCCATTCATTTAATAATTCCAAACTCTTTCTTAAAAAATAAAATAAAACCACACGTACCCCTTCTTTAAAAGTCAACTCCGTAGTCCCCAAAATACATTATGCTTTAAATGAACAATGAAAACTTTTACCCAAAACAAAATCTACTACAAGTAAAATTCAAAACTAGACTATAGATGGATTAGTAGTTGACCCAAAGATTAATAAAAGTAGTAGTATATTGTAACATTTTTGTTTTTAAACGAGGAAACTCTTGTCAAATGTGTCATTTCATCACATAATTTTACCGATTCAAATAAAAATCTGAATAAAAATAATAATAATGCCAACAGAATAAACCTTTTTAAAGTCAACTCTTTTCACCATTTGCCTCCAACAACATAAATAACCCAAAGCTTTTCACAAATGTCTCCACAACAAAAATCTTCCTCCTTTTTAACAAACACGACGCCGTTTTGTTTTCCGACGGTGTCGTTTTACTCGCTACCCCCTTTCACTTCAAATGGGTAACGGAGTCAGTGGCTGTTGCACCGCCGGAACAGTCGCCGGAGAAATTCCCAGTCGTCACGATGTTGGAACCGGAATCGTTCCCGACAACCTCGGACACTCTTTCTGTTACATCCGACCAGTACTCACCGGAACAAAATCTCCTTTCCCGCCAGAACCATCTCTCCGACCCGACCCGATTCCCGGAACCACCACCACTTTCCGTTCAATCTCCGGCGCTTCCGTTAGCGCCAATACTTCAACAAACCTCTCAGCTTCTCCGTCAACAGACTCGTCTCTATTAGCCTCTGGATTCGAAAGCTCCAATAGATTCGCCTCCTTGCCTCTCAAACCCGTGCCACGTGGTCCGATTAAGAAACCGGGTCAAGATTCGGGTCTATTCGAACGCCGGTTCTTATCCGGTCCGATTGAAAGCGGGTTAGTTTCAGGTCCGCTCGGTAAGAAAAAGAAAGAGATTGAGAAAGAGAAACCAAAGAAAATGAGAAAACCTAAATCGAATAAGAAATTTCTCACATTCAAAACTGTTTTCACAAACTTGGTTTCGAACAATGTATCTCGTTCGAAGAAGACCGTGATCAAACCAATCGATAGTTCCGATGGTGGCTCACAAGATTCCGATCACTACAGAACAGAGATTAACTACTCAAGTACGAATCAGAGCAGCCACGTAAGCCCTAGAACCGAAGAACAAAAAGTAGAATTAGTAGAAGAAGAAGAAGATGAGAAGAGTGAGTCAGAGCCAAAGATTCAATGGGCAGAGGGGAAAGCAGGGGAAGATCGTGTACACGTCATCCTCTCGGAGGATAACGGTTGGCTTTTCGTCGGTATTTACGACGGATTCAACGGTCCTGATCCACCGGATTATCTTCTCAACAATCTCTACACCGCCGTACTCAATGAACTCAAAGGCTTGCTATGGATCGATAAAGACGAACCATTTAGCGAAAACGACGAGTCGCAGATCAAGAAACAGAGTCCAGTCGAGCAAGATTCGGATTCGGATCAAGCAATCTGTTCTCTGATGAATGGGAACAATGTTGCTTGTGACGCAAGAAACATAACGGACAATGTGAAAAGGTTGCAATGGAACAATTGGAGTCAGAACCACAAGGAAGAGGTTAACCACAAAAACGTTTTAAGAGCTCTTCAACAAGCGTTGAAGAAAACGGAGGAAGGGTTTGATTTGACGGTGGACGAGAATCCAGAGCTAGCATTGATGGGATCTTGCGTTCTTGTGACATTGATGAAAGGCGAAGATGTTTACGTGATGAGCGTTGGAGATAGCAGAGCGGTTCTTGCTCGAAGACCTGATCTCGGAAAGAGGAAGATTCAAAAGGAGCTTGAGAGAATCAAAGAAGAGAGTCCATTAGAGAACTTGTTCGTCGCGGAAGGAGGATTGGATCTTCTTGTTCCTGTTCAACTTAATATGGAACATAGCACAAACGTTGAAGAGGTGTGAGTCCTGATTCAAATTTATTTTGTTTGATCGATAGAAAAATGAGAAACTGATGATGTTTTTTTTTTTAATGTGACATAGGAAGTGAGAAGAATCAAGAAGGAACATCATGATGATCCATTGGCAATAGAGAATGATAGAGTGAAAGGTTATCTCAAAGTCACTCGTGCATTTGGTGCTGGATTTCTAAAACAGGTATTTTTACACGATTTTATTTAGCGATCTCCTGATCCGGTTTTGTGTTTGTATTGTTAGGTCTACATGGGTTTTTTCCCCCGAGAACTAGGAGATTATCCGAGTTTTACGACTCGAATAACCGTGGAATAGCCCAATCATTTTTAATAGATCAAACATATGACACTATTTCGACATACCAAATAGAAGTAGTTTAATAATTTTACGATTACTTTTTAGCATCTCAAAATGTAGAAACGCCAATAGAAATCCTAGAAGACTTTTATGTTTTGGATACTTTTCTATAGAGAAAACTTATGACTAATTAAATGTTTTATGAAATTTCTTTTGGTCAGTCGAAATGGAACGAGGCGCTTCTAGAGATGTTTAGAATCAACTACGTCGGAACATCACCGTACATCACGTGCTCTCCGTCGCTGCACCACCACAGACTCACATCGCGTGACAAATTCCTCATCCTCTCCTCTGACGGATTATATGAATACTTCTCCAACGAGGAAGCCATCTTCGAAGTCGACTCATTCATTTCGGCTTTCCCTGAAGGGGATCCTGCTCAACATCTTATCCAAGAAGTCCTCCTTCGAGCAGCCAAGAAATATGGTACTAAAACGCAAAACGTGGTTAATTTTAGATATTAAACTTACGTGCAACTTTTGTGTTTTCTTTTAGGTATGGACTTTCATGAGTTGCTTGAGATACCACAAGGAGATCGTCGCAAGTATCATGACGATGTTTCGGTGATTGTGATTTCACTTGAAGGAAGAATTTGGAGATCTTCCATGTGAATATTATTATTCTTCTTAATCATCTTTTCAAGAGACTAATTAAAGTTTAACTTAGATTTTGTTGTTGGTGTTCCATTGAGTTTTTGTTATTTATAGGGAAATTGTGTTGTATAACCAACAAAAAAAATTATAATTAAGAAACTAACCAATTCCCTTAAATCTAATGCATAATTTTGCCACATACCCCACTTTTGGTTTGTTTTTTAGTTATAATTTTTTTTGTTGGTTATTCACCAAATTAACCCTTATTTATATTCTTTCTTGTTAATATGTTGTGTTGTTTTAACCAATATAGTTTAGTGAAAATGATATGTAATGCAAGAATAGTCTTTTTTTGAAACTTTAAGCATATTTTGATTAAGAGAAGAGTATTTGTAGTAAATTAAGGGTTAATTAGTAGAATAATAAGTTTGAGTATATTAATTAATAAAGTAGCATGTGTAATATGAAAATTTAGTAAGTAACAAAGAGAAATAAAATTAAATGATTATATCCTTCTATACATTCAATCAAAATTATCACATTTAATGCAAATTTAATATAAATTTGCCTTGTAGTAATTATCACATTTAACTTTTTATAAATAAATTTGAAGTTGTCATATATAAAAATAAATTTATTTTTTACATTTAAAATTGACATAAAGAAAACATTTATTTTTTCTTTTTTCTACATTATACGTTTACTCAATGAATGAATTATATAGTGAACTATATCACAAATTAGAAACTATAAATATATTATGTATATAGTTAATTTTTTCACAAATTATATTTACACATAAGATAGTTCACTATTATATACTGTATATATATAACTATATCCATGTGTACTAGTTAGCTACAAATAAATATTAATCATTTATATAGTTAACTTTATTCACAAACAATCAAATATACTTGTTATATTCAACAATAGTTCATTATTATATATAGTTAAATATAATCATAAATAATTCAGTATTACGCAATTTTTGTGTGAAATTCATTATATCAAGCAAGTAGTTAGTTCACTATTTATATCAATAGTTTTCAATTTGTGATATTATAATTTATTTATACAAACAATAATTAATTATTTTGAAAAGTAAAAAAATTATGGCTATTTTAAGTAAACGTATAATGTAGAAAAAAAATGTTATTTCAATGAAATATTTTTTATATATGTCAATTTTAAATTTATTTCTAGATGAAATTATTATTTTTTATTTATTACAAATAAATTAACATTAAATGTGATGAAATTTGACAACATTATCATTAAGTTTGGTGAAAATTAATAATATTAGTTGAATTTAGTTTTGGTAAATTAGTCAAATTTAATTTTTATCTTTGTTAGTTACTCAATTTTCTAATTGCACATGTTACTTTATTAATTTATATGTCAAAACATATTATTCCACCTGATTATCCTACAGTTATCCTAAAGTTAAAAGGGTGTTTGTCTTCTTGTGTTGGTCACTAAAACTATATTGCTCATTGGTCGATGTAAACAGTACATTCTTGCGCGTAGATATCTTCTTTTGTCACCTCATCACATGGCTAGATATTTTCATCTCATAACTTTCGAATATATTTAATCATTGCATGGAATCACTTTTTGCCAAGATGAATACAATTTTTTTCATATACTATTATTATTCATTCGGATAAGATTCGAGAATTGATTTTTCCTACATTATCTCTCGACCACACACTATGAATTCTCCGTTCAAAGATTTTCGCCTTCTCTTCTTTTATTGAGTTTTCAAATTAGAGACGACCAAAAATAACTCTTAATAACGTCAAGATCTAAACGATTTTAGATTTTCGTAGAAATTTTCCTTGCTAATAGTTTTAGCTTGACTATTATAAACCAAAAATTCCCATATAATAATTCGATCCTGTAATTAAACACGAATATCAAAAATCTCGAAACATAGGTATAGAGTGATGCGTCATGCGTCATGCGTCATGCGTCATTGTGGTGGACACGAGTGTTTAAATATAAACTTTAGATCACAGCCGTAGATTTAGATCTTTTTTTACGGCGGTGTAAAACTGAACGGTGGATAAACCGTAACACACCGAACTATTGTACGCTCTATAACGTACGCGAACCCCCCACACACTCCAACAATTATTGAACCCGACAATTATGGTCCTTGAACCGACGTACGAGAATCAATAAGGGAAGGGTAAATACGTAAATAACAAGTACTTTTGGACTGATATTTATGAGATAAGAGCGGAGAATGATCGCGACACGTGTATGGTCACTATTTTTTCATTTAGCTTATAAATCTCATAGCTTCCTGTATCTTTAGTTTTCATCGAAAATTTTGGTTTAATTTTCTCTCTAAAATTTTCTTCGACTTTCCTTTTGAATTTTCTCGAGAAAATGTCTTGCTGTGGTGGAAACTGTGGTTGTGGATCTGGCTGCAAGTGCGGCAACGGTTGCGGAGGGTAAGTCCTTTTTCTCGCTTCTTTTGTAAATTTTCTCGGGAAAATATCTTTAGTTTCTGGTGGAATCGGTTATATTATATGCAATAACGTTGAATCGATGCTGTTTTGTTGTTGATTACGATTGTTTTCTCGGAAATTTTTATGAAATTTTGGGCGATTGGTTTATCTGATTTTGTTTTGAATTTTCTGAATTTCGATATTATCGATGATAGATCCCAAATTTGAAATCTGAAATTGTTTGAATAACACGATCTCTGTTTCTATTGGATCCTGATTTGTTTGTAATTTGGTTTATTACAGTTGCAAAATGTACCCAGACTTGGGCGAGACAACCAGAACTGAGACTTTGGTCATGGGAGTTGCACCAGCGATGAAGAATCAGTACGAGGCTTCAGGCGAGAGTATCATCGCTGAGAACGATGCTTGCAAGTGTGGATCTGACTGCAAGTGTGACCCTTGCACTTGTAAATGAATAAACAACTTTTAAAAATCACAAGAAGCAGAGATAATCGAGTCTTTTTTAATAATATAACCTTAATGATGATGGTTTAGATTTGGTTTTATGTGTAATAATGGCTACAGCCTTCGTGTTTTTTTAGCTGGTTATGGTTCTTTTGTTGTGTGTTTTTGGTCCGTAATTAGATGTCTCTGCCATGTGACAACCATCATAGTTTGATGAGTTTGTGTTCTTCTGTGGTATGAAGTTGAATGATTAATATATAATTTAAGTTTTTAATTATTCTCTCTGTTCTTTGAAATGTTTTGAAGGATTGTTCTCAAATGTTAATCAAATCATCCAGTTAATGATATCGAATTATAAAACTATAACCACAGTAATTTGATGATTGTAATTTGTAAGATTTCGTTCTTAGAGCATCTCCATTGAAGAAATTGGATACAAGGTTCTTAAAAACAGAAAATTACTATTTAAATTTACTAATTTTTTTTCCAATTTTTTCTAATTGTAAAATCAATAATCAAATGATGTGTGAGAAACTAAAAAGTGTTATAAAAGAAAATTGAATAGTTGCTCTGAGGAAAAATTTAAGAATAAGTGAAAGATTTATACCCTCGGATAATCAGAACACAAGTAAGAAGAAAAGATAACAAAGAAAAGAGTGTTTCTTATTAATGTTGAAGATGTTGTGAATTGTTACAAAATGAAGTCGAAACATTCGTATATATAGAAGGTAAACAGATAGAATTTACTGTGCGTGCATAGTGACAGTGGGGTCCACACAAGAGATAATCGTACGCGAGAAGATAAACATTATCTTACTGCAAGTGTGAATACAAATTTGACTTTCACAACACTCCCCCTTGGAGACCAATGTCACTATGTCTCTTGCGTCATGTCTTTCGGTTGCCTCGTTAAAACCTTTCTAGGAAAAACCCTAGTAGGATAAAAAGAGTACAACCACGGAAGCTCCCCCTCGAATGATCAGGCATATAGATCTCGTTGATGGCGCATTCCAATGTCATTGACATGCTTTTTGAATATCGAGGTAGGAAGTGATTTTGTGAAGAGATCAGCAACATTATCACATGATCGAACATATCTTACTTCAATCTCTTTATTCTTCTCAAGCTCTTGGGTGTATGAGAAGAACTTTGGAGGGATATGTTTGGTTCTATCACTTTTAATATATCCTTCCTTCGTTTGGGCAACACATGCAGCATTATCTTCATATAAGATCGTTGGCTTCATGTTTACGTGTAATCCGCTACATGATCGGATGTGTTGACAAATTGACCTGAGCCAAACACATTCTCGACTTGCTTCATGGAGTGCAATAATTTCAGCGTGATTTGAAGAAGTAGCTACAAGTGTTTGCTTCTGAGAACGCCATGATATTGCAGTGCCTCCAATAGTAAAAATGTATCCTGTTTGTGACCTCGCTTTGTGCGGATCTGATAAATATCCGGCATCTGCAAAACCAACCATTTGATCTTTCGAGTTTTTAGGATAAAATAATTTTAAATCAATTGTCCCTTGAAGATATCGGAAGATATGTTTAATCCCATTCCAATGTCTTCGTGTTGGAGACGAGCTGAATCTTGCTAAAAGATTAACAGCAAATGAGATGTCAGGACGAGTACAATTCGCAAGATACATGAGTGCTCCGATTGCACTTAGATATGGTACTTCAGGACCAAGTATTTCTTCATTTTCTTCAGGTGGTCGAAATGGATCATTTTGAATTTGTAGTGATCTAACGACCATAGGAGTACTCAACGGAGTTGCCTTGTCCATGTTGAATCGTTTTAGCACTCTTTTGGTATATGTAGCTTGGTGTACAAATATACCCTTTTGAGAATGCTCAATTTGTAAACCAAGGCAATACTTTGTCTGTCCGAGATCATTCATCTCAAATTCTCCTTTCAAATAATTAGATGCTTTCTGTATTTCATCTTGAGTTCCAATTATGTTTAGATCATCAACATATACCGCAATAATCACAAATCCAGATGTTGTTTTCTTGATGAAAACACATGGGCATATTGGGTTATTCGCATATCCTTCTTTCATTAAATGCTCATTGAGACGATTGTACCACATTCGTCCAGATTGTTTTAACCCATATAATGATCTCTGCAATTTTATTGCACATAACTCTTTAGGTTTAGATCGTAATGCTTCTGGCATTTTAAATCCATCGGGAATTCTCATATAAATATCGTTATCTAATGATCCATACAGATAAGCAGTAACAACATCCATAAGACACATTTCTAGATCCTCACCAGCTGCTAGACTCATCAGGAATCTAAATGTGATGGCATCCATAACGGGAGAATAGGTTTCCTCATAATCTATTCCAGGTCTTTGAGAAAAACCTTGAGCCACAAGACGAGCTTTGTATCTCGTAATCTCGTGGTTCTCATTTCGTTTTCGAACAAAAACCCATTTGTAACCAACTGGTCTTACATCTACAGGTGTAAGTATAATTGGTCCAAATACACTACGTTTATTCAATGAATCGAGTTCGGCTTGGATGGCTCCTTTCCATTTCCCCCAGTCATGCCTCTTTTGACATTCATATACCGACTGTGGTTCTGGATATTCGTTTTCCTCATTTATTTCTTTCGACACAAGATATGAGAAAACGTCATCCATGACATCCATTGTACTTCGATTCCAAATCTTCCCATTATAAATGTAATTTATAGAAATCTCATGATTTTCTTCAGGCACATGATGTTCTACATTATCATTCGTTTCTTGATGTCTTTCTTCCAAAATATTTTCTGCTATTTCGGGAACATCAAGCTTCTCAGATTCCCTACGTTTTCTAGGATTTTTTATCTTTAGAACCAACAGGTCTACCACGCTTCAGGCGTGTCTTAGACTCGCGTGTATCATCTGCCCTTCCTTGTTCTTGAGGAATTTCAACCCGAGCAGGAACATTTGCAGCTGGAATATGTGACTTAGTTACCGTTTTAGTATCTGCAAAAGCATCAGGTAACTGATTTGCTATACTTTGCATATGTATAATTCGTTGGACTTCCAGTTCCGACTGTTTTGTAGGAGGATCAAGATGCAACAAAGATGGTACACTCCACTCTATATCCTTTCTTACTTGTTTATTTTCTCCCCCTAGAACTGGGAATTCTTTTTCATCAAAATGACAATCGGCAAACCGTGCCGTAAAAACATCACCAGTTTGAGACTCTAAATATCGTATTATGGATGGAGAATCATAACCAACATATATCCCTAACCTTCGTTGCGGTCCCATCTTTGTACGCTGTGGTGGTGCTACAGGCACATACACAGCACAACCAAAAATCCTTAGATGAGAAATATTTGGTTCACGACCAAACACTAATTGTAATGGGGAGTAGTTATGATTTGCACTTGGTCTGACTCGGATAAGTGCCTCAGGATGTAAAATAGTGTGTCCCCATACATACAGAGGTTGGGAGTTTTGATCTCATGATCAAAGGTCTTGCAATTAATTGCAAACGTTTAATTAATGATTCAGCCAAACCATTTTGTGTATGAACATGAGCTACCGGATGTTCAACATCAATCCCCGTTACCATACAATAGTCATTAAATGCTTGAGATGTAAATTCACCAGCGTTATCCAATCTAACTCTTTTAATGGGATAATCCGGAAACTGAGCCCTCAGTTTGATAATTTGAGTTAGAAACCTTGCAAACGCTAAGTTTCGAGACGATAATAGACAAACATGTGACCATCTGCTGGATGCGTCAATTAATACCATAAAATAGTGGAAAGGTCCACTTGGTGGATGTATCTGTCCACAAATATCACATTGAATTCGTTCAAGAAACTTTGGTGATTCTTTATCAATTTTAGGCGGGGATGGCCTCGTAATTAATTTTCCAAGAGAACATGCTACACATGTCATTCTATTCACCTGATAAATCTCTTGGATTTTCAGTGGATGTCCATGAGAGTTTTTTATGATTTTTCGCATCATAGAAGTGCCTGGATGACCAAGGCGATCATGCCATAATGTGAAATCTTCTGGATTTCGTTTGATTGCAAGATGTGATTCTATTGCATTTATGTATGTATGATGCAAACAAGAAGGAAACTTTGGTATTTTCTCTAAAATTTGCCTTTCTCCTGATTTATCAGAAGTTATGAACATATACTTCTTTCCATTCTCAGTTGCTGACTGAGTATCAAATCCTTGAAGATATATGTCATTAAAACTCAACAAATTCCGTTTAGAACACGGAGAAAATAAGGCATTACTTATGGAAAATTTTGTTCCATTAGGCAACGTAAAGTTGGCTTTACCAGTTCCTTCAATCAAGTCTGCAGGACCCGATACTGTATCAACTGTAACTCTCGTTGGTTTTAAGTTAGAGAAATACCTTTTGTGTTTCAAAATAGTGTGCGTTGTTCCACTATCTGGTATACAAATTTCTCTAACGTTTCCTTTGGATATTGATTTGTTTGTACCTTTGTCCATTTCTGTAATCAAGATAAAACATCAATAGAGGAAAAACAAACTTCATTCATGAAAGAGTAAACACACACTAATTATACATTAGTTTGTTGGTAAAACAACATTATTCTTCAAAACAACCGAAAAACATAATATTATACATGGCATAACTAGAGACTATTCAGTAGTCTCACTACAAGCATTTTAGTCTTCAGCAAGGTCGGTAATTTCGTTATCATTCTCAAAGTCTGAAGCGTCGAGATGGGTATCACCTTCAGGGTGTTCCATTAGGTTCACCTCCTTTTATTTGCCTTTAACATACTCTTTGTACAACTTGCAAAGATGTAAAGGAGTTCGACACACACGAGACCAATGTCCTTTCGATCCACATCTGTAACAGATTCCGTCACGCTTTTGAGTGACATTACTTTTGGTTTCCTTGCCTTTAGAATTCTGTTCAGAGCGAACCCATTTGAATGACTTTCATCCTTGCGGGTTATAATACTTTCCACGACCTCGATTGAATCGACCACCACGACCCCGATAAGTTTGACCTCCTCTTTCTGGATTTTTTACATCCGTTTTCTCTGGATTTTTCACAACCATAGCATTCACTTCAGGGATTGCTTTGGTTCCCGCAGGCCGAGTGTTGTAGTTTTTGATGAGAAGTTGACTATTCTTCTCCGCTATTTTAAGTGCTACAATCAGCTCAGAAAACCTTCGGTACCTGCAGTTTCTGTATTGTTCTGCTAGAACATAGTGTTCCTTATGAAAAGTGAGGTAAGTCTTATTGAGCATCTCTTCTTCGCTCACATGCTTACCGCAATATTCTAATTGGGACACAATTCTTAACATGGCAGAATTATACTTTTCTACCGACTGAAAATCCAGAAACCTTAAATTTGCCCACTCATCAAGAGCATGTGGGAGAGTTATTGCCCTTTGGTTGTCAAACCTTTCCTTTAGAGCTTGCCACAACTCTGCAGGATCTTTTACTTTCGCATAATCATGTATCAGATTTTCATCTAGATGTTTCCTTAGGAAAATAATCGCTCTTGATTTCTCACGGCTAGGCGATTCATTTCCCTCTCTTATAGTATCCACTATATTCATTTCATCTAGATGAAGCTCGACATTCGTGGACCATGCTATGTAGTTTTCTCCAGTGACTTCGAGAGCTGGAATCTTAAGCTTCTCGATATTTGCCATTTATTTCTAAAACAGAAAGAAAATAGAAATTATAATTAGAATTTCATTAATTAAGATCAACCATACAAATTAATAATAAAAGAAATTACAAGAAATATTAATGCATAAAACATTAAGATAAGACTCATGATGTACTCTTCCGGAGTAAAATCACCAATAGAAATACCGTAAATACAAGCAAAAATTACAAATGCTATAATGATTAAGAAAAACCGAAACATTTTCTTAGTTTTGAAAAGAGATGAAATAAAATTATGAATGAAATGAAAGAGTGAAAAATAAGTGTATTTATAGATTGAAAATCACTATTCATAGCCGTTAACTAGCCGTTTTAAAAAGGTAAAACTTTTTAAATTTTTCTTTGTGACCGTTGTAAATTCAGATGTAAAAGATAAATTAATTTTGAAAAAATTTAATAATCAATCAGATAAAATTTACCGGGTCAGATATTAAATTTATAAACAGTTAATTAATCATTTTATGCAACAACCATAAACACAGATTTAGTAAAATATGGTGACATAGTCATCCACAGTAAAAACAGTAAATAAATAAGTAAAATAATTAGGCGGCAAAACCGACCATTAACATAAATAATTAAAGCGTTAAATAAATTAAAAGGCGGTTAAACCAGTCATTAATAAAAGTAAATAATTTATGGTGCGTGAAGCAACCACAATAAATTAACAGGCGGCTAAACCGGCCATTAATAAAAGTAAATAATTTATGGTACGTGAAGCAACCACAATAAATTAACAGGCGGCTAAACCGGCCATTAATATATAAACAAAATAATTAAAACAGTAAATAAATTAGCAGGCGGCTTAACCGTCCATGAACAAGTAAATAAATAATTATGGTGGGTAAAGCATCCACAATAATTAAATATGGAGGCGGTAATCCGCCCACCGTAATAAACGATAAATAATGGTGCGTTAAGCAACCACTGCAAAATAACAAATAACTATAGAGGCGACAAACCACCCACTATAGGGTATAATAAGTATTAATATAAAAGTTGGAATTTTAGAGTGATCGTGCTGATAACGTGTTATAAAAGAAAATTGAATAATTGCTCTGAGGAAAAATTTAAGAATAAGTGAAAGATTTATACCCTCGGATAATCAGAACACAAGTAAGAAGAAGAGAGAACAAAGAAAAGAGTGTTTCTTATTAATGTTGAAGATGTTGTGAATTGTTACAAAATGAAGTCGAAACATTCGTATATATAGAAGGTAAACAGATAGAATTTACTGTGCATGCATAGTGACAGTGGGGTCCACACAAGAGATAATCGTACGCGAGAAGATAAACATTATCTTACTGCAAGTGTGAATACAAATTTGACTTTCACAACAAAAAGAACTATTTTCTACTTTTTTGCATTCTCTCTCCTCATTTTTTTCTTTTCTAAATTTTTTTAGTTTTTAGAAAAGGTAAGTTAGTGAAATAATAATTTTGAGCATCTAAATTAATAAAGTAACATGTGTAATGTAAAAATATAATAAATAACAAAAAAAGAAAAAAAATAAATGATTTTGTCCTTTTATACATTCAACAAAATCATCACATTTAATGCAAATTTAATGTAGATTTTCTTTCTATTAATTATCACATTTATTTATTTTTATAAATAAATTTGAAGTTTTTGGCATATATATAAAAACAAATTATGTTTTTTATATTTTCTCAAAACAACAGTAACTTTTACTATCCAAACTAATTGATTATTTTTATATAGTAAACTATATCACAATAGCCATAGTTTTTTAATTTTCGGAATAATTAATTACTGTTTAGATAGATAAATTATATAGTGAATTATATCACAATAGCCATAGTCTTTTAATTTTCGGAATAATTAATTATTATTTGAATAGATAAATTATATAGTCAACTATATCACAAATTAGAAATTAGAAATCTATTATGTATATAGATAATTTTTTCACAAACTGTTAACTATACTACTTATATTCACGCATATGATAGTTCACTATTATATATATATATATATAACTATATTTAAATGTACTTAGTTATATTTCTATGTGTAGTTAGCTACAAGTAAACAATAATTATTTATATAGTTAATTTTATTCACAAACAATCAATTATACTTGTTATATTCAACAATAATTCATTAATATATATAGTTTAATATATTAATAAATAGTTCAATATTACACAATTTTAGTATGAAATTCATTATATCCATCAAGTAATTAGTATAGTAAAATAAAATTCACTATTTTATTTAAATTCAAAGAATGAAATGGTTCACTATTTATTTCAATAGTATCTAATTTTTGATATAATTCACTATATAATTTATCTATTCAAACAATAATTAATTCTTCTGGAAGGTAAAAAATTATGTCTATTTTGAGTATACGTATAATGTAGAAAAAAAATTCAACGAATGTTTTTTACATATCAATTTTAAATTTATTTATACATGAAATTATTATTTGTTTATTTATTATAAATTAATTAGCATTAAATGTGTTGAAATTTGACAACATTATCATTAAGTGTGATGAAATGTGACAACATTAATTGAATTTATTTTTGATAAATTAGTCAAATTTAATTTTCTCTTTGTTAGTTACCCAATTTTTCAATTACACATGTTACTTTATTAATTTAGATATCAAAACATATTATTCCACCTAATTTCCCTTTAAGAAATCGCATAAGATACTTCCATGAAGATGATTTAATAGGATACTACTAATCATAGAGAATACGAGGCCGTTTTGGTTACCAGCGCCTATTTAGCATATTTTCCTATTTTTAATGTCTATAAAATCCTACATAACTCGAATTTTGTAGTAATTAGGAAAGTCCCATTCGGTCAAAGCTCTTGTTAGGGTAAATAGCATCATTACTCGTCTTCTACATTCAATAAGCCACATCAAGAATCGAGGTAATTAAGGGTTCACAGTTCACAACTCAAAAGCTTGATTTGTGATTGTACTTATTGGTAACTAGGGTTTATGTCTCCAGGAGAGAAAAACATGGATTCTGTGTATATCAACGAGAACCCAATTCTTTACCCGAAGAGCAAGAGACGTGTTCGTACTGATCAGCAGAGCAATACCGATGAGTTTTCAGTAGAACCAATAGACCAGCTCGAGATTTTCAATATCCTTATAAGCTATATAACACACGAATTTTTTTCATAATTATGTTGGATTATTGAATTTATATAATGTTTTTTTTTTCTCCTTAAGAATCCACAAATCATATAAGAGATATCAAAGATCCAGAGCATCAAGATTCTTCTTTGGAAGATCTCCATGTAATTACAGAAGAATCAGTAGAAGTTGATGATGAGAAGAGTTATGTTAGGTAAAGATATTTAAACCCTAATTTGTTTGTTCTTTAGTCCAATTAATCTGCTATAATTTTGTGTTATTTTGGTTACAGAATTACATTCAGACCAACTGTTCCACATTGTCACGTGCCAACTCAGATTGGTCTTTGCATCTACGCAAAACTTCTACAAACCCTTCCTGCTCGATTCAAGGTACTACAAGCAACCAATTGTAATTTGTTTATTAAAGAGTCATTAGACGAATCTTTGGTGGACTAATAGGGTGTAATTAGTTTCATGTATGTGTTTTGTGTAGGTTAATGTAAGAGTAGCACCAGGGAGTCATGAACAAGAGAGTTCAGGTACAAGATTTCAGACTTGTTTGTTGAAACATTTTTTTGTTACAACAGAAATACGAGAGTTTCGGTTTGGTTCTTTAACTGTGTGTCTTGAAAATGCAGTCAATAAACAACTAGGCGATAAAGAGCGTGTGGTGGCAGGACTTGAGAATCCCTACTTGGTGGCTCTGATCAACTAATGCTTACAAAATGTGTGTGGTTTTAGGATTTATACACTCTTTGTCTTTAGATTCTTGTTCCAGTCTCTGATATGATCATTCAATTGAGAAGACGAGCCTTGACATGTATTGACATTATTTCTGCTTGTTGTGGCCGAATAAGCTTTGGAAAAGTTATGTTTTTCTTCCTCTAATTTGAACTTGTACATAAATTGGACCTAACAAATCATAAGGAGATACTACCAAAAAAATCACATTAGTGCAACTAAAAAGCTAATGTAAGCAAAAAGAAAGCTTTGAATTATCATCAAACCAACAAAAACAAAGGTTGTCTCAAGAGAAAACCATCAAGGTGAACAAAGAAAACTCAAGAGAGAGAGCTTAAACAACTGGCTACTAATCAATCTCTTCTTCTTCTACGCTTCCTCTCCGTCTCATCTCCTGATTGAGACTGCTTTCAGGACTCTTCCACTTTGGGCCTGAGGAGGATCATTCAAGGTATTGGCTGTGAAAGAAGACAAACAAACCGATGGAGACACATCTGATGATCAACAAGACATTACCAGATGCAAAGGTATGGTACTGACTCAGTCTTCCAAGCTCCTTGGGGAACCGGAACTCACCATGCTGTCCTAAGTTCATATGAGTACATTAGCCAAGGCCTTAGGACGTAAGTTTACATCTCTCTAGCTAGATTTAGAATCTGTGGTTATAACGGCAAATCAATAATTTTATGTTTCTTCTTCAAATAGATACAACTTGGACAACATTATGGATGGGTTTTACATTGCTCCTGCTTTCATGGACAAGCTTGTTGTTAATTTCTCAAACAGTAACAAACAATAGTATATAATCAACAATAATAAAACATTATGTGGGGTTCTCAAAATGTAGAAACACACGCAAAAGTCTACTCTAATATGATTACAGAAACTAAATAAAAACCAAACAAAGTCATATTCCTTGCATCGGAGAATGATTCAGCGTAGACGATCAATGACTCCTATTTCATCAAATGGTAGTAGCAAGAGGACGCTCTAAACAATATGGCTCATTGGTTGTAAACACGATGTCAGACCACTCTAGTATCCCCCAAATCTCTCCATTTTGGCGTTTTTCAATCGCAATTTCTGAACACCAAACTCTTTTCTCGCACCCATTCTCTTGCCACAAAATCATCAGTTTTCCACCATAAGCCGTCAATTTAGCAGTGCTAGCTACCTTAGGAAATAGTTCTAGACCCTTCAAAGCTGTCCATACTCTGTTTGCGGAGTCATACCAATCGATCCTCCTCGTACCATAACGATAGAACACGTTCTCTATCGCACAATAAGATGATGTGCGACCCCATCCAAAATTCATCGCTAAGTCTGCCGCCCTCCATCTACCTTTATTCAAATTGTAAGTCGCATCCTTTTCCTTGGACCTCACATAGAGGGTTCCCTCATACCCGGCGCTTTTGTACTCAGAGCCTTTGCATATCTCTTCGCTAAGGATTTTGAAAAACTCCCAAGTCTGAGTCTTTGTATCAAACACCTCCATCCAATTCGTTGAGTCGAGGTTTTTGCAGCCTCCTGTTACATATATTTTCCCATCGAGAACACAAGAAGTGTGGCCCACACGCGACACACGCATGTTTGGTGCCTCGCGCCATTCGTGTGAATAACAGTCCATAACCATGACGCTAGACGAAGCAGTGGAGTTATTATCCCCAAGATGTATTAATCCACCAATAGCGTAGATATTTGGGCCAACCACTACAAGATCGAACCTATTAGGAGGAGGTTGACTATTAGGAGATGAAACCGGGACCAATACTTTCTTGGAGCTATGAGGTCTCTGACCAAGAGTGAAACAACGTAGTGGGCTAGAGTCCGAACGGAGCCAGAAGCACACATAGAGACAAGTCTCGGTGCGGCCTAAGAGGGTTCGGGTCTGGTAAAGCTCATTTGAAGCAAGGAGAGAGCAGAATCTCTTGGAGACTAAAGAGAGAGTTGGGTAATACAATCTCGAGACTCGGGCTAAACAATTTAACAATACATCATCTGGAAGCATCAAAATTGTTGTCATTTTTAAAGGTGGCTCTTCTCTATTCATGGTATTGGAAGTGCACATTAGCGATTGTTAACAAAATCGAAAACCTAGGCTTGAAAGTTGAGAGCTTTTTCGTTTTCCCTCAGAGATCGATTGCGAGTAGTGGGATCCTTTTTCAAACTATATCCTTTTTCTTTTTCCTTTTTCACTCTGTTTTCCTTTTTCTGTATTCCCCAAAAATTAACCGACTAATCAAACCCTATATATACTAACACTCATAACCATATACTATTCCACACATCACTTCTGAAAAATCCTCTCAATTCTCTTTCGAAAGTTATAAATCTTTGAGAAGACAACAATGGCTCGTACGAAGCAAACCGCTAGAAAATCCAGCGAAGGAAAAGCTCCGAGGAAGCAGCTTGCGGAGCCGATTTGAGAGCATTTTCTTGAAACATTTGAATGGGTTCCCAATTTTTTAAAACAAATAAATTTATGTATTAATTTATAAAAATTATGATTGTTTGATAGGAAAAATAAAAATTCAGTGAGATAACAAACTATTTTTTAAATGTAATCTAATATTTTTATGAGATTGTATAATAAAAAGATTAAAGAAAATTAAGTTGGCGGTTTCATAATTTATTTTACATAGGGAAATAATAAATTATGAATGTATTGTTGTTGTAAATATTATTTTTTTTAAAAATATTTAAATTAAATGTTAATTATTTTTTTCCGGATTGGGTCCCGAAAATCTCAGATCCGGCTTGCTACTAACGCGGCGAGGAGAACAGCTCCAACAACCGGAGGAGTGAAGAAGGCTCATCGTTTCAAGCCAGGAACCGTGGCTCTTCGTGAGATTCGTAAGTACCAGAAGACCACTGAATTATTGATCCGTAAGCTTCCTTTCCAGCGTCTTGTTCGTGAAATCGCACAAGACTTCAAGACGGATCTTAGGTTCTAAAGCCACGCAGTGTTAGCTCTTCAAGAAGCTGCTGAAGCTTATTTGATTGGTTTGTTCGAGGATACTAATCTCTGTGCTATTCATGCCAAGAGGGTTACGATCATGCCTAAGGATATTCAACTTGCTAGGAGGATTCGTGGAGAACGTGCTTAAGATTTTTTTAATTAGAATTTGATTCTTTCACTTTTGCTTTTCCCTTACTAATTACTCCCTCAGTTCCTTAAAAATAGATGTTTAAGGTTATACACACTTATTAAGATAACGCATTGATTTCTACGAAATATAGTTTTCAATAAAGTTTAACCAATAGTGTTTCAGTATTTGTCTTAAAGTTTGTAAAAGTGCATAGAAAACAGTAAAAATTCTATATTTTTGGAACAAATTTTTTTTCTAAAGTTTTATCTTTTAAGAACAGAGGGAGTACATGTTGTTGGTGTTAAACGTTCAATAACTCTTTCAAGCAAAAACAATGATATACTATTTTTTAAAAAAATTCATCTTTCTTCACATATACATTCAACAAATTATTATTTGTTTGATTGTTATTAGGCCTAGTTTCCCTAATTTTAATTTTCAAAAAAAAAAGAAGAAGAAAGTTTTAACATAACCGGAAGAGTATTAATCAATTGGCCATATTTTGGTTAACCGGAAGAGTAATTATCACAGAGTAACACGACGTCGTTTTTGATTTCCCGCGCCTATTGGCATATTTTCCTATCTAAATTAATATAAAATCCGTCATAAGCTCAAATTTTGGTAATTAGGAAAGTAGACAAGTCCGATTAGGTCAAACCTCTTGTTAGGGTACAAATATCATCACTCGTCTTAAGCCGCATCGATAATCGAGGTAATTAGGGTTTCTTGTTCACAGCTGAAAAAAGCTTCATCTGTTTTGTTGTCGTAATCTGTGATTGTAGTTACTGATAATTAGAGGGTTTATGTGTTAAAGAGATGGATTCTAGGTTAGTTAATGAGAACCCAATTGTTTACCCGAAGGAAAAGAGATGTGTCCGTACTGATCAGAGCAATACCAATGAGTTCTCAGTAGAACTAATTTTCGATATCCTTTAATTTAATACACTTAATTTTTCTCATAATTATGTCGATTATTGAATTTATATTATGTTTTTTTTCTTCTCCTTAACAATTCACAAATCATATAAGAGATATTAAAGATCCAGAGCATCAAGACTTATCTTTGGAAGATCTCCAAGTAATTACAAAAGAATCAGTGGAAGTTGATGATGACAAGAGTTATGTTAGGTAAAGAAATTTAAATCTTTGTTTGTTCTTTGTTCCAATATGCTAATTTTGTGTTATTTTGTTTACAGAGTTACATTCAGAACAACTGTTCCACATTGTTGCGAGCCAACTCAGATTGGTCTTTGCATCTACGCAAAACTTATACAAATCCTTCCTGCTCGATTCAAGGTAAAAGCAACCAATTGCAATTTGTTTATAAAAGAGCCGTTAGATGAATCTTTAGGATAATTGGGTGTAATTATATTCTTATATGTGTTTTGTTTAGGTTAATGTAAGAGTAGCACCAGGGAGTCATGACAATGAGACTTCAGGTACAAGATTTTAGACTTTTTTGTTGAAACAGTTTTGGTTGCAATTGTAATACGCGTTTCACGAGTTTCGGTTTGGTGCTTTAACCGTGTGTCTTGAAAATGCAGTCAATAAACAACTAGGCGATAAAGAGCGTGTGGCGGCAGGACTTGAGAATCCCTACTTGGTGGCTCTGATTAACTAATATGCTTACAAAATGTGTGATTTTGAAACCATCGAATTTCGACGCAACGCATGGTTTAGGATTTTATACACTCTTTATCTTTAGTTTCGTGTTTCAGTCTCTAATATGATCATTCAGTTGAGAATAAGAGCCTTGTAATCTTTTCTGTGTTTTTCATTTGTCATTAATCTTTAATCACAACTTTGTCATTGTTAAATTGATTCGTATGGTATGAAAAGTTGAAAGATGATGTGGGAACATCAAGTTGGGTAATCTCTCTGAAATTGTATTTGACAATAATTCTATTTCTTGTGGCCAAATAAGATTTGATTTTTTTTTGTTAACTTGTACATATATTGGTCCCTACAAATCATCGATAGATACGAAATTCACATTGGTGGAACTAAAAAGCTAATGTAAGCAGAAAGAAAGCATAGCATTGATTTATCTTCGAATATTTTGTTTGATCATATTACCAAAAAAAAACAAAGGTTGTCTTTTTTAAACCATCAAGCCGAACAGAGAAAATTCAAGATAGAGAGCTTAGACAAATGCTACTAATCAACCTCTTCTTCTACGCTTCCTCTCCGTCTCATCTCCTGAAAATTCAGTATCCGGTTTCTGGCGCTTTGCATAGACCTGCCTGAGTTTCTCAGTGATGCCCCCAAGGCCAATCTCGGTGAAGAAGTTGATGGAGAACCTAATGTTCTTCGGATGGTCCTTTGGGAAAATCGACTCAAAGGTTTCCTCCATGGCTGGATCCTGAAGCTTTTCATTCGAAGCTCGTATTCCCAATTGATCAGAGAGGTCTTGGAAAAGGAATTTGACAAAGATACGGGAAGAAGTTGAGTCTTCCTCTGTTAACCGAACATAACCAAGAACATTCCAAGGAAGAGCATCAGTGGCAAGAAGATGCGCAAAGAACATGGCCACACTCCTTAATCTGTTTGTATCTAACCGGTGGACCATTGCGTATTGTTGAACAAACAGATTCTCGAAACATTCTCTGTACGTTTTGCTCCTGAGGCAGAACCTGTGTGCTAAGTGACCATAGAAAGGCCGGTAAGTTTTCTCCTCAGTGCAACATCCGAGCACCATAACACATAGCTCCATCTCTTCACCTGGTTCTAGTCTAATCTTGAGCAGCTTATGCCCCGCTTCCTCAAAGTTAAGACTCGACATTATAGTTTGATAAATTGTCCTCCTGAGATTAACACGATCAGTATCTGTATGATCTTGTGCAATTGTCTCTTCTTCATCCACATCATCAGTATCATCATCATCATCTTCTTCTTGGTCTGCATCTTCCTCCCCAAGAATCTTCTTTTTCAGCTGCTCATACTTCTTCTCGTTCCGTAAGAACTCAGGGTCACGTTTAAACACATCGAGTGAAGTTTCAGGATCGATTTCGTCTTCGTCGAGTAAAGAGATATCATGCGTCTCTTGCTCGCCCGAATCCACAAGAAGATCAAGCTGAGGACGACTCGCTGGATAACCCTTAAAACTACATCTCCTAAGAGTAATCAAAGACTCAATCAAACACTTCGACCTAAACTCCAAATCCCCTTCATGAAGAATCCTTAAAAACCTATCAAAAACCGAGTTAAAAGCTCTCGGAGAAGAAACCTCCTGAAGCATAGCTCCACACTCTGTAACAAAAGCAACAGCAACCTCAACACTATCCCCTGAAGGTTCAACAAGAAGCTTCCAAAGAAGCTCTAAAGCAATAGTCTCACTAACGACTCGTTGGTTCACTAGATGCGCGACGAATCTAACAACAGCTAACAAAAGTGGCTTATCGTTACGATCGTAAGCTCTACGGCTCTGTAAAACCAATCTTCTCAACAACAAATCACCGATCAAAGGAAACCGTGAGTTCACGACGGCGATTAAAGCAGCGATTACATCGGAGAAATTAGGTGAAGCGATTTGAGATTTCATACAAGATCTGCACAAAAGTCCTCTTCCTCTAATCAGATTCTCTTCCAACAATTCCAAAACTACATGATTTAGATTGTTCGCGTTTACCTTATTCACTAATCCATTGATTCTTCGACGAAGCTCGTCCCATGATTCTCGCTCAACATCGATCGTCTTCTCCTTCTTCCTCTTGAATACAGGAACGTACACTGCGAATTTCTCCATCTTCGTCTTCGAAATCGAAAGAGAGAACAATGTAAAATCCTCTAGGGTTCACTCTATTTATACTAGGTTAAAAATATTATTTCCTTTTTTTTTGTAAAACTAATGTGAGGTTTAATTTTAATCATTATTATATGGGTTAATTACAGATTTAAACATTAACCCAAAAATAAAATGTAAAAATAAAACCATATGAAAAATTCAACGTGTGTATAGGAGAAAGATCTCTCTGTAAAGTGTTGTAACCTAAGAGTTGAGAGAATCTTGATCATCAAGCAACATATCTTTCTCAGATGATTTGGTTACATCATCAGCTTTCTCTTTCTCTTTCTCTTCTGCAGAGATGAAGTCAAGCTGTCTTGATTTGAAAACAGCCGTTCTTTTCGATCTTATTCGATATGGAGGAGATAGATTGAAAGCATTTGTTGATCCATTGTTTTGTTGTTGTTTCTCTTCACAAGCAGGACTCACTGAAGTATTCTCATCATTCACCTTTTGATCAACCTCTTTAGCAGCTGCTTCCTCTGTTTTCGCGGTGTTGTTGTTGTTGTTATCGGAAACAAGGACAGTGCGTCGTCGTTTCCTGAAAATCGAAGGTGTGTTTGGGAAAGTTCTAGCAAATTCTCTCAGGATAGATTCAGGACTTCTTGGAGCTAAACCGTTACTGTTACTTCTACAAGGCGGTGGAGTGAAGAAGCTAACGGGTGATGCGCTTGGACTGCAACTACAGTCGTACCCGTTGATGCGTTGCTTATCCTCTTCTGCCGACATGTAATACTCAAATTGAGGCTTGTAGTCAAGATGATGATCATTATTTGTAACTTCACCATTCTCTGGTGATGGCTCGGGGTTAGGCAACTGAAGAGAACGAGCAACATACTCATCAAAACCGGTCATTGGTGAAGCAGCTACTACTTCTTTAAGTGGAACAGAAGTGTTTACTTGGCCTTTTTCGTCTTCATTGGGCTTGGTTGTATCCGTAGTTCCTCGAGAGGGTTGAGCAATTGAATCATAATCCCTTTTCAGAAAAGCCGATGAACGTTTGGTTACACTGTCATGAACACCGTTCTTTGATGCGGTTGGTGGTGGTAACCTACCAGTAGCTTCGAAGATCTCTAATTTTTTCTTCAATGAACTATTCCAGTGGTTCTTTATTGAATTGTCGGTTCTGCATCAAGTTTTTAAAGTAAAACACTTTCATTAAACCCAGGCGCTAAGCCTTCTACAGAGTCCTAACTCCATTCAAGGATATGCCAAGAAAAGTATATATACCTGCCGGGCAAGACCTTAGCGATTTCAGCCCATTTGTTTCCGTGGACTCGATGAGCATTCATAAGAGCTAATTCCTCCTCAGTGGTCCAAGCCTCCTTGTTGATACTAGGATTTAAGTGGTTGTGCCACCTGCAGACATATCAAACACACATTGAAGCTTCCAAAACAACAACAAGGAAAATGCTTGGCTCATATGAATTAATTACCTTTCTCGACATTGCTTCCCAATTCGACCTGGTAAAGAGTCTGCGATAGTAGACCATTTCGCAGGCCCGAATTTTTTAACAAGTTCAACGATTGTATCATCCTCCTGCAAAACAAGATTTTTTAATCCCCTTGCCTTTCACATAAAAAATGAAAAGCCAAAAAAAATTTGTAAGAAGAACGAACCTGTTGTGTCCACGGTCCCTTAACAAGATCCGGATTTAGAACTTTCTGCCACCGGTGCAGGCATTGAACTTCAGTTCTATCAGGGAAAGACTCAGCTGCAAAAATAAATACGACAATTCAAACAATCAGAACAATACTATCTGCTTAACCAGCTGCTTAAAAAAAAGGAATCATAAGTAAAAGAAGCTCTTGTTTTGCGAAATGCTCAGTGACAGTTGATCAAGTAGACCTACGAGAGTAATTCATAAAACTACATAGACAAATCTATGGACTACATGTAAAACTGACATTACAATTGCTACCAGAACTATAACTGAAGAAAAGAAGGAAGAAAATGAGATTCATTCACCTATCTTCTTCCAGTTCTTCCCCTTATACGTGCTAACTGCTTGTCTCAATGTCTCATCCTGCAACAAGTAAGACAACACTCATCTTCATTTTCTTGAATTACTGATTCCATAATCTATACTAGTCAAAGCAATCACAACTAACTAACCTCTTCAGGAGTCCACCCGCCTTTCGCTCGCCTTATAGGGCCAGTCGTCCTCCTGCATAACAAAAACCTAATCAACATCATTCTCCTATAGAAAACTAAACATTACAAAATCCATGGGATTCAACAATGTAAATGAGTTTCGCAGATGTAAAAGGATGTTAAATACTTCACAAAGCTATTCCAATTCGATACACAGAGGACTAAAAAGACGAATTCAACCAAAGTACCTTTGAGATGAGGATACTGTAACTGGACTTGCAATAACAGGTGACTTGTGTAAACTATTGGCACTACCATCAGACACAGAAGAACACGAAGCAGCCGTTGATTGCTTATTTTCTATACACTGATCCTCCATTTTCACTTCACCTGTTTCTTCCTAAAAGATTCGTCCCAATAACAAACAACAAAATCCAGAATTTTGATAAGAAAAAACTGAAATCCCTAGAAAACCCTACACATAACAAACAAAACCCAGATCTCACAACTCATCACTCTACCAAACCATAATCATATTTAGGGTTTATAAACAATTCCAATTACATAACCAAAATCAAACAAGAACCCCTATCTCAAAAACGCCGAAATTCGCTTCGATTCAACCATGAGAACTCAATTTCACTACAATCTAATCACAAAAACCCTTAACAAAATTCAGATTTCGATACACACGGATATAAAGAAACAAAACCTCATGTGGAGAAGAAGCCGCTAGATTTAAACTGGAACTCATCGAGAGATACACGAATTCGCCAGCAGAAGAACAAGGTAAAGAAGAAGACGAAGAGAACGTTAAGAGAGAAAAAAAAACGAAAACTTTATTCGAAAAATACTTTGCCCGTTGAACCAGAGAGAGATAGAGAGGAGACTTTGGATCGAAACAAGAAAAATAAAAACAATTAAAAAACAAAGGGTTAAATTAGCTT
The DNA here is from genome assembly GCA_900128785.1 of Arabis alpina. NCBI lineage: Eukaryota > Viridiplantae > Streptophyta > Magnoliopsida > Brassicales > Brassicaceae > Arabis > Arabis alpina. The sequence goes on along the minus strand of LT669790.1, from coordinate 4,819,174 downwards.
CTCTGCGATTATAACGAATACTTCTTCAGCTTACGTCACCGTTACTTTTCCGTTCTTTTTACCTTATGTAACCTAATCTCTTAACCGCCCGGTTTACTCTCCTAATTCTAAACTCATAAACCGATTATTTCTCCATCAATTTGATTTGGAGAATAGAGAATTCTGGTTGAGTTGGTTCAGTGAACAAAACCAATTTGTCTTAACGCCGTCAAGGGTTAATATTATGGAAAGTGGAAAAGTCTAGAGGTTATAACGGACGTTAACGGAAGAGAGTTAAACGTTAGAAACAGAAGTTCGAACATCAAACGGCACTCATAGTTGTTCCGTTGACTATTGAACACGTATGCGATGACGAGCTTTGAAGGTGAATCTGGACCGTTGGATTTTGTGAGTGATGAGTTTTGGGCTGAGAAAACCCTTAAGGCCCAAAAATAAGATTAGGTAGTTCTTAAATACAAATCGACCGGACCGACACATATCATTTAATTAGTTTTCTTTTGTGTTTATTTTGGAGAAATTTCATAAAAACTCATTAATTATTTCATGACTTTTTTGGATTTCTATTCTAAGAAAACATTTAGCTATTATATAGGTGAGATTATTTACCAATTAGTGGTTAATTTCTTTATCTAATTGATTAACCATAAAAATGAAAAGAGATTATAGACAAATTTAGTTAAATATTAAATTAAGTCACTTTTTAGTTACATTAAATGGCTAAATAACCTTATACTAAATTTAGAAGAGAAATTAAAACTCAAAATTTAATACTAATACTTATACTTAAATAGCATATATTCTAGTTATCTAACTTATATCATGCTTTTAACATAAACAATCTTCGTAAAATTCGGTTCAAAATTTTCAAATATAGTATGTTCAGTTTTTTATACTTGTGAGTCAACAAGTGAAAGAGATGAAAAGTGAAGAAGAATAAATCAGGAACAAATAAAGCAGTTGTTTGAGTTTTTCTTTCTTTCAAATCTTTAGTATTTGTTACTGATATATTAAAACCCTCAAAGATCCTACAAAAATACAATAAACTTGTTTGGATTTTCCTAATCTTAGTGAACATTAAAACTAGTCTGGCCAAAAAACAATGAAAACTCTGTTTCACAAAATCAATACAATTCAAAATCACCACCATTCTCTGCTTGTTCCTCTTCTTCATAGAATTTCTCAGCGTCTGGAAACTCTGTGTTCATTTCGTATGATTCTACATAGCCTTCTTCATCCTCTTCAGCTTCTTCGCCATCTTCATTTTCACCATTCTCCTGTTCATTGCTCATCTCTTCCTTCTTTTCTTCATTTTTCTTCTCCATGCCTGTCTCGGTTTTCAATCTCTTGGGTGATTTCTCAGCTGGCTGAAAGAAGAAATGAGAAGAAAGCTTATAGAGCTACACTCACAGACCTGATAGTGATGAGAACTAAGGAAACAAGAATAGAGATTAAAAAAAAAACTTACGGAAGTGTCAAAGAGCTCTCCCAAAACATCGTAGTTGATTAACGCACTAAGTCTCTGTGTATAAGAATGGAGATTCAAGTCAGAAAAGTGAGAAGAAACACTCCAAAAGTTGATTTTAACGAAGAGCAATGTATTATAGACATGATCTTGACTATGTACTTCTGAGACAGAGATTTAACAGATGATAGTTGCTGAATAAAACTCCATTACATAGCGCCATCTAAGAAAAGAAATATTTTACCTTTTTATCAAGCATTGTGCGAACAGCTTCCATGGCTGTGGCTGGGGGAGGTGCGTTCTTTGCTTCCTCAGCTCGTTTTTGTTGCTTTTCCTTTATGAACAGGGAAAGGAGAAGCAGAGTTTGATTGAGAATCCAGAAGTCAAATTCTTGATTGCAAAGTTCAAACTGAGTCACCTTTCTAGATTTTGACACAGCAGCTTTGGAAGCTTCGACAAGCTTTCTTGCATATTCTGGGCAATTAGAGCTGCTCGCGTTCAAGGCTTCCCTAGCCTCTTTCAGAGCTGCATCTTTCGCTGCTTGCTCCTACAAAACAGTATAATTTTGTTAAGATTCTTATGAGTGATTCATCTCTAACCCAGAAGAAGATAAATGACATGGTCTCTGAGAAACCACCTCAAGATATTCTCTGTTCATTGCTTCCCATACGATCTTCTTATAGCGTTTTTCCTCCTCGTTGTTAATGTAGCCATCAACCTTGGAAACAGTGAGATACAGTATTATGACCAACGATCAGATATAACAAGTGAAACTGTAGTAAGACAAAAAAGACTGAGACAGACTGTTAAGAGTTTTGTAATTTCATGTTTCCATATATGAGAGGTTGAACATAAGACTTGCATCTAATACAACACAAGGAATCAAAACAGTTGCTAACCTCATCATCACTGATGTCAGAAAAGTTGCCTGATTCATCTGAAGCTTCAGCACGCCCATCATCCCCATCTTTTTTCCCTTCAACTCTCTCTGGACACAGCACAAAAGGATTCTCAAGTGCTCAAACGATAGCAAAAAACTTTACTCTGATTAGACAACAATTGCACTCACCTGAACATCGTTCCTCGATACCAACTCCTCCCTCGTTTTTTTCTCTAGCTTCTTTTTCCTTACTCTCTTTCATGGCTTGCTGGAAAGCAGGAGGATCTAACCCACCATCAAGTCCACCAGACACAGTCATGAACTGCAGAAAAATTTGGGGTAAAAAGCTACAGATTGTCAACTCTCAGAGCCATTTGTCAAGGACTCGTAATTGCGTAAACAGAAAAGACGGAAAAATACAAAGCAGGCATAATACAGGAGACTCACATTACTGTAACAGCTCTCACAGAGTCCATAACCAACAGGTTTGCACTCCTGGTGCATACAGTGAACCTTGTCTCCGTTAGAGTTTGGTTTTGTGATAAGCAATAGTTTATGCTTTTCCTTTTCTCTTTCTGTGAGCTTCTCAACCTAGCCACACATGTACAACCGTTAAGAAAAAAAACATAACTACAAACTCTTCATCGAAATGAGGGATAATATTTCTACAACTACAAACTCTTAGCTTTAACTCACTGTTAAATCTCCAGCCTCGGTTTCTCCAAACTCAGCCAATCGTTTGGTTAGAGTTGCCTCACATATATGCACAATATTTACCTGAAGCATTTAGAAAACACACCAAATCAGCACTAAATTAGTGAAAAAAAGTCTAAAACATCTTTCTTCTCATCTTTAAGCTAATCATTTCTTACGATATCTGTCTTCGAGCACTTGATACCATGGGAAAGCGCTGCTGTGTAAAGTGCTGCTCCACATATTCCACTAGGTTTCCGGCCAGTCTGAAAACCAACACATGGCCAATATTAACACAAGGCATAATAAATAATCAATGCTAAAACAGAAGGTACATATAAAACGATCAACTACAAAAAAAGTCAAAACCTGTATCCAATCTCTCTTCATGCTAGCTATAATGTCTCTAGCTGTTTTCACGACAGCTTTATTATGTGTCCCTTTCAATAAGCCTGCAAATTGAATAGGCTGGGTCAAGTATTCAATATATCTGTTTGTTTCATGTTCAAATCAACTAAACAAAATATAATATAGTAAAGTTCTGAATCAACCAAATACAGAAAAGAAATGAGAGCCAAATGACGGTATACTTACTGTTTGAGAATCGAGGAATGAAAATGGAAGGATCAACAAGCTTCTCATAATTCCATTTGTCCCCTAAGTACAGCTTATCACAGAGATGTAAATATACAGAACCTAACTCGTAACTGCACAAGATTTGATGAAACTAAAAACATCAATATTCACATTACTTGGACAGGAGGAATCGATGCAATAGTCTTAACAGATAATTAGGTTACACAAGAAAGAGAAAAGTATGAAAATGAAAACAAATTCATCTTACACGCTAACTCGAAGGTAGCTTGAAAAATCAATAAGGAGATATGGTATCTCCATCTCCCTGCAGATCAAGAAAGTTTAGTCAAATACAGTGACTGTTCATCACTGGTAAGCATGTTATTTCAACGAGGAAAACAAAAATTAAGAGAGAAACAAGACAATTACTAAGAATCTAACCTGCAACTCAAGTAGAGACAGGAAGCCTGTACTAGATCAGTTTTGCGGCCTTTCGTGAAATTTATCTCAACTGCCATCTTTAGAAGAGAAATTGAGTTAAAAGAAGGGATAAAATTCCTAACAAATATAACTTCAGATAAATATGTAAATCAAACTTACTGTATAGAATCGAACAGCCATATCAATCACATCATCTCTCTCATCACCAATTCCCAAAGCATCTCTCAAACGCATAAATTCATCTTTAGCTGCACAAAGAATTAAGGTCTGTCAGGGTTTAACAATTGCATAAATGTAGAGAGTCTAACAATTCAATGGTTCTTCAAACAGTCACATGGCCTCAAATTTGGCAGGAGATCAAAGGATGGGAAATACAAAATAAGCAGTTAGGCCAAAAGATGAGCCAAAGAACAAAGAATGATACCATCTCTTCTTGTTTTTTTCAAACAGTAACTGCTGCACTATTTAGGCCAAGAGTGAACAAGAAATCATATGCAAAAACAAGGCATACCTATTCTCATTCTCCTTTCACGTGAGCTTGAAATCCCATTCTGATGACTCCTCACTATGTTACCTGCCGCTTGGCTCTGCAGGCACAAAAACAATGTGTATGCTTGAACCAACTTTTTTTATCAAGAAAACCAAAGGCACCAAATTGTTGAAAAGATGAGAAGATAAGACAGCATCATACTCTCAAGATATCTTTAATACTCTCAAGTTCATAACTTCTCATACAGAACATTTAAAGGATAGATTTAGCAAGAATTCCAACACACATTCCTCTAACCTTGCATTCTAAACATCTCTAGTCCTAAAGTAGAAGAGCTTTATACCTGTCCAGCTGCATTCTTAACGAATATAACTTCACTAGAATAATTGTGATCCTCCAGTACCCTCCCACATAAATTACATGACCTACAAAAAAGCACCAAATATGAAATTCAAGCTAGTAACCACAAATCCACCAGAAACTGAATAAGATCCAACATCAGTGATTCACTTACAATCCAGCATCGTAGGGACGGACTCCAAGAACGTCCTTCCCACAATGTTTACACCACACCATGTCTCAATAAACCCAGAAAAACTACAAACTTATGAACCCAAAACTCAGAGAAACGGCTTCAATCTTTCAACTCCAAGCTTTAGTGATAGTATGCATCCAAAATTCAGAGACGCAGCTTCAATCGATTCGAAAAACAATAGCTTGATCAGATTTTAACGAAAACAAAAGAAACTTCTTTTGACGCGATCGTGCGAAGAAGTGGAAAGGAGGATTAGGGTTTAAGGGTATATTCGTTTCATCAGTGAAGATATCACATACCGGCTTTAGCCGCGACGGCGACGGAAGAAGACGAAGCTGAGATATTTGCTCCGATATGTGACTGCTTCGAATCGAACTGAGGTCCCTTAAGTGTTAGGCAAAAAAGTTCGTGGGCTCTAATTTTTAGGGATAATAACTGTAAAATAGCTTCGTGCTTCGGTTTAGCTCAATTTCACATTAAACCGGTAAATTAAAATCTGGTCCATGTTGGTTATTGATAATCCTGAAATCGGGAAGAAAATCTTAAGCTTATCAATTTTCTGCTTGTTCTTATGTAAAGATGCAATAATCAAGATAGAGATTACCATAACCTAACATTAGGTTCTTTGACATTGATTTGTAAAAACATGTATGTCGTTTTTGGTGTAGTGAAGAGCAAAATCACAAAAAAATATTCCGCAGCCGGGCTTTGAACCCGTAGTTTTCTAGTCTCAATTGAATCATTTGATAATCGATGCCAGAGATTTAGCCTTTGCGCTACTGCAGATCTTTTGACTTGTTATGAATTGTAGTGGTATTTAACGGCTTTTAGTTTAGTTTTTTTTATAAAAAATTGGTTCTTTTAGGTTAAAAATAGCAAAACTATATATTGGATATTAAATATGAATATCAACTATATGTTTTATATGTCTATGAATCTCTAAATAAATTAGCAAAGATAGAGATTACCATAACATAACAAGAGATTCTTTGACATTGATTTTTGAAAATTTGAAAAGTTACAAGAAGCAAAACAAATGAAAAGTATAAGCATCAGCTTTCGAGTTCTTGCTTATGGTCCAAGTAGTTTCAGTGGTTCGTCTTTCTTCTCAGTGGCATTACCATTTGCTGCAGAAGCTCTAAGAAGAGGCTCGAAGAGCTTGCTTGCGACATCAGGAGGTAACGCGTCTTCGCCAGGAAGAACGAGAAGCCCTTTCTCTCTAAGAGAAGAAGGGTCGTTGTAGCAAACGTTCCACAGTGAATCCACTAGCTGTCTCTCTTCTTTAATTGTTTCTAGGTCCTCTTGTGACATCGAGGTGATTGCATTGATACGGTCTTCAAGAAGCTGCCTCAGTTTCTCGTCGCCTTTCTCTATGCTGCTGCTAGATTCGCTTCCATCGTTTCTGTCTCTTGCAAGCTCGAGTAAGCCACGAAGAGCGGCTTCTCTGGTTTCGGGATCTTCACTAGAAGCGAGATGTATCATCACTCGGGGAAATCCGAGTCCAGTGGCAATACTGCGGTCTGAATCATCCTCTTGCAGGAGATATTGCAACACGTTTAAGGCTTTCCTGGAGAATTTATAAAGCAAAAAGGAACCAATTCAAGAATCTTCCAAGGTTAATCCGAAAATGCTGGAAGTAATAAGAGCATTAGTGTGATTGATTACCTTTGAAATCTCACACTATCAGATGCCATCGCGTCTCTCAGTCCAGCATAGCCATTAGCAAGCTTGAAAGCCGTGACTCCGGGTTTGTTATGGCGAATCAAAGCTACAAATTATATTGAAAAGGTAGAGAGTCATTAATAGATGATCACAAACCAAGAATATGCCAAAAGCACAAAAGGTTTTGGTCATCGCAATCTATACTAAAAGATCATAAACCGTGCTTACATGATATTGCGCCAAGAGCCTGAGTTCGAGCATGAACATCAGTGTCAGAAGTGAAGTTTGAAAGCAATGACTCCAAACCATTGGCTTCCATAACTAATTCCTGACTTCGAGAATTGTTCTGAACTATAGTGCTAACAACATCAGCAGCTTTGGCCCGGATATTAGCATGAGAGTTCTTAAGGAACCCGAGAAGCGGAACCAAGCCTCCAATCGAATGAAGATCTACACAACAGTCAATAACCAAGATTCAAATTGAGCTAACCAGTAACCACAACGGGAAAAGGGAGAAAACCAAGTTCCAAGTAAGAGATAATTTACCATTAGCCATATCAATCGATTCAACATGCTCCTGCAACTCATCCAGCAAATCTACAAGATTATAAAACACAAATCAGTACCCTAACAAGATTGCAGAACATAAGTCCTACACTATGTATAATAGCCAAATTAAGCACCTTCGATATCTTGAGGTGTTACTCCATGTTCCACCAAAACCTGTTCAGGTGTTTGCATAACTAATGTAATCTCCTTCATACGCTTGACCACATCTACAGTCTGTGATTGCATAGCCTCCATAAACCATTTTCTATCCTCCTCACTGTCTCATCAAAACAACTCAATCAACACCAAAAATCCACAATATACACCAATAGTGGATTCGCTTAAGCTTAACAGAGTTTCATGATAACATAGAGAAAGTGAACTTATGAGAGTACTAGGGAAAACGAGAAAAGAGATAAACTTTCACCTAAACTAGCTACAGAATTCGATAATTACATCTAATTAAACCTATTTTACACAGACCCAGATTCGAATACAGTCACTACCCATCAAGCATCCAATCAAATCTTAGACTAACGACGAGACAGAACCTAAGAAACAAAAAACTGAAAGTATGTACCTCAACTGGCGAGTTGGTCTTGTACCGTCGGCGTGAGAGAGAGACCATTTAAGTAATCCATCCCAATTCGGTCCGTCTTTCGCCATTGAAGAATGCTTTCACCGGATAAATTGCAATAATCGAAACCCTTTTTGGTTTGTCTGTTTGTAATAATGAAGAGGAAGAGTTTGGTTTTATAAAAAAACGAGAAGATGATTCTCGAAGCTGCTACAACATTCTAAAATTTCTTAAACCTCCTCGTCGACCTTTGAAAGAGAATAGCGAAGACGATGACGCGTCTTCAACGTTATTGGGCTTTAAGACCTAAGCCCAAATAATTCAGTATTCTTGGGCTTTAATAGGCTCGCTAAACTAAACCGTCCAAACCAAGTTTTCTGATTTATGAACATTATCATATCGCTCAAATTGTTTGGGATGTTATTAGGGATTATATTTGTATGGATTTTTAAAATTTTGGAAATCCATCGTTGATGAATTCTTAAATTCTAACTAAAATTTATTGTTACTGGTTTGAAGATTTTCAAATTTAATTTGAAATCCCTTTTTATTGGAAAAGTTTGGTTTTTAATGATTTTATAAATCTGTTAGAATCTAATGTTATTGGTAGATGGATTTCCTATAATTATACTCATTAAACAAAATTTTGAGATTAACTTATAAAACCATTGGATTTTTAGAATCCTTATAACTAAATTTTCTAAATACACAAAACTTTTTACAAATTTAACAAATATTTGGATTTCTAAATTCTAAAAATCCATAAAAATCCAATCCCAATAACACCCCTCCATTTGTTGACCAAAAAACAAATTTATTGCCAGATTTATTTCACAGAGACGCCTTTGACTTTGAGGAATTGACATGTGAACGTTACTTCCACTTTAGTTGGATTAGAAATCAGATTAGCAATAAAATGATTAATATATATTATACTTGTGAGTTGTGAATATGATCATGTTGTAGTATAATGTATAATACAAAGTCGACGTGACAACAAATCTAATTTAGTCTTCATCAACTTCCTCGTCTGTTTTCTCCTTCTTCTGTTCTGTTATAAACTCTGTTGTTTGCTCTGTTTCGACTTTGTTCTGAAACATACACGAAGAAGATGAAGCTTGAGGAGGAAGAAAGAGACATTTTGTTTCAGACAGATGATGAGGAATGCCAAGTCAATGTCTCCTCCGATGAAGAAGACAATATCTCCATTTCATCTTCTACATTACCCCGGAACGATTCTGATCCATGGCCTCGGAGTTATCGGTATTATATCATATCAAATCCTCTGTTTTGTTCACTATCTAAAGAATTAAGCTTTAGGGTTTGTAGAGTAATGAAGATTCTTTCCTTCTTATGGATGATTTAGACAATCTGTTGATATATTGACCGGAGTTACACCACCGGCGATAAGTTTCATGCACCATAGAGGTTCTCAGACATCATTCACCAGCTCGATCGCTTCCTTATACAAGAGACGCCATAACTCTATTCTAAGTTCGTTTGCTTCTTCCACAAGCAAACAACCGCTGCTCGCCAAGAAAGAGGAGGTCTCAGGCAAATCATTTGTCTCATCTCGGCTAAATTTATCCATCGCCGATCTCCAGTCCGCAAAGCCAAATCTCTCCTCGTTTCCTCAATCTGTTTTCAACGGTAAGACCTAATATCTAGTAAGTGTCTCACATCGGAAATGACCTAATATCTATCAAAATTCTCACATCACAAGTGACCTTATATCTACTAAGTATCTTATACCTCAAGTGAGATAGAACCTAGAGTAATACATAAGTGATATAAGCCTATCTCGTCGTTTTCGATTGATTTTGAATTGGAACTAGGGCTTAGGCTATTGGTTAGGCTCATAAAGTCAATAGATTTGATCACCATTACAAACATGTGTTCAATTCTCTGAATATTTGGTTCTCTCACTGAATTGAACCTATTGTGGTGCAGGAATCAATATTCTGTGTGGAGTAGGTCTACTCACAATGCCTTACGCGGTGAAAGAAGGAGGATGGCTCGGGCTTTTGATACTCTTCTTCTTCGGTATCATCACTTGCTACACCGGTATTCTTCTCAAACGATGTCTTGAAAGCTCTCCTGACCTCCATACATATCCTGATATCGGTCAAGCCGCCTTTGGATTCGCTGGCCGCCTCATCATCTGCGTAAGCTATATGGAAACCATTTGCTTTTACTTAAAAGATTTCTTTTCTAATATCTCCAAACTAAAACTTATAGTGTTTTTTATCTCTTGCAGATACTTTTGTACATGGAGTTATACGCATGTTGTGTGGAGTATATAATCATGATGAGTGATAACTTGTCGAGACTTTTCCCCAACGTTTCATTAAACATCGTTGGAGTATCTCTAGATCCTTCGCAAATCTTTGCCATTGCAACTACTCTTGTTGTTCTTCCTACGGTTTGGCTTAGAGACCTTAGCTTACTCTCCTATCTCTCAGGTTCCATTTTATATAGAAATCCTTATATGAATAGCTTTGAGATTTGATCATTCTCTAATACATGTGTTTCACTCTTTTAGCTGGAGGAGTCTTCTCTTCCATCTTGCTAGCTCTTTGTCTCTTCTGGGTCGGGTCAGTTGATGGAGTCGGCTTTCACCCGGGTGGACAAGCTCTCGATCTAGCTAACTTACCCGTTGCTATTGGGATTTTCGGGTTTGGGTTTAGCGGTCATGCGGTTTTCCCAAACATTTACTCTTCAATGAAAGATCCATCCAAGTTTCCTTTGGTTCTCCTCACTAGGTTTTTTAAAAACACTCTCTTTAAGTTACTTGTAATGGAAGTCAATAGCATTAGGTCAAAACTTTTCATTGCTCGTTTTTTCTTTTGCAGTTTCGGTTTCTGCTCATGCTTCTACATAGCCGTAGCCAGTTGTGGTTACAGTATGTTTGGTGAGGCGATTCAATCGCAGTTTACACTAAGCATGCCACAACAATTCATGTCATCTAAAATCGCAGTTTGGACAGCGGTTAGAAATAACTTGATCAAAACTCAATAAACATATTTTCTTCTTCTCTATATACTAAGTTGGATTTTACTAATTTTCCTCCTACTTTAATTAGGTCATTACACCTATGACCAAATACGCGTTAACTCTCACACCGATCGTGCTAAGCTTAGAAGAACTTTTGCCGTCTTCAAAAAACGGAGTATCAATGTTTTTTAGAACGATCTTAGTTCTATCTACTTTGGTTGTCGCATTGACATTCCCATTTTTCGGTAAAATAACATAACTTCTTCAGCAAGAAACTGTTTCCAAAAATCCGATATTTATTTTGTTTGTTTTAATAACTTTGCAGCAATCATGGGGGCTTTGATGGGATCTTTCCTTGCAATGGTTATCGTAAGTCTCCACTAACAGAAATATTTTGATCAGACTTTCAACTTTTCAAATATATTATATGCATATCAAACATGTTTCTTAAGGATTCGTAATCTGTATTATTTACCGTGCAGGCCTTTATATTTCCATGCCTTTGTTATCTCAGTATCTTGAGGGGTAGATTGAGTAAGCGACAAGTAAGATGTATATTAATTTTTCTTTTTATGCCCTAAAAGTGGTTATTCTTTGAATTCATTATTTGGTTTTCATATGATAATTTTAGTTGATTTTTTTTTTTTTTTTTTTGCTAAATTAATTTTAGTTGATTTTTGAATGCAGATTGGAATATGCATTTTCATCATAATCTCCGGCATTGTAAGCGGTTGTTGTGGAACGTACTCTGCTATTGGAAGATTAGTTGGAGAAATGAGTTGAATGGTATACACAGATGAACAATTAATGAAACAACGTAGAATTGTGGAACATTAAAATTTTGAAGAGACTAAAGCCTTGGTTGTTACTTGTTTGTAGTTTTTGAACGAACAATAGAGTATTGAAGTTTTGTGAAACTTTAAAACACTAATTTGAATAGAGTAGTAAAGTTTTTGTTTTGATTAGTGATTTTATTTATGGGAGAATTTAGAAAATAGGTTAAAAAACTTTTAAAATTAAGAAAATATACCACATTTTTTAAAATTAAAAAAATAGGTTAATTTTGACATTTTTAACCTTTTTTAAAGAAACAAAATTCAACACCCAATTCTCGTTACGGATACAACCATTAACATATTTTACAACGTATCAATCCATTCTCATTACATCCATTGCAGAAACGCCACAATTAGTGCTTCTTTGCTCTTGTTTTCATCTTCTGTTTTAATCAATCTTGGGTTCATGATCAAAATCGTGAGAGGCTTTGTGAATTCGTGATCATTGCTACTGTTTTTGTCTTTAGAAGACAATGATTTCTTCTAAGATGAGATGATGTTAGGATCTAAATAGATCAAAACGATTCTTCCGACATATATTTCCAAAGAAGTTACTTATGTTTACGAGACAATGAAATCCAATCTTCTTATATCCTCACGAATTCGTAAGATTCATCCAATCTCAACGAAAACCCATTAACAACAACGTCTCAATTCACGATGGGTTTAGAGAAAGATTCCAAATTTACATCGGAATTACACTTACCGGTACGTGAATTGTCTTAATCGAGTTCATCGTCTTCATCGAGACCGTTCATTAGCTCCCATGTGTTGATAACTGAGCCAGGAGACAACAAGTCACGTGACTCTTCTGGTTTAGGTGACTTCAGGGAGATATGAGGTAATATTTGTTTGTGGGAGGAACAAGAAGCTGCGTCGATACCAACAAGGAGAAGAGAACCGTAAGTGGTTGATGTAAGAGAGAAGACGTGGTACATGTCTCCTTTTTTTACCGGTGGATGATGAATCGACGACATCGGAAATGAGAAAGCTCTCGGCACCGTCGTGAAAGACGACGAAGAGAATTGGGTGTTGAATTTGGTGGTGAATTTTTGTTTAGTTAGAAGGGGTTAAAAATGTCAAGATCAACCTATTTCTTTAATTTCAAAAATGGTGGCCTATTTTTTTAATTTTGAAAAAAATTTAACCTATTTTCCTAATTTTCCCATTATATGGGTCAACTGAAAAATACCAAATGCTCATTGGAATCTAAGATATGCGAAGCAAGGTCTTTGCACGTAGAGGCAGAGCCATGCTATTTAATTATTTAAGGTCTACGGTCTCCTCTATTCCGAAACCCATATGCACAAATTATCAAATTAATTAAAGGTTGATTGATTTGTGGTTTTAATATTTTAAATTAATTTTTGATGCGAATTTCCTAACACGGCACATTGAGATTTTAAATTTTCTAACTTATTCATCATCCCCCTACTGAACAACCTCAAGACAATGACTCACCAGCAATCTTTCTATTTCTTGTAATAAAAAACATTTTCAGCACATACAAAAACCCAAAGATAGAATACATAGCAACATGGATATCGTGAATATACTGAATATCAAAACTCAAAAACAACACGAGAACTATTCACACACCTATGTATTTGCAACGTTCGTGTAGAAAAGAAATGTAAGTAACAAATCGCTAGAAACCAAAATATCATAATTGTTATCATTTAAGCACCTGATCCCACCTTGTGATGGAATGTGTGAGATAGACCATTCGAGGGAACAAGACCCACTAAATTAACTCATGGGAAATGATTTGACCAAATCTTTCCAATTGCCATTTCTTATCTATTGTAAACGTTTCGAGTAGGAAATAAATTTCAATTTTTTGCATATTCTAGAGATTAATCTAGACTAGTGCCTAAGATTATCAAAACAGAAAAGTCACTAGATTTCTTCTAACTCACTAATTTGTCAAATTATATCTGATATTTTTAAATGCAATACACATACTTGTAAGAGTTTATGATATTCCAAAATTCTTAAGTAATTTACAATAATTTCTGAAAATTTTAGAAAGTTTTCACATACTTGCACTAAAACACATTTTATTTTGCTTTTGAACATATGATATTCCACTAATCTCTAATAATTTCTACATAATTTTTCGATATTGAGGACACAATTCAAGCAAATTTAGTCTGTAGAAAATTGTAAAAGGTGTCAATTTAATTTCAAGATACTAGTAATAGGACCTTCAGGACACATTTTAAAACAAGAGGGGCAAATACGAAACAATATAATAACAAAAGGAGTGATTTCTCATTTTAAATTCGGTGTTGGGAGCTTCGAGTTAAAGACATTAGAGAAGATCTCCAAAAAATTCGTCGACAACTTCAGACGTACTCCAACAACAAACAAACAGCAGCAACAATCGAAAAAAATAAAATAAAATAAACGAAATTAATTTTTTCATAAAATCAATTCGCCGGAGACGCCGTCGTTTCGACGCCGGTGCTCCTCCGTCTTAACCCACCAAGCTTTTTCTATCATCGGAGGAGAAAATGAAACGGAAAGGAGTTGGGTTTTCTCTACCTGTCACGGTGGTGATGATTGTGATCGGTTTTGTTTATTTCTCGACGGTTTTCACTTTCATCGATCGGTGGTTTAGTCTTACTTCTTCTCCCGGAATTGCTAACACCGCCGCGTTCACCGTTTTGGCTCTGATGTGTGTTTATAATTACTCAATCGCGATTTTTAGGGATCCGGGTCGGGTTCCAATCAATTACATGCCAGATGTTGAAGATCCGGAGAGTCCTGTTCATGAAATTAAGCGAAAGGTGACATTTTTCTCTTGATTCTCTAATTCTCGGTCAATTCTGAGATTTCTTAACACTTGTCAAAATTTTGGATTTGGTGATTAGTTTAGCTCAGAGAGATTCATCATTATCGTCTTTACTATATTGGTCAATTAGGCTTTTCCGATTATGGAAATTGAAACATCTTTGGAGAATGTTTTATATCAATTCAATATTTTGACTGTATGGATTCAATAGAATGGTGATTGTTGACTCACTTTGAGATATTTTGTTGGCTTACAAGTTATCAGATTTGTTCCCACTTCTGTTTTTCATTGTAAAGGTTGATACTTTTGGGGATTAGACATGAATCCATCTTTTGGCTATTTGTGGATTCCCTTAACGTTTGATTTGATGGCATGTGTGAGACAATTTAACCTTCAATTATGTGATTTTTTATTGCTAACTTCTAATTAGGATCTGAATAGTTGAGGCTTTGAGGTTTCATATGTGAGTGAGCTCATGTTTTGAGGTTTTGGGATTCTTTGAGGTTTCATATGTGAGTGAGCTCATGTTTTTGGTTTCACTGCTTGCTTACTTTGGTTATTGTCATTTGCAGGGAGGAGATTTGAGGTATTGTCAAAAGTGTTCACATTTCAAACCTCCGCGAGCTCACCATTGTCGAGTTTGCAAAAGATGTGTGCTTAGAATGGTATGCTCTATGTTTCATGCCTAACTAAACATCAATCTTGCCAAAACCCATACGATATTATGTTAAACCAGTTGTATTTGATTTGAAGGACCACCATTGTATTTGGATCAACAACTGTGTAGGACACACTAACTATAAAGTCTTCTTCGTATTTGTTGTCTATGCGGTGACTGCTTGTGTATATTCCCTGGTACATTTCCTAACTTATGTTAGTTCAATGTATATCTCTCTGTGCAGCTTATTTTATGAGCTATATATTTCTTCTTTGGATTTTTAGGTTTTGCTTGTGGGTAGCCTTACTGTTGAACTTCAAGATGAAGACGAAGAGATGGGAAGCTATCTAAGAACTATATATGTAATGATGGCGATTGATGAGCTGTTTTGAAAACTATCAAAACATCATTTTGCTAATAATTATGTTTTTTCTCAGGTACTTTCAGCTTTTCTTCTTATCCCATTGAGCGTTGCGTTAGGTGTTCTTCTCGGGTGGCACATCTACCTCATTTTACAAAACAAGACAACCATCGAGGTTGTTCTTTTTCCTCTTTTTTTTGTTTGTCTTCATTTCCTCAATTGCTAGACTATGGATTTCTCCTGCTCTCTAGTCAGTTTTTTTGTTCCTCTCCTAATAAATGTTTACGGGAATTAAGCAGTACCATGAAGGAGTGAGAGCTATGTGGTTAGCAGAGAAAGGTGGACAAGTCTATAAGCATCCATATGACATTGGCGCATTTGAAAACCTAACCTTGGTAACAATTCTCATCTTCTTTAGAGATGGTCAGTATCAGTCATAGGTTTATTCTTGGTTAAGTTTTAACTTTTTCTTCTTCAGATATTGGGTCCGAACGTACTCACTTGGCTCTGTCCTACATCGAGGCATATCGGTTCTGGTGTGCGTTTCCGTACAGCTTTTGATACAATCCCTGCTTCATCTGAAACAAAATCTAAGTCATGACCCAAATCATATATTCCCAATTTTTGGCTAGTTCCATCGAAAAGGCAGAAAAGAACATTTTCAACTTCACAGCACCCTGACTCGTCCTTTACAGGCGCGCTATAGCAGCTTCAGCTCAAAACCAAGACTAGCCCGTAATCAATAGTAGACTCTGCTTGACAAGGTTCTCTCTATTACTCATCATTGTTAACTGGATCAAGAACATCCTGTTTGTGAAAAATTATGGTGTTCAGTTAGGTAAGGTTTTGTTTGTGGTAATTTCTCGAGTTTCTCTTTTCAATTCCTCAGAAAGGAAGTTAGGTTTGTGGATACAGAACTCAAAAGCTGATTGTGCTTATTATACACGCCACTTAACATGTGAAAAAGACATGATTGTAAGATAATTGAAAAAAGCTTTCATAATTTCGTATGAAAATCAGACAATTCTCAATGTATAGCTTGTAATCATCTTTTTCCATAAAAAATAAGACAAAAGGTTGAAAGAAGAAGAAGAAGATGAAAATCAGAGAGGAAGATCAAGCCCTTTTCCAACTTCAACACCAATAATCTGAAGTATTCCTTTGTTCAGAATCTGAAAGCAAAAGCAAAAACAAACATCTCTCTTTAACTTAATCTTTGTCTATATTCATAACTTCTATAAGAACCATTGGAAACTTACTAACCAGCTCAACAATGAAGGTTCCGATGAGACCAATCATACAAGCTCTAGAGTTCCATATCTCAGCTGTATATGTAAATCCTAGAAACGCTGGTTCGAATTTTGGTTCCGCTTTTGGCACAATCACCTTCGGTTTAACCAAAAAAAGAAAATTGTGAGAAACTTCAAGATTTGATGTTACCAAGAGTGTTTAAATTTTACCCCTTGAGGGAGTTTTGCAGCGCGAACACGAAGAGACGACTGTTTCTTATAGAACCATTGAGTTCTTTGGCTCGGACAATGGCTATGAGCCGACAACTTCCGAGGAACAGGTAAGAAAGTGGACGATAATTGCATCGAACTCACCATTTTTCTTTTTCTTGTTTCCTTTGGTGAAGAGAAAGATTAAGTTTGGATTTTGTGGATATGCTCTGTTTTCAGCTGTACTTCCTTCGTTCCTCTCATATCTCGCCACGTGGCGTGTTTAACACAACGAATACTGGTAATCTAAAACGTCGTCGTTTTTAGAGTGTATTCTGCTTCGAGCTTAGTTTTGCATCTAATGGCTATCGTCGTCTCCATTCACCGTCCTTATACAACTCCTTTGATCTCTAAAAACCCTAATTCTCTTAAAGCTCACCTCAAATTCAACAATTCCCGATTAAGTTTTCATCATCTTCCTCGGAAGAACAAGCATCAGCTCCGCTGCTTATCAAACTCAGAATCTCCTCAAGGTCTCTATCTGAAATTAATGTTTTTGTTTTCGTGTCTCTTAAACTTGTGTTGGAGCTAATTGGTTAGTTGTGTTTCAGATGAGGAAGAGATAGATAGTGTTGGAGTCAAAGCAGCTTTAGCAATGCTGAGATTCTACAAGAGTAAATCAAACTAAACCCATTTTTGCAATTTCGGAATTCAGGGTTTTTCGGGTTCGTTAATGGCGTTTTTTTTCTCGGTGAAAACAGGGGAGATATCGCCGGTGTTACCTAGAAGCTGTCGTTATGTTCCGACTTGTAGTGAATACTCAATGGAAGCTTACAAGAAATATGGAGTTCTCAAAG
This sequence comes from Arabis alpina, assembly GCA_900128785.1. Lineage (NCBI taxonomy): Eukaryota > Viridiplantae > Streptophyta > Magnoliopsida > Brassicales > Brassicaceae > Arabis > Arabis alpina. The sequence continues at coordinate 4,801,367 of LT669790.1, read as the reverse complement.
GTACTCTTCTCACTACTTGGCGTCTCTGCCGTTGCAATCCTCTTGGTGGATCTGGTTTCGATCCTCCGAGATGGTTTGGTGAGAGTGTGATCAAGCCTCAAGAAGAAGAAGATAACTATGCCGATGAGCATCAAGGAGAGGTTTGAATAAGCTGAAAAGGTACAATAGATGTTGTAGACTATTACTAGAGAAAGCAGAGAACAAGAGACACAACTTCATAAAGTTTTGACACCTACTATGTGATATATCTTCCAAAGTGAAATGAACTACAAAAGCATATTGTATTTACTTTCCTTTTCATAGCCAAAATAAGAGTAAATGCTCAAACATATGTCTTCTTTACTATGCCGCAAGGTCAAAATCTGCTTTGGCCTTTGGGTTTGAGTTTCACTTTGATTTCGTTGACGCTTCTTACAAAGATGGGTTCCCATCGCTACCTGTAAAACCTCACACACACAAGGACCTAATTAAAAGGGAGTTCTAACCCGAAACCATATACGAAACAAATATATCCAAAGCAAAGCAGTCTTTTGATGTGAAACTCTCGGGTTTGCGTTACAGGAAAACTATCCTTGTGTGAGATTTAAGCATCACATCATAATACTAAGGAACATGGTATGAATTATGAAGACTCATGTGCTCAAGTTTAGTTTCTCTATAAAGCATCATAGAATGTAGTTGAGTAAGATCATTAGATCACCGATCCAAATTCAAAAGCAAAACAAGAGGAATAACAAAAAGCTTTGTCCAGTTAGTCTATTTAACAACTCCTATAATAATTGACTAGACTCACTAAAAGGAACATGACCAATACGAAAAGCAAGAAAGTAACTAGGTAATTCATTTTGACTAACCTCCTTGTGTTTCATTTTCTTTTGCCTTTTGAGTGTGTGTTTTCTGAATGTGAATTGGAACATAACTATCAGGAAGTGACCAATCCATCACTCTTCCATTTGTAGGCTCTCTATAAACTTGTTTATATATATCCTTGCCAACAATGTAAATTCTAGCCCTTTCTCCATCTCCATTGTCTCTATCACAACACACTACCACTTTATTCTCCTCGTCCAACAAGAAGCTTACCACATTTGACACACTCGGTAACATAAATTTGTCATAATCCACAACTAAAAAGTTGCTCCACGACATGTCTTTGGTGTCAACAATCTTATTAGTCACCCATATCTCCATCACGTTTGAAAACGCAAGAATAGTCTGATGTTTACACCGAGAGTCGTTCATCTTCAACAACCGATAAAACCGCGGTATCTTCACAATTATAGCCCTGATACGGAAGAGGGAGACGCCCAAATCTCTCGGTTGTGAAATCAAAATTAAGCAAGAAAAAGCCGGTTCCTCTTTCGATAGCAACCCAATATGCATTTTCTTTCAAAGACACGCCATTAGATTGTACGTACCAGTCTTCAGTGAAGCCATCAAGAACCCTCCATGAATCAGAGCTAAACTCAAAGATTTCAAACTTAGCAACTAGGAGTCCCTCGGCACTGTAATAACGACAAAACCTCAAGATTTTGTAGCTACGGCTTAAATAATCGCTGTTTCCATATCCTAGAGCATACACATCAGAATTCACGAAAACGCTTTTGGGGTTGATCCAGTTTCTGGGTTCAATCCATCTAGTTTCACCAGTACATGGATTCCAAACAACTATTCTAGTGATTCCTTTGTTAAGGCATAATATCAAACCATCACAGTGAAAAATTTCAGATATTTTGAAATCTTTAGAAGTTTTGCTTCATGAAAAAAGCGAAACGACACTAAATAGAAATTGGGGGTTTTATTTACAATTAGCTCGTTGTAGAAAAGCCCATTGGGTTTGTTACAAAGCCCAAGAAGGAGAAGAAGAAGATAACTATGGTGATGATGATCAAAGAGAGATTTGAATTAAAAGAAAAAAAGTACAATAGAAGTTGTAAACTATTACTAGAAAAAGCAGAGAAAGCTAGTAAAGTTTGTTGAAACTAGGAGAGAATAAGAATTACAACATTTGTTACCAAAAGATTTGATCTTTTGGTCATTTGGAGCGATTCATTTTAAGTTGAGAGATCTTGGAATTGCCATGGGTTGAATTCAATTGACTTGGGGTCGGTGTTGTCTTCAGAGTTATCAGCGGCTTCCCGGTGTTCTGAGTATTTTCCGTTGAATTGGTAAACTTCGAGATCACCCCACGGTGTAGGAGTGACTTCTTCGGTTATATCGAACCATTTTGGGGTGAAACTTTGGCCTTTCTCCTCGCGGGTTCTCTTTTCAGCTCTTTGTCTCTCTTCCATGCTATATAGCAAAGACGGAGGAAGAAGAATTAGAAACATCCCAATTTATTAGCTTTACTTCAGCAGTTCAATATCAGATCCTAAAGGACAAGTTATTGTTGTCTACCTGCTCTTCTCATAGCCGGATTTGGACATGTCACCCATCTCGAGTGCGTATCTATCAGGGCGTAACCGTGAATCAGACGGTAACAGCTTTTTGGGGGCAGTTTCGAAGCTATTGATCTTGTGAGCAAAGTGTGTGTATTGGTATTTGTCATCTTTTGGAGCATCAGCGAGTCTCCAGACCTATGAAAAAAAGACAGCATTAGAATGTCTTATCAACCTGAGATTTTTGCAAAGAGAACTGAGTCAATGACATAGAGACAGACGGCGAACCTCTTTAAGTTCCGTGCCCGGGAGAGGTTCACCTTCACCGTCACACTGCTGATAACTCATGGACTCATTCCACTTACCGGTCATGAGTATCTTGGGTTCCTCAGAGGCGTTGTAGACATATCCATCCACTTCATATCGACCAGATCTGTTGAGACCATGAATGGACATTACTTCAACGTTGAATGGAAATAAACAGGAATATAAGGTTGCAGTGATGGGAACTTACCCGAACCAGCCACATGGTTGAAAGTAAAGCACAACTTTGTCACCGGTGGTCAGGTTTGTCATGATCATCTCCCCAGGTGAATCAACCCAAGTTCGTCCAAAGATTAGATTGTGAACTTTGGTTAGAGGAGGTACCAAATCAAGAACCACACCATCTCTTTTAAGTGTCACTCTTGTCCTGCACCACAGATTCATTGCATTTAAGGATATTGAACAAATGAAGAATCTGGATTCAGTATACCAAGTTTACAGCCTGTGGTGTGTTTGAGAGAATTACCTTCCTACTGGATAAACATCAATGGAATTTCCCAGAAATTTTGTTTTCAGTTTTGAAGTACAATCATACGTGAAATACTCATTTTCAGCGTGACCAGCACTCATTGGCGGGTGATGGCTGACCTGAGAACAAAACCATCGGTCTCAATAATCTGGGAGCTAAAGAACTAAATCAACGTTGATAAATTATTTAAGTTCCAAAAGAAAATGGCTCTGACCTGTTCAGATATGAAGTTAACACCATTGTAATTAGCCATCTCATAAGTCTCACCGAGGATTGGATTGAATGGTTTCCAGGTTCGTTGGAAAGCATAATACACAGATATAGCCCATGACGCTGTTAAAGATCATCAACTCTTACAATTCAGCCACACATGACAGAAGAAACTACACGAACAAACACTGATCATAGCAGAAATCAAGGAAGAAAGAGATGTGCTTACACGCATACACCATGCGCAGATAAGGGTCGTCAGTTTTGTCTGCCAGCTCTAGCAAATGCGAGTACTCCATCAACTATCAGAAACAGATCACACATCATCATCGGCATCATTGGATTACAAAACTATCAGAAAAGGAACAAAAACATCAGATGTCATCATTAGCACAAACCTCTGCCATTTTCTGAAGCATTGTCATTGGCTCAAAAATAATCACAGGAAGTGTCACCATTGATGTAACATCAGATCCTATGTACTTCTGCATCATCTTCCAATAACCATCTCGATCCTGAGAGTTTGCGTAAACCATGTTTCTCAGATAATCAAATCAAACACTAAATGACGACATCAATGGTAAATCAGAAGTATATATACATACCTCTTGCTTCCATCTTCCTCTGCTTGCTTCCTCTGCTGCATCATCTGTACTTCCTTCAGGATTAATAACTTCAAGTCCTTCATAGCCAACCATACTAAAAAACCAAAACCAAAACACACCAACGAATCATTACTTTATCACAAAGACCTTAACTTTAATCAAAACCCATTACAGAAGTGGATCAAAACTCTTCATAGCTCTCTATTCTAACATCAATTCCAAAGAAGCAGGATTTGTAGAAATACAAATCTACATTAGAAGAAGATCTAAACATAAGAGACACCAAATCACAACAAGTTGATCAAAAGAAACCAACAATTTCCAGGATTCAAAACCCAAATTCGATACAAACATACGAATCTAGCTAAGTGGCAGATCCGGGTTTTTCAAAAACCTTACCCATTAACTGATTTGGTCATAGCCGATCCCAAAGTAGTGATCGTAGAAGCAAGAGAAGCGAAGAAACCACTTCCACCGCCGCCATTTTTAGGATCATTAGGAGCCATAATCTCCGCCGCGGATCCGTCGACGTTGGTGGAAATCGAATCGGGTATTTGTAAAAGAAGGAAGAAAGAAAAAAAGCAAAGAGAATCGTCAATAATGGAAGACCAGCGAAGGAGACGATGCAGAGGATTAAGGATTCACCATGTGCTGGACCTCACGAGTCTTCGTTGGCATTTTTATTCAATTTTAAAACATTAAACCAAACCCGGTTTCACTCAAAATACATTAACCGATTCAACCGATTCGGTTCGGTTTGTAGCTGTTTTGTTGTGGAAATTACAAAATTCTCCAAACCGGAGCGTGGTTAAGAGGTATTCGTCATTAATGACGTCACCAAAGTGTAAGGCTACTTTAAATTGAAATCGCTCGACGTTACTCTTGTACGCCCTCCGTTCCTTAAAAATAGATGTTTAAGGTTATACACACTTATTAAGATAATGCATTGATTTCTACGAAATATAGTTTTCAATAAAGTTTAATCAATAGTATTTCAGTATTTGTCTTAAAGTTTGTAAAAATCCATAGAAAACAGTAAAAATTCTATCTTTTTGAAACAATTTTTTTTTGTAAATTTTTTATCTTTTAGGAACAGAGGGAGTAACTTTTTTTTTACCGTCACTAATGGCATGGTTGAGTCAAATTCGTATACAAAAATTAATATGGTGTTATTTTATAAATACATGTTTGAAGCATATAATTATAGAGAATTTGCGCCCAGTAGCAACACGTTATCGGCTAATTTGCGAAATGACAATGGACTGTTCAACTCTTCAATAAACCGAGATTATCCCTATAGCTAGTAGTCTATTGTACAGGTGGATAGCGTGTAAACATCTATTATGTCAGAGAAAGATGTGAGATTGCATCAGCTAATAGGGTATAGCATGCGGCGGTAGGCAAAAAGGCTATAAATAATAATATCAGTCTTTATGAAGACTAGGAGGATAGATTGTTTGTAAATATTTTAGTTAGTGTGAAACATTGCAGCTTTTGATAGCTTTAACGGAGGTTGACTTGGTATAAATCTTTAATGAGTACTCATAAGAAGAAAATAGAAGTTACAAGATCTGATTACCAACCTTGGTCGTAGGGGACAATAGAGGAGGTAGTTGAGAAAGTAAATAGATAGCTATGTTGTTGTCAACGATTGAGTTATCTTCTGAGTAAATGATGAAGATGGTGAAGATCTTTGCTTAATGGGTATTGGGTTTTATAGAGAATAAGTGATATGTTTAGAGTTATACGTATACGTTACATATATCTGTACATATAGTTGCGTATGTGGCTATATCTCGTTAACCTATGCGCTGAATGCTCAGAGAGTGTGTGGTTTACATCACGCCGCCATCACCTCACTTTACGCTACAGGAACCTATAAAATCTATAGTCTGCAGGCTATAGATTTTGTATATGTTTTCGAGATATATCATTGTTACAAGCGCAAGGTTAGATTCGTCTTTTTCTATTAGCCACCACTATTCAACGCAAAGATTCGACATTTTTATTGTCAGTTTACTAAATACTACATTGTTATTGATTATGTAGCTAGTTAACTCATAATTATATTTATCATAATAATTTACAGAACTATCATGAAGATTTTCGAATCTTGGCGGTTCAAACGACTTTACCAACTTATTATAGTATCTATAGTTTGTACCATGTGTTAATTTTATTTTGTTGATGAACATTTTATTTCCTTTTGTAGTTATTATCATAAACCGAACATAACTTTAGCTAGATACAATATATACTGGATCAGGGCCGGCGTTGGCATGGTGCAAGAGGTGCATTTGCACCATGTCAATGTGATTTTTGCAATTTTTTATTGGGTTTTAGAGCTATTTTTTTAGAAAATAAGCTATTTTTACGATTTTTATAAGATTTAAGGGATTTTTGCAATTTTTGCACTATGTTCCTCATTAGTTTGCACCGGGTTGGATGGTACGTTTTGAAAACGCTTTATGGAATTAGCAAAAAGAAACTATTGAAACAAAATTTGAGTTCGATTTCTCTTGGAATATTTTCACCTTCATTTGGTCAGCTGAAATGGTGCCACACTTTAAACCCATTCGAAAATTTGGTGAATGAACTACTCAACGGCTACACTCATTCTGATATATATATATATAAAGGTACTGAAACAAGGAATGTACCATAGATATTGTTTTGTAGGGTTAGATTTGTTACATGAATTAACAACGATTCTCAGTGCACAAATCGAATGATCTAGATCAATAAATTTGAATTAAGTTAAAGTTATTCATTTTCCATTAATAATCAAACACCAAATCTAATATTTATCTACATATATGTTTGTTCGGACGTGTATATCATTTACAGAAGTTGGTGAAATTAACCGAAACAAGAAAACAACTTAATATAAACAGAACAATGATAATGGTAGCGATAACAGATTTACATGCATACCTTCCATACAATTTGAGCCACGAATCCATTTGTAATAGACGGATTCGAGAGTTTGATGTTTCAAGATTTTTCTTAAAATCTTTTTATACATACAATCAGGCCTGCATACAATGCAATCAATATATGATTGATCATTGAGAGATTATGTCTTCTTCTTCTCCACGGCGCTTTGCCCTAACCGGAGCTCAAGATCCAATCCTTCAATCTCGCCGTGATGACTCGAATTCGAACCATCTATGCTAAGCTCCATGACCTTGCCATGATCACTTTCTTGAACCCAAACCCCTAATTTCTGACCAGGATCTTTGTCCATATCTTGATCTTGATCATCAATATCATCACCTGCTAAAGCTTCTTGTTGTTGTTGTTGTTGTTGTTGCTGTTGTTGTTCATTAAGGTCTAGAGAGACAACTTCTGATGAATCACTCTCGACGACAACATCATCCTTATTATCTTCCATCAACTTTTCTCTGAGTTTCGCTCTGTCTCTTCTGTGGATGTTCATATGCCCTCCTAGTGCTTGAGCATTCGAGAATCCCCTTATGCAAAAACTGCATATGTAAGATCTTGACAGGGAAATATCAATGTTTTGTTGACTGGTTTTCGAATAGTCATCCGGGTTTTTAGGGTTTTTGATGTTTTCCATACACTATTTGGAATTCTTCCGTAGAGTAGTAGACAGAAAGATGATAAAAGATTGTGAAAATTTAGCATCAAGAGAAGGAAGAAAAGAAGAGAGGTTAGAGAAGAGTATGTAAGCAACTCAACAAATGAAATGGTCAACTTGCTTCTTCATTTGTTTATTTGAGACAGTAATTAGTAATGAATTAATCAATACTCATAATCAAAATCTACCGTACGCTCAAAAACGACAAGACAAGAAAAGTGAAAACAATTGTCTTCTACGTCATTACATGAATAATTTATTCTTTGATGATTATAAAACTATTTGCAGACATAAAATAATGGGATAAGTAAAACAAAAACACTACGGGAAAACATTATCGCAACTAACTCTTCAAAAAGAAAATGTTCAAATCTAACAAATTTTTGTATCATATGCCTAATATACAAACTTTTTGAGTATGAAGTCCATAAAAGTAATGAAACTAATTAACATGTTTTATAGTTTCTCTAATTCAGTATTCGGCTATGTATAACATAAAAGTATTAAGAATAATTGTAAGTGTGGTTGTTGTTTAAAGACCGTTTTTGTAGACTGATTATTTGTATAAAAACTCAACCTTATTTCTCTCATTGTTGATCAAAAAAAATTTCTATCATTCTTTAGTTTTACAATTATATATATATATATATATATGACTAAAACAGCCGAAATGGTTGTACAGCATTACAATATGATTTCATGAAAATATATGTGACTATAATTACCTACTTGTACAATGCATTGTCTAAATATATTATTCGGCGTTAACCAATTATATCACAACTACAAAGATCAGCAACCTTTCCACTTTAGCAAAACGAAACAACGACTTTGATTAAGGCTTTAAATCATGTATTTGATCATTTCAATTATTTTTAAAAAGTTAATTATTGTTTTTATTTTTTACTCTCAGTTAGTTTTCTATAAACAAAATAACACGCAGTTGACAAAACAAATGGTCCAACCAAGCATTTTGGCGTTTTGCTTTTGTCCTTTCACAATGCACAATTTTTAATTAATACATATCACTAGCTAGTTTTGTTTTTGTTATATATTGGCCATTTATGAAATGTGAAAAACTATAAAATCATAAAAAAATTCACACAAGTGATTTACTCGTTTTTCATTGTACGAGCAAGATCCAGAGAAATTGATCCAAAGTTTCAGATTAAAGATACATGTTCATTTAGTATTCATTTCATCTTATATATTTTGTAGAATCAATTGTACAATAGAATATCATATATGGTTTCTCGTTGCCTCGTTGGATCAGAGAAAGTATGGTTTTACGGTTTATATTGGTCATAAAATCTATGTTTTCTTGTATTAATTAATGAGTCACCTAACTGAAATGGAATAAACACAGTTAATTTAATTGAGTAGTAGAAGCAAAATGCCAAATCAGTAGTCCAAACATATATGTCAAAGGCAATGAACGACCCTTGAGCAACATATAAAACTATGTTGTGATTCATTATAATTCACTGTTTGTATTTGCGTATAGTTTATAGATTTGCCAAAAACAAATACATTAGTTAGAGTTAAATATAATATAACAATTATATGCCACTGATTCAAAGAGACACAAGAGTCGTGTTATGGACTAATTAATCAGACAACTCTATAGTTAAATAAATTAACTGTTGCCATCGAGCATTAGTGCAATGAGTCATTAACTGAACTTTTCTTAGTTAGAAACTTTAATTAATATATGAAATAATCACACAAGTCACCTAATTATTTCAACTAGTAAGAATGTGCTAGTTATACAGTTTTCTTTTTTGGCTACGAATATAAATATCATATTAAATGAAGATGCTTAGGTATTGCAAGAGCATTACCTAGTTACAAGAGTGACCTTGGCAAAAAAAAAAAGAGTAAAAACAAGATTATAATAAATTTTGGGTTTGATTTAGGTGTTATTACCGAATTCAAAGAAGCATAAGCTCACACCATCTCTTTCTTTTTCTTCTTCCTGAGATGGTGTTTCTAATATCTTTTTTTGCTAAGAATGTAAATATTTCATAGAATGAAAATGTTTTGGTTTACAAAATACATTGTAAATCAATGGAATGAACCCATGGCAAAAAAAAGTAAAAACATAGGAACATTATTTCATTAAGGTTTTCAATCCGTCATACTCGACGCAAGCACTTAAGCTCGCGGAGTTCGACGAAGTGATGACGATGTACACTTGTTCCATCCGAAACCGAGAGCCGAGTAAAAGAATTGAAGTAGCCGTAAGCAGAAAGTGGCACACCCCGCTGATGTAGAAGCCGTTCCGCGAAGATCCAAGAGAGAGTTGTCAACGGATTATAACGGAGGTCCTCGTTCACATGCCCTCTCATGCGAGTGCGACTTTGTCAATAACCATGAGCTTAACCCAAGCTAGAAATCTCCTCTCCAAAGAAATGAACCCTCTGGCTGTACTAGCTCCTCTAGTTTACAGAACCACCAATCAAACTAACGCAATTCTATCTCAATCGCAACTACTGACAACAACCTCATCAAGACACAAGTTACAACAGGCCCTAAACTAACCGAACACGACAAGTTATACCGTAAAGGATCACAAAGAAAGGTCAGCAGCTGCCACCGGCAACTAGACCAAGACTAAGGAGACAATACCGCAAGATCAAGAGATAAACATGAGGCAAAACAAGACAGAATTATGAGTACCTGAGTGGTGGAAACCACTTCAGAATTATGCAAAACATTGTTTTTTTGCTTCCAAATGAGGACGGTCTTTGCTTCCAAACAGTTTTCTTGTTTGAGCTCAACTACATGAGTAATGTAACAAGGTTATACCCAAGTTATATTAGTGAACCAACTAATAGTAACCTCGGTGAACCTTAATTTATCCATGTATAACCAGATACAAAAAGTAGTCTAGTAGTTTAAAAAAGAAAAAAAATCATATATCACATTCATATATCAAAAGCAGTCTAGTTGAACTAGAAGAATCTTTGAAAAGCAATATGATAGTTATATTGGTATGTATGCATGGTACGGACAAAAGCTATATTGTTTTACTTATATATATGCATTATGCTAGTTTTTGGTCGGCATTTAAATATTCTGCTTTGGGGGCCTACTATTTGTTATCGATGGAATCTATAATAATGAAAACACGGAAAAAGACTACCATCTCACTTGTTAATGACTCTTACCATCTCGTGCAAAATTTGCAATAGTTTCATTATTGATGTTGCAGATTAGTTTATAAACCGAAAAACATCTGAATATATACTAATTTAACGGATAAATCGGATATTCTGAACATAGCCATACCTGATTTCAACAATAATACAGTAGTAGCTAGCAATTGGCACATCTGCGTCAACAAAAAAAGAACTCCGTATTCGTACAGCTTGCTTACATCGTATTCGTACGTTGATTAGACAAAAAAGATTGGTAGTTTAACATGCACATGCACGTACTTACACATTCTATGTATTATATACTTATATATACTTACGAATATGGGTATAAATCTTGTGTAATATATATTCGTCTTAAATACTTACCTCTTGAGTAATCGTGTACTCCGTGTACGTATTGTAAGTAAGGAAGAGGTAATCCGCATCCCGAGGACTAAAAGCTATACAAACACACATACATATGCGTAAATTAAGCTTTAAACCTCAGGATGCAGATTACCTGGTCCTCACCAATACTCATCATTTGTTGATTCATATCCTTAGCTTCTTCATTTTCTTATTTCTTCTTGTTTTGTTTTAGTTGGTGAGAAGTTACTAGGCAAATGTGAGAATTTATAAGCCTCCTGAGGCTAAACAGTTAATGAGGATGCTTATTCCAAAGGTTTAATGCTATGAGAATATATGCTCTAATGGAAAACAAAATCTTTTTGTTCATGTTTTATTGTGCATTCGTATGCCTTAGCTTCGTTTTCATGATAAATGTAAGAGCTATACTCTATGCGTAGGATAGATGTAGAACTCTTAACTTTTTTAAAAAATGATTGCTATGTGAATTTTTTTTTTTTTTTTTTTTGCTAAATGGTAAATATTTCATTAGAAATGAATATGTTTAGGTTTTACAAAGTGAAATACAAGTCTATTTGATGAATCCATGGCAAAAAAAGATAAAAACATGGAGACATAAATTCTAACGATTTTCAGTTCGTCGTTCAACATAAACCGCAGCGGTTATGGAGCAGACGAAGTGATATCGAAGTAATTTTTCTTCCATATGTGCTGGGTGAGATGAAGAGACTGACGCAAACCGGAGCAGCCGAATATACTAACACAAACGTCACTAGAAACCGTTCAAAGGAGGCCCAAAAAAGAGACGTCAATGGAGAGGGTCTCACAGTACGTGCACGTACTCCTCTCGCGTCCTGTGAGAATAACTTGATCTTCAACTCCATGAGCTATCCCATGAGCAATGTGAATTTGTTAGATCGAAACTCATATTTATTTTGATGCATGCATTACAACGTGAACTATGTGGTCTAAGTTTGGATACGGAACGTAATCTTCAAAGTAATTACGTGTGTGAATTTCATGGATCATATAACCCATACTTGTTTCTATACTGGCAATTGTTTTGTATCGTATTGTAATTATTATTTTAAATTTCTTATGTCGACCAATGTATGTTTTGTATATATTGTAATTTAACTTTTTAAAATTTAATGTCGACCAATCTATCGAAATCACAAATGAGAACCATTGGCAAAGAGTGTTTTCTGCGTAATAGGTAGGCATATAAAGCGTGGAAAGTAAAAGTAGGGAGTGTGAGACATCAAATCATTAGGAAAGATTCTTTGTTCTCTATGAGCCAATGATGAGAACTTAGGATTATGCCCTTTAATAGACAAATGATATTCGACTTCTTTTGACTGCCTTTTCTTGCTTATTCTGATTGTGTCTTGTAATGAGATCTTCCCTCGGATAATTATTTGAACCGATTCTCTTCCAATTATTGGTATATTTAGTTCGTTAGTACACATATGGGAAAAATTGCTTTAGCTTACTTGAGTGAAAACGATGCATCATAGTATCAACAACACAAGTTATTTTTTATAGTAAACACAAGCAATTTTCGGAGGCTTTTTTTTTGTTGCTAAATTAGTTTTTTTTTCCGGAGACTTGCCTAAGAATAAGAAAGAAATCGGGCTTGATCATTTCTCTCTTGAAACAAACAAGAAAGAAATAGAATATGAAACATAAATCACGGATCAGCTAAGTCCTCTCGGGAGTTGCTTAAGAATTGGAAAGAGCAATCTCATGTAGATATCATGGAATAAGGTTTGATCCTGTTGGATTTTGACTGAGTTTGAAGATGGAATAAGTCAAACGCATTTGTCGGAGTGGAATAATTATTCTCGGAGGAGAGTTAGTCACTTTCAGTCTTTTAGTTTTGAAGTTGTTTCCTATTTTGTCGCCTGCAATTTCTGTTTCGTAGTTATTAAGCTTTTTTATAAAAGCAGATGTAATCTCTTTCATTCAACAACGAGAAATCATTCAGAAACCTATTTCTTTGAGAGCTTTTGATTTCAAGTTCCCTTTTATCTGGCATCAGAGCGAAACATTGTGATTGTTTGTGAGAATGTCAGAAAAGAATTTCACCACACCATCCGTTCCTCTGTTTGATGGAGATTATGACCATTGGAGTTTGCTCATGGAGAATCTGCTCCGTTCGAAGGAGTATTGGAGCGTCATTGATCCGGGATATGAAGAATTGAGATCGCTTGCTGCCCCTAACCAGGCGCAACAAAAATCTCTTGAAGAAGCGAAGCTCAAGGATCTCAAAGCCAAAAACTACTTGTTCCAGTCAATTGACAAAACCATTCTGAAGACCATCACTCAGAAGGAGACGGCAAAGCAGCTGTGGGATTCGATGAAAGTGAAAAACCAAGGAGGAGCTCGAGTGAAGCGAGCACAACTTCAAAGACTCAGAAAAATCTTTGAGACGTTGGAGATGAAAGCTGGAGAAACGGTGGCCAGCTATTTTGGGAGAGTCATGGAGACAACCAATGACATGAAAAATTGTGGAGAAGTTATCGATGATGTTAAGATCGTAGAGAAGATTCTTCGAAGCCTCACCGAAAACTTCAATTTCGTGGTCTGCACAATCGAAGAGTCCAAAGACATTGACAAACTCACCGTGGATGAGTTGCAGGCGTCACTGCAGATACATGAGGACAAAGTGACCGAGAAGAAAACTGAAGAACAAGTCTTGCAAGTGGAAAACGAGCCAAAGAATGCTCGTGGAAGAGGAAACTGGAGAGGAAGAGGAAGAAGCAGTTTCAGAGGACGTGGAAGAGGCAGATCCTCGATGGATCGATCCACCATAACCTGTTTCACCTGTGAGAAGAAGGGGCACTATTCTTTTGAGTGCACAGAAAAAGCAAACTACGTTGAGTTTGACGAAGAAGAAGAATTGTTGTTGATGGCTCATGCTGACATGAGTAAGGCGGAGGGAAAAGGAGTGTGGTTTCTGGATTCTGGCTGTTCCAACCACATGACCGGAGAAAAATCATGGTTCACAGAGCTTAATGAGGATTTCAAACATTCAGTTCGTTTGGGAAACAACACGAGATTGGCTGTTGAAGGAAAAGGGAAAATCAGATTCGAAGCTGAAGGTATCATTCAAGTAATAACTGATGTTTATTACATTCCAAATCTCTCCAACAACTTGCTGAGCATTGGACAGTTACAAGAAAAACAACTGAAGTTTGTGATAGAGAACGGAACCTGCAGAATTTTTCACCGTCAAAGAGGCTTGATTTTGGAGACGAGAATGACGTTGAATCGCATGTTCCTGATTTATGCCAAGAAGAAACCAATCCCTGAGAAATGTCTCAAAATGGAGGAAGAAGATTTGGGATCTCTGTGGCACAGGAGGTTAGGACATCTCAACAACAATTCCATCCAGATTATGCAGAAAAAGGAATTAGTGAAAGGACTACCAAACATCAAAAACGAAAGAAAGGTGTGCACCGTTTGTAACATTGGGAAGCAGCAGCGAGAAAAATTCCCAAAGAAGAGCAAGTGGAGAGCAACTGAGAAACTTGAGTTGCTTCACACCGATCTATGCGGACCGATTACTCCTGCATCGCAAAGTGGAAAAAGGTACTTAATGGTTCTTGTTGATGATTTCTCTCGAAAGACCTGGATCTATTTTCTTACAGAGAAGTCAGAGGCGTTTGAAACCTTTAAGGTGTTCAAAAACCTGGTGGAGAAAGAGACAAAAACCGTGATACGAGGGCTGCGCACAGACAGAGGAGGCGAATTCACATCCGAGAAATTCAATCAGTTCTGCAAAGATCATGGGATAAAGAGACAATTGACGGCGGCATACACTCCTCAACAAAACGGAGTAGCGGAGAGGAGAAATCGAACTATAATGAATATGGTTCGCTGTCTACTATCCGAGAAAGAAATGCCAAGATCATTCTGGCCTGATGCAGCAAGATGGACAGCCTACATCCTGAATCGAAGCGTGACAAAAGCCATAAAAGATAAAGTTCCTGAAGAGAGATGGACGGGAATGAAGCCGACGATCAGCTACTTTAGGATCTTTGGTTCGATTGGTCATGTTCACATTCCGGCTCAGAAAAGAATAAAGCTTGATGATCGAAGCCACAAATGTATCCTACTTGGAGTCAGCGAGGAATCCAAAGCTTATAGGCTGTATGATCCAATTGCAAAGAAAATTACCATCAGCAGAGATGTTATTTTCGAAGAAGACGCTAAATGGGATTGGAAATTGAGCAAACCAGAGCAGAAAGAAATTACTTGGGGAGACGATGAAGTTATTGAAGAAGATGAAACCGATGATGAAGCTGAGCCAGAAGCTGCAGTAGAACCAGTTCCTGCAGAAAACGAAGAAACAGAGGAGACCACCAATTCTCCAAGGGTTGAAAATCGAGAAATCAACATTGGAGAACAATCAAAAAGGTCAAGAAAACAACCTGGGTGGATGCAGGATTTCGTCACTGGAGAAGAAGAAAGTGACGAAGAAAATGATGCTTTGATAAATTGGGCTCTCCACGTATGCAATGACGACCCGATCCATTTTTGGGATGCTGCGAAGGAAGAAAAATGGATAGAAGCAATGAAGCAAGAGATTCTTTCCATTGAGAAAAATCACACATGGGAACTTGTGAGACTGCCATCACAAGCGAAGAAGATTGGTGTGAAATGGGTTTACAAGACCAAGTTGAATGAAGAAGGAAAAGTGGACAAACACAAAGCCCGCTTGGTTGCGAAGGGTTACTCTCAAACTGCTGGGGTCGATTATACTGAAGTATTTGCCCCTGTTGCTCGTTGGGATACAATAAGAAGCCTCCTAGCTATCGCAGCTCAAAAGGGTTGGTGTGTTTTCCAGCTTGATGTGAAGAGCGCTTTCTTATACGGTGAGCTTAAGGAAGAGGTGTATGTCGATCAGCCTGAAGGATTTATCAAAGCAGGGGAGGAAGATAAGGTTTATCGACTGAAAAAGGCTCTCTACGGTTTGAAACAGGCACCACGAGCCTGGTTCAGTCGGATCGAAGCCTACTTTATCAAGGAAGGGTTCGAGAAAAGCAACTATGATCATACGCTGTTTTTTAAGAAAACAGAAAAACACATTCTGGTGGTAAGTCTCTATGTTGATGACCTAATATTCACTGGAGATGATGAATCGTTATGTGCAGAATTCAAATCATCAATGCAAAGGGAATTTGAGATGACCGATATGGGAAAAATGAAATTTTTCCTTGGAGTAGAGATTCATCAGGACGGTGATAGCATTCATCTTTGCCAAAGGAAGTATGCTAAGGAGGTTTTGAAGAGGTTCAATATGTGGGATTGCAATTCAGTCAAAAACCCAATTGTTCCAGGCACCATCATTTCAAAAGCAGGAAAGAATGGAGTCGATTCAACGTTCTACAAGCAGCTCGTGGGGAGCTTGATGTATCTTACGGTAACAAGACCTGATTTAATGTTTGTGGTGTGTTTAATAGCTCGTTTTATGGCTGATCCTAAGGAAGAACACATGATGATTGCCAAGCGAGTGTTAAGATACTTGAAGGGTACATTGGATTTTGGAGTTTTCTATAAGAGGTCATCGAATCTTGAGATATTGGGCTATACAGATAGTGATTATGCTCGAGACGTGGAGGATAGGAAGAGTACTTCTGGGTACGTGTTCTTGCTGAATGGTGCAGCGGTCTGCTGGAGTTCAAGAAAACAAAGCATCGTGACTTTGTCCTCCACTGAAGCGGAGTACGTTGCAGCAACAAATTCTGCTTGTCATTGTGTTTGGTTGAAAGGCTTGCTGCAAGAGCTGAGTTTTCTTTCTGACGGGTGTGTTAGCATTATGTGTGATAACAGCTCTGCAATCAAATTGTCAAAGAACCCGGTTATGCATCGAAGAACGAAGCACATCGATGTCAGGTACCATTACTTGCGAAATCTTACAAATGAAGGAGTTATGAAGCTTAGTTTCTGTGGAACAAATGATCAAGTTGCTGATATCATGACGAAGCCTATCAAGTTGGATCAGTTCGAGAAGCTCAGAGGGTCACTTGGAGTTCGAAAGTTAAACTGATTTTGAGAAGTATTTCAGTTTAAGGGGAGAAATTTGTTGGATTTTGACTGAGTTTGAAGATGGAATAAGTCAAACGCATTTGTCGGAGTGGAATAATTATTCTCGGAGGAGAGTTAGTCACTTTCAGTCTTTTAGTTTTGAAGTTGTTTCCTATTTTGTCGCCTGCAATTTCTGTTTCGTAGTTATTAAGCTTTTTTATAAAAGCAGATGTAATCTCTTTCATTCAACAACGAGAAATCATTCAGAAACCTATTTCTTTGAGAGCTTTTGATTTCAAGTTCCCTTTTAGATCCATGGCGAAAAAAGAAGTTGTGCACATCTTAATCACCTTAAGAAGAAAACCTTTTTTAGGTGTTACTAATTAATCAATGGACATTTTGGACTTTTAAATGTAAATAAGGTTGGATTTTTGTTTTGTGTTAAAGATTGTCGAATTTCATCGCATCTTAAAGTTACGACTAGGGTTGGGCAACCAGGTTTACCCAGGTATGTCGGAATTAGGTGTCTCATACCCATATGAGTACCGTTTGTATAACGGTCTGTTCCGGTTAAGAACCGGTTGGATCTGAAATCGATCGAATTAACCGTAATGAAATGAGGAACAAATGTATGAGTTCTCGTATTATGTGTTGACTAATGGACCTCATAGTATAAATTAACTAAACGGGCCGTATGTATGGTAATAATAATTAACTTCTCACCTCACCTATGTCTGTTTTCAACTTCTCCTCGACAATTTAAGAAAAACAGAAGTCTCAGAACATATGAGCAGGACCGGCTCTGGGCTAAAGCCCATGAAGCTGGTGCTTTAGGCGCCACAAAAATAAATATAATTTGGGGCATCAATATCCAAAGATTATTTGTAGTACAATGGTTGGGACGGAAGCAAGAACTTTAACGTTCTGAGTTTGAGCATCCATAAATGTGGCTATTGGTATTTTTTTTGTTTTTTGTTGGTTTTAGTGGGCTTAAATTTTGTTTTGGGCTTTAGACATCCAAATCATTTGGGCCGGCCCTGCATATGAGTAATTAGGGTTTTTACTTTTCTGTTTAATTTGTAATCAGGATGGGCCGGCCCTGCATATGAGTAATTAGGGTTTTTACTTTTCTGTTTAATTTGTAATCAGGACTTTCATCTTTAATATATATACTAGGCGAATCAATCAATCAAATCAACTTTAATTTTTCAAAAATGTATGAGAATCAAACCAAATATGCAAATCTGTGGGAAGTTGAGATTTGAGAATCAAAATTCTTGAGGGGAAAATGTTTTTCTCGGCAAAGTATATGTTCTTGTTAAGGAAATGTGAAAGACTCTAGAGGTGTAAGGGTTTTGTTGCGGGTAAGGAATTAACCGACCGGGTAATACCTGAGACCGATTGCAATTATGCTTCATATCCATCGGTTAATTTAGCCATTACCGACACCGGTATTAAACGGTTTTTCCATGTCGATTCCGGTTCGGTTAATCAGTATCGGTTATTATGCCCAGCCTTAGTTACGACGTAAACTAAACTCTGCCTAAGGGCCCTAATCATGATTTGTTTTCTGGAATAAAATAAAGTTACCTGTCGACATCCAAAAAGTTAATTGGCGAATCATGAGAACAAATTCTGTAATTAATGACATTTCCTTTATTTCTCTAACGACAGGAGGAGAAAGATGTGTCCATGTCGAAATAACGGAAAAGGCAAAGTAATGAAGCAATACAAAAGCTACATTTTTGCTTGTTTTGCTCTAATGGGCTCTTCAAAAGGCGATCCCTTTACACGTGATACATAAATCAAAACCAAACTAAACCACGTGTTTAGCCCCAATTTGGGCTTAAATTTATCTTTGGAAGTTTAATTTAACAAAGGTTACCACTTACCAGTCATATTTAACCACCTAACATGGGAATGAATTACACTCATAGTTAACATGAAAAACAAAAACAACTTCTCATGACTACTAATGAACTATTTTGTGAGATGGATAGTAATATAGCATAGTAATAGAATAGTGAAAGCATTAGAGTTGACTTCTGTAACAATATAATCATGAAACATTGTAGTAATTTATTAATTCTTCCGAACTGTAATTAGAAATGCTAAATAGATTTAGTTACATCTATACTAAAATTTGTGGTGGACACTCTCCAGCTGAGTACCACGTGGGGCCCCTCTTTGAGGAGTTTTTTAACCCGTGTGAGGCAAAAACGACGTCATATTGTTTTCTTTAAAATGCTAAATATTCTTTCGAAACTGATTTTCGGGGTTTCAAAGATACTCTTGTATTGATTGTAATTTCGACGTCGTTGTCTCTGTTCACTGCGACTCCTGAACCCCTCGTCTCCTCCGAAACCAGTCTCGGCTTCAATCTTCATTCCCTTATCAATTTGTCTCGATTACATTCTCAGGAGGTTGAGAGTTGTAACTGCCCTCAAGGTAAGTTAATCTTGTAGATCTGTTCGATATTAGGATTGATTCTACTTTTGATTAACTGAATTTGAGTTTGAATAGTAAGATTTGTCCACTATAGGGTTTTAGGAGGAAGTGAATCTGGTACGGGAACACTAACATCCGTAATTAGTATCCAAGAACGATGCTTACCTCCCATGTGTTCCATTCGCCTAAGATTTGAGGTATTGTCGTTGAGGAATTTCGGAAGATTTCAAGCTTAAACCAAGTTTTCGAGAGACAAGAGGATTTATTATCTCTTATGTGTTTATTGTCCTGTAGATATTTCCTTGTTGCTCCTGCGCTTGATTCAGAGATTAACTTAGAGAGTGAAGAGGAAGCTCCTGAGTTCAAGAAGCAGAAGCTAGATCATTCATTCTCCTGCGAGTGATGCTAAAGTTGATATTGTTTCAACTGGTATCACTTTGAAACCAAACCAGGAATTTGTTGCTAAATCAGCTTCTCAGGGGAAAGTAAGCAAAATCTCTTTTCGTCTTTGAATGTTTAAACCATTGTGGTTGTTTGCTTTAATCTCTTTTGGTTATTATTTGCACCTGCTGCAAGAATGGCTATGACTAGGGTTCATCCACTTGTGTCATTGAATCCTTATCAAGGAAGTTGGACCATTAAAGTCCGAGACACTAACAAAGGAGTCATGAGGAATTACAAAAACGCTAGAGGAGAAGGATGTGTCTTCAATGTGGAATTAACAGATGAACAAGTAAGAAATCTTACCACTTTCATGAAATCTCAAACTTTGTATAGAATCTTCTATGTGGTTACTCATTTTGGTGCAATCTTATCCAGGGAACACAAATTCAAGCGACGATGTTTAATGATGCTGCACGGAAGTTTTATGAGAGATTCCAATTGGGAAAGGTTTATTATATATCGAGGGGATCGCTTAACTTGCTAACAAGCAGTTTAAGACACTTCAGAATGATTATGAGATGACTCTGAATGAAAATTCTGAGGTTGAGGAAGCTAGTAATGAAGAAATGTTCGTCCCTGAGACAAAATTCAACTTTGTACCTATTGAAGAGTTGGGTATGTATGTAAATCAGAAGGAACTTATTGGTAAGAACTCTTTTCCTCGTTAAACATTTATCTTCTTGTTACATCATACATTGGTTTAAGGTGATAGAAAACTTAAACGTTTATGTTATTTCCAGATCTTATTAGAGTTGTTCAAAGTGTTTCTCCTACAATGAGTATTATAAAAAAAAATAGACATAACTATGGCTGATGAGTCAAAGAAAACTGTTGTGGTGTCCCTGTGGAATGACTTGGCAACTGGCATAGGTAAAGAACTACTAGACATGGCTTATAAGTCACCTGTAATTGCAATCAAGTCTCTCAAAGTTGGAGATTTTCAAGGTAATCTTTGGGTTTGCTATGATTGAAAAATATGCTTAAATCACACTTCTTAACTTGTTTGCTGATATTGAGAAAATCTCTCCAGGTGATTCTTTGTCCACCATCAGCAGTAGCAATGTGGTGATAAATCCTGAATCACCAGAAGCTAAAAAAGTTGAAATCTTGGTATGACTTTTAGGTTGAATGAGCTGGCAAAACAAAACAATGAAACTTGCCTGTGTATTGAATAATTGTTCTCTTTGACCATTGCAGGTATGATTCTGAAGGCAAGGAAACATCCATGTCTGCCATTGGTTCAGGGATGAGCCCATCTGCCAAGAATGGATCTCGGTCTATGTATACTGACCGCGTCGTTCTCTCACACATCACAAGTAACCCATCTCTCGGCGAGGAAAAGGTACTATAAACATAAACTAAGTTCCAGTCCTGGACCAAAATTATTTAAGGGGCAATTTCCAAATATACCATCCAAACAAGTTTTTTTCCTCATCTACCACTCAATTTGAAAGATTCCATTCATACCACTTTTTAAAGAAGAAAATGACTAAAATACCCATGTTTTTAAGAGGTAATAAACTAATTAAAAAAAAAATCAGTAACTGAAACAGAAAAAAAAAGTTTGGATCTACGATCCTCTCCTCTCTCGGATTCGCCGTCGTCTTCGCCGGAGTGATTTCGTTCCGGTAAGTTTACTCATCTCTCCTTTTGTTGTGATTTCGTTCTCAAAGTATAAGCAGTCTCACTGATTTTCTTCTCTCTATTCAGAGAAGCCGCCGTCTTCGTCGTCGTCCTGCCGCCGTCTTCGCCGGAAAAGAAAGAGATTTGGTTCCGGTGTGTTTACTCATCTCTCCTCTTGTTTTAGTTTCGAAATTCAACCCAATTTGGTTTCTAGGGTTTAGTTCAATTAGTTTGATTTGCTCATAAAACTTAGATTTAAACATGATTCATGGAGTTCTTATGGATTGTATATTCTCTCCCAGTTTTCTTTGAATGTTCTCTTCCAATTTTCAAAGTTTTGATTTTTGGATTTTGTTCCAAAATGTTGTTGAAATTGTATTTTTTTTGTTGATTTTATGTTGTTGTTGGAGTTAGATTTGAGTGTGAAGTGTTCTATTATACTAATCAAAGTTTCTATAGTTTCTTAATTTTTAAGGTTACGTATCTTTTGGGTTTACAAAATTTTCTGATTTTGTTTGTTTTGTGACTGTATTTGGTATTTTCTCTCAAAGATTCTATTCATAATAGAATAGTAGTGACGATTCATGAAGTTGTGCTTGAGAAAATGAAAGTTTCAATTTTGCTTTACTTTTTTGTTGTTGTGGTTTTGCTATCGCTTGTTTACTGATTTTGCTATTTAGGTTTCATAAACTATATTCTCCAGTGATATAATGTAGTCTATGGCTTTGAACATTAAAGATTCATTTGCAGTTTGAACATCAAAAGATTAGCTAACATATAGTTTCCTCTTTGTTCTTTGCATTCATGTATTGAAAGTGTGTTTGTTCTTGTGACTAATGTGTAAATCGTTTAGGTTTTGTTACTTATTTATCGCCGCGTATCTGAGATGAGTCTTACATAGAGCCAACAAAGAAAAAGAATGAATGAAAGAAAAAGAGTCGGGTTGTGTTGCATGATGTTAATTTGATTACATATTTGTTTGCTTTTCTTTTTCAATGTTTTGTTTCTTCATTCTTGACTTGAAAAATAAGTAAAGTCTTCTTGAGAAATTTTTGCTACTTGGATTTGCATTAGATTAAGTACACTTGTGTTTAGTAAGTTGTGTGATTTGTTTCTTGATCTGGATTTCATCTTCCAGTTTCTTGGAGTTGCTTGAGCTTGGTCCTTATTACTATTTTTAGGAATCTTTCTTACATATTTAGGAATGTATTACTAAATCATAATATATCTTGATTTGCATTAGATTAAGTCTTTATCGTCATTTTCACTGTCAAGTATCTAATATATCTTGGTTTTGTGACTAATTTGTTTTGGTTGCTTTGAGTTGGACTTTGTCTTGTTACTATATCGTTTCTGTTTGTTGAAAAGTTATTGGTTAGTTGGTTATTCAAAGAGAGAAAGTTGTATGCAAAACAATTAAGTTTGGTCCTTATAGTATTTTTAGGAATCTTTCGTACACATTTAGGAATGTCTTACTAAATCTGTAACCTTTCAAAATTTGTGTTCTTATAGGTTTCAAATATGGATGCAGACATGTTTCCTATAATGATTACGTTGCCTAAGCCGATTTTAGGCTTTACACCTCCAGCGAGAAGTGTCGTCATAAACTAATTCACAGCGTTTGATGCTATAAATGTTGTGAAAAAGATACTAACCCTGACGGAATTTATACGTGGGGTTGAGGAAAGATGCATTAGCATTTTATGGGAAGATGGTACACTGTTTCTTGACTAGAAACCTCGTTACAAAAAAGAAAAACGAGTTGTGGTTCCAATTTGTAGGGCAGCCTATGAGATTCACAATAAGAGAATTTCATATGGTCACCGGCCTAAAGTGTGGTGGAGATGATCCGCAGGTGGAAATAGAGAGTCAACAAGAGTGTCCATGGAATAGGTTGAACGGAGGCCACACGTTGAGTGACTTGGAAATGCAGCTGCTTTAAACAAATAATGAATTAGCTAATGAGAGGTTTTCATTGACTATGCTATATCTCATTGAGAGCATTCTGTTGCAGAGATACAAGACGTACAAGTTCCCGTTCAAGAACGTTAAAAGGGCTATGAATATCAATGTTTTGATTAATTACCCCTGGGGTAGAGGCGCGTACAAGCTTTTGTTTGATTCTGTTACCCATAACCTGAAAGTAAACGTAAGGACCAAAGAGAAGTACGATATCCAGGGGTTTCCATGGGCGTTGCATCTCTGGATTTTGGCTTCGATACCTCTGCTACAAGAAACTTTTAGCCGGTTGGATGTGACTGGCCCGCGTAACAGCTTCATCTGCCAGAGATTCGTGCAGACTCAGAGGCCAGGCATTCCTCAGATTATGAACCTGGAGGCATCAGACATAGTAAAACATGATAATTTAGGAAAGCCTTTCCAAACATGCGTGAATGCTTCCTAAATAGGCCTTCCGAAATGTGTGAATGCTTCCAGGTTCATAATCTGAAACAGAACGTAGGAGTAATTCATCAAAACATTGATATCCATAGCCCTTTTAACGTTCTTGAACGGGAACGGGAACTTGTACATCTTGTATCTCTGCAACAGAATGCTCTCAATGAGATATAGCATAGCCAATGAAAACCTCTCATTAGCTATTTCCTTATTTGTTTCACGCAGCTGCGTTTCCAAGTCACTCAACGTGTGACCTCCGTTCAACCTATTCCATGGGCACTTTTGTTGACTATCTGTTTTCACCTGCGGATCATCTCTACCACACTTTAGGCCGGTGACCATATGAAATTCTCTTATTGAGAATCTCATAGGCTGCCCTGCAAATTGGAACCACAACTCGTTCTTCTTTTTTGTAACGAGGTTTCTAGTCAAGAAACAGTGCACCATCTTCCCAGAAAATGTCAATGCATCTTTCCTCAACCCCATTTTGATCAATGGCCCTAGGAATGTCTTCTCCACACGTTTAAATTTCGTCGGGGTTAGTATCTTTTTCACAACATCTATAGCATCAAACGCTGTGAATTGGTTTATGACGACACTTCTCGCTGGAGGTGTAAAGCCTAAAATCGGTTTAGACAACGTAATCATTATAGGAAACATGTCTGTATCCATATTTGAAACTTATAAGAACACAAAATTTGAAAGGTTACAGATTTAGTAAGACATTCCTAAATGTGTACGAAAGATTCCTAAAAATACTATAAGGACCAAACTTGACTGTTTTGCATACAACTTTCTCTCTTTGAATAACCAACTAACCAATAACTTTTCAACAAACAGAAACGATATAGTAACAAGACAAAGTCCAACTCAAAGCAACCAAAACAAATTAGTCACAAAACCAAGATATATTAGATACCAACATGACAGTAAAAATGACGATAAAGACTTAATCTAATGCAAATCAAGATATATTATGATTTAGTAATACATTCCTAAATGTGTAAGAAAGATTCCTAAAACTAGTAATAAGGACCAAGCTCAAGCAACTCCAAGAAACTGGAAGATGAAATCCAGATCAAGAAACAAATCACACAACTTACTAAACACAAGTGTACTTAATCTAATGCAAATCCAAGTAGCAAAAATTTCTCAAGAAGACTTTACTTATTTTTCAAGTCAAGAATGAAGGAACAAAACATTGAAAAAGAAAAGCAAACAAATATGTAATCAAATTAGCATCCTGCAACACAACCCGACTCTTTTTCTTTCATTCATTTCTTTGTTGGCTCTATGTAAGACTCATCTCAGATACGCGGCGATAAATAGGTAACAAAATCTAAACGATTTACACATTGGTCATAAGAACAAACACACTTTCAATACATGAATGCAAAGAACAAAACAAAATTATTCAGAGGAAACTATATGTTAGCTAATCTTTTGATGTTCAAACTGCAAACGAATCATTAATGTTCAAAGCCATAGACTACATTAGATCACTGAAGAGTATAGTTTATAAAACCTAGATAGCAAAATCAGTAAACAAGCGATAGCAAAACCACAACAACAAAAAAGTAAAGCAAAATTGAAACTTTCATTGTAATTCTCAAGCACAATTTCATGAATCGTCACTACTATTCTATTATGAATAGAATCTTTGAAAGAAAATACCAAATACAGTCACAAAACAAACAAAATCAGAAAATTTTGTAAACCCAAAAGATATAACCTTAAAAATTAAGAAACTATAGAAACTTTGATTAGTATAATAGAACACTTCACACTCAAATCTAACTCCAACAACAACAAAAAAATACAATTTCAACAACATTTTGGAACAAAATCCGAAAATCAAAACATTGAAAATTGGAAGAGAGAATTCAAAGAAAACTGGGAGAGAATATACAATCTATAAGAATTTTCATGAATCATGTTTAAATCCAAGTTTTATGAGCAAATTGAACTAAATCCTAGAAATCAAATTGGGTTAAATTTCGAAACTAAAACAAGAGGAGAGATGAGTAAACATATCAGAACCAAATCTCTTTCTTCTCCGGCGAAGACGGCGGCTTCTCTGAATCGAGAGAGAAGAGAATCAGTGAGACTGCTTATACATTGAGAACGAAATCATAACAAGAAGAGAGATGAATAAACTTACCAGAACGAAATACTCCGGCGAGACGGCGGCGAATCCGAGAGAGAGGAGAGGATCGTAGATCCAAATTTTTTTTTTCTGTTTTAGTTCCTAATTTTTTTTAAAAAAAGAGTAACCTTTTAAAAACAGGAGTATTTTAGTCATTTTCTTCTTTAAAAAATGGTATGAATTGAACATTTCAAATTGAGTGGTAGATGAAGAAAAAAAACTTGTTTGGGTGGTATATTAGGGAATTGCCCATTAAGCTAGAGTTTTATGAACTTACATAAGCTTCATCAAACCAGACCAGACAATGTGGTACCAAGCTTGTAAGATATGTAACAAGAAAGTGACCGAAGCAATGGACTCTGGTTACTGGTGTGAAGGCTTCCAGAAAAAAGATGAAGAATGTAGCTTAAGGTGAGATAACTCAGACGCATATATCAAAACTTCCTTTTTCAGACATCTTACTTTTGTCCACTTTTTGGGTGTTTCCAGGTACATAATGGTGGTAAAAGTCTCTGACTCGATAGGAGAAACATGGTTTTCCTCATTCAACGATGAAGCAGAGAAGATGATTGGATGTTCAGCTGATGAGCTCAACAAACTAAGATCAGAGGTAAGGAAACAAAACCCTATAAAAGCTCTATTATAAGAACCTAAAACCATATTGAACATTTCCATGTTGTGTCCAGGGAGCTGAAACAAATGAATTTCAGACAAAACTAAAAGAAGCAACCTGGTCATCTCATATCTTCCGTGTTAGTGTCACTCAGAATGAGTATAATGGCGAGAAGAGGCAGCGAGTTACTGTGAAAGGAGTAGCTCCGATTGATTTTGCTGCTGAGACAAGACTATTGCTCCAAGACATCTCCAAGAAGAGTCAAGCAACATCTCATTAGTTATCAAGTTTCCCATGTTAGAAATCTCTTTAAAAATCTCAGAACTTTTCTTGTAATTTGTAAGCTTTTCTGCATGTTATATAATTAGAGTTTAACATCTTTTAATTGCTTAAAGATTTAAATTTGATGAGATATTTCTTAAATTGTGTTTTATTTTAAATGATACACATAATAATTAGGGAAATTGGCACCAATAATAGGTTTTATGCCAATAATTAAGGGTCTAATAGTACATAAAAAATAATTAAGTGAATAACATACAGATTAGATAAAATGTCTATAATACCCTTAATTAATTTACATCTTTTATTAAAAACGAAATTATAACAAATATTAAATAAAAGAAAACCCTAATCTAATTTATTTATTCTTTTTCTTCCACCGTAGCCTCCTTCTTCTTTCAATTGTTGTTCTTTTTCCTTCATCCTTCTTCTTCTTCTACTTTTTCTTTGTTCTTCCACAAATATCATATATATCTCTCGTGATCTACAAAACAATTTCTCAATCATTTTGTTTTGTATCAAAGTCTTGGAACAAAAAAATTCCAATAATAGATTAAGATGATGTTTTTTTCCTTAGTTAAACTCCACACTATCGTTTTCGTTTTTCGTTCAATTTGAACCGATGTTGGCGATCATTAATATAGCTAACTATGTTCGAAAATCAGGTAACTAACTATTTTTTTTATAATAGCTAACTATGTATGTGTTTTTAATTATATAATTATAATAGGTAATTACGTTATGAAAAAATTAACTATGTTTGTTCAAATAAGTAACTATTACAATATTCATGTAGTCAGTTATTTTATGAAATCACTAATATGAAAATAGTTAACTATACTTTTAAATTGATAATTATATTCTAAAAAATAATAGTTAACTAAATAGTATGAGATAGTTAGCTATCTTTTTTTTTTTTTTCAACCTAACTATTAATCAGAAGACTCCACTCGAGTTGGAAATCCAGGTGGGTACAATGTTGTTTACATACGAAAAACTAAAAGCGGGAGATCTTGCAGCACGGGCCAGACAGTCCGCCTTCAGATTAATGAGAAGTTGAGATAGTTAGCTATCTTTTGAGATCAATAAAATATGTAGTTTCGACAATAGTTAATTATATATTAGAATAATTAGCCGTTATAGTTAACTATATATATTAAAATATGCTTTTTGCTGTTTTTTCTAATCCAATTTTATTTTGTTTGCAGGCTAGTTTACGTGTGTTATTTCAGAGATAAAAAAGTCAATTTTCAAGAGATAAAGAATTTAATAGTTTTAGGGATTTTGTTTTTAATACTTATCTTAATTTAATTGTATGGGTAATTTTATCCTCTCTTTTTTCTCTCTGCTATGTACCTAATTTTATTTTTTGATATGTTAGTTACCTAATTTTTCCCCATAAATATGTTATTCAGCTAATTCACCCTAATAATTAATGAGATGAAAACTTAATAAAATAATTAATACAAAATCTAATACTATTTAAATAAGTTGTAATCTTATGATGTTTTATTTTTATGACTTAAGATTTGAGGCGTTTCTCAAATGGTCTTAAAAAGGTTAATGTAAATAATAAATTGTAACTAGATTTTAATTTTAATTATCAAAATTTATAAAAATTAATTGTAAAAGATGATGTGACATGTGACGCCCGTAAACCATTTTTTTTGAGGAAATGGAGGGGCTGTCGATCGACACACTTAGTGTCTGTCGATCGACAGGGCTCTTAAGGGCTGTCGATCGACATACCTAGTGGTTGTCGATCGACAGGTGCTCGAATTGGCTGGTTTTCTGGTTCGATTTAAGTTGTTCAATTGGACCGGGCCGGTTTGGGTAAACCCTAGGGCTTCGTATATAAGGGTTTTTGGCCGCATTTGAGCGAACCAAGTCCCAAAAACGCAGCAGACAGAGTTTGAGAGGAGTTCTCTGTTTCCTGTGAGTTTTTGAGAATTAGGGTTTCGTTCTTGAGAGTTTTGGAGGAGATTTCTTGTGGAGATTGTCGTGGATTCGTGTCTAGCCTCAGCTCTACCGTTTTCTTTCCAATTAACTCGAGGTGAGTGCGTGACCATGGCTTCTGGGCCGGTGGATTCGTTAGGGTTGATTGGTGGTAGGTTGGATTGATTGATTTGTGATGATTGGTGTTGTTTCTGTTCGTTTTGTTGCATATGGATTGTTGGTTTGTGATTTTCGTGCAGGTTGTGTACTGTTGCAGAGGAGGAAATCGATCCGAGAGGATCATGATCGATTTTCCATGAATCTGCGACAGCCTGTCGTTCGACAGGCCTGTCGGGGTCGGTCGACAGGTCCACAGGAGGCTGTCGGTCGACAGTCCTGTCGGGGTCGGTCGACCGGTCCACAGGAGGCTGTCGGTCGATAGGCCTGTCTGGGTCGGTCGACAGGTCTACAGGAGGCTGTCGGGCTGTGGTCGACAGGCCTGTCTGGCAAGGTCGACAGGTACTTGCAGAAGGTGTCGATCGACACCTAGAGGTAGTGTCAGTCGACAGCCTGTCTGGTTGGCTGTGGTTGAGCCTTTGATTGTGTTTGTGTGATTGTGTGATGTATGTTTGCCTGAGCGGATCCATCGCGTCTGTGTGCGCAGTCGTAGATGGGAGGACCGTCTCACTGGGTATTTGTGATAATACTCACGCATCTCTTTTTTCCATGTGATGCAGGTAAAGGCAA
This sequence comes from Arabis alpina, assembly GCA_900128785.1. Lineage (NCBI taxonomy): Eukaryota > Viridiplantae > Streptophyta > Magnoliopsida > Brassicales > Brassicaceae > Arabis > Arabis alpina. Next base: position 4,771,606 of record LT669790.1, on the reverse strand, counting down.
ATTGTGATCGTGGAATCATGGCAACGAAGAGGGAGATGATCTAGGGTCTCGGTTTCGTGCTGTGTGTTGTTGTTAGTTTCATTCTGTTTTAGAACTCCGCTAGGTTGCCGGTTTTATTGCATTGGAATTTGTTATTGGAATTGTTTGGTTTAGATTTAATGGAATTCTTATTTTGGTTATCCGCCGTTGTTTGATTGTCTGTGTTGCTTGGTTGTTGAGGATAGCATTTATGGGAATGCTAATCCGAGACCAAGGGTTTAAATGTTTTAAAAAAAAAAAACGGGTCGGGTCGTTTCAGTTTGGTATCAGAGCCCTTACGGTTTTAGGACGGGCTAGAACTACTAGGACTGAAATTGGTAAATTGTCAATTCTATGAGTTTAGGGGTTCTAGATCATCTTCCTTCGAGCCTTCAAAGAGATTCTACGGTAAGTGTTGGTTGTTTGGTGTTTTATTCTTTTGTGCGTAGCGTGTGCTTTGTAAGTACATTGTGTGGCTAGGTGCACTAGAGGATGTGGCCGTGGGGGTCGGGTGACTGTGGAGGTCAGGTTTGTGGACGGGAACCAGTGAGTGAGTCGGTTGGGATGCGGCTCAGGATTCCTTGTTTGAGATTGTGATATATCTGTAGACGTATTAAGAGGGTCTGTGTATTAGTGCGAGTGCCAGTGGGAGTGCCTGTGTGAGAGCCGGTGTGAGGGTTGTGGGGCCAGGGCTGGTACTCGAGCTGGTGCTGGAATGGCTCGCTGTTCCGGTGCGCCCGCAGGAGGAGTCCAGGAGACGAGTTGATCGTCTGACAGATCTGTACAGTAGTTGTTGAGGCGGGCACTAGTGAGTGAGTTGGCCGGGAGTGCGGCTCAGAGTGCTGCGTATGGGGGCTGAGAGTGATCCGTAGACGTTTCAATGCGGCTTGAGCGCCATTTAGACTGCCAGCGTGCAGCCATGTGTGAGCGCCAGTGTGAGGGCTGGTGGGGATAGTGTTGTCCCAGGTTGGCTGCCGGGGGCCGGTGTGGGTCCTCGTGAGGTTGGTAGTGCGGGTGCGCCCGCGGGTGGGCTCAGTGTCGAGTGGATCGTCTGGCGGATTGGCTTCAGCAGTTTTTGGAGCGGTTACCGAGTGCGGTACGAGTTAGGCTCCGGTGATGCCACGAGTGGCAGAGGTGCGGCTGAGGGCTGTGGATGTTGGTAGGGTTCCGTCTTATTTGCGGATAAGGGAACAGGTGCAAGAGAATTGGTGTAGGATTCTTTGCGAGTGGCGTGTTGCAGCGAAGAGGGTTCAGGCAGTGTTGGCCTGGGCGGACTTTTAGGCATAGTGTGGTGCCAAGTTCTTTCCTCGAGAGGCTGCGGGTCGTTTAGAGACGAGGTTTTTGGAACTAGATCTGTGAGAGAGATCAGTTCGTGGGTATGTGTTGGAGTTAATCAGCTCATGGGTTGGGTTGGTTCATGCTGGTAGGAGCATGGAGGGCGAAGAGGCCCGAGATAAGAGGTTCTTGAGAGGACTTTGATTAGATTGAGGACATGGTGCGGAGTGTCCGTGTATGCTGTGAGAGCATAGTTGGTTGAGACTGCATGAGGCATTGTTGAGACTCGAGAGAGCAGGCTGTGGTGGTTAGCCTAGTTGTTCAGTCTATTAAGTCTCAACAGGTGATACCTGGCAGGGCGGCAAGCCTGTGCAGGGGCAGAAAAGGAAGTGGGAGGATACTTCCAGTTTGAGGTAGAATGGCCCGGATGCTTCGGGTGCGGAAGCATGGGTCATAGTTGGCGAGATTGTTAGGTTTCTTAGCACATGGGAGTTGTGTGGAGACCTTTGAAGTGGACAGTGGTGAATTCCACGGGTTGTTCGATTCTGGAGCATGATTGCTTCATCTCTTCGGAGTGGCGCTAGTGAGCGGGTTGGACCGGTAATGGTTGCGGAAGGGAAGTTTCTAGTTACTCATGGCCGGGCGAGAGGCGTGGAGTTTCTAGTGACTGGTAAGTGGATGACAGCGGACTTGGTGTACAGTCTAGTTGAATTGTATGATTGCATCCGGTGTATGGATTGGCTTGATCAGTACAGAGTTCATCTGGAGTGTCACCGGAGTCGTGTTTTGTTGGAGCGTAGTAGGAGAAGGTTGGTTTGTCAGGGAGTGAAACCGACTTCTGAGAGTCTCGTGAACTCTTGGGTGCTGGCTGAGGCTATGACTGAGAGGTTGCGAGGCTTACTCGGAGACTGTTTTGCTGGCAGAGTCTGTAGGTGAGGTTGCAGTGAGGGATATTCGGGTTGTCCAGGAGTGTGAGGATATCTTTCGGTCGTTGCAAGGATTGCCGTCATCGCGGTCGGATCCTTTCACGATTGAGTTGGAACCCGGGACGACGCTGTTATCTAAGGCACCTTACCGGATGACTCCAGCAGTGTTGTAAGAGCCGATGAGGCGGCTAGAGGATTTGTTGAGTACTTCACCGTGTGGAGAACCGGTGTGTGGTGTTGAGGAATTGTGGTAATTTCCGGTTGTGCTTCGATTATCGAGGGCTTAACCGAGTCACTATGAAGAACAAGTTTCGTCTTCCGAGAATTGATAAGTTGTTAGATCAATTGTGAGGGGCTACTTGGTTCTTCAAGGATGACTTGGCATCCGGTTAACACCAGATTCTATTGATGAGGTGGTTGTCAGGAAAACGGCTTTCTTGACGAGTCATGAGTAGGGTGGAGTTAGTAAAGGTGTTTGTCGGGTTGACGAGTGCACCAGCTGCATTTATGAGGTTGATGAGCGAAGCCTTTCAGTGGTATCTGAATGAGTTCGCGATTAACTTTATCGATGTCATCTTGGTGTATTCGAAGAGTCTGGAGGAACTTGAGGTTTATTTGAGGAGAGTTTTGGGGAAGTTGCGAGAGTAGGAGCTGGTTGCTAGGTTGAGCAAGTGCAGTTTCTGTCAAGTGAGAAAGGGTTTTCAGGGTCTTACTGTTTCTGCAGGGGAGTTTCTGTGGATCCAGTTAAGATGCAATCGAGCTGAGATTTTGCCTAGACCGAGGAATGAGACTAAGTGTAGTAGTTCTCGGTGGGCAGGTTATTTCAGGAGTTGCATCAAAAGGCCTTGAGAGTACGGCTCATTCCATGACCAAGTGGTTAGTGGAGTAGGTTCCTTTGCGGTGGTCTTTGGTTTAGGAGGCGGAAGTGATAGGAGAAGTTGTAGAAGATTGAGTTTTACCTTTAGTTTACTATCGCGGTGAACTTAGCTAGGGGCGGATGCTCTTAGTCGGAGAAGGTATGACTCATCTCAGGAGCGGGATGTGGAAGCGCTTGTGAGCGAGTGGAGTACTTTGAGGTTATGTGTTACTTCAGAGGAACCGTTGGAGTTAGCGGCGGCGGATCAGGCAGATCTGTTGAGCAGGATCCGAGTAGCTCAGGAGAAGGATCCGGTGTTGTTAGATCTCTCTAAGGCTGCTGGTTCCGAATATCAGGTTTCTGCTAACGGGAATATCTTGGTGCATGGACGAGTCTGTGTTCCCAAGGATGAGGACTTGAGGCAGGAAATTCTGAGAGAAGCTCATGCGAGTAAGTTTTCAATTCATCCGGGAGCGACTAAGATGTATCGGGATTTGAAACGGTATTATCATTGGGTTGGGATGAAGAGAGATGTGGCAGATTGGGTTGCAGCTTGCAATGTGTGTCAGTTGGTGAAGGCTGAGCACCAAGTTCCTAGTGGCTTATTGCAGAGTTTACCCATCCCAGAGTGGAAGTGGGACATGATCACTATGGATTTCGTGGTAGGGTTGCCGGTTTCTCGGACCTATGACGCGATTTGGGTGATTGTGGATCGTCTGACTAAGTCAGCACATTTTCTGGCCATTAAGAAGACAGACGGAGCTGAGGTCTTGGCTAAGAAGTATGTGAAGGAAATTGTGAGGTTGCATGGTGTGCCAGCGAGCATTGTGTCGGATAGAGATCCGAGGTTTGCGTCAGTGTTCTGGAGAGATTTTCAGGCTGAGATGGGCACTACAGTGCACATGAGTACAACTAATAGTCCGCAGACGGATGGGCAGTCCGAAAGGACGATTCAGACACTGGAAGATCTGTTGAGGATGTGCGTGCTGGATTGGGGTGGTCATTGGGCGGATCACTTGAGTTTGGTGGAGTTCGCATATAACAACAGTTTTCAGGCGAGTATCGGAATGGCTCCTTTTGAGGCGTTGTATGGGAGGTCATGTCGTACTCCGCTATGTTTTACCCAAGTGGGGGAGAGGAGCATCTTCGGGGATGATTTTGTTCAGGAAACGACGGAGAAGATCCGTGTTGTGAAGCTGAACATGAAAGAAGCTCAGGATCGGCAGAAGAGTTATGCCGATAGGAGAAGGAAAGAGTTGGAGTTTGCAGTCGGAGATCGAGTGTATCTCAAGATGGCGATGATGCGGGGTCTGAACAGGTCCATATCCGAGGATAAGCTGAGTACGAGGTACATGGGTCCGTTCCGGGTTGTGGAACGTGTGGGACCAGTTGCTTATCGGTTGGAGCTGCCTCCGATTATGGAGAAATTCCATGATGTGTTTCACGTTTCGAAACTCAGGAGATGTTTGCATGCTTCTGAGGAGGTAGCAGTGACGATTCCTGCGGATCTTCAGCCAAATCTGACTGTTGGGATGAGGCCGGTTAGGATTCTTGAGAGAAGTATCAAGGTTCTGCGCCGGAAGAGAGTGCCGTTGTTGAGAGTCTTGTGGGACTGTGAAGGTATTCAGGAGGAGACTTGGGAACCAGAGGCAAAGATGAAAACGAAGTTCAAGAAGTGGTTCGAGAAGCAAGCAGAAGAGTGAATTCGTTTTTCTTTGTGGTTCCCAGTTTCAGTTTTGGTGTTGTGATCACCGTATGTGGTGAGGTTTTTGGTTGTGGATTTTTGTATTTTCATTAAAGTTGTAATGATTATGACATTTTTCCAGTGAATAAGAAAATGTTTTTCTTATGTGTTTGACTTTGAGAGTCATGTGTTTGTGGTTAGAGAACCCCGAAATGGAAGTTTTATTGCGGATAGAACTTGCCAGTTTCGGTGGAGACTCTAGCGGTTTGTGTGTGTGTGTGTGAGAGAGTCTCGGAATAGAAGTTTTACGGTGGTTAGAACTGTCTAGTTCCGGGTAGACTCTGCGGGGACATCCGGGGTGAGGGATGGTCCGGGTGATCTGTGAGGATCACGTTTGTGATGGTATTCCGGGAGGGGAATATCATGTGAAGACCTTAGGAGGTAGTTCCGGTCAGAGGTGCATTATAGACGTTAGGAATTGATTGCGTAGCTCAGAGTTAGACCTCGGTCTTTCTTGGCAGATCTTGAGAGATGCGTCTCTCCGGGGGACAGTGGGTTCCCCGCATACCGATCGTTCGTCAGGACTGCGCGGACTGAGATCGTGAGGGTATGGGGATAGTTTGGGAGGTTGCGACCTCTGGCAGATCTCTGCATACCGAGAGCTTGATAGACTGTGTGTCTTGATGGATTGAGGTGTGTGGAGATGATTGAGTATCGAACACCGTCAGGACTGCGCGGACTGAGGTGGGTTGATACTAGACACCTAGAGCTGAGGGGTGACGATCCCAAAGCTAGATGGTGGTTATGAGCTATGGGCAATCAATGTCTGAGACGGGTCTATGTGCATAGGACGGATGTGAACCTCGGGAAGGTCTGGGAGATGTAGTCTCCGGTGTTGCTGGCGGGTTAGGCCAGGGTAGATTAGTGGGTAGTGTTAGAGGATTCGAGGACGAATCCAGTTTTAGTGGGGGAGAATTGTGACGCCCGTAAACCATTTTTTTTGAGGAAATGGAGGGGCTGTCGATCGACACACTTAGTGTCTGTCGATCGACAGGGCTCTTAAGGGCTGTCGATCGACATACCTAGTGGTTGTCGATCGACAGGTGCTCGAATTGGCTGGTTTTCTGGTTCGATTTAAGTTGTTCAATTGGACCGGGCCGGTTTGGGTAAACCCTAGGGCTTCGTATATAAGGGTTTTTGGCCGCATTTGAGCGAACCAAGTCCCAAAAACGCAGCAGACAGAGTTTGAGAGGAGTTCTCTGTTTCCTGTGAGTTTTTGAGAATTAGGGTTTCGTTCTTGAGAGTTTTGGAGGAGATTTCTTGTGGAGATTTTCGTGGATTCGTGTCTAGCCTCAGCTCTACCGTTTTCTTTCCAATTAACTCGAGGTGAGTGCGTGACCATGGCTTCTGGGCCGGTGGATTCGTTAGGGTTGATTGGTGGTAGGTTGGATTGATTGATTTGTGATGATTGGTGTTGTTTCTGTTCGTTTTGTTGCATATGGATTGTTGGTTTGTGATTTTCGTGCAGGTTGTGTACTGTTGCAGAGGAGGAAATCGATCCGAGAGGATCATGATCGATTTTCCATGAATCTGCGACAGCCTGTCGTTCGACAGGCCTGTCGGGGTCGGTCGACAGGTCCACAGGAGGCTGTCGGTCGACAGTCCTGTCGGGGTCGGTCGACCGGTCCACAGGAGGCTGTCGGTCGATAGGCCTGTCTGGGTCGGTCGACAGGTCTACAGGAGGCTGTCGGGCTGTGGTCGACAGGCCTGTCTGGCAAGGTCGACAGGTACTTGCAGAAGGTGTCGATCGACACCTAGAGGTAGTGTCAGTCGACAGCCTGTCTGGTTGGCTGTGGTTGAGCCTTTGATTGTGTTTGTGTGATTGTGTGATGTATGTTTGCCTGAGCGGATCCATCGCGTCTGTGTGCGCAGTCGTAGATGGGAGGACCGTCTCACTGGGTATTTGTGATAATACTCACGCATCTCTTTTTTCCATGTGATGCAGGTAAAGGCAAATTGTGATCGTGGAATCATGGCAACGAAGAGGGAGATGATCTAGGGTCTCGGTTTCGTGCTGTGTGTTGTTGTTAGTTTCATTCTGTTTTAGAACTCCGCTAGGTTGCCGGTTTTATTGCATTGGAATTTGTTATTGGAATTGTTTGGTTTAGATTTAATGGAATTCTTATTTTGGTTATCCGCTGTTGTTTGATTGTCTGTGTTGCTTGGTTGTTGAGGATAGCATTTATGGGAATGCTAATCCGAGACCAAGGGTTTAAATGTTTAAAAAAAAAAAAACGGGTCGGGTCGTTTCATGACATATATCAATTGTTTGTAAAATATAAATGTATATCATACTACTAAATTTAGATTTTTGTTATATATATAATTAATCAGTAAGTAATGATTTAGTCATGAAAATAAAATCACTTAAATAATAATATGTAGATAAGTTTTCTAACATGTGGAAAGAGAAGTGAGAATAGCTACTTTTATATATTTATATATATGACAAATACCATGTTTAAAAAAAAAAAAAAAAAAAACCATATTTTTCATAATGTCACCAACGAAGACGACAGAAATAATCGCATCGGCAACGTTTTTCTCTCTCTACTCTGACTTTTAATTTTGGTAACGTCTTATTTTAGCCACCTGAGATTTTCACAGCGATTCGGCAACAAACATATCGATGAAGGGATCAACCAAGAAAAACAATTGCAGGCAGGGGCGGAGGCACATTGGTGGAGGAGGGGGCAGCTGCCCCCCCCCATGAAATAATTATGATAGTGTTATTAGCAGTAGTAAAATAATCATGCCCCCATTTGTAGTAACTCTTTTGCCCCCATTGATTTTATTTACTTCTCAATTACTTTTTTTTTCCAGATAACTTGAACTTTGTGCTTAGTTAAGTGAATCTACCATTTTACACTTTATGTTTGCTTACTATAATTATGCAGTAACACATATATAAGTAAATTAGATTTAGGGAAAGAAAGAAATTCATAATTAAATATATGGTATTAGGATATGTCAAATATCTAAATCTTAAATGTATTAAAACTCTTTTTCTTTTTATTTGCCTATAAAGTTTACATAAATAAATAATTTAAATACAAACGATTTTTATTGAATTTATATTACGGTATGATTTAGTTTTTTTACTGTTGTATTAACTACACTTTTATTTGTCAAAAGTTGTATTCCTTTTAAATCATCACAAATTCGATACTAAATTTTATTTCATAAACTTGGTCAGATAGTTTTAAAACGAACACATTTTTAATAAGATCCATATAATATAAAATCATCAAAAAAAATAGCTACAAAAAATTTTAAGAGATATTTTTGTATATATTATTAAGTTAAACATTTTGCCCCCTACGAAATTTGTTTTTAGATCCGCCACTGATTGCAGGGTATGATTCTCAGTGTTTCACTACAAAAATGAAAATGGTCTAACTCAAGTTTGCATGCAGCGATGTAGTTTTGATTTAAAATCATATATATAATAGCACACTCCTCTCTTCATCTAAGGTGTCCACATAGGCAAATCATTTTTTTACAATTAATTTTAGTTTTAAGTGTCATTTATTGTTACTTATAGGTAAAAAAAATCTAATTAAATATAAAATACGAAAATAAGTCAATAAATAGCTAAAAGTAGTACATGTAAAATTAATTTGAGTATTTTATTGTTGTAAATATAATTTCAACAATAAATAGATTTTATGATAACTATACAAGTTTATATATTCAGTTTCAAAAATTGGAAATATGTACATTAAATATACATATGAGAACAAATGAATAAAAATATAAACAACATCAAATAATCAAATAAAACAAATCTAAATAATTTGAATGTCAAACGACTGTTAAGATGTTGTTGATCTAAAGAGAAATAATATATATTGTTTCACTACAAGGATATTGAACCATTTAACTACAAGGATATTGAACCATTTCACTAAAAATGATGTCGTTTATGTATATTTATTGTTACTGATAACTACTACACTTTTTAATTAAATTAAAAAAACGAAAATCAGTAAATATATGTAGAGTTTAAACAAGTAAGTAAAAAATGGGTTAAACAAGTAAAATAAACATAATGGTAAATTCTAAACAACGGGTTGACCTTCTTGCTTAAACGATTTTTATATATATAATCAGTTTAAGAAATTGGAAATATGTAAAATAAATATACATATAAGAACAAATGGATAAAATTATAAACGCCAACAAAGAATCAAAAAAAAAACCTCAATAATTTCAGTGTCAAACAATTGTTAAGGAGTTGTCAATCTAAAAAAATATATATAATATTTCACTAAAAAGCTACTGAACCATCTTAGTAGGATGAAAATAGGAATATACAATTTTTTCATTATGTTATATTTGAATTTTATGAAAGGATGAAAGACAAATTTGAAAGTGTTATAATACTTTTATTTAAAAGATAAGAGGTACACACTGTAAATGGTAAAATCAAAATTTTGTCGTTAAGCTAATAAAATTATAAAATTCATGTATCACGCGAATGATGTTTTAGGATTATTTGAGTATTTTATTTTCTTAACTAAAAATACAATAATGAATGTATATCATTTATAGTAAAATTCTTTAGAAAATAATCAAAACATTATGAGTTTACATATAAGAGCAATGAATAAAAATGTAAATAAGCGACATGAGATATAATCAAACAAGAATCATATATATAATTAGGGAGTCCTCTCTCCATCTAAGGTGTCCACATAGGCAAAAAAAAATTAAGCAATTAATTTTATTTTAAAGTTCATTTAGTTCATGTTAATGTATATTTATTGTTACTTATAACTACTAATTTTTTAATTAAATTAAAAAATGAAAAATAAGTCAATAAATTACTAAAAGTAGAAATTAATATTTGAGTATTTACTATGAATTTATGATAACGATAAAAGTTTATATATTCAATTTCAAAAATTGGAAATATGTAAAATGAATATACATATAAGAAAAAGTGAATAAAGATATTAGCGACATCAAAGAAAAAGAATCTTGAGTGTCAGAAAATTGTTAAGAGGCTATTATTTTTTTTGGTCATGAACGCACTTACACCTATTCGTTAAAGAAATACATGAACATATTTGAACCAATGAGGGATGAACGTGTTAATATAAGAAGTTGTTGATCTACAGATAAAGAATATATATTATTTCACTAAAAGGATACTGAACCATCTAATTAAAAATGAGATAATAAGACGAAAAGTTAGGATATACGATTTTATTTATAATGTTATATGATTTTAAGGAAGTATGAAAGAAAAATATGAAAGTGTTATAATACTATTATTTTAAAGATATAAGGTATAAATTGGTGGAAGACAAAAAAATCACGCATTGCTTGAGTTATGTTCTACTAAAAATAAGTAAACAAACTAACATAAAATTGTAAATAGTTAAATCAATTTTTTGTCGTTAAGTTTAATAAATTCATCATACGAACCATATTTCAGGATTATTTGAGTATTTATGTTCGAATTAAAAATTCCAATAATGAATTACTTTTATTTATATGGTCATTAGAAAATAATCAAAATATTATAAATTTATATATAAGAGCGCTAAATAGAAATGTTAATAAAAAATAATCAAAGAAAAAATAGATTCAATGATGTTAATTATTGAAATATCGTAATTGAGTTTTAGCCGATTGTTAAGAGACTGAAGGCTTTAAAAAAAGAGGATGTATGATTTCACTAAAGAATATTGAACGATTTCACTAAAATAAGAAAATAAGGTGAAACTTTAGAATATAATATTTTATTCAAAATGTTATTTTCAGGTTTTGGAAGTAGAAAAGAAAAAAAATTGAAAACGTTGTAATATCGTAATTTAAAATAAATAAAAAATCTTAAATTTGATATATAAATAAAGTATAAAATTAATGGTCGCATTATTCATAAATTGTAAAACAAAATATACCGAGAATAATTTGTGATCTTTATGTAAAAATGTACGTAGTTCTACAAAAAAACATTCCCCGACGAGCTTCTGTAATTCAATATTTGAATCAATGATTTTAAAAATCTAGAGAAACAAAAACTATTTTCGAAATGTTTAAGAAAACGTAAGAAAAAAATTATGTATAAATTAACTTTCTATAATTATATTAGTGTTTTGTGAAAAAATGACAAAAGTAAATATATTGATTATATTTAGAATTTGTTTGAAGATTGGATGAATTTATTATGCAATAATAGATAAAATAATAAGTTTTCAAAAACTAAACAACTATTTATTTAAAATCAAATACCAAATCGAAATAATTTCAAATAAAAATAATTAAAAATAATTAATAATTGAAAATATGATATTATAATGTGTAAATAAATGTAAAATATATATACTAACATAAAATACTTACGAATTCATTTTATACATGATATTGATAGAAAACATAGGAAAATAACACAAAAATATCAAAAGAAGCCAAACTCGCGCAACGCGCGAGTCCAACCCTAGTTAAACTAATGATATAATATAGTCATGACACGTAAGCAATTTAGGTTAAAGACTCAAAAAATGTCTCAAAGGTCTTTCGAATAATTCACAACTCCGAACTCGATTATCATATGCCAGAGAGTAAGACCATCTCCATCCATTAGAAACACTATAAGTCTCATACTAATGATAGACAAACAATTGTTAAATAGATTTTTTAAAAGATTCTTCGTACTTTTTTTATTTAAGAACTTCTTCTCATTCTCTTTCTTGCTTTCTTCTTCTTTTTCCCTAATTTTAGTGATAAAACACTCAAAGAGACATTCTAATAGAAGTGCTTTAAAATGCTAATCTAAAGAGGTAGGCTATTCCATCAATTTATTGTAGACGCATGCGAGTATTGAAGAAAAAAAAAATGAAATTTCATTGGTATAATGATAGCAAACATGTTAATTTTTAAAAACATTTTCACATTTTTTTCTTATTATCAGTTAACAAAGTTATATTATTGGGAATAAATTATACATGCGTTTTAGCGCGGGCTCTCACCTAGTATTAATTAAAAAGTATTAACTCTATATAATTTAACCATATTTTTAAATTATGCAAAATTTTATAGTTCGAAAAAGTAAACAAGTAAAAAATATACATACAATATATTACTATATTATAGATTAAATATTCTAGTAAGTCATAAAAAAATTGGTATGAAAGGCACGATGATCCTACCTTAATTGTTTGATAAAAGAATTTAAGATTGGTCTATAACTTTGTCCAATTTTCGACTACAAAAATATCTTTATTAAACCTAGATCTAAGATCTTACTTGAACAAAACGGACATCGTCTCCACCTTGCCGGCTCCGAGTTCTCTCCACCGGCTCTTGCACCTTCCGCCATGGTTCTCCTCGTTTTCGATCCTTAATAAGTCACATATTCTCCTCTACTTGATTTCTGCTTCCTCCGTCTTCTCATCTCCATGTTCTCGTAAGTTAGGGTTCCTGATTTCTGCGATTATACGCATCTCCTCCCGTCTCTTTATAGTAAGGTAGGGTTTTTACTTATATGAGATTTGGATTTTCTATAAGTTAGGGTCTATTCTTTTACTAACTGTGTTCTTGAATCAATATGTCTCTCTAAACTAAAACATAATATGTTCGTTTACCTAAATTGGTTTCACTATCGCGAAAATGCAGATAATGAAGAGATTAAAAAAAACTTTGGATCGAGATCTTCATCTCAAATGATAACCAAATTTGTTTAGGTTGATTTCTTCACTTCAATCAGGTTGGTTTGTTTGGTATTGTTTTTATTTTTCTCAGATTAGTTTACATCGTTTAGATGCAGAGGAGTATATGTAACAAATGTTGAGTTTATTAATTTTCAGATGGAGCATAATGATATGATTTTACAAATGACCATGATCATTCTAGCATGGACCAATCCACAAAGACTAAGATCGTAGAAATAAAGAAAGCACAAGAGGACAAGGCAAGGCATAAGTAGAACATGCGAAGATGCAAGCTAACAAGCCAAAGATCTCAAGTTTTTCAAAACTATGTTTTTATGGGATTTCCAAACATAAGTGGAGCATATGATAATTATGTTTTATGTGCGTTGTAAATGTTTTAACATTAAATTTTAATTTATTGAATCTTTAAATTTCATAGTTTCCTTATTTATTTTTATTAATTTCTAATTTTTGTAATTTAAAAAAATATATTTTAGGTTTAATTTAATATTTATGTTGGTCAAAATTTAGTCAAACTTTGTTTTGATCATTTTCTTGTGGTCGACGCATTTCGATCAATTATTTGGTCAGAAATAATATTTTGACCATTACATCTGGTCAGTATTTTTTACCATTTTTTGACGAAAATTATTTTCAACCACCGATTTTTATGAACGTAATTTGATAAAAAAATCATCGAAAACAAATGTTTTTAACCAATTATTGATCAAATTCGTAGTCAAAATATGAATGTTTTCTTGTAGTGACTAGTATAGATGATGTTTTATAAACACGAACAAAACAAACTTTGGTTGTGTTTTGTCACATGCATTTTGTTGGCCAGTTTACTTAGAAGATATAAGAGTTAATTATGTCTTGATGTTTTGTGGAATTTCGAACTATTTACTCAACCTAACTGAGTTTTGTTTGCCTTGATTCAATATTTTATATAAGAGTCGCTTTTTATAAGGGTAAGATAAGATAAATCATATACACGAGATAAAATGTCTCAAACATTTGTAAACGACATCAATAAGTAATAAATTCCTATAAAATAAAAGAAAATATTATGAGTGGGTGATTTCCCAGTTTGGTAGGACCTAAGAGATGATGATTGCCGCTACATCTAGAAATGGAAGCCTTTATTTGGGCAACGACATGCATGTTGGAGAGGAAGACGGAGTGGCCAGCTTTTGTGATTCTTTTCTCACGATTCAAGGAAGTGTAACTACATTTCAATCGGTTTACTTTATCGTTGATCCCTGTTCGCAAAATTTACAGGCGGATTGTTTTGACCGTTGGGTTCGTAATAAATATTTAGTTTTTGCGTATGTAAGTAACGTTGCACCTAATTGGCTCACTAATTATGAAAGCATATTTTGAATTATAATTTGACTGTAAAAAAAAGAATATATTATGAGTAATATTATTTTATTTATAGATTGTGATACAACCATCTTTAAAATTTGACAATCTTTAATACTGTGACATAATCATCTTTAATATTTATATAGAAAATACTTCGTTTTTATGAAGATTGATGTTAGAGAAAGTGCATCTAGTCATGTCATGTGTGATTAAAAATCCATGCAGCTCTTCAATTTTTTTCCACCGGAGTTAGATCTCTTCTATAAAAGGCTGGGAAAATGGAACTTTAAACCTAGACAAGCCTGGTGTAACAAGTACCAGCTTGTATTAACTGGAATGACACCTTCATGAATACATAATATATTCATATATGCGCATTTATTTTATATAACTGTTAAAATAACCTATCTAACCCATGACTTGTTAGAATTGGCATGGCTAATTAGCGAAGTCCGTAAACCCGTATCCAATATAGATTAAAAAATTTGAATTTGCCCACCCCTACCAATGAATTCACATTTCCCCATTTATAGTTACGTCGATCCATAAACATGTTATCACTATGAGTCTATGACACTATTACTCTATTAGCATATCTATATATAAACATTGATGTACCATTTTTCTATTTCTGCTTTAACAGCAAAATCACCTAACTTATAATGATTAATATAGAAAACACTTTAGCAAAAAAAAAATATATATATATATATAGAAAACAAAGAGGAAGCGAGTTCCCGACCACCTTCGTCTTTGCCTAGAGACAAAGAACCTTCACATCCTCCCTTAATCAAAACACATCTCAGACAAACTTTACATATAAACACATCATAGATCTCGCTGTCTTTAATTTACTTATATAAGAAAACTTACTCGGTTTTATTTTTATTAGTAGCTAGGGATCTAATATGTTTTCCTACTAATTGTAATCAATTTTAATTCATCCCCTCTCATATCTCTATAAATGTTTTTTGTTTTATACTTCTAAATTATCGATATATATATCCAATAACTGACAACTCTTCGGCGAAAAGCAATAATACAAACCCGATATATATTACATCTACTGGTTCAATCGGTTGTTCATTCATTGATTTTAAATTTACCCTAAAAATATTGGTTTAATTTTGAAAACAAATATATGAAAAGTATATATACCTTAAAATAGTCTTTTGGAAAAGAAAGAAACAAAAAATACATAGATCTAAGTTCTAAGAGTTATTGGTTTTGGGTGTAATCGCTTACAATCTTAAAATTTGACTGGATATAATTTTAGGTGGTGAACATATAATTTTTCCTACAACTCTTTTATAAAACTATTCTTTATGCTCAAATACTTTATATAAAATCCAGTGTCTATATATATACTCTACTGAGTAAATTTTTATTTTGTAAAGGGTTTGTGTATTTAGTACCTCAAATTTCAATATAATTTCTCATTTTTTGTTTGATATGTAAGAATCGCTTAGAAATACTCATATATACTAATTTGATACTAATACGTTAATAACAAGATGATGTACTCCAAGATGTTTTAGGAAAAATTTCTGAAATTCCGTTAATAATTGAGTATGTGTATAACCAGTCCCGTCTCTACTTTTTGTAGAGCCCTAGGCAACACAAAAACATTTTTGGCCATTTTAGTATACAATTTAATTTCAGAGCCCTTTTTTGCAATATAATCTTGTAAGAACAAAATTTTAGAGTCTTTTTTTGTTAAGAATTTGTGTGAAAACTGACGTGGGCCCATTTCAAAAGCCTAACTTGCCCCCCTTAGAGTCGGGACTGTGTATAACAGGGTAGAGTTTTTTCTTTTCTTTTCTCAAAAACAAAAAACAGGGTAGACTTTTTTGAAAGAATTGTTAGTTTTCATCATATGTTTTTTTAATTCTGATTCACGTGTACACCCGCATGATTCCTCCGGCCAACCCGACAGCTCTATTGAAGAACACAAAAATTATCAATTTTTTAATGAAAAAACTATACTAAATTCATTACCTTTGCGAAATTCAAAGTGCATCTACCCGATTTTCCCGGAAACCAAACACAGAAATTTCCATATGACACCACACGATCTCTCTCCCGATTGATAAAATAAATGTTTCACAGAAAAATATAGAAACTTTTAAACAGAAAGTATTGACCTATAAAGAACTCCATTAGCACAATCATCTCCAAATAAACCAAGGAAGGAGAAAAAAATAGAGATATTAAGCAACCAAACCCTAAAATGGCTGCAAAACGTATACTCTTATGCTGCTTACTAACGTACGCCTTGGCCTTGACCGCAGCATCATTGGAAGCTGAGCCTCCGGTGGCGAGGAAACTCGGTGGACACGAACGGCCAAGCGCGGAGGCAGAAGCACCGGAGGTTTCACATTCGGAAGAGACAGTACAGAGAGGTCACCACCATTCTACGGTGGATAGATCGGTCGCCGGTGGAGGAGTTATTCTCGGCGGCTTGGCGACTACATTTTTTGTGGCGGTGTTTTGTTATATAAGGGCCACAAGGAAACCAAAACCCAATTATGATGAGGAGACTGAGACTCCTAAGGTTTTAGTTTAGTTTTCTTTTGTTTTTAATTTGTATATGTTTGTAAATTTTGTCATTAATAAAAAAGTTTTGTGATATAAAGTTGTCTTTTTTTTTATTGCCTTCTTCGTAATTAGCAAATACAAGTTGAGCTTGAATCTCCTCCTATGTCTTTCTGTGTGTTTTTAAAAATTTAATTAATTCAAGTTTTTTTTTAAAAAAACAGTAAAGTTTTGGGCATTCGGCTTGTTATCTTCTTCGATCGAGAACTAGCCGTTAATAATATTATTTTTAAGACGTAATCCCAAAAACTTAACTTCTCACAAAAATCCTTGCAATCAAAATGAATTATCAAAGGTTGGTTAATTAGAATTTTATTATTGCTTATGCTAACTAACTAAATAAAAGAAATCATGTGATAAACTGTACATCTATTTTTGTACGTACTTGCTTGTTTATGTTACAAGTGTTTGACAGCTATACAATCGTAAACCAATTGTTTTATTATGTTTACTTTGGAGAAGAAAACAAACAAATGAATATTAGGCTAGTGGTGAATTTTTAAAACTTCTGTAAACTGTGCATTTTTTACTCTTTTAGAGTAGCTTCATCAAAGATTTCTTACCAAAGTTTTCAAAATAATATATAATAATAAAATGTGGAAGAATGGAGAATTGAGAATTTAGAAAGAATGCAAGAATGGAGAACTGAAGCTGAAATGCATAAGTCCAACAGTAATGCCTTCTTTATAGCACAAAGGGTAACCAAAGGAAACAAGATTCATTCGTATGTCTCTTTAGGTATCTTTTTGTGGTTACAAGAGCTATTCTCAGAAGAAGCAAGGCTCGGTTGGTAAAGGTTAAGAGTAGATCTTTTGGTTTGTGGTCATGTTTTTGTGATCAGAATTGGTCTTTATGACAATAATTTTTTGGATTGACTTAGGTTGGTGCTGGTTGTTTTTATTGCAACACCTAAGTGCTAAAGTGTAATTTAGATGGAAATATATATATATATATATATACACAATAATAATAAAAATACTACTTTATTGTAAAAATAATAATATTATATGTTTGAGTACTTCAAAATGTGATCCTACTCAATAATTTTTCAAATGAGAAACTATGGAGTGGATTTATCACAATTTGAGATATCCATCAAATATTATATTATTAATCTAGTTACTTACTTAGTCTTATATTATTACTATTATTTTTTGAAAAACTTTAGTGAAAACCCTTTGATGTGGGTGTTTTTAGTCCGATTTGAAAAACTAATAATTAGGTTTCTCACAATTGGACATACTATACCCAACTAATATTATATTTAATATTTAGTTACTTAGTTAGTATTATATTTTTATTGTTATTATTATTTTTATTTTTACTATTTTTTTAGAACTTTAGTGAAAACCCCTTGACGACGGTATTTCTAGTCCGATTTCCATTTACAAGAGAGTTAAATGTTTTTGGTGGGATTAAGTTTAGGTTCAATTCCGTTTCATATCAACTTAATCAGATTACGTATCCTAATTTAAGTTTGAAGCTTTGATAGATTTGGAGGAAACCTTAGTAGTGGAATAGTTTCTCTCAATTTATTCATTAGCCAATAAGCTTATTTATATAAGAACATAACTTATTCACCAAGTTATTTACATATATGATAATAGGAATCTACCTATTTAGAATATACACAAATATTTACTTTCTTTTCAACTCGATCTCGTATAATTTCCGAGATCTCCTAACACCCTCCCGCAAGCTCATATGTGCTAACACATATGAGATTGGACAATCACCATATCATATTCATGATCTTCATACCCACTATAGGGTCATCAATGGCGTTTATACCTCGCCATAAGGTCATCGATTCGGTGGAGAATACTGTAGTAGTTGTGCACCTCCATCATCCCACGTTACCATGTAAACTGAACGAACCCATTCTTGGCTCATGCTCATGATTTACGGCAACGCTATCATATCATCACCTCCATCAGATCCGTATATACCCGTTGGAGTCATCATCTTTGCGGTAAGATCGAATTTGTAGTTGATCAAAAACCACATGAAGACTTTATCTTGGAAATATGTCTTTTGAATAAAAAATCACCGCAATCAGAAGAATAATATGATCACGTCAATTTCTCCCCTTTTTTAAATTTTTTTTTTTTTAAGAAACAAAACTTAATTGAATTATAAAGTAGTAAATAGAAGAAATATAAAATAGAAGGAGAACGAAGTAACGAAGAAAACGAAACGTAGAAGTATTGGTGTTTTTTTTTTAAAAGAAATAAAAACAAAGAATAAGAATAGATCAAAGAAGAATTAAAAAAACGTAGAAGAAAAGAGAAGAAAACTAAAACGAATAAAATTTTAGGTTTTTTTTTTTTTTTTTTTCTCAAAGCGGAAGATAAGAAAACCTAAAACTCATAGGAATTGGATCTAGGCTCGATACCATGATATTAGCCTTTTTTTGTGGTAATCTCCTAACAAGCTTTGAGCCTTTTTTTGTTTGTGTGTGCAAAGGCTTTGAGCATTTCTCAGGGTTTTAGTAAAATATGCTACCTCACTAATTTCAACGCTATTGGGCCTAGAGATAATGACCTGTCTTTCTGGATATAGAGATGAGAGGGAGAGACCCGTTTCTTCCACATTTGTGAACGTAATTGCTTACGTAATCACTAAGCACTAAGCACTAATCATAAATGTCAAGATTCCAAAACAAAACTTAACATGAAAGTATTGAATCCGTCAGAAGCTGTCGGTGTCACCGATGTAAAAGGTTACACAAAACAATTTCTATAAATGATTGTTTAGTGTTTCATTTATAGAAATTGTTTTTCCCTAATTACGGAACGATTATGTAATTAGGAGCACAAGCTATTTATTTTGAAAATTCTGAAGGTACAACTAATAATAGTTAACTTCTTATGAAACTTTTTTCTTCATATTTTCGCATTATATACGTAAGAATGAAAAAAAATTAAAACATAAAAATAGGTACTATAATAAGTATAACATCACCCTGAATTAGTAAATTAGTTGTGTGAAATTTTAAACAATTATATATAGTAATTAAATCACAACGCATACATCCATTTATGACTAAGTCACCCACTAATACGAAATTGTCAAAAAGTTGACCGAGTAAACTTACTTTGTTATTATTTTCAAAGCTTTGGCAGCATTTAGTTTGATTATTATTCTTATGACCAATGATCTTCATACATGCATTTATGATTTAACCAAACCCAAAGTGACCTTAAATAGTCGCTCTCGCTCACCATCATTGCTCAAGAGAATACACACACAAATAAGAAAAGAAAAAGAAGAAAACCGAACCGGATAACTGTTTTCTAAAGCGGAGAGATGAACCAAGAAGAGCAAGTGAAGCTTTTGGGGTTATGGGGAAGTCCTTTAAGCAAAAGAGTAGAGATGGTCCTTAAAATTAAGGGCATACCATATGAATACATTGAAGAAGATGTTTATGGTAACAAGAGCCCTATGCTTCTCAAATACAACCCTATCCACAAGAAAGTCCCTGTCCTCGTCCATGGTGGCCGATCCATAGCTGAATCTCTGGTGATTGTCGAATACATCGAAGATACGTGGAAGACAAGTCAACCGATCTTGCCTCAAGATCCTTATGAACGTGCCATGGCTCGTTTTTGGGCCAATTATGTGGATGATAAGGTGCATTATAATGTTAATCTTAAATCTACAAACTATTAGATATCTGAAATCTATATAGTGAAAACATTCAATCTTAAATATCAAAACATTCACATGATATCAAGATGGGCATGTTTAGAAGGCGTTGTATACAATATTAGATCATAAAACTTGTATTGTTGCTTTGGGTTTTAGGTAATGTTAGCATTGTGGAAGGCTTGTTGGGGACCGGAAACTGAAAGAGAAAAGTTGGTGGAAGAAGCTTCCGAGGGTTTAAAATTCCTTGAAAAAGAGCTTGGAGATAAGCTATTTTTCGGTGGAGAGACAATTGGGTTTGTTGATATAGCAGCTGATTTTATAGGATATTGGCTAGGGATCGTCCAAGAAGCTTCAGGTGTGACGATCATGACCGCAGAGAAGTTTCCTAAACTTCAACGTTGGTCGGAAGATTTCGTTGGGAATAATTTTATTAAGGAAGTCTTGCCGCCTAAGCAGAAGCTACTGGCTTTTTTCAAGGCCCAATTTGGAAGTGGTAAATCTAATTAAGTAAACGTAGTAAAACCCTCTTAAAATGTTTTTTTTTTTTAGAAAGAGCAACTCCTGTATGGTGGTCCGTGTCATCCTCCCGAGGGGCAAGTCTAATCATTTCCATATCGGTCCAATTTGATCAGATGTCTCCGAGGGAACAACCCTCTTAAAATGTCTGCTTATGAAAAATGAATAATGTATTGATCTACGTGTATGTAGTCTATTCTAGTATTTGTCTCTTGGTGCCTTCTTTGTTGAATGTTTTCTATAATGATTATTCTGTTATTTTAATCGTCTTCCATAAAATAATAAAGATGGCACATTTTAGCAGTACCAATGACAGATATAAATTAATCAATCTGGGTTTTACATTACAGTAAAAAAACATGAATTTACGATTTCGTCAAAAGTTGTTAAAACTCAAAGGAGGTTAACCTACCAATTTGTTCATATTTTGGATGAAACGCTGAAAACCTAATCAAATGCATCTAAAGTGGAAATTCAATTTTTCCTACTAGTTAATGTGGTATAGAAGAGTGTCGTGAAGCAAAAAAACATGAATTTACGATTTCGTCAAAAGTTGTTAAAACTCAAAGTTGTTAACCTAACAATTTGGTCATATTTTGGATGAAATGCTGAAAGCCTAATCAAATGCATCTAAAAAAAAATTCTCATGATAAAAAAGCTTGCATTCATAGCGAATACATTTCTCTCACTAAAATTTTCTCTGCCTTCTCTCTAAAAAAGAAAAAAAGAGCTTTGTTTATACGTTTATAGTTTCGTTGTCTTTGTTTTCTTTCTTTCCGATCTTTTCGGATTCAGTTTCCGGCTTGACCGGACTTGCTTTTCCGACTTGTTCAGATAAATAAACTTCTGTTTATCGGATCTCGTTTCCGACTTAATCCGGTTTTGTTTTGTTTTTGTTTATCCTTCCTCTATTTGCTTCATGTTTACTCCGATTGTTTATTAGGTCGGTTCTGATTTCATCGTGTCCATGATTTTCTTGTCCTAATAGAGTAAGCTTTACTTTCCATAAATTGGGTTCTTAGAAAGTTTAGGTGATGTATCTATTTTGGGTTTGAGATTCGTGTTTTTGAGAATTTTCAAAGGGATCTGAGGCAAAGTCTTGTCGGCGTATTTTGTTGGAGTTTTGTTCTCCTTTTTAAAATATCTCTGTTCTTAATTATGGTGGTTCTGGATCTCTGACTTTATAACTTCGGCGATTAAAGAGGATGAATTATACAGTAGTGTCTAGTTATGGTGCTATTGGAGTAGATTGACGGTGGTGCTGTTTGACGTCAGAGAAAAAAGAGAGCTCTCGACGGTCTTCGAAGCGGTAAGATTGGCGGCGGCGGTGGTGTCAAGGCTGTGCCTATAAAGCAAACAAGGAGGCATTCATCTTAGGACCCCGACTAAATATATATATTTTGGGACCCCAAAATGCCAAATATTCATTATAGTGTAGGGGTGAATTACACTATGGGACACTTTATTGATAAAGTCTTACACTATATGACATTTTTTTTCTTGGAGACACTTTTTGATGTGTTCCTTGTTTTAGACACATAAAGAGACAGAAATACCCTTAACTACAAGTTTGTATTAATTTAATAAAACAAAGAAAAATTTGGACCATTAATTGATTCTACAATTATATGGCTGAGGTTTCATCATTTTCTCTCATTCTTCTCATCTTCCATCGATGCATTACATAAATAAAAAACTAGTGTTGCTTTTGCTATTGGACGGAGAATGAATCTGAGATAACAAGAGATGATGTTGAGAACAATTCCCGTTTTCACCACTTGTTTTCACTTTCTCCTTTGTCTCCATCATTCTCATTCACTTCGAGATTCTCGAATGTCGTTTTGCCGTTCTGGTTTTCCAAGGACAAAGACCATGCTAGATTACGTTTTGTCGCTGTCATCACACTTACTCTCGCCACCACTGGAATCAATGTCGATTTTAATTTCTTCAACCATGATTTTCTGTCTTCTCAATTTCAACGACAAAGTTCCATAATAGTTGTGACTTTATTTGACGTTTAATTATAAATGCATTCATGTGGACAAACACATGTGGATATCAGTGTGATAGGGGACAATGAATGTCATTGTCTATCTGCGTGTACAGAGAGTGAACTAGTTCGTATTGTGTATTGCCTCTTTTTATGTATATCGTTGTATGTTTATCATCAATCGATACATAACCATTCACCAATGACCATTTCTTGTTGTATATGTTATTCACGAGATATTGTCCACATAATAGTATACATGACATCATGTTTGCGATTCAGTATTCTTTGACCAGCTCTTAGGTTTTCATTTCTTGTTGTCCATTTAAGTTGATCAAATGTTTAAATACGAATGAACTGTGTATATAGTTGTGTTATTTAAGAAGCCAAGGAGATTTTTTTGTCATTGTCCATGTTATATTGTTTTTGTGGATACAGAATTTCGAATCAATCATTTTTGTATTGTCCACCAATACAATGTCGGTATCAAAAAGTATTGGTAAGTTATAAAACCAAATCATAATTTCGTTTTTTTCTGTTGATCAATGGATCCCTTCTATTCTAGTTGAATTTGATTTCTATGACCACCAAATTTGATTGTAAAGTAGTTGTCTTCTTTGTTTCTTCTCGGATAAATTCCATTAGTGTACAAATCAAATCCGATTTTTAAATTTGGAGATCCACAACATCTTTTTTCTGGGTAAAATAACTATTTTCCAAAAATAAAAACTCAATTGGGTTCTAATTATATATATACATTGGTGTGATTATATCGCTCATCTTGATTTAATGTTGATAATTGGATTATATATATATATACACATTGACTTTCACTATGTTTTATTTCTGATTTTTTTTACCGTGAAGAAGAAGGAGAGAAGAGAGAAAAAAAAAGAAAAAAAAAACAAGAGAAAAATGATGAAAAATACATATTTTTGTTTGTTTTTAGTAAAATAATTTCGGTCATCTATTATAAAAATTTATCCAATGGTCAAGATAATGATAAAAAATTAGATATGGACAAAATTTTATTAAAGGTAGTTTGGTCCAAAATTTTGTAAAAAAAGAAAAGTTTGCTCAAAAGTGTGTTTAATATCACAAATGTCTCTAAATGTAATTTTTTTTTTTTTTTTCAACTCTAAATGAAAACTTTTTCCCAAAAAGTTTGTCTAGATTTAATTATTCCATAGTGCAGTGGTTATATGTATTTATATTAGACCCACCAGTTAGCCAATATTTGAGTTCAACCGAGTGATAGGTGTTTTATCATATTTGTGAGTTATACTTATTTTTTAAATGTTTTAAACTTCTTTTTTTTGTTGTTTTACATTTTTTTTGTCGGATTTAGACTTTTTTTTTTTTTTTTTTTTAATTTATATAATTTAAATTTACTGTTAAAAGATATTTAAAAAGAGACTCTATTTTTCTAACTCGCCTCAGACCTTAAAAAGTCTTGGCACGGCCTTGGTGGTGTACACGAGGATACTTCTCCGATGTTCATCTTCTATGTGCCACGTGTGCCCTGATATGTTTACTTTTAAACACGTGTATTACAAATATGTTGTTCTTCTCGTGTTACTTTTAGTCGGGCTACTCACTTGCGCCATGTACCTGTTGTTTGTACCCGTATGGCTTTTAAATCACTGAAAATGTCGACAAAAAAAAAACACTTACTCATTTTTTTCCACGAATAAGACTTACTAGATACCTTAGCTAACTTTGCTAGAATAAATAGGTCTCCCTGTGTAATCAAATGGAACTCTCTGTAATGTTCATAAAATGACGACAAAAAAAGATTGATATTTTTCCGTAGAGTTCTAAAGAAACCGTTACCAATAGTATCATGGCAAATAACCATTGATTTTTTCTTTTTAATTAGAAAAAAATCATTTTTTTTTAAAGATATGTAGTAGCTTCCGGCCAAAATAGGTTCTTTGAAAACATTTGACCCAAAAAAGAAGAAAAAGGAGGTACTTTGAATAACTCCGTCAGTTTCTACATCTGTTAAAATTAGAATTTTTTTTTCTTTTTCGGTTGATTTTAGATCAATATAAGAAGAAATGTGATACTTAGCAAAAAAAGAAAGAAGTGTTACCTGCAAAATTGTAAATATAACACACCGTAGACTACAAAATAGATATGTAGACATAAAAAGACGAATTTTAGAGTTGCGTTAAATCCTCAGTTTATAATTCATTTATCTATGATCTAAGATAAGCAAAAACACGACATCAACTGGTTTTGAAGGTAAGGCACTACATATTTTACAACTAACAAACTTTTTGACCAATTTTTTGATTAAACAAATGGTCTCTATAATAGGTATTTGTTTGATGGAAAATTGTTTGAAAGTAATTATGAGACATAAGAATAAGCCTTTGGAATAAAGAGTAAAAAACTATTTGATTGGTTTAATGAAAGACATGTAAAATATCCCACGTCTAAAATTGAGAAACTTTTCATGTTGTATACGAAGGAAGAAGTTTATGTATTTGTTCCAAACATTAGAACATACATGATGCATGTAGGAGTGAAGAAACAAAAGAGACCAAACGCGAGCCAAATCAAACCGAGCAGGACTCGTTGATCTTTTAATTTGCACTTGGGTACTTGGACCCTAAGGGCACATGGGCGCATGGGTTTAAAAAAGTTTCTTTTTGGACCAAGCAAATGAAATTTTTTTTTTTCTAAAACAAAGTGCTACGTTTTGGACATAACCGAGTCAAAGATATCTGAATATTTCTTTGTTACAAAATATTTCCCCTTCCCACTTCTCCACAGTTTATTTGCGCATGTCAATAACGAGTCCATGATTTCTCAACGTGAGATCATGATCAAAGATTTGCGGTTTTCAAACTTCTCTCGTTTTTTACTATAAAACTTAGTCATTTTTTTGTCTCTCATTTGATACTTTGAAATTGTTTATCATAAACAAAGTGAAAACAACAATCTCTCTAAACACTACAAGAAAATGAACACATAGCCACAAAATTTGTTACAACAAAAATTTGTAATAAATATTAGCTACAAATAGAGACAAGTTGCTACTAATTTAAGAAAAAAGTTAATTTGTAACAAGCTAGTAACTATTTGTGGGTAATTTATTACAAATTGTCACGAATACAAAATTGTAACCAATTTGTTTCAATTTGGTACAATATAACTGTGGGTAATATTGCTACAAAATTAATTGTAGACATCTGTTACATAAACTACATTTGCTTCCATAAATTATTTGTGGAAAAATGATCACAATGAAATGTAGAGAAAATTGAAAATCAATTTATGTATTAGTGTCAAATAGTTGTTGAAATTATAATCATGTGTGGTAAAATGTTTAATATAATTGTAAGTTATAACTTGTACAAGTTAAGGCTGTAAAGTGTTTTTAATTAAAACATATTTGTTTATATAAATCAAACCCTTAATGTAATTTGAATATTGTCTTAATAAAAAATATATAAAATTAAATCTATGTGCATGCTTTATGTTTTATTTTTATATGTGGTTGACCAAAAAAAAAAAAGAATCTATGTGCATGTTTTATTGGTATTTTTGTATCTGATTAAAGACAAAATATAGTAATTATATACTAAAATGTAAAAAATACTAGTAAAAGATAAACATTTGGTCCCAAATCTCTCTCTCTCGCGATATCCTCTCTGATGCCTCCTCCATCAGGTCTAGGGTTTCTTCTGCTTCTTCCTGCAAACTTCTAATCTGTCTCTCTCAATTTCGTCTTCATGCTATTTCTCCTTCAGCCATCTCGTCGTGTCTCTTCCTTGAACTTTAATTCGCGAATAAGATATCGAAGCAGATGTGATTTCGAAATTCCTTGGTCGTTGATCTTAGGTAATGTCAAGATCTACTTCTTCTCACACCGCATAATGATTTTTTAGCCTATCTGTCTTTGATTTCTTTGATAGTGGAATTTTCGGATGATAGATTTCCACCAATCTGCAACATCCTCCGGTCATCTTCTCTGGTGACCTTCCTCTTAAATACCCAGGTACCTCCAAGCTCTCGCATATCTCTTTACTGTGACGGCTAGATCTAATACCTTAAGAGATTTCAGATTTGCAAAACTCATACTGTCTTGTCTCTCCATTTGTGCAACAATTTGGAGTTTTTATGCTGCAACTAGAGGTAACCCTGTGTACCTTGGTGTGTCTTCTATATCTCTGTTACAATATTCAATATTCTAAGACCATTTCAAATCTCAGTTTTTATTTTGACTTCACGCATCTTCACACATTTTCATTACATGAAGACAATAGTGATTAAATACTGTTTTTTAAGCATGGATTGTTGTTGTTTCATGCAATGCTCTGTTGTTGGATACTTGGATTCTCGAACTCGTTGATTTCCATGGAAATGGAAAGAAGAAATATTCTCTGGTCAGTGAGTCATTTTTAAGAGGATCATTAGCTTACAATCTGCGATTTATTGGTTTTTTGATAGACTTGTGTGTTCTTAATCAAACTTCTTGTTTTATAGTTTGACTTGAAGTGGATACAACCTTTGGTTTTAAATCCGACTCAGGTATTCTGTGGAACCTTTGGTTTTGTTTCATATTGTTTTATGTTCTTGGTTCATCTTTTTGTTGTTGTTGCTCATGAGCATTTATCTTCTGCAGAAGGTTCTTGAGCTAATGGTTAAGAGAAAAGTTACAAAGCCTTCTACATCAGGTGGGGGAAGTTGTCGGGAGATAGAACCTCTGTACTCAAAGAGTGGTGGCGAAATCACTCTGAAATGGTCATACCCAACTCTGCAAACTCATCCAAATAGTTTCTTACGATTTATGGGTTTGTGATTGGATTTTGGAATTGCAAATTAGATTACATGATAGTTTTAAAATGTAATTGTATGAATTTTATTATATAATACAATATTCATATTAATAACACATTTTTGAATCATGCTCCCTTTTGCTACTTACATTTGTTTTGTAACAATTTCTAGAAAACTAGATTCAAACCTTTTGGGCGATTTGTTGTGGTATTTTGTAATAAATTACCACACATTATTTGTAACAAAATATGTAACTAATTTGTTTCAAATAATATCGTTGCTAATTTGACTCATTTGCAACAACCTAAATTTGTGGCATTTTGTGGCAAATTTGTTACAATTAGTTACAAAAACCAAATTAGCAACGGCCAAATACTTAGCAATTAAATTTTGTGGAAAAGTTGTAGCAAATGAAAATTTGTTACAAATTTTAGATCATTGTTACAAAAACAATTGTGACTATGTTCTCCAATTCTAGTAGTGAAAACGAAAGTGTCTTTATTCAAGAATCATGATTCTAGTGATGCGAATACTATTATTTGTATCATGAGACTCTTGATTCTGTAAATCATGTCGCATTACGTCTCGCATCGATTGTTTTTACTCTTCCCCTAACGTCTTTATTATTGTGATCAATTCACTATTCTTTGTAATCTGCCAAAAATTTGGTACTACACAAATTTCACTTTACCAATTACATCCAAAATTTTCTCACCAACTATGTAGAATTTTTTCTCAAAAAGATTTTATTAATAATAAAATTTATAACTAGAATCAATATTATTTCGTATAATATTAGTTATTTGATTTTGAATTTCTTAAATAACATATTAAATTATAAAAAGTACCTAAAAATAATGCAATAAGGATTACTTAGGTAATCAATAAGTCTAAATCGAACTCAAAAGTCAAAACTGATGACAACTTAGCAAATCAATTGATTTGCAAGCTGATTCAACACTAGATTTGTTAGTTGGATCATCGAAATGGTGACGAATGACGAGCGGTTGATGAATAAAGGAAGCTATAGTAATTAATATACTTACTAGTGGGCATTAAATCGGATCTGTGATTACAAAAAATATATTATCCAATCTGTTACCTTTCTATTTTTTTATAAGAATATATAGATTTACGTACTATGCCTTTATAAGAATATATAGATTTACGTACTATGCCTACTTTCCAGTTACCAGTGCCACGACTCAATCATGCATGCACTCGAAAGTTTGTACACATACTTGTTTAATGTTTTAGTCTAAAACTATAAGCATCTACTATAGTAGTAGTATGTTTATATATGTAAGGGACATATAAAAAATAGGAGTTACTAAAGTAAATAAAAAATAAAAAAATTTGCAAAAAAAACACGTTAATATTAAATCATCTACAAGACTACAATTATCAATATGTTCTTGTAATACTAAAAAAAGATCTACAAACTTTTTCAGAAAAAAGAAGATCTACAACAATCTGACGAAAGAAATAAAGAAAAGCGTACGTTGCTCGTGTGCTGTTAGACCATCATTAATGATACTTCTTCCGTTCCAAGAAAATAGATGTTTAAGGTTATACACACTTATTAAAAAAATGCATTGATTTCTACGATTTACAGTTTTTAATAAAATTTAACCAATCGTATTTCAGTATTTGTTTTGAAATTTGTAAAAGTACATAAAAAATAGTAAAAACTCTATCTTTCTGAAACAAATTTTTTTTGTAAATTTTTTATCTTTTAGAAAGAGAGAGTAAAACTTTGTGAGTATCATATAATTAAAAAAATGAAAAAAAAATGAAAAAGGAGAGGAAAGATAGAACAAATGAGAGAAAAGATAGAAAAGGTTCCTACGAAGACATTTAAAAAAAATGTTAAGACACTTTGTGTGAACTTGTCCAATTACAATTGGTTCAACTTTTATGTATTTAAGTAATTGCTCTATTCATATAAAAAATATTAATATTATATTTGTAAGACATTTGAAAGAAAAATTCTGCATTAATGATGCTCACATTGCGGCAAAGATTCATTATAAGGAACTTTTTAATACCCGATCACTCTTGCTTCGGTTCAAACTCGTTTTAGGCTATTATTCCTAGGTGAAATTGCTAAAAATGATCCACAAATTGATTTTAAATGCAAATGTAGACCCTTTATGTCATGTTTGGCAAAAATAACCCAAGAGGGTAGTAAAATTACAAATGCAACCTTTATGAGCAAACAAAAAAACTGATTGTACAATTACCAGTTTAGCCCTCTAGAAGTCTACAACGCACTAAAGAAGTCTACTTTGTAGACATTCGATACAAATCAACACAGAAGACTGAAAAGGAAGTCTACTATGTACATTTTGTAGACTTCAAGTGCAGTCTACAAAATAATTATGTTGAATATATAAATTTATAAATCAACAAAAAATAATTTGACAAAAAAATTAAACTTATGGCTAAACTATAAACAATTGTGACATTTAAAAAATAAAATTTCACAAATTTGAAACAAATTAAACTAATGAAGACAAATGAGATAGGAAATGATATACGAAATACATACTATACCAAACAAGTTATAATAGAATATGAGATACCACATAATCTTGTCCATAACCATGTGTTTAGATATTGATGTGGTCACATATTATTATTTATTGGTTTATGATAATTATAAGTTTCAGGAGTTTATGGTTATACTAGAATAACTTTAAAGATTTGATTTGTATATATTATTTAGGGTTTAGGTTAAACAAATTAGTAGAAATTGTAGTTTAGAGCTCGTATTCTGAAGATGCGTTAACTATAAAGTGATGTTTTATTTTGTGTATATCTCCAAGTTACAAGTTCAAAAGATGCACAACGGTTTGACATTATGAGTCGGAAACACATTTTTACATTTAGAGTTAGATTTAAGGTTTATAATTTTAATATTTAAAATGTTAAATTTTCGGAAAATGTGAAATTTCGAATATATTAAACTTTTGAATGTTTGATACAAGTTTTTATTTCGGATATTGAATAATCTTTTGAAAACAAATGCTTTAAATTTTTTGAGCGTAGACGTTATTAGACGTCTACTAGAAGTTATAGACTTCAAAAGAAGTCTACGTAATGTTTAGGGTTTGGTTTAGGGTTTAGGGTTTCGTAGACCTCAAAAGAAGTCTGCACAACCAAATTTTTAACTTAACTTATCTGCATATATAAACGAAACTTACATCCCTAACCCTAATTTGTTTGTTACAAAAACCCTTTCTCTCTGAAACGGTAGTGAATGTTTTTTCTATGCCGACGTTAACCTCCGTAGTGTGGGTTCTCACAGCTCACATTTTGGTAAGTAAGTCTTCGCTCTTCTTCTTCTTCTCTTTCCATCGCTTATTTGTCTTGTTTCTCACTTCTTCCGGACCGGTAAGCTTTCTATCCCATCATCTTTCTCATATCCGTCTTCACACATGTTTTGAACCATTTATTCACATTTGTTTCTCTCTTGTTGCAGATCTAAGCCACCGTTGAGTTCTTCTTTCCTTTATATGAACCTCTGACTACATCTGAATCGTATTGTTGCAGATCTGAGTCGTATTTCCTTTACAAGTAAGTACTTTTGTATGTACCTTGATCAAGATCTGTTCTTCAAGTAATTGTTGTTTGTTTGATAACAAACAAAGAAGTCTAAGCAGTAGACTGACAAAGAAGTCTAACGAGTAGACTGACAAAGAAGTCTAAGCAGTACTGAATATATGTTTTTGTTAATATACTGAATTAGGGATGGGACAATATAGCTATACACAACCGTCAAGTTCCAGGCAAAGTGTGAATGTGAGCGTGAGTTCAACTGCACGGCGTCGAGCAAGTAAAAGACCTGGATTTCCCAATCGTTGTTATTGCGGTTTGGTGCCTATTCTCCAAACATCCACTACAAATGAGAATCTTGGTCGGAGATTCTATGGTTGTGAAGACTATGCGGTAACGAGCTTTGTGATGTGTTTCTGTTTTTTTGGTATTGGCTTATAAATATATATATGCTGAAAAATATGCTTGCACAGGATGGATTGTACCATATATTCAGGTGGTGGGATGAGGTAATAATGGAAGAGTTTGAAGAGACAAGGCTGGTGGTGGATGAACATGGTGAGTTACTTCGTTACTTCAAAATGAATGAGAGGCAGGCCATACTGGATTGTGTTGATAAACCACAAATGGAGACGATGCGGCGAAACATTCAGAAAGCAGAAACCGAGTTAGCTCAGCTAAGGGAGATAATTCTTCAGCAGCGTTACAGAGGTGTCGAGGTGAGGAAGGTGGTGGTGGCATGTCTAATCCTTGTTTGTGTGATTGGTTGGGTTTGTATTTTGTCAATAAGATCTTAGTTTATAAATCCTTTAATTTGAAACTTATTATCACCCTTTTAAGGTTGTATCTTCTCGAAAGGGTTTAATTATATGCATTGCTCGGAATGTAACAGGGATTGTAAACGCTTGAAAAAATTCTTATGGTAGTGTTTTTTGAAGATGTGGTAACAATCTAGATGCAAATTTGTAATGGTTTTATTTCATGTTTTGGTTTCATTTTGGAATAGGAATATTTTTGAAAAATCATTCTCGTACATTTTTTGAAAAAATTTGAATATTGGAAAGCAGACTGCAAATGAAGTCAACTACTCGGATTTATCCTAAAGTAGACTACCGTTGAA
The DNA here is from genome assembly GCA_900128785.1 of Arabis alpina. Classification (NCBI taxonomy): domain Eukaryota; kingdom Viridiplantae; phylum Streptophyta; class Magnoliopsida; order Brassicales; family Brassicaceae; genus Arabis; species Arabis alpina. The sequence goes on along the minus strand of LT669790.1, from coordinate 4,739,537 downwards.
GTCTAATTTAACATTAAACCGGTCTACTTCTCGTATATTAAACCGGTTTAATGTTAAATTTAACCGTCTTATAATTACTTCTCGGTTTGGACCAAAAAATCAATCTAACCGACTCAAATTAATCTAACCCACTCGAACCAAAAATTAAACCATGTTAAAAATTAACCTAACCGGCTACAAACCAACTTTAACCAAGAAGTTAACCTACGTATAAAAACGGAAAGAGAATGAGTAAAGTTTATTCATCTCTGTAAAAATCAGAAAGCCCTAGCCGTTCTATCTATGTGAGAACTCGTGAACTTGTAACGCAGACGGCACTAACTTCCGGCCGCCGAAGTCTACTTGTTTCGTGGCCCATTCGTTCTTCTTTCTCCAGATCTGTGTCGCTTGTGCTTCCCTTTCACAGGTAAATGAACACTCGAACTCTCACTGTTTATCATCTCTTTCTCTCTTCCTCGAAGACTCTCTTGGATTCGAAAATCAAAAATACTATATCTCTTCTTCGGTTTGACTTGAATCTAAATCTATTCTCTAATTGTTTTTGCAGATCTCGTCGTTATTCTCTAACTTCTTCGAAATCCATTTTGGGTATGTTTCCTCTATAACAAACTTGTGGCTTTTTGCACAAAATCTGTAGACTGCGTTCTGTAGACTGCGTTCTAGAGACTGCGTTATAGAGACTGCGTCTGTAGACTGCGTCTTATTGTCTACTTTTATTTATAAACTTCCTACTTTTATTTGAATTGCAGGTGTGTTGGTTCTTATTGATTATGGATGATTTAGGCTTCCCGTCTAGATTTTTTACGAAAGGCAATGAGCCGAAGCCGGGTAAAAGCATAGGCTACTATAGCTACAATAAACATCTGTTTGAAGCTATGACTGAGGGGCTTCTGGAAGATGTAATGGAAGAGCTGAGGAACTCCAGGTTGGGTGTGTTTCTACGGTTGTGGGAAATGGATTTTGGTTGGGCATCTAGGCTGGTCCATCATATGCTCTGTTTTCAGATAGTTTGCAAGAAGCCTTATGAGATATGGAGTCTCGTCGGTAAAAACCCGGTTAGGTTTTCGTTGAATGAGTTTGAAGTCATAACCGATCTGAATTGTGAGTATGTTGCTAACCTTGAGACACCTGAGGTAGAGGTGACGGAAGAGATGAGAGAATTTTGGGACCTTCTCGGAGTGGATCCTGAGGCAGGTCCAACTGTTGATCAATTAACAACAGCTTGTCGTTCTTGTGATTCATGGTCTCGAGTAGACCGTTTAAGGTTAGGATATCTCTGCATTTTTGCTGGTTGCATTGAAGGGCGTAGAAGTACAACACCTACAAAGGTTCATTTGGCTAGGCTAGTTATGGATCTTGAAGCTTTTGAAAACTACTCTTGGGGAAGGGTTGCTTTCAAGAATCTGGTGTCTTCTATTAAGGAAGCAGAGTTGAGGAAGAAGACGTACTATATTGATGGGTTTATACAAGTACTCCAAATCTGGACATACTATGCTCTACCTGATTTAGCAGCTGAGTTAGGTTCGCCAATACCAAATCATCCAACTCCACTACTCCTTGCATTCCAAGGATCCAAAGGCCGGAAAAATTTCAAATTAGCCATTCAAAGACAGGTTTTTCTCAAATTTCCCATATCTTTTTAAATTGTGTTATGATTTATAATGCTTGTAAATTTTTTTAAAATCTACATGTTTTGCCTTTCGTAGACCCGTGTACAAAACTACGTAGTCAAGAATAGTGTTCACGAGATGTTCCCACAGTGGGATGGTGATATTGAAGATCCTTTGATTTCTAACATCTTCAAAGTAGTGTTTGAAGGAGGTTGGAAGTGGGATAAAGCACGCTGGCCATTGGAAGGTGTTATACCCTACACTTTGCAAGCTAATTCAGGTAATATGCAAGAAATTACTCTCTTATTTATTTTGATCTATGAGATACTATAAGTAATAACGCCATGTCTGAAACAGAGAATGTCAAGTCTGAGACTGAGAACATGGATTCTGAAAATCTGACCCAAGGAGATAGCCGAAAGAGGACTCTAGCATCTACATCTTCGAGGGATGGTGAAGATCCGGTGTCATTGCTGCGTATCCTACAACAACAGTTTGAGGTCGGCATCACGCAGTTGACAAGGGAGGTCACAGATGGGTTTAGCGGCTGCGAGAAGAAGATCAAACTCCTCACTGAGAAGATAGAAGGAGTTGAACAATTCATTGGGGGTCTCAACCTTGGAAAGGGAGAGCATGTGGACTCGGCACCTAAGCCACCTCCACCAGCTGTTGATGAGAACACAAAAAGTGATGGTGACCAGAACCAAGTTCAGCCAAATCTCCAAGATAATGGGGTTAGTACAAACCCTAAACCCGATATCCTAAAGGATATACCTCGAAAAAGCAAAAGGCTTAATCGTAAAAGCTAAAGAAGAAAGAACTAGCACTTATGTTTGTTTTCAGAACTTGTTCATGTTTATTTTGTTGAACCTTGTTACACTATTTTGTTTCATTATGTTACGTTTTTACGCTGGTTTACATAATATGCTACTATAAATGTTACTCAATATGTTACTCAATATATGCAGAGCAATTTTGTGATCAACAATCAACCACCTATTATAAAGGTGGGTCCTCAAGCTCAAAGTGAGAGTGTCAATAAGGCTGATGCAAGTGTTATGGTTGTTGACAAGAAAGAACATGTGGATTATGTTGCTACTCAACAAGCGAAACAAAATGAGCGGAAAAAAGTTGCCATTCAGTTAGCACGGGTAAGAAGTGAGAGGGTTAAAAAGCCTGCTCCAACACAGGTGTCTCCATTCATTGGAAATAGACCCAATCGGTTTTTACAAACAAAAGGATATGATCCTTTTGGTCATGTTGATCCTAATAAGGTGAAGATGCTAGATGATAAGCTCAAAGGAGAACCGTAAATATATGATATGTTCTTAAATTGATTTTGTTTACCCAATTAAATATTTTCTATTTATGAATTGTCTGAATGTTTTTAATATAGTGGTTACCCGCAACTAGTGAAGTACAGTTCTGGTCACTGGTATTGGATTCTACGGACACCAAAAGAATGGCTGAAAGACACGGTATCCTGAACTTTCTCGATTTTTGTTTTTGTGTAGACTAATTTTGTATACTTCGACTGAATTTCAATAGTATACATCCGCCATAGTCTGTTGTACTAGCACATTCTGTTTTCCAAAATCAAGTGATGTGGTTTTGTTTTATTGTTGTAGCACATGGATGCTGGGATAAATCTACTGAGGTATCGGTTCGCGCATCATCCAGATTGGTTTAAGAGTGACAGAATTTGCTTCGTTGATAGTCTTTTGTGCACGATGTGGACAGCCAAGTACCAGGACTTTGTTGATTATAAACGCTTACCTCCTGGAGCGTTTGATTACTATACCGGAGTAGAGCCAAGTTTTGAAAGGTCAGACAACTTTTGGGGGATTGATGTGGATGATATATACTGCCCATTACACATTAAAACAGATCATTGGGTGGCTTTGTGGATTTCAATTCCAAAGAGACACATTGTTGTATGGGACAGTATTGTCACACACGCACCAGCCAAGGAAGTGGAGGAGGCAGGGAAGCCTATAGCCGTCATATTGCCTTACCTACTTCATGATTTATGTCATGCAGATGATAGACAGAATTGGCCATGCACTCCATTCACGCATGAGCGAGTGAAAGCAAAAGTACCACAAAACAAGCAAAGTGGGGATTGTGGAGTGTATTGTTTGAAGTACATTGAATGTCATGCTCTCGGCATTCCATTCACTTCAGTGTTGTGTGATGCTAATATCCTTCGTATCAGGGAGAAGCTTGCGGCTGAGATTTGGAACGAGATCAAAGTATGTGGTACGGAAGAACGTGGTTATAAGTACTTAGACCTATATGACTTTGTTGATAGGTTTAAGTAATTATAGTTGCTCTATAATCCCCGCATATATTTTAGGATTCTTACATATTTTTTGGGACATTATTTTGGTGATGTAAGAAAAACCATAACCTTTATTTTTTGCCAAATATGCGGGATGCTATTTGGATAACGGTGTTTTGGTGATGTAAGAAAACCATAGCCTTTATTTTGTACGGATAATGAAGTAACTCGGTTATATGATATGTTGTCTACACTAGTTTCTGAACTTATGGGATTGTATGTCATTTGTTACAAACAAATTAAGCAAAGTATGTGTTATAGTAATGAAGCAAACAACATATTCCTCATGCAAAGTAGAGATTGTTTAGCAAATCTTACATGAAATAACAAATGTAAATAACTTAAATCGTTTGGACAGAAAAGCTTACAAATTAAGTTGAGTTTAAGCACCACAATGACGTCGAGTATGACCCGCTTGGTTGCATTTTGAACAATTGTATTGAGTGTGAATCTTTCGCGGTTTGGTGCCTTTCTTCCTTGCGATTTCTAGCCAAGTTTGCCACCTCGACTTCTTCTTCCTACCAGGACGAGGCTGAACGTCAGGAGGTAAACATGCCACTGACACGGGATCTTGTAAGGCGTCTACTTTGGGGTTAATGTTTAGCGAGTATGCCGCATACAAATAGTCCTTTGCGTAAGAAGGGCAAACACCCGTAGACACATCTTGAGCATTCTCTAGCAGAGCCGCAATAGCGTGTGAGCAAGGTATCTTCTCGATATCAAAGACACCACATGAACACTTTTTCTGATACAAATCAACAATACAATTATGTGGTCCTCCTTTCACGTAGAATTTCCAATCATCAATGCGTTCCACCTTCATCGTAGATGCGTAATAGTCGCGGATCATAAACAAGTATTCAACTCCCCGATTATGGGGTGTTGTTAGATTGAAAGCATCTTCTCGCCTTTTACAAAACCACCGTGCTAGCTTCTCTCGGATAAATTCCAGCAAAAATGCTATTGGAAATCCACGGGCAACCTTAAGCGCCGCATTGATCGATTCAGCAATGTTACTCGTCTTTATGTTGTACCTATCTCCCACGAAGTGGACTCGTGACCATAGTTTTGGATCCGCCTCCTCCAAGTATGTTGCAATTTCAGGCTTTGCAGCACGTAACGCGTCCATGTATCGGTTATACACCTCTTCCGTATAAGCATACGCAGCACCTTTGACCAAGTACATGAGATCTTTTCCCCTATATTTGGTGACAATGTTACACTGAAGATGGTAATAACATATGCCACGGGTTGCCCAAGGGAAAACTTTCTCGCATGCCTTCTTAATGGAACCGTGCCTGTCAGAGACTATGACCAAAGGGTATTGGTCCGATACACAAAGCCGCAATTTGGTAAAAAACCATTCCCATGAAGCATCGTTCTCACTATCGACAATTCCAAAAGCCAAAGGAAATATCTGAAAATTAGCGTCTTGTGCGGCTGCAACTAGCATAACTCCTTCATACTTTCCACTTAAATGAGTCCCATCCACAACAATTACCCTCCTAAGATACTGAAAACCGACAATGGATGCTCCAAATGCTATAAATAGATATTTAAACCTATTAGCATTGTCCAGTTCAAGATCGGTTACCGTTCCCGAATTTGCTTTTGCTATTAGGTCCAAATAAGATGGCAAACTCGAGTATCCATCTTCGGGTGTTCCCCTCACCAATTGTTGGGCATATGTCAATGCTCTATATGAAGTGGTATAATCCAAATTCATACCGAACATCGTCTTCATTGAATCTTTGATATGTTGCGGTGTAATTCCAACAATTAATCCAACACGCTCTATAAATAGCCTAGCAATGTATTTTGGAGTAGCATGTTTACGGTGAGATGCTCGGTCTGCTAATGAACATGTATGACCTTTCACATACTTTGTCACCCAAAACCAATTCGCTTCATTCTTAACACCCGCTCTAACCTTCCACACACATCCTTTCACGCGACATTTAGCCACAAACAAAGTTTTCGTGGACTTGTATATTTTGAATGCGAATCTTAACATCACTGCCGTGAGCCGCAATTCTGACACTAGCTCATCCTTACTTGGAAAACTCTGTTTCACAAATATATTGTCCGACCATGTAGTTTTTGTTCTTCCTCCTTCCCAAACAGAAGGCGCCTTCGCACCTACCAAATCGAATGATATATCATCTTCTTCCTCATCTTTCACTTTTCCATACTCACTGTAATCGTCATCGACACCATCAAGAGCTTCGGTACCATCATCGTAGTTCAAATCTTCGTCCAAATTACCACCATCATTTTCTTCCACATCTTCATCGGTATATATTCATTATCTGTGACTTCATCATTATCTTTTTCTGTATCTTCATCAGCAAACTCAGCACAATTACCGTATGTATTCCCATGATCCATCACGAGGCGACTAGATACACATAGACGTAAAACATGCATTCTACTTAACTCGATCAAGTTGCGAACTTGCCTATCATTTGTGACATGCATAGGAGGTGTATCCGGAGCCATCTGTTGCAACAATGAATCGGGTAATGAGTAGGTTAACTCCACGGTGTTGGTATCCTTGTTTAGCATATAATCGCCATGTGCCATTTCAATGAGATCACCATGTGTACAACCATCACTAAAAAAAAAACATCCTTCCTCCTTTATGAATATCCACCTCAAAGTGCCATAGCTTGTCTTTCACAACCCAATCTCCATAGACAACAGGTAAATGAACCATTCTCTGTACAAATGCATATCAAAGATACATTAGCATCAATCGTAACTGAGACGTAGACGTTAAATAATGTCTGCATAATATATGACAGACGTCTAAGAACGTCTACACAAATAACCTAAGTACTAACCAAACATGAAAATCGATTAATCCTATAAATGTTAGACCTAAACATGTCCAAGTCGCACATAAGTAAGAACAATAACGAACACAGATGTGTGAACCAAAACATATGGAAAATTCGTTATAGATAAGATTTAAATGCATATTTTATGAATTTTAAAATGTAGACTTCATATGACGTCTAAACAAATAAGCTACGTAATAACCAAACATGAAAATTGATTTATCCCATAAATATTGTCTTTTACGATTTGAAACTCACTTATAAGTACAAACAATAACTAACACACATGTGTGAACAAAGAAATCTTAAAAACTCATTGTAAATAGGTTTTAAATGCATTTTTAGTGAATTTCAAATTATAGACTTCTTCCGAAGTCAACAACGTAGACATCAAAAGGAATCTAAAAATTCAGGTTACTTTTGCAATTACGACGAACCATAAAGTAGACTACGAGGGAAATCTACTAAGGTTTGTAGATTATTAGAGAAGTCTACGCATTAAAAAACAGGTTAGTTCTGCATTTGACCATATGTTGACTTTTTCAATGTAGACTTATAGAGAAATCTACAAAATAAATAGGGTCAGATTTGCAATTGACTAAATTTTGACTTTTCAGAGTAGATTTCTCTTGAAATCTACACACTTATGCGGAAAACCGTCAAAATGTAGTAGATTTCTATGGACGTCTACACACGGATGTAGACTTCAGATGCAGTCTACGCCAAAATAGAGAAGGTTAGATTTGCAATTGACCATAGTTTGACTTTTCCGAGTAGATTTCAAATGCAGTCTACATTAACATGTAGACATAATTTGAAGTCTACGCGTAAAAAAGTTTTAGTTTTGTCGTTGACCAAAGTTTCGAATTAAATCAAGTGTAGACTTCCACAGACGTCTAACATTAAAACAAATAAATAGTAGACGTCTAACATTAAAACAAATAAATAGTAGACGTCTGCGGAAGTCTAAAACTTAATATTTTTCCTGGTCAAATATTCGAGATTTTGGTCAAATGCAAAACTAACTTGCCCGTACATAGTAGACTTCTTCGTCAGTCTACTACGAAAAGTCAAAATTACGGTCAAATGCAAATATGACCTCTTTTTTTGTAAAGTAGCCGTCATCCGAAATCTACGAGACGTAGACTACAAATGAAGTCTACAGTAAAAAGTCAAAGTAACGGTCAAATGCAAAACTAACCTCATTGTTTACGTAGCCTTCAGATGAAGTCTACATCTGATTTTTTTGTTTCCAAAGGAGACAGCGTAGACTACGTCTGAAGTCTACTTCAGATATTTTCAATAAAAGTCAATTGCAAATATGACTTCTATGTTGACCTGTAGACTATCTTAGACGTCTACAAACGCGTTACAGAATTTAGATTCGAGAAATTACCATTTTTTCGCCGTCAAAACTTGTTTCTAAGCTCGTGAAGCACCAAAAACTTTGATTTGCATTGATAGCAAAGAAGTCCAACCCTTGTTAATGCAAGAATCACAAGAAAGTAAGAGGTTATGAGAGAAACATGTTTGAAAACGAAAGTTGGAGAGTTTTTGGATGAATGGGTTGAAGAAGATGAAGATAGAGAGAGTATGAGGATATAGGTGAAGAATTTAGAGCAAAAAGACACGGTTAGTTGAGCATTTAGAGCTCAAATGGTAAGATTGATGGTAGTTGAAATATTGAAGAAGATGGCATTGTTGTAAATAATGTGATATATTTGGGTTTTTATATTTTTTGATAAATCAGATATTTGAAAAGAAAAAGAAAAAAATTATGAACATAATGGCATTTTCGTGATTAGTCATGTGGCTAGGGATGAAATTGTGAAAAAATGGTTAAATTTGAGATGGAAGAAAAAATGAGTTAGTTTTGCATTTGACCACAAATTGTGGGTTACTTTTGAAACATTCCCTTATTCCTATCCCTTTCAGTATAAATATCACTGTAGCCAAAAAAAATTTCAAATGAATTATCATTTCAAAAAAATTAATGAAGCATTTTAAATAGCTAACTTATACCTAATTAATCAGAATTCATTAAAATATGAATTAGAACCTTTTTTAAAAAAAAAATCACTTGTTTTAATGTGTACATGTATAATACATAGATAATTGTTTTTTTTTTTTTTTTTTTTACAATTTGCAGATAAATGTTAAAACTACACTTCTACAGTTATAATGGAACGAAGAAAACATATTTTTAAATCGACATATATCAAACTCTTTTTTCTTGTGTTAGCGAGGTTCAAATACGGACCACTTGTTCAAAATTAATGAATTAAGAACTTGGAGCTTTAGATTTACTCAAAAAAGTAATTCAAAACGAATACTTAAATTACACTACTCATTTTTTTTAATATTAATTTATTCGTAAAATCGTCTCAACAACATGATATATGTAGGGTATATATATATATGATTCATTGAGCGTATATGATCTATATCGTTTATTATTAGCTTATCGAATTTGCAACATATAATATTCCGCGTGTCCAACGAGCAATATATTAAAATGTGAATTTGAAGAAGTCGTTGTGCAAATCCCAAAAACGAAGCTTCTACACTGTAATATGATTATAATAATGCCCCCTTAAGTTCATTGAAGCTGTAGCTCGCATGGAATATGGTTGCAACAGCGTCGAATAAAGCTGAATATTTTATACTCCAATAATATAGATGGAATTTATTTGATTTAAAACTTGAAAGCATTATAATATTTCTCGTGTTTAACGAGCAACCAATATTTAAATGTAAAATTGAATATATACAACCTAATCATTGTCATTTCATTTTGAAATGAGAGTTCAGAAAACTTACAATGTTATCATAATATAGCTTGTTGATTCAAATCCTCCAAAACTTAATATAGTATCAAATTCTAGTTCCAAGATCTTTCAAAACATAACAGTTAACATAATATTGGAATCTAGTTGTTGACTAAAATCTTCCAAACCAAAAATTATTACCAGTTTTAAAATGAAATTTGATTTTAAGAAAAAAATAGAAAACATTATATCGAAAAAGTATTAGAAATCTCATAAAACTCAACATTTTACATTTTAAAAATACTACAAGGGCCTCTGATAATTTTATATTAAAAGGCTAGCGAATTATTTACCAATCGAAGCATGAACTTAGTATATTTTATATATGTGACCATCGTCTGTCGTGGACCAAATCTAAGCCGCATGTACGGTGACTATTGAACGTTAAACTAGTACTTTTTTTTGTTTAGTAAAAGTTAACTAATACTTAAAAAAAAAAAAAAATTAGTGCATTATATTGAAAATAATAAGAGTTGACAATTGTTAGATAAGACTTTACAATTGAGAAGACATACTCATCATACGAGAGAAGTTAAACTAAAAATATTTTAAAATACATGTTAAAATTGTTTATGTATGATAGTTTATCGAGTATATATGAAAAACTATATCCTTGTGTATATTTGACATGGTAGTTTAGACATCCTAAAGATATCTTAGAATCCTAATCAACTTGGTTCCATGTATAAATGTAATATGTTTTATAAATAGTTTACCCTGTATTATCAATAAATAAAATAGTTTACCCTAATAAGAATTTAAGGAAATTTTCTGTTGCAAGTGTAAAACCTATTAGATCTACTAAATAAAAAAAATAAGAGAGCACAAAATTGTATAAAATAGGCTTGAGTGTATGAAACAACACGATAGAACTTGCAAGATATAGACACGCTTTGTGTTTTAATTGAAGTAACTTCTAAATTCTCTTTTGAATAAAATGTTAAAATTATTGAGATAAATACATATAATTAAATTTAGATAGTGATGTACCTAAACCAAGGATTGTATCTGCAATCAGCGACTCTTGTTAGTGTCATCTCAAAGGCATCGATCGACTAGTACGAGATACTATCCTAGCATCAATTATGATCATTGATGTTGATAATAACTAGTTTATCATCACTTAAATAAAATTGATATAATTTATAATAGTTTGTATCACTTTACTAAAAATGATACTAAAATATGGATTTACATCAGTTAAGTAGTCGATGCTTTTAATAGATTACGTTAACATCATTTATAAAAATAATTCAAAACATTAAATCAATTAAATACTGATGCTAATTAAAATTAATTACGTGTTAACTGTTTTATCTTCTAACATCAGTTTAATTAAAATGATGTGATTTTACCTCAATTCAAATGTGGTAGATAGATTAGATATTTGATACACGTAATTTGATATAAATTATTTAAAATTATATTTTATATGTATTAATTACCTTTTTATTTGTTAATTACTTGTTTTTATATGTATTAGTCTGTACTTTGCTTTTATTGGAATTACTTGTTTTGATAAAGCTTTGATTTTTAATTGGAGTGATTTTGTAGGACTTTTCATTTTTAAAAAAATGTTTCTAACTAAATATGCCGGATAAAAACTACAAATAAAAATGTATTTTGTTCAAATATAGCAAATTGTTTTATTTTTCTCAAAATTCAACAAATGTTTTTTTTCCCTCACCCATGATCCTTTTTTCACGCCCACAATCCTTCTTCTACGCCCAAAATCAATTTATATTCAAAGCTCCATCTTGCAAATAACCATTTTCTTCCATATCCGTGTAGCACAAACTTGTATTTTCTAAAACTTAAAAAAACAGAATCTTTTGAATTTTTTTGCCTATCATTTTATGCTTTCGATTTCTTCATGTACACCTCTTTTTCATCTGTTATTTTGGGTTCTTTATAAAAAAATCAGTCACAAACGTCGTTGATGGGGAAGAAAAGCGCAAGTAAAACTGCAATATCAATTCGAAGATGAAGATAATGATCAATCCGTACTTCTACAAGTGGAAAAAGAAAAACATACAAAAAGATTTGAAATTTCCAAGATGAGGGAGCAATGTTCTTCGATTGTGAATATGTGATCTTATTTCATATAAATATTTGTTTTTGTTATAGAAATGTTGATTGGATTTGATTTATGATTTTCTTTGGGATGTAATTGACGATTTGTTTGTACTATACTAATAAAAACCATCGCAACATTTCAGAGTATATATTGAAAACTGCTTTTGCCATTGAAAAACAATAATTTCTGAATAAAATAATAATTTTAGAAATTATCCAAAACAATAAATTTATTATTAATCAATTAAATTAATTTGAAAATTACGTTTAAAAAGATTTTGATAAAAGATTTTTTGTTATACAAAATTAATAATTAATGAATAAAAATATTTAAAACAAATAAAACCTGAATTATTAGAATCACTTATAAAATTGACACTAATGTAGAATCAATCATTAAAAACTGATATAAATAGTTAAATCATTTACTTTTATTGATTCAAATTTTAATATCACTTTTTGCAATTGACACATATTTACATCAGTTGTTTAAAATTGATGTTTAAAAAGTGATTATATATGTCCGTTTTTTTGTAGTGTCTCTTTAGAAGAGAAGGGAGAAGCAAAAATACTAGTTGAGGTTAAACTCAATTAATTGTTCCCTAAAAAGTTGCTCTTTTAGACATAAGTGGTGCAATAACATTGGTGGATACTGGATGTTGTGTATTCGTAGCTATCTTCTAATTATCATATATGTGGGCAATTGGACATAAAGCATCACAATGTTTACTCCAGAGTCCAGAGTAAACTAGAGTTTGCCCCTATGATCCATTGGACAAGAAGAGTACTAATGCACGTAATTCAACCAAATATTGGAATTAATGCAAAGTTGGAATGTCTTCATCTCATGTCCAAGATGCTGTCCAAACCGTTGCCCCGACTCTTATTGCTATTAACTCTGGAAAATGGGTCTTGCAAGTGACTAATCACATTCCTTCAACCCATGTTGTTGTTATCTCAACTCACAACACACATCAATCAGAACAGGAGAACACCACTTTTGCTACTCCTTTTTCAACATGTACTATATCATATGACGGTTGAGACCTCTTTTGTTCTTGATTACTAAGCGTTTGAGAGAATTGTTTGGGCCTTGCCGATTGATGAATGCGTTTTTTAAAAAAAAACATGTACTATATCATTTGTTTCAAAGATCATCTCTTCTCCTTTAGCTACATGTGACACTAGCAACACCAGCTCTACTATTTTGGTTTTGTCAAAAGAAACCTTCGCTTCCAAACAAGTCTCTCCTCCTACTATTGAAGCAAAGCCGAGTATTCGCATGTCGTCATCCATCAAAAATTTAGGTACTACCCGTTTTGCCTCTTTAAGTTTTTCAGAGGATGATGATGGTGATCCAGAAGCAAAAGCTAACCCGATGGCGATGGCTCTGATGACTCCACCGGGGAAAAAGATCCTTAGAGACGTCAAATCCTTTACAAAGTTGCATTTTGACAGTGATGCTTCATTTTCTCTTTTGGTTTCCTTTTAAACATCGATGTTGTATATCAAATTGTTGATATAGTGATCACATAACAATTTGAAAACTATTCAGAGGCAGTCCCAAAAAAGAGAGTTACTTATACCCTGTAAAATCCAAAAAGTAACTCTAGTGTTGTATTGATGTTTAAAATGTGTTTTTCTTTTGCTAAAATGACTAAAATGTGTTTCCTATTAAAAGTTTTGGAAACTAAATTAAACGTTGTTGAACTTCAATTATATCAACAGCCGCCGGCTCCGATTCATTAGCTCGGTATTTGGTTTTTTTTGTTTTTAGAAAGGTTAGCTCGGTATTTGTTGGTGGGTTTCTCTCATTTCTTTATTTTCCTAGAAATTTTATTACTTTATAATACCACGCGACTCACGTTAATAGTTTATGTTAAAAAGGTCGCAATGCACCAAAGAATTGTAATGAGTATTTGTAATTTTTTTTTTTTTACATGAGCATTTGTAATTCAATAATATGATGGGGATCAATTCTTAGCCGCATGCATGCAGGGTTATTGACGCTAAACTAGTATTGCTTCGCTGAATAATGTATAGTATTGTTAACCTAAAAATTGACCGTCATAAAGAAAGCAATAAAATATATTGCAAGATATCTATCATTGATGTATGACTTTTAGGGCAACTTAATTATCACTATGACACTATCATAGTTTCCTTCCGTTTTTCGTGGATGAAAATATTTTAAACTATGTTTTTATGAAGATTGTTGTATTGTGACTTTGCATACAAAATAGTATGATATTTTAATTATATCCCGAGCTTATTATTATTTTAGTTATAATGTTATTTTTAGTAAGAATTAATAAATGAATTATACAATATGGAATTAATATTTGGATCGTTTACTAATGTGCACAAATATTCTAAAAAATCCATCTTTAAAAACTAGAATGAATATCTTCTTGAAAACAAAAATTTAAATACTTTTTAAAAATCATATAACTTAACATACATGATATTACACGTGTTTCATCAGCAACAAATTATTATTTGATTTAAAATAATACCATCAAGATTGAAATGCAAAAAAAATTCATTAATAAATAAATACTTCAATAATTCTAAGTTCAACTTTCAAGAGGGAGCTTTATTTCAAAAATTTATTTCCTAAACAATAGTGTAAGATATAAAAATAATTTTAGGGCACAATAGTGAAATAAAAAATTACAAGAATAAGCCACCGTCAATATACATGCATGTAATTAATAAGAGTTGATATAAAACATTATCTCTGTCAATCAAATACAAAATTACAGAATGATTTACGATGCTTGGTTGGCATATTAAAATAAAATAAAATGAACGATCAATCAGTATCAAAATTGCTATATAAAGAGCTCCCGTTAGATGTACAAGAATCGTCCTAAACTTCTTCACTACTTGAAGAAAACATCAAAACAAAAATGACTTTGCAAAAGTTTCCTCTCTTGGGGCTGCTTTTGCTCCTTTCATTTGTCGGCTCTTCGGTAAGAGCAGATGGACCTGTTTGCCCTGCGTCGACGAAACTTAGCCGGGCAAGTTTTCCCGAAGGTTTTTTATTTGGCACCGCTACTGCGGCATATCAGGTGCAATACAATTTTCCATAAACATTTTTTAAGAAAAAAATTCCATTAGCTTGTTTTATACACCTAAATAATATATTTATATCATTTTTAGATGGTAAACGTAGGTCACCGTTGAATTTATGTTTTATCATTCTCAGCATCGTAATACACAATATACTTACATGGAATATTCTATGATATAGTATAGTTTTCTATTCTATGTATTTGGGGAAATACGATACCATATGTACTCAATAAAATTTTTAACCGAAGTAAGAATATACGGGTCCATTTTCTTGGTTTATTTACTAGTAATCAAATAAATTTGCATCATGCATATAAATGCCATAATATTGCTTTGAATATCCCGGAAGAAAAAACAAAATTTACTTTGAAAATAAGTTATACATCAAATTGAGTTATATTTTGTTTGTTTAAGATTAACGCCTATTATAGTAGATGATTGCTAAACCCATCAACTTTTTTCGATAGGTTGAAGGTGCAGTGAATGAAACGTGTCGTGGACCGGCCTTGTGGGATATCTACTGTAGGAGATTTCCAGGTGGGTGCCTCTACATTTGTGATCCTCAACAATTTGCACCTTTTTTTTTATATCTCTTCAACTATATTTAAATTGTGATTTAATATTGATTGATCTGGATCTTTCTTAATTTTTTTTTCTTTAATTTCAATTACAGAAAAATGCAATAACGACAATGGTGACGTGGCCGTTGATTTCTTCCATCGTTATAAGGTATCTATATGAATTTAGATTGAAGACATTATATATCACGTATATACAGTGCCGTGCCTACCTTTTACGGGGCCTAAGTCAATATTTAATAATATAATTTAGTTTAAATTAAAAATATACAGTATACAAAATATATGTTTTTATAAAATATTGTTCAACATAGTATATAAAACTATATTAAATATTATATTGTACTATGCGTTTTATTGTAACAAAAAATAGTTTATACTAAAAGAATGGTTTATATTAAAATGTTATTTATATATGCGCATATTATTATCATTTTTGTTAATTTGAATAGATTAAATATAATGCAATGTGATAAAAAAAATAAGTTAAGAAAAAATATGTTACAAAGAAAATATAACAGTAGTAGACATAAATGAAAGAAGAAAAAAAGTTAGAAATACACTAGAAGAAAAAGAGTTTTTTTTTTTGATCAATCGACGGGAGAACTTGTCTCCCATGTTTATTAAAATACAAACTACAAACGGATTTGTCGTGGGAATGCAGTCCCCTGAACATCTTCCGCGAAAATAGAATTAACAATATCCGGAATACACTCAAAAGAAAGAAAATCCAAAGGTAACGAGAACGCATAGTTCGCTAACGCATCCGCCAAACGGTTAGCTTCCCTATACACATGTGAAATACGGACTATCCAGTCCCTTGAAATAAAGCCATGGCACAAACGCACCAGGAAAGACAGCGGATGAGAGTCACTAATCCCCGTCGTTAAAAACCCCACCACAATCTCCGAGTCCACCTCAATCTCCAACCGTGTAACTCGACGCTCCCACGCAATGTACAATCCGTAATAAACTCCCCATAACTCAGCCAACGGTGCGGTGCATATACCAATATTTAGAACAAAACCCCCATGCCAGAAGAAAAAGAGTTATAATGTTATATACACGTATATGGATGAAGATTAGAGTCTAAAACCCCGTTAATAAGTAATAAATGAAACCAATTAGCCCAACTACTTAATATAATATCATTACCATAATAAAAGTTAAACAAATTAAGAAACTAAATATAATTTTTAGTAATTAAGTTAAAAAATATAAAATTGGGGGCCCTAAAATTTACTTTAAAATTTATTATTTGAGGTGGGGCCTTAGGCAACAGCCTATTTTTTAGTATGGCAAGCACGGCTCTGCGTATATATGACATATTTGATGAAGAGATTATTTCTGACGTATATCTACTAAATATCCTATTATTCTATTGATTCGTCCGTTTGTACTTAATGTTGACAATTTGTCTCCTCTGAACAAAATTTGCAGGAAGATATTCAACTAATGAAGAGTCTAAATACGGACGCCTTTAGAATGTCTATCGCGTGGACTAGAATATTTCCTCGTGAGTACATGTGCTTCGGATCACTCATTTAATTAGTTTTAATCGAATTTGGGCTATCTATAGTATATAATTGTTACAAAACTTTAATGAAACAAAACATTGTTTTCATCAGATGGGAGAAAAGAGAAAGGAGTGAGTCGAGCTGGTGTGCAATTCTACCACGATCTCATCGACGAGCTCTTAAGAAATGGTTTTATATTTTTATATACACCTTAAAAATAAATATATATCCTTTGTCATATTCTCTAGAAAAGCTAACTCATTTTTATTTTTATTTGTATACAGGTATAGTTCCATTTGTGACTGTTTTTCACTGGGACACTCCACAAAATTTAGAAGACGAATATGGCGGCTTCTTAAGCGAAAGGATTGTGTAAGTTTTCTCTAAAACAAAAATCATTTTACAATATATAACAGAGTAAGTAAGTATAATTCATAAACTACATGAAGAATTACAAATATTATGTTTTGTGGGTTTTCAATGTAAACCCAATTATCAGTAAATAAACTGATCCATATCCTATATATATATATTACTTAGGTTCCATCACAAAATGAGGTGAAATTTCTAACATCAAATATATTTGGAAAAAATACAGGAAAGATTTTCGGGAGTATGCTGATTTTGTTTTCCAAGAATATGGTGGAAAAGTGAAAAATTGGATCACATTCAACGAGCCATGGGTTTTTGCTCACGCAGGTTATGATGTAGGAAAGAAAGCACCAGGACGTTGCTCTCCTTACGTCAATCCTAAATGCCACGAAGGACGATCAGGATATGAGGCTTACCTCGTCAGTCATAACCTTCTTATTGCTCACGGAGAAGCCGTCGATGCTTTACGAAAATGCGAAAAGGTACCATATATAATTAACTAACATGTTTTGTTTACTAAATAAACTACTCTCTTTCGGATCCAAATATAAATTTGTCTTGTGTCGTTTATGGTCACAGTGTAAAGGTTCGAAGGTCGGAATCGCACATAGTCCGGCATGGTTCGAACCACATGACTTTAATGATGCACAAGACGGTGCATCCATTGACCGTGCACTAGACTTTATGATGGGATGGTAGTAATTAAAATATTAAATACTTGCACGGAAATGGATGCTTCTACATATTTACAATAAAATTCCAATTTTATAATTGTTTATAGGCATTTGGACACAACTACCTTTGGAGATTATCCACAGATAATGAAAGACATTGTTGGACACAGATTGCCTAAATTTACTAATGAGCAGAAAGCAAAATTGAAAAACTCATGCGATTTCGTAGGGCTCAACTACTATACATCGGCGTTTTCAAACTATTTGGAGAAGCCAGATCCTTCTAAACCAAGATTTCTTCAAGATTCTCTTGTTTCCTGGGAAAGTAAGTTTTTTTTTTCCTAACTTGAAACCGAACTAAGAAAACCTATGCGAACCAATTAAAGGAAAAGGTTTGTATAATTTGGTACTAATCAAATCTATTTTCTATTCAGCTAAAAATGCCCAAAGTTACAACATTGGTAGCAAGGTACGCATTTAATTAGAGTAGTTGCAATTTGAGATTATAATACTAAATAAATACTATTATATTTTTTTTGGGCAACAATAATAAATAAATATTATATTAAGTTTCCATTTTGTTGTATTTTTAGCCTTTGACCGCTGCATTGGCCGTTTACTCAAAAGGCTTTAGAAGTCTTTTGAAGTACATCAAGGATAAATATGCAAACCCGGAAATTATGATCATGGAAAATGGTACTAAAGCTTGCATTATTGTTAGCTATTGTGTTATTGTTTGTGTTAGTTTTACTTAAAAGTAAATATTATATGTTTAAATTTGATGTTTTTTTTTGCTTTTTAGGATATGGAGAAGAGCTTGGGGCCACAGATTCTATTGCAGTAGGTACTGCGGACCATAACAGGAAATATTATCTTCAGAGGCATCTTTTGGCTATGCATGAAGCTATTTGGTAAGTCCTTTTTCTTTTCTTTATATGATAGAGTAGCATTTATATTAAATAACCCAATAAAAACATTTACATCAAATATGCAGCATCGACAAGGTAAATGTTACGGGATACTTTGTATGGTCATTGTTGGATAACTTTGAGTGGCAAGATGGTTACAAGAACAGATTCGGACTCTATTACATTGATTTCAAAAATAACCTCACACGTTATGAGAAAGAATCCGGAAAGTATTATAAAGCATTCCTAAGTGAAGGGACTCGTCCATCCACAATCAAGAAGGATGAGCTTTGAGATATATTTTGAGGATTTGGCTCTGTTTCAATGTTTCTTTTTTATGGTATTGTCTGTGATTGATCAAGATTCATGAGGTCTTGGTTAGAATCAAAGTTTTTTCTTTTTTTTTTCGTTTCTCATTGTCATCTTTGTGATTTAAGAAGATCAAGAAGGCTTTGATTTATCATAAAGTGATCCCATTTTACCTCGCTATGTGAACTTCTACGTTTTTAGAGAAATTAGGTGAAATGAGCTTTGATTGGCGTAATAATATCACCATTTTATTAAAAGAAATCTTCAAGCAATATTTGACAAGGTGCGCATACTCTCTCATAAAGAAAGGATTAACCTAACATAAAACGAAGGTGAAAGAGGTTTTAATTATAACCATGTCTGGCTATGAAAGACTCTGAAATATTTTGGACCGAAAGCAAAAAAAAAAGATTTATGAGCCAACTACTAAAATTTTTGATAAAAATATAATCGAATAATTACATATTTTAAAAATGGGCAGAAGCACACGCTTTTATTGCTCGTACAATTGTACCCAAGACCGCTTCTGGTTATAGCTTCAAGTACGTTGTACAATTTGACTACCAGTCGTCACGTAGAAAATCCCCTGGTGAGACAGATTAATCGATCAGCCAACTAGTTAGTGTCAACAGAAATTAGCCACCACGTTTAAAACCATTATGGTTGAATTCTTGGATTCTTATTATACCTACTTAATAAACTAGCTAAACAACAAAACCTAATAAACACAGAATGGGCTTATTATAAAAGATGGACCTTACACAAGCGTTCCCAAGGGAGGATAAGGTTGATTCAACACTATGATTCGATAAGGTTATCCTTTTGATCACAAAAAAAGAAGAAGAAGAGGTTATCCTTTAGCCATCTGTCCGCTGCGTGAAGATAGCCCAATCTCATTGGGTTGGGGCAATGACCCAGCTAATGATGTACTACTAGCCTAGGGAGCTTTATCTAGTCATAATCATATTATTTTTTGTTAAAGTAGTCATAATCATATTACAATAGATAGAAGCTTCATTTTTGGGGGTTTGCACATTTAAATTCACATATTGCTCGTTGGACAGGCGGAATTAATTTCGAAAAAATAATAACAAACGATATAAATCATACAAGTACTGAATTATATAAATATTAGGTCAAATACCCTTATATATGCGGGTTTATGATTAAAAAAATATTTTGCGACCCACGAAAAATTAAAGACGGAAAAAGAAAAAACTAACTCAGTCATGAAAGTAAACAAAATCGAAAACTATTAAATTTCTGATTAAATTTGATTACATCTTTTCAAGATAATTTTTTTTTCTATGTTTGAAGTAATTTAGTTTTAACTATTTTACAACTCTATGCGGATTTATGATTAAAAAAAATATTTTGCGACCCGTGAAAAATTAAATACGGAAAAAGAAA
Organism: Arabis alpina; assembly: GCA_900128785.1. Lineage (NCBI taxonomy): Eukaryota > Viridiplantae > Streptophyta > Magnoliopsida > Brassicales > Brassicaceae > Arabis > Arabis alpina. The sequence goes on along the minus strand of LT669790.1, from coordinate 4,718,996 downwards.
AAACTAAATCACTCATAAAAAGTAAACAAAATCGAAAATCATTATATTAAATAAAATTAAAATTTACTATTTTATCTTGATTTTTTGGTGTAATTTAATTTCTAATTAAATTTGACTACATCTTTTCAATTTAATTTTAACTATTTTACTACTCTATTTTTTCAAAATCTTGTTGAATTACTTTCTTATAATCTTATTTGGATTTAATAATTTAAAACCTATGAAAAAAAACGAAATATGAAAACCACTAATAAATGTCTCACCATTATTAAATTGTTTTGATTCTTTTTATTGTATTTTTCTATTGAATTAATTTGTTCACGTATTTCCAAATAATTAGTTTTTTTCTATTTCTTATTGAATTATTTTTATTTGTATTATGTATTTTAGATTAATATATTTACTTGTAAAATAGTAAAAACCTATTTTAAATAGGATTATGAAATTTTTGAAATATGTGATTTAATTAAATTAAATAGAATATCACGTGTCAAATCTTAATTTAAATAGGATTAGAATTTTTTTTGAAATAAGTGATTTAATTTAATTAAATTAATTTAATTAAAATAAAATAACGTATATAAAAATCTTATTAACTGATTAACACGTGTCACAATTATGTTAATTATTATGTTTGACGCATCAACTTTATATAATAAAATAAAATATCTACGTAAAAAACGGTTTTACGATACAAATAGTAAAATAAGAAAATGACAAGAATAGGCCAACGTAGTGTATCCATGCTGCATGCATGTGGGAATTAAGATTTGACGTAAAACAAGATTTGGAACCATAAAATACAAAATCAATAAATGATTTACCATATGTCTAGTTGGCATCTTATTATACAAAGTTAGATGTGAAAAATTATAACTTACAAGATTTTGATATATATCATTGTCAATTCAGATTGTGATATTTGTTAAGTAAATATTTCTTTATCTAAATTATTTACTTTTTAAATCAAATTGTAGTATGATTTAAAAAATAACAATAAATCAAAATAAAATGTCAATAAAATAAATGTTATGCCCAAATAAACTTAATTAAAAAATAGTCACAACAAAAAAATAAGGCAAAAAAGTTTCATAACAATTAAAAAAAAATACAGAATATAATTGGAAAAAGGAAATTAAGTGTCAAAACTAAAATGTGTATACTTGCCATTATGTTCAAAAATAAAAAGTTGTTCCTCAAATAAATATGAATAATACCATATAACTAGCAAACAAAAATCTATATAATAACATCAAAACCGTTTCGAACAACTATTTTTCTTTTAATCAAACAAGTTATGACTTCGAAAGTCAACAAATCAATCAAAGTAATTTTACTTTATATTAGTTTAGCTCGAAAACATGTTTATCGCCATACTATCGTACATGTTCTTCGAAAATGGAAAGTTATAAATCATAAAGGAAACAATGTTTTTATGTAAGTGGAATTGTGCTACTTGATGAAAAGGTAAAAATCTTATTGAATTGTTATTAAAATTTACATAGATTCATTTTTAAAAAGTGATATTTTTGTTCGGGAAAATACAATTTAATGATTTATGAGCCATTTTTTACTTCAAAAATTTAGAGATATTCTATGTGAAAATGGATAAAAGTGATGTCAGTAGTAAAACCACTTCAGAAACAATGCTTATAAAGAAGATTTGACCCCAAAAAAATATCATTGAAAAGATAAGTTTTCATAAAATGTTAAAACTTTACAAAAATATCATTATATAATTTATCATAATTTATTATTATTATTATTATATTTTACATCCGCTTGATATGAAGTAGGATATAACAATTAAAATGTATTATTATTTCCTATAATATTTCAAAATATTTTGATAATTCAGCGGGTTACTAACTAAAACTAAAATATTTATATCAATAACTTTTTACATGCTTAGCAGCGTATTAACGCATAACTTAATATAATATTAAAATAATATTTAATCAGTAGATAAAAATCTGTATATAAAGATGTAGAAGGATCATCTTAAGAGAATATCTTGAAGAGAAAAAAACAAAAATGGCTATGCAAAAATTTCCTCTCTTGGGGCTGCTTTTGCTCCTAACCTTTGTTGGCTCTCCGGCAATAGCCGAGGGACCGGTTTGCCCTCCGTCGACAAAACTAAACCGGGCAAGTTTTCCTGAGGGGTTTTTATTTGGCACGGCTACTGCGGCATATCAGGTGCAATACAATTTTTCATAAACATGAACTCATGTCTGTCATTTTCAGTATCGTGTTTCTCAAAATACATAGAATATTCCATGTAAGTACTAAGCACTGTGTACATACCAATATACCATTTATACTAAATAGAACAATTTCACCGAAGTAGGTATATATGGGTCCATTTTTTTGGCTTTCTTTACTAGTAGCTAGTCTCATAAAACGTTCATCATACCATTTACATAATATTACTTAAAACATGAGTTATAATCAAATTTAGCGATGTTCTTTTTGTTAAAGACTAACCCCTATTTTATAGTATAGTATAACATTGCTAAAGCCATCAACATTTTTCGTTGTCATTAATTAGGTTGAAGGTGCAGTGAACGAAACTTGTCGTGGACCTGCCTTGTGGGATATTTACTGTAGGAGATATCCAGGTGAGTCCCTCTACATTTTTTGTTTTTCTTCAACTATATATAAATTTTGATTTAATTGATTAATCTGGATCATTTTTTTTATATAAAAAAAATTACAGAGAGATGCAAAAACGATAATGGCGATGTGGCTGTTGATTTCTTCCATCGTTATAAGGTACATATATTAATTCAGACTGAAGACATTATTTATCACATGTATATAATACATATTTGATGAGTCATGAGTCCATTTTTACTAGATGTTGACAATTTGTCTTCTCTGGAAAAAAAATTGCAGGAAGATATTCAACTAATGAAGAATCTAAATACAGATGCCTTTAGACTGTCTATCGCGTGGACTAGAATATTTCCTCGTGAGTACATGCGGATCACTTATTTACTAGAGTTAATCAAATTTGGTGTGTCGATAGTATATGATTGTTACAAAACATTAATGAAACAAAATAATATGTTTTCATCAGATGGGAGAAAAGAGAAAGGAATAAGTCAAGCTGGTGTGCAATTCTACCACGACCTCATCAACGAGCTCCTCAATAATGGTTATCTATTTTTTATATACAAATCAAAAAGAAATATATATATATATATATATATATATATATATACCCTTTGTTATACTCTCTAAAAACGGTAGCTCAGTTTAATTTTTGTTGTACTGTATATAGATATAATTCCATTTGTGACTGTTTTTCACTGGGACACTCCACAAGCTTTAGAAGACGAATATGGCGGCTTCATGAGCGGAAGGATTGTGTAAGTTTTATGTAAAACGAACCTCATTTTACAATATCCTTAACTACTAAATCACAAGTCACATAACCAATTATGTGTTGACACGTGGAAAATGTTTCATATTTATTTCTGCAATTTAAAATTTAAACAAAAAAAACGGAAAAAATAATCACTTATAAAACATAAATTAATGAAAGCAAAAAATATACCCGTGTGTATAGCACGGGTAGAAATACTAGTATCATATATTAAGTAAGAATCAATCATTTAGCAAAAAAAAATAAAGAAAGTAAATATCAATCACAAACTACAGTGGAATCTCTATAAATTAATACTCTATAACTTAATAATCAGCATAAATTAATAAAATATTCTGGTCCCGAATCGAGCCAATGTAAAAATTAGCAAAATTCGATAAAATGATAAGATATTTTTTTTTTTGCAACTCCTATGTAAAATATAGTCCCAACAATAGTATAAATTAATAATTAAAAATAATTATGCATATATATATATAACTATGATAATGTATTAAAACATAGTTTTTAATGATTTTTGTTTTGACTTACAATTTAAAATCTCATTAACCATATCTTTAATTTTACTTATTGCATCAAAAACTTATAGGATTATTTTCTCGGTCTTTTATCATAAACTTGTGCAAACTTATAGAAAAAATATTTTATTCTTTATACATAACTCTGTCTAAATGTATCTATCGGCATGAAGGATAATTACCATGATCTCTTCTCATTTTTTATATTATATATCATTTTAATTGATAATTTATTATGATAATAACATCTACTCTGTTGCGGTAATCGATTTAATCATAATTTCATGTCCTTTGTGCAAATGGTTTTATTACATTCCATAATATAAGATTATTCGAAAAAACAAATTACGAAAATTATTACCGAAAAAAGATTTCTCTCTTTAAATTAATAAATATTAATTTATCTATAAATTAATATCTCTCTAAATTAATAAATTTTTAAAGTCCCAACACTATTAATTTATAGAAGTTTTTTTTGTACATCATGAATTAAAATATACTAGTATATGTCCCGTACTACGTACGAGTAAGATACATGATCAAGATAATTATTTTTAAAAAATCTTTAGAATTGTAGAAAATGGATATTGTTCCTTTTAAACAGGTGAAACGGTTTACTTTGGATGAGTGAGAGAGTGAGAAAATGAATTTTATATTTATTTTTAAAAAACAGTTTCATAGATTCGTGTTTTTTAATAAAAGTTAATGATGTTAGATGATGTATCACATTTCTATTGGTGAGATGACTTGTGTTTTAGTAGTAAACTAGTATTATACCCGGTGCTACGCACCCGTAAGTTTATCTATAGTTACATTTGATTAATTATTTCCTATTTTGTAAGCAAATGCTATTTTTTGTTTTTCAATTTAAATTTTGAGTTTCCTATTTTTGTGGGTTATTTACTTAATTACGTTAGATTTTTTTCTGATTTTTTGTTTTTCAAATTAAAATTTGAGTTTCCTATTTTTGTGGGTTATTTACTTAATTACGTTAGATTTTTTTTCTGAAAATAAAAAAATTCTGCTATACTTGCCACATGTCAAACTTTTATTGGTGAAATGACTTGTGTTTTAGTAGTAAAGGATGACGTGATCTTTCAACTCAAAATTGATTATCAATAAATAAACCGGCGTCCCATATCCTATCTTTTTTTTATAATAAATCACAAGTGATTTAAGAAATAACTGCAATTCTATACATGTGACACGTGACTTTAGTCTCAAATTCTTGTCTTTCATTTTTTAAGTTAATATATCTATTATTTCTTGTTTTCTCGATAAAAACAAAAACATCATATAACTCCTTTCCCCCCACGAATAATTTCTCTTTCAACTATTCTTCCTCTATTTCTCCGCGAGTCCCTCTAACCGCGGCTTCTATTTTTATTTGTTTAAAAAATTAATCCTCAACATGAATCAAAACAGTTATATATGTTTGACTTCATGACAACTTTAGTAATCATTTTAGAATTGAAGAAGTACAATTAATGAAAAATACAACAAAAAAGTAACTTCATTATTCAAAACAATATCCGTAAAAACTCTATAAAATAATAATGTTAGGACCACACAAATTTATTACTTTATAAAAATTTTATTTTATGAGTAATGCTTAAAATAAATGAAAACGAGTTTTTAATTGATAAATTCACAATAAAATATCATTTAACCATTGGTAAAACAATTTATAAAATACAAATGGTTAAAAACAATAAAAAAAAAATTTAATTTTCGTATAAAACATCACTTACTATAAAATGAAAAGAATATATAGCAGTTACTATTTTATAATATTAGTGAGACCATATATTTGTATATGGCTTTTAAAAAATTATTATCTTATCGATTTGTGTTCAGTTTCGCATTATCCTAACTCGGTAATGACAAAATTTATTAGTTTATCGAGTTTATTATTTTATCGAATATTATTTTATAAAGTTTTTATTATACATGTTTACTTTGCCCATGCAAAGCATGGGACATAAAACAAATAATTATATACTACTTAAATCTCACCACAAATTGATATGAAATTATTAACATTAAGTATCTTTGGAAAAATGTAGGGAAGATTTCCGGGAGTATGCTGAATTTGTTTTCCAAGAATATGGTGGGAAAGTGAAAAACTGGATCACATTCAACGAGCCATGGGTTTATGCCCACGCCGGTTATGATGTAGGAAAGAAAGCACCAGGACGTTGCTCTTCTTACGTCAATCCTAAATGCCACGAAGGACGATCAGGATATGAGGCTTACCTCGTCAGTCATAACCTTCTTCTAGCTCACGGAGAAGCCGTTGATGCTTTACGAAATTGCGAGAAGGTACCATATATATAAATCATAAAAAAATAATCACAAACTTTCTTTTTACTAAATAATTATTTTCTTTCGGATCCAACAATAGTTTGACTTGTGTTGTTTATGGTCATAGTGTAAAGGTTCGAAGGTCGGAATCGCACATAGTCCGGCTTGGTTCGAACCACATGACTTTAATGATTCACAAGACGGTGCGTCCATTGGCCGTGCACTCGACTTTATGATGGGATGGTAATTAAGTAGTTTTTTTTTTTGAAAAATCGGTAATTCAAGTATAAATACTTACTTGAACTGAAATAGGTGATTGTACATATATATACAATTTAATTTTCATTTTCATAATTGTTTGTAGGCATTTGGACACAACTATGTTTGGAGATTATCCACAGATAATGAAAGATATTTGTGGACATAGATTGCCTCAATTTACTACTAAGCAGAAAGAAAAATTGAAAAACTCATGCGATTTCGTAGGGCTTAACTACTATACATCGGCGTTTTCAAACTATTTGGAGAAGCCAGATCCTTCAAAACCAAGATTTCTTCAAGATTCTCTTGTTTCATGGGAAAGTAAGTTTGTTTGTTTTTTTAATGATTTTAAACCCAAGCAAAAGAGAATATTTGTGTAATTTGGTACTAATCAAAATCTATATTCTATTCAGCTAAAAATGCCCAAAAGTACGACATTGGTAGCAAGGTACGCATTTAGTTAGAGTAAATGCAATTTGAGATTATGATACTAATAATTCTTATATTTATGTTTCCATTTTGTTGTATCTTAGCCCTTGACCGCTGCATTGAACGTTTACTCAAGAGGATTTAGAAGTCTTTTGAAGTACATCAAGAATAAATACGGAAACCCGGAAATTATGATCATGGAAAATGGTAACTACTAAAGATTACATTATTGTTACTATTGTGTTTTTGTGTGTGTTAATTTTACTTAAAAAAATAAATATTATAGTAGAATATGTTTTTCGACCAAAAAAAAGAGTAGTATATGTTAAACTTGATGTTCTTTGCTTTTTAGGATATGGAGAAGAGCTTGGGGCCACAGATTGTGTTGCAAATGGTACTGCTGATCATAATAGGAAATATTATCTTCAGAGGCATCTTTTGGCTATGCGAGAAGCTATTTGGTAAGTCTTATTTATTTTTTATATGATCGAGTAACTATTATACTGAAGAATCTAATATAAACATTTGTGTAAAATCTTGCAGCATCGACAAGGTAAATGTTACGGGATATTTTGTATGGTCATTGATGGATAACTTCGAGTGGCAAGATGGTTACAAGAACAGATTCGGACTCTATTACATTGATTTCAAAAATAACCTCACACGGTATGAGAAAGAATCCGGAAAGTATTATAAAGAATTCCTAAGTGAAGGGACTCGTCCATCCACAATCAAAAGGGATGAGCTTTGAGATATATTTTGAGGATTTGGTTCTGTTTCAATGTTTCTTTCTTATGTTATTGTTTGTGATTGACCAAGACTCGAGAGGTCTTGGGTAGAATAAAAGTGTTATCCATTTCTCACTGTATACGTAATTGAACAAGATCAAGAAGGCTTTGAGTTGTTATAAAATGATCCCGTTGTAGAACTTGCTATGTGAACTTCTATATTCTTAGAGGTATTGGCTGAAACATTAGAATAACCCTACATTTACTTAGGCTTCGAATGGTAACACTAAATTAAGCGGTGCGGATCAAAAAATTATGCGGTGCGGTACAGTATAACTGCGGATCATGTGGGAAAATGGTATTTGCGGAACAAGTGTGGTTTTTATGAAAAAGCGGGACGGCACAATGCTTGATTGGTGAAAAAAACAAGGGCAATTTCCAAAAATACCACTTTTTAAAGTTTTTTTCCAAAAATACCACTTTGAAGTTTTCTTTTCCCAAAAATACCACTTTTTTTCCAAATTTCCAAAAATACCACTTTTTAAAAAAAATTCATTTTTAACATTCAAAACTAAACCCAAACCCAAACCCTACCCCTAAAACTATACCCTAATTTTGGAATAGTTAACCCAAACCCAAAAAAATTAAATTCTAAACCTTAAAAAACGAGCAATTTAAAAAAATACCACTTTTTAAGTTTTTTTCCAAAAATACCACCTTAAAGTTTTTTTCCAAAAATACCACATTTTTTCAAAAGCTCCAAAAATACCACTTTTTAAAAATTCATTTTTTAACATTCAAAACTAAACCCCAAACCCAAACTCTACTCCATAAAATTATACCCTAATTTTGGAATAGTTAACCTAAACGCAAAAAAAATAAGAGGGGGTTATTGGTTTATGGATTTTAATGGATTTGGAAATCCAAACAAAATCTAGTGTTATTGGTTCTATGATTTTAAAATCCATATTAAAATCCGGTGTTATTGGTTCTATGATTTATAAATCCTAATTAAAATCACGTGTTATTCAATCCTACGGATTTACTTATGGATTTGATTTCACTTAGGATTTTAATGGATTTGAAAGGATTTCATGTCAAAAATACAAATGATCAAATCCGAGGGGAAACCTTCGGATTTACAAATATTTCTAAATCTTATAAGATTTATAAATCAAATAACACATACTTAAAATCCACAAAGCAACTAAAATAATCAAACCAATAAATAAAACACCATCAAACAAAATAATAGAAAAATTGTGTTACGTATGTACTTTTCGTCTCTTCTTCATCATCTTGTGTATGTTTTTCTTGCTTTTTTGTTTTTATAGGCTTGTTCATTTTTTCTTGCTATTCACGTGATCAATTTCTCTGTGATTCTTCACAATAAGGATTTTAGTGAATATTAATGCGAAATCATATACTAATCATCGTAAATAATATATATAAAGATACAAAGGTGTATGTGTTAGTGTTCGTTTTTGATGGGTTAAGTTTTATTTCTTAAAAGTATACACAAACATGAATTCAAAAAATACGGGAGAACAAGAAATCCTTGAAGAACGAGAAAGACATATATCACATGAAAATAATGAGTTAGATGTTGATATTACTTTATTGGTTAGTCAATGAAATCCATTTAGTTGATTTGTAAATCCATTTAGTTGATTTGTAAATCCATTTTATTTAATTTTGAAATCCACGTTATCTATTATTATGGATTTTAAAATCCATGGATTCATCTCAGATTTCTAAAATCCATTAAAATATACAAACCAATAACCCCCTCTAAATTCTAAACCTTAAAAATCAACTTTTTAAAAAGTGGTATTTTTGGAACCTTGGAAAAAATATGGTATTTTTGGAAAAAAATCTTTAAGGTGGTATTTTTAGAAAAAAACTTCAAAGGATGGTATTTTAGAGAATTTCTCTTTGATTTATCTATACTAGAATAGTTGGCCAACACTCTCCATCTTTGGGACACATGGCGGCTTATTTAATTGACACGTGGCTTTAAAAACGTAGAAGACAAATGCTTCATCGTCTTCTTCCACTTCTTCCTTCTGTTTCGTCTGCCTTTTCATTTTCCCTTGCTTAATTCACCTTCACATCGATGCTATAATTTCCACAGTTATGAGTTCATCAGATCCACTCACCTCTCTATAAGAGCATCTCAATTTTAGGGATGGATCAACTGGATGTCGCAAAGCATTCCTTGTCAATGGCTCAGCTCCGCTTCACGACTCCATAGTAGATAGGTAGAGCACATTCAAAACCCTAATAGATTTCAATATACAAACAACTCTGCTTATATCTCAAGGTGAATTCAATCTTATTCCTTTTAAGCTTAAAGAATACACCTTTAGAAACTTATTCCCTTTCAGTATTCCTGGAAAAATGTAGTCTTCTTGTGATGTGAAGAGGTAACTTAATACATCTCTAAAGATTCTTGCTCTACTTAATTTCTCTATTGGTCATTATCATGTTCTTCATTCTCGTTTTCTCTGTCTTTTACTTTTACAGAGATATCCGTCGAGGATATACTATGAATCGTACCAGGGGCCGCAATGGTTAAGTTCATAGTCTACAAATTTCAGTCGATCTACCATATTTACATTCTAAACTCGTCATGATTTTATTTCATGACCTGATATCTCTAAGAATCAGGACAAGGGCATACTCCTTTGCATGGTAGAACTTACTACCAAATGATGGAGTGTTTAGATGTAAGATCTGTATCTTCTTTTAAAAACAATGTATTGCTATTATAATGCCACTATGATTTTACGGTATGGATTTCGCTACTGCTTCTGGTTTTTTATTGCTTATCAGTTTGTCTAGAGAATGCTTATGTTTAAAGATGACAAGATACCACCTTCAAGTAAGATAGAGAAAGAGCAGATCCAACTACGAGATCTGAATTGGAAAAGTCCACGTCTTGTTTACGATGTGAGCATATCATTCAAAATTAAAAGCCAAGTTTTTTTTCCTAACCATCTGGAATTTCATAGATAATAATGTTGTCTCAAAACAGAGACATGAAACAAAATAAGAACAAAACACAAAAGCAAAACCAAACAAGAAACCTATAACATCACACCAATGACAAGGGAACTAAGATGCTGCATTCTTGCTTCTTGAACAATAAGATTGTGAAGCCAAGCTGGTCCTCCTCTTGATAAATATGAATTAAAACGTCCATATCTTGTAACACTTGAAGAGATCTCTCTAGCGATTGAGTTAGCCCATGACATTTCCAAATCAAAACGACAACTCTCAAACTCTTGTTGCAATCAAAGAATGTGCTCCGTAAACACCCATATCACGGCCACGCCAAAGGTTTTAATAAAGCTTCATGTACCGCTGAACAATCCAAAGCAACAATCGTATTCCTAAAGTGTAAGGTTCCGCATACTCTGCATAGCCCATACGATTACCCTAAACTCAGCCACAATCCTATTATGGGAACTCGTAAAAGCTTCGCAGGATTAAAAGCCAATTTTATGATGCATTTTGTTATATATTTTTATATACTCCAATTCGTCAAATTTGTTTACAACTTTACGCTTATTTTGTCCAAATCTTCACCATTTTGACTTTGATGTGTCGTTTCTTGAATCACCTTTCGATTATATTCTTAAGATTTTTTCCGCTTGAGACTACTCACCATTTTAAATCCTTTTATCCTCTTTTACGTACGTTACATGTTTAAACAAACCTCTTATCAAATTTAACAGAAGGTCTTTTTTTCTTTTTTTTTCTGTCTCAGATATATTAATAGATCAAAAGAACAGGAAAACAAGCAATCAAGGGCTACAAAGAAATTGTAGTGAAAGCAAAGGATACAGGAACCTATAGTTGAAGGAAGAGAGGGATTTAACCAAAAGAGGATCCAACACCACTCGATACAAGCAAGCTTCTCATAGGAACATTTGATGCCAAATATGCGCCGAGAAACAAGAAGGCTAAGCAACGAAGATTGAAACCCCATCAAACTCTACTCTACCAGCAAAACATAGAGGAAAGCATGGACACCACACCAAACAAGACTAAACGCAAGATCAAGGCAAATGAAACTCAAAAAGGCTTAAAGAAAAACTCCTTGACCTCCGAGGGGAAAACACCGAAGAAGATCAACCACTCTAGCACACGGACCCTCGCAAACTAGCCACATTCATCTACAGAATGTGAACTAGCCACCTCCACGCAAATATAATCTACGTTTTCTATTTTTCTTCATGTCATATTTGAAACGTCCCTTTGTAGCTCGATATACGGTTATCTCTTTCCATATTCTAATTCATGAAACCTGTCTATTGTTGTTTTTAAAATAATTTTTCTATGAAATACCTAAAACACACAAAATCATTTTTTTTTTATCAACAACGAATTAGCAAAAACAGCTTAGAAATCCAAACGGGAGAAAAAAAGTTTACATAAAAAAATATTATATGAGGTTCCAGTTTCCACGAGCGTTGTATGTTTAAATACCAATTTAGAAAAATGTTTAACTCTTCAACTTATATACAATATGAACAGGTAGAAAAATTCATATCAAAATGTAGTTTGAAATTAAACTAGATAATAATCATGGGGCTGTGAAGACTCCCTTTTTGATTTTGTTATTGATATATGTTAAAGTAGTAATCTTTTAAGTTGATATCAACGTTCTTACAATCCCCGAGATAATTTTGACCCAAAAAGGAGAAAAATCCATGAGATAACTTTGTGGAATGGGCAACTTATTTCAAAGATTTTCGAGGGAAAGTGCGGTTAATAAAACAAACACCGACGAATATCTTTTTATCATTTTTGTATATGTGGGTTAAACCTTGTTTTTTAATCATTTAGTTTTACACTGAACGATTTCTAAAAGAGTAAAAGCAATAGTTAAAGTGTCAGGGTTAAGAATTGAATTTCAAGGTTTAAAGAAAATGGATAAAGTTTGCCAATGCAAATATATGTTTCCGTGCTTGTTTTTCAACGTTTCATTGATCATCTCTCCATGTACTGGTTCTCTCACGAAATTTACAATTTTAAAAGTCATTGCGTTTACTTATACGTTTGCTATGCAAAACAATTTTCAGAAATTAGCTACATAACATTCATATGTCGGTGAAAACATGAGTCCTAGAGTCAGAAGCATGTTATGGCTCTAAAAACTTTTAGTAGGTTTTCGGCAACATGCTTTCTCATCTTATACTTATCATTTTGCCTCTAGTGCTAATGAGTGATGATATATGGTGGATTATAATGCTTTGAATTCTTTTGCTTAAAATCTTGCATTGCATAAGTAATTTGAGAAAAGGTACCACTTTTAAAATCTTAAAGGTAACGTAAGAATAGATACAAATGTTAACATTTGTTTTGATGGAGGTCATCTTTAACGAAATCATGTTTTGCATTTCTTGATTTGATATGGAGCATTCAAATTGAACCAACTATACTAACTTCAAAAGCACCAATGTTAAGTTCATAGATATTATGACAAAAGTTCTAACACATATAGTTTCTAAGATCGACGTCAAAATTAACCGTAAAAAACTCATTATTATCTCCTTCATTCCATCTGGAATCCAACTTCAGATTTTGTATAAACACCTTCAGACTCACGAATGAACCATAGAACAATCCTTACTTATTCGCCACCACATTCACAAAAATATAAATAATCATTTTAGATTCGACGGGGTGATAGACACTTATAAAACAAAACCCGCACATATGCGCAGGTGCCTACCTGCTAGTATTTATAAAACGGATACAAATTACTCAGACTGATCATTGCTTATCATACCCATTACATAAAAAAAGTGTTTTCTTAGATAGATTGTTATTCTATTTTCCAATACATTTTATTTATCTATGATTATATATAATATTGTATATTATAAATAAAAAGGTGTATCCAAATGAGTTTAAGTGAGCATGCTGATTCCAATGTGAGCATGGTCAACCAATACCATGGACGAAGACATGCAAACAAACAACAATATTTAATCGTAGTAGTTGTTGTAGACACTAACAACTGCCAAATTAACAATTTTAATGTCTTATTTGAATTGAAAGTCGTAGTAGCATAATCCGCACAAAAACAAAAAATGAAAGCAGCAATGTCGATTCCAAGTAACAATCATTTTCTTACGACATTTGCTTTTAGCTCCATATTTCTCTATGATATATTGATGTATACCGATTTAGATTTTTGCGCAACTGATCATAGACATAATCATTTTCTTGACATCTCTTCTTGTGCATTTCTTAGATAATATACCAACAGTATTAAGATCTAATACATATTTTCCACAATTAATAGTTGATACTATATGATGTACAACAATACTATATATATATATGTGTGTTTTTGGGACGTATTAATATATTCTTCAACCCCATGCGGAAGTGAGTTTGTCAGTAAATGATTATATCAATCTTCTTCTCTTTTTTGGTTACGAACACATTTCACTTCTTGGTTAAAAGCATACATGAGTATCTGGAAAAAAAAAAAACAGAAATGCTAACAGTTAAAAGTATACATGATTATAGCAATCTAAACTTTCATTGGGTAGCTTCTGGCTAAGGTCCAAAATCTTGTTCAATCCATTTTTCTTACACTCTAACTAGAACTCATTTGTGCTATTTTGAAACATTTAGGCTTGGCCTTGGAATATAGTGTTACTTCTCATGCATTAAAAAATAGATGAATTTTTATTGGGAAAAAAAACAAGTATCAAAATGTTGGCTTTCCAAACAATTATTTAACATAAATACCCTAACCTTTTTTATCTTTGTTAAATTAAAAAAATTGTAGTGTCATTCTTCATAAATTTTTAAAATTCTTATAAAGTCGAATTGGATAATGAAGATGTTAATTAGATAAAAAAAAAATTGTGAATGCATATACAAATAAATATAACTCATACAAAATACAGACACAACATCTTTTTTTTGGGGTCAAAAACAGACAGAACATCAAATGTTAGAATGTATACCTCTTATTCTTTACCTCTAATGTTTTCTCCCAGCCGCAAATAGTAAAAGAAAACCACTTTGAAATTGCATAATTTATTTGGTTTTTTTATCAAATATCAACAATAGTGCACATCGATTCGTTAATACACATTCGCCACAAACTGAGCTCCCCAACTACTACTCTCTTTCGTCTTCACTATTTACATAACCTACTTCGCCTCGGTGTCTCAACATCTAATATTTAATATATTTACCACATGCGATATGTAGTATAATAATCATATTAATTAGACGGAAGCTTCAAATTTTTGGAGTTACCTACCGATTCGTTCATTATTAAATTGTAATATTTGTCACTTGCTCGTTAAGCACAATAACTACAATATGCTTTCAAATTTGAAAACAAATAAAGTCCCCGTCTATTATTGGAGGCGTAGAATAAAAAATAGTCAGCCTTATTAGAAGCAGATGCAACCATTTCTATGTGAGCTAAATATTAAATTGTCTTAAGGTGGTTATTATTACTTCCTCCGTTGCAAATTAGTTGTCGTTTCCAATTTTCAATATAATTTTTAGCTTTGAATATCAATTTTAACTTCAAATTTTATGAAGAATACCAAGAGTTAACTTTGTTTTTAAGGGTATAATAGAATTTTTATTATGTTTTCTTAATATACGTGAAATCATGTAGAATGACAACTAAATTGCAACAGAGGGAGTAATAATAATAATTATTAACAGTACCTCGAAGATTTAATTTTTTTGAGTTTCACGACCACTTCTTCAAAGTAACATTTTAATAGACGTTCCACGTTAACCACGCGCGATATTATATGATCCAAATTCTGAAAAAGTAAACTAATAATACAGAGATAAAGATGATCATGCGATGAATCATCCGAAATATTAAACTAATTAACGAAATAAATTATTAGACACCGAGATAGATCATGCAATAAATCATCCTATATAATACATGTATCCACTTATCGATTAAGATTTGATATAAAACAAGATCTAGATCTATAAAAATACAAGATTAAAAAATGATCAAGTAGGCATGGTTGGCATATTAAAATAAAATGAGAGATCAACCAGTGAGTCAAGTATCGCTATATAAAGAGCTCTACTGAGATGTAAAGAACCATCCTAAACTTCTTCTCTTGAAGAAAACATCAAAACTAAAAGCAAATATGGCTTTCCAAAATTTACTTTTCTTGGGGCTGCTTTTGGTCCTAACCTTCGTCGGCTCTCCGGCGACAGCCGATGGACCTGTTTGCCCTGTGACGACCAAACTTAGCCGGGCAAGTTTCCCTAAAGGTTTTATATTTGGCACGGCTACTGCGGCATTTCAGGTACAATTTAAGTTTTTATAAACATTTCTTGACATATAAGAAATTTTTCCATAAGTTATTTTACACGTAAATAATATGTTATTCTCTCTGTTGCATATTAGTTGTCGTTCTAGGTGATTTCACGTCAATTAAAAAAACATTTAAAAATTCTATTTTACCTCAAATTAATGTGTTTTTCATTTGATATATGTAATTAATAAGTTAAAAGAGTATGTATAAAAATGGACAATCAATCATAAATTTGCATTGAAAATGTAAAACGACAACTAATTTGATAAAAAAAAAGCGTAGAATGACAATTAATATGAAACGGAGGGAGTATCATTTAGATTGCTTATGTAGGTCACCACCACTAAATTCATGTTTATCATTTTTCACAATTTTTTATAGAATGGAACACTATATCATAACATAATATTATATGTAAATAATGGTGTTTGACATTTTTATTTTTAGTAAGATGTTAAATTATATTCAAAAAAAAATAAACGTTTTTACAACTTTATCCAAACAGTTTTAATCTTGGGAAGATTTTTTTTGTATGTGTGTTCTAATCTTGGAAAGATTAACTGTTGATATTAAGTAATAGGAAACCAAAATCTCAAGCCATCTTCATACTTCATAGAATTATGTCTTTGAAATTTTGAATCAAGTATAGTTGATTCCTCACATTCTTGTCGATCATATTTACAAGTTTTTTTTTTTTTTTTTTTTGACACAAACGCACATTCCTATTGATTACAAAAATACATGAGCATTCCTATTGATCATATTTACAAGTTGAATATACCATCTTTTTACATAGCCTTCCATTGAAATGATATAAAATGCAAAAATTATAGTAAAAAATAGAACATTAATTGTCCCCCAAATGAAAATATCCTGGTCCATTTTTTGTATTCTTTACTACTTTTTGAAACAAAATGTTAAACAGAATAATTGTAGCCAATGTTTTCAATATATTAATTGCTAACCCCCACAACTCTTTTCGTTATGTCCTTAATTAGGTTGAAGGTGCAGTGAATGAAACTTGTCGTGGACCAAGCTTATGGGATCTCTACTGTAAAAGATTCCCAAGTGAGTGAATGAATCTAGATTGCGTTTCTTTTCTTCAACTATATTTAAATTTTGAACTAATTCAGATTCTTAATATTTGTTCTTTAATTTTAAATTGCAGAGAAATGCAGTGGCGACAATGGTGATGTGGCCGTTGATTTCTTCCATCGTTATAAGGTATATACTAATACAAATTGAAGAGATTATGTATGGCATATACCTAGATACTAAATTATATCGATTAGTTCATATATAATGGATGTTGAAATGTTGTCACCTCTGAAAAATGTTTGTAGGAAGATATTCAACTAATGAAGAGTATAAACTCAGACGCCTTCAGAATGTCTATCGCGTGGTCAAGAATATTTCCTCGTGAGTTTATTTGCTTCAGATCGATATACCCATATATCTTTATTAATCACTAATCAATTCAGTGTCAATCAAATTTGGTGTATCTATTGTTGCTAGATTATTAGAAAATATTATAATATGATTGTTTGATAAATATTTAAGGAAACAAATATTGTTTCCATCAGATGGGAGAAAGGAGAAAGGAGTGAGTCAAGCTGGTGTGCAATTCTACCACGACCTCATCGATGAGCTCCTAAGAAATGGTTCTGTATATTTTAAAGCATATATACGTGGACATTAATTAACAGTTTTTTAAAATTTAATTATCCTTTTATTCTCTAAACATTTTTTTTTAAATATTTGTAAATAGATATAATTCCATTCGTGACTGTTTTTCACTGGGACACTCCACAAGATTTAGAAGACGAATACCAGGGCTTCTTAAGCGACAGGATTGTGTAAGTATTCCTAAAACGTAATCTATTTTTCAATATATCATACAGTAAGTAGCAATTACAAACTACAACTTCATAATCAATTCAAAATGTTAATGTTATATGGGCTTACAATTCAAAATCAGTTAGTAATGAATGAATTAATTAGTTCATATCATATATACTATTAAGGTATCATCACAACTTCGGTGTGGGATTCTTAATATTAAGTATCTTTGGAAAAAATGCAGGAAAGATTTCCGGGAGTATGCTGAATTTGTTTTCGAGGAATATGGTGGAAAAGTGAAAAACTGGATCACTTTCAACGAGCCATGGGTTTTTGCTCATGCAGGTTATGACGTAGGCAAGAAGGCACCAGGACGTTGCTCTGACTATGTCGATAAGGAATGCCTAGACGGACGATCAGGATACGAGGCTTACCTCGTCAGTCATAATCTCCTTAATGCTCACGCAGAAGGCTATGAGGCTTTCAAAAACTGCAAAAAGGTAAATGCGTATAAATCATAGAAATTAATTTCTCACTCTTTTTCTAGATAATAGTTTTACTATCATATTGTCTTCTAAATATGAAATAGTTTGTCTTGTGTTATGTTTATGGTCACAGTGTGTAGGTGGCAAAGTTGGACTCGCACATAGTCCGGCTTGGTTCGAACCACATGATTTTAATGATGCTCAAGACGGTGCCTCCGTTGGCCGTGCACTTGACTTTATGATGGGATGGTAAGTAGTTAAAAATTAATATATGCAATAATATATATATATATATATATAATTTTATTAACCAGTTTTATTATTTTCTGTAGGCATCTGGATACTACTATGTATGGAGATTATCCACAAGTAATGAAAGACATTGTTGGACATAGATTGCCTAAGTTTACTGATCAGCAAAAAGCGAAACTGAAAAACTCAGCCGATTTCGTAGGGCTCAACTACTACACGTCAACATTTTCAAACCATGTCGAGAAGCCAGATCCTTCTAAACCAAAGTTTAGGCAAGATTCTCTTATTACCTGGGAAAGTAAGTTTTTCTGTCCTTAATGACTTGAAACCAAACGAAGAAAATCGATGCCAGCAAATCAAAGAATCTTTTTTGTATTTGGTACTAATCAAAATTTATCTTCTTTTCAGGTAAGAATGTGGACCATGACACCATTGGTAGCATGGTATGCAATTAATTAGAGTTATAGCAATTTGAGATTATAATATTATAGAAAATTATTGACTATAATATATAGTTTAAAAAATTGTGCTAATGACGTGATTGTGTCACTATCCGGGTTCTATAACAAATAATGCATATGTGGTAATTAAAACAAAACAAAGAGTCAGATAAATATAATTATTTTTGTTTATGATGTAACACGATCACCTTTGTTCTATTCCAGCCTTTAACCGCTGCACTGCCTGTTTACGCGCAAGGCTTTAGAAAAATTTTGAAGTACATCAAGGATAAATACGGAAACCCGGAAATCATGATCATGGAAAATGGTAACTAGATATTCTGTTATTAATTTATTATTATCGTTAACTCCTATTTTGTGTTCATTTTGTTTGAATCGTGATGTTCTTTTTAGGATATGGAGATGTACTTGGGGACAAAGACTCGGTTGCAACTGGTACTGCCGATCATAACAGGAAATATTATCTTCAGAGGCATCTTTTGGCTATGCATGAAGCTATTTGGTAAGTCCTATTTCATTTTTATATGATAGAGTAGCATTTATATTGAAAAATATAATTAAAAATTTTGTGTAACATTTGCAGCATCGATAAGGTAAATGTTACGGGATACTTTATATGGTCATTGTTGGATAACTTCGAGTGGCAAAATGGTTATAAGCACAGATTCGGACTCTATTACATTGATTACAAAAATAACCTCACACGTTATGAGAAAGAATCGGGCAAGTATTACAAAGAATTCCTTAGTCAAGGTGTTCGTCCATCTGCGATCAAGAGGGACGAGCTTTGAGCTATATTTGGAGGATTTAGTTCTTTCAGTGTTTCTCTCTTCTGTTTGAGTTTGTGATTGACCAAGTTTCATGAGGTCTTGGTTAGAATAATAGTGTATGTTTCTTTTCATTTCTCAATGTCTTCGTGATTTGACTAGTTGTAGACGGCTTTGATTCTAATAAAATGATCCTTTTTTAGAACTCGCTATATATGTGAAGTTATTTATTTTTACCTTCAAAACCTTGAGAAAAATGGCATATTATAACCAAAAAAGTTTATAATCTATAAAATATAATATTCCAAAATGATGTAGTAAGAAAACTTATTTTTCTAATCATACACTGGAAATACAATGTCACCTTTAAGTAATATAATTCGAGGTTCAAATTATGCGTTCTCTCTCTTTATATAATAAGATGATCCCATTGTATGTTCAAAACGGTATCCCAAAAGAAAGAAAGAAAAAAGAGTAAAAAAATTATACATTTAAAATATAAAAAAATACATATCTATATATGATTCGACGTTATCTCAAAGAGACAAAAACTAAAATCGTGCAAATTTTTCAAATATTTACAAACTATAAATTCCCAAACTTTTTATATGTACTTAGTTTTGTGTCATTGTTCATAGAACAAATTAAATTCTTATATAGCCGAATTTGATGTTAGATAACACCAAAAAACACATCACCTTTTTTTGATTAAAAGGTAAGTCTTTCATTCGTATTATCCTGAGGTTGCACACATAAGCCTCAAAACTTGTTTTGCAAGGGAAGCAACCATTACATTAAACTTCATTGGATAAAAACAAAGTAGACTTGTTCGAAAGTTTGGGCAAGAGCCTTGATATCTTCAATAATACCATAGAGATTTAATCATTTAAGAGTGATGTTCCCGAATTGATGGTAGTGATAAATTGAGATGAGTCGGACTCAAATCTTAGTTTTTAAATTATTGACCCAATATCAAAATTTTTAATGTCATTTTAATTGACCATGTCACTAAAAAAATATATACACCATCATCGAATAGATACAAACCCATCACCAAAACTTGCCAAAGCCCAAATCCACATCCATCATATCATCTTTCTTCTTCGCTGAAACGTAACGTAAATAGTAAATCCAATCTAGCCTTTTCTAATTCCCAAATCAGAGGTAACGGAAACATGAAACTCAATCAATGAATCAACTGCATTTACAACTCAACCTAATTCACTACATAAACTTTAAACCCCTCACCTTCTCTTTATATAGGATTGCCATTTCACATTGTCATGTACTCTTGATCTGTCTTTTCGTAAAAGTTTAAAGTATCTCGTTGTTTCCATTCAATATTATCTTGGCCAAATCAGATTCTAAAGGAAGAAGTTTTCTTATTGCTGTTAGATCATGGCTATGGTTTATTCTGCTGTCTTTTTTTGTCAAGCATTACTTTTCGTCTTCTGCAATATTTAAAAGACCAAGGAACGTGAATTAGGTTTACTCAAGCTTTCGGTTGATGATCTATTACCCTTTCAGTTGGAAGATTCCTAGAATGTTTTGGAATTACAAACAAGTATCTTATTTTATGAAAATTAATTGCATGTTGATTTGGTTATGGGTTTGCTATGCTTCATAATCCATCTTATACTGTAACATGACAAACATTAGGAAGCTTGCGAAGGATGATTTCATTATCAGGAAGCCAAACAAGTTCACTCACGTTCCGGAAAAGGAGTTTAAATGAGACAAAGAGAAAGGGTCAACACGGTAATGGCCAAACCGATATGTCTTTTGTCTCTTTAACTTTTACTTGATCAATGAACAATGTTGGCGGTACTACTTCAGTGTTTTACAGGTGAGCTATGAATCCGTAGTTTTCTTCACCTGGAAATAGTGGAAATTCCTTTTGCTTAACTCAAGATGAAAGCTTCGTGCTCCAAACCCTGACAAAATCCGAAATTAAGGTAACTAATATCATCTTTAGCTTTTGCATTTCTTTCTGTCACACTATATGACTAAGTTGAGCTTTATAACCATACTAAGGTGTTGGCGTGTTGCTAAAGATGCTCCCGAATTATTATGAGCATGTTTCCGAATACAAGAACTCATTGGTCATCCAGTTCTTCGGCGTGCATTGCCTCAAACCGATGGGAGGCCAAAAGGTTTAAGAAATGGTCTAATATTTCAGTTGTCTTTGACTACAAGTTTGAATTTTATTTGGGTTTGCATAAGTTAAATTTGTTCTACGAATATATATATTCCTCTAAAGCAATCAAAATAACATTCTCCGAAGTAGAAGTGAATGAAAGAATGATCTCAAAATAATACCCGTTAACATTCTTGGGAAAGCCGATAGCTCAACTAGTAAAGATTTCAGGCAAAAGCCTAGAGGTCGCTGGTTCGAGTAGCGTTTGGGACGAAACTTATATTACATGTTGTGGTTTCGGGCCTGGGGGCATTCAGCCCCGAACCTCCTGGTAATTCAAAAAAAAAAAAAACATTCTTGGGAAAACCTGTTTGCAACTTTTTTTTTCTCATCTATTTGTATTATTAATAACTGAGATTGAAGTACATTGGGAGAGCCACAATCCCGAGATTATTGAAATTTACTAAATCTTTGATTTTTGTGTTTGTGTTTTTTTGTCTCCAGTTTCGTAATAGTTGGACCTACAATTCCGAAATGATGTAATACATATCAAAAATATTTTTCAAATGCAAATAAAAACCAACTAACTAGACAATATTATGAAAACAGGTTAAAACAAAAAATAATCCAGATAAATTAATCAAGCCCCTAGTTTAATATATAAAAAGTGTGTGTATTCTAAATTTTTTATTATATAAAGGAGAGTTCTTCAAAATTGTAACTTATTAGATGCTGACATGTGTTTAATATCGATCGAGATGATGATATGTGTCAAAATACTACAATTATGTTAAACCAATAAAATAAAGACACATTAACATATTTTCTTATTGATTCATTAACATATTTTTAAAAGGCAAATCAAACTCTAATGTAAATTGTTTTAAAAAGAAATATATAGATACCATTAAGTTAAACAAAAAAAAAGCACGTTAACATATTTTTTAGTGTTTAATTAACATATTTCTTAAAGACAAACCAAAAACTATATATGCCAAAATGTAAATTATTAAAATAGGAAAAGTGTTAAAACTAAAAAAAAGTTAATACTTCAACAAAAAGGCACATTACCTTATTTTTACCTTATTTCTGATTCGCAAAAAAAAAACTATTATATAAAGCTTTTCAAAAAAAAATTCAAAGGTTTATATGAACTATTTTTTGAATGGGTTTTCAAAGAATACAAAAACTTTTACACATACTTTTCAACATAATTATAGAATATTTCAAAATAGGTACTTTCAATGTTTTTAAAAAGAAAATTGTATGAAATCTTATAATATAAAGTTGTATGCGCACCAAACTACAACTCAAGATATTACAACATGTGTCATTGTTAGTTTAGATGGTGGCATATGTCAATAAAAAATTCATAATCTATATTATTTACTTTTTAAATCAAATTGTAGTCTAATTTAAAAATTAATAACAAATCAAAAGAAATTGTCAATAAGAAAGGAAAAAAAAAATACAGTCGAAAGAAATAAAATTAATGAAAAAAGTAGTCATAACAAAAATAAGGCAAGAAAACTGCATAACAATTATATAAAAGATAGTCAATGCAATTAGAAGAAAAAAAAGTTATCTAATAATTATACGGATTTCAATTTAGAATATGATTTTATGGGTTTTAATTTATAATATAATTATACTGGTCATAACTACATAGATTATTAATCTCCTTTATATAAAAGGGGAAGATTTCCTTGCCTCTAAGCTATGCCACCTAAGCTATAAATCTGAATTTTCTCATCCAATTAAATTGACATGTCACTAATTTATTACATAAAACCTCATTATACACTATAATTATCTTTGCCTTAAATACACAAATTCGTTGTCTTGAGCCCAATTGCAGAATGTTAATAATTTTCATTTTCACATAATTTGAGTCGACATAAGCCCAAAATTTTACAATACAATAATAACCTATATCACCTTTCACCTTTCCCCTTTCCCCTTTCTTCTTCAATGTCGTAGCCTAAATCTCTGTAATAATCTGCAATTCTCAAATCACCGTTACTGAAACAACAACCACAACCCACGATCCACCTCCCTCACAACACAACTCCCATCTTAATTCAGATTAGAAACGACAAATCTCTTCAACTTTTATCACTCTTAAAACTCCAATGCATGTAGTAATGGCTCCAGGACCCACGAACATTCCATCATATATATATATACCACAACACACCTCTCACACCTTCTTACTCTACCATATCTTCTAAGACAAAAAATGGCCTCACCAAACTCGAATGCTCTCGCCCAAATTCACCGCCATGTGTACTTCATTCAAGTAGCGTTTGTGCAATCTCAGAGATAACTTTGTTGATCTATTTACCAGTTCATAGATTCGCCACAAAAAGTGTGGTGAGTAAAATGAAAGGTCGACCAAAACTCTTATCGTATCTGTATGTGTTTTGTTTTAAATTTATTTGGTCTCTGCTGAACATTTTATTAGATTTATTGGTTGGATCAAGGATTGGATTTCATAGATGGAGGATTGAATACATTCAAGATATCCTAATGTATATGTTCTCTAATGGACAATTCAGGTTGAAGAAGCTGAAGGACACCTCTGTATATATAAAGCGTCAAATAACATCAGATTCCGGTACATGTCATGTTAGTGGGGATAAGAAGCTACTCTCTCATCCGATCATGTAAATGTAATCCTATGAAAAGCAATTGAGTCAATAATCTTTCGTACCCAGCTTACTCATTATTTTTCATGAGCTACATTCTCATCAAATCATGGAACTGTAAACATCCTCACTCACAAGGTAATACGTTTATTGGCTTTCGCTTCAAAATCATGCAACTGTAGCCAAACCTAAAACTTTAATTTCTTTTGTTGGGACTATGTTTGCAGACATGTACATGGACAATCGAGCAAATCCCAAAGAGTGGCTTTATGTGTTTCCATCAATCGTACTCGATCCTCTGTTTAATGTGTAAGTGTCATCGTTTCTTGCTTCTATTTCTCTCCATGTCTTCTTCAATCTTACTGTTTTTCTGTGTGCTGAGATTCATATCCATGGGGTATTGATTGGTTTTTGTTGTTTGATGTAGAGAGATTGGTCTTCACGCTCATCCACTTCTTGGAGGTGCGAAACCCACCCAAAGGCGGCATGCATACTCATCGGCCTCGGGTTACTCTTCATTGACGAACATGTATGCAACCAAAATAGTTCCCTTGGTATGTGGTGAACGTAAAAGACCAGAAATAGAGAAGAAAAGGGGTTTTGGAGCTTCTTCAAAGGCAACTACATCTCTTCCTTCAATTGGGGTAACGAACAAAACCTATTTTGGAACATAAATAAATGCTCATTTTCATTCTCATTTTGCAAATCAGTGATTTTCTTTACTTGGTAGGAAGATTTGAATATGCGGGCTCAATCGGTAAAATCAGGTTCAAAGCCAAGATTGTTTAGCCCGGTGAACGGGAAAATGCACAACTTTCATCGTCCTTTTGTTGATCAAAGTTTGATAGAAGAAAGACGGAAAATTTGATTCTAAGTCTTAATGATGTCTCTGGTTTTGTTTGTTTCAGGTGGATAAGAGATCAACAAATATCTACAAGAGTCGACCGTGGCGATGACGTGTAAATCTTACTGTAGTTAGTGGGTCAGCAGTAAAGCAAGTTTCACTGTGACCCCTTTCCTCTTCTGGTTACGAAATGGATCTTTTTGGTTATCATATCAATATTAACGTCTCGGTTTAATGCATTTGAGATGTAAGAGGGAAAAAATCTCTTTTTAAAGGGATGCGAGATAGGGTCGAGATCAGAAAGGAATGATGGATGACGTGCTCAACAAGTTAGATATATGAAACTGTGAGCTTTCTTTCTATAATTGTATCTTCATACATCTTTAGGAGAGAGCCCTTATGAGAAGAAACACTATGTATTGTTTGTTTGTGTGCACGAAGTCCATGAGGTAGATACTAAATGTGCAACACATTTTCTTGCATTTTCAAGATGAACTTTTTTTGTATTAATTTAGGTATTTCTCACCTTTATCCTTTTTACCTCAACATTTGATATACGAGTTCGAGTCCGGTTGGTAGTAATATGCGATGCACTTTGATTTGGTAACAAAAATTGGGATCTTTTGGAGTATTGTATAGCATATAAAACATGATTTATTAGAAAGTGGTAATTCAAAAATTCTCGATTAATTTAAACTTGAGGAGGGGTTAGGTTTCATTTTGTTTTGTTAGGATAATGATGGCCCAAGCACGTTTCTATGCTGAATAAGAATGCTAATATGTGTTGGAATTATACCATAAGTCTACCTTTTTCCCACCTTCTCTTGGAATTTCATTATAGGATATGACATTGTCATACAACTAAAATGAGATACATTTTCTCGCGAACATGGGATTTCACTATGATTGTATGGTATACATTTTGTTACAAATATTTATGGTTTTGAATTCTCTGTCAATAGGTTTCACCTCCAGTATCCTCCTTCATATACCGTTTTCTTTTCTTGATCTCGGTTTCTTACCCCCCACTCAATTGTTGCTACGATTGATTAGCAAGAAAAGTTAATTTTTTATAAGCTCATTTTATTGAGTATGTTCTCACTTTGTAGGTTAAATATGGTTTATCTATGCTTTGTGCCAGTTAAGTAGTTCTATTAACAACAAAGAGGAGTTCATTGTATAGCCGAAGATGGTTCAAAACAAATTATAAGAAAATATGGTAAATTTTTTTTGAATGGTGTAATCTTGATTGACAAAAACAGTTAGCTATTCGAGATTGCTAGATTTGGAATGGACCCATCATCAGCAAGCTAGATGAGGTAACATCCCATTTTTATAATTTATTTTTGAAATCACACAAGTTTTAGAATATAATTTGCATTTCCAAAATATCCAGTAGTGGTACTATTTTTTCTCAGACGTTTTCCATATGCGATACACATATATATAGGACTAAACTAAAAGTCACGATGTTATTGTTTTTTCTAGGACGGATATCAAAACTAAATAAAATTATGGTTGAAAGGTATAAGCTTTAAGGATTGTATTAGATTTTCCTAAAAGTTTGAGTCGCAGATTTTGAAAAGTGGTGAAAGGGGAATATTCTGTAGATGTTTGAATTCAAAATCAGTTTCAATAGTTCATGTCTGATTGTTATTTTAGCTTCGAAATCATGATGCACATCTATTCAGATATGGCATCTTTAGAAGCATGGGTGTAAGTGTGTGTTTCAAGTAGCAGTAATATATTTGTATATGTATGTGTGTGAAATGATATAAAAGAATTTCAAGAACATTATTATCAATGTAGTCTTTTATGAGAAAAAATGTTTCTTGCCCTCTATCTCTATAACAAGAAAACATAAACAAAATAAGAGATAAGGAAAAAGAGAGAACTAACCTATTAGTAAACAGAGGTTAGATATTAAAAAATCTTACACCATCGAATTCCTAAACACTTTTATATATGCATGCACTACCTTGAAAATAAAAAAGCTAATACCATGAATGCATTGTCTAATGGATCCACATCAAGAAAAGTTTCCCCTTCGTTTCATTCGAGAACAAGAAAAATCATTAGTTCTATAGTAAGTACAACCATAGTTAAAAATTAATCCAATTTTTTCCACCATTGGAATGACACCAAAGCTTCAAATTTTAATATAGCAAACAAATTACAGCATAAAACAGAGAATTCATTAGGAGTAAATCCATTTAACAAATATACAAATACAAATTATTCAAATTTCAATATAAAAAATAGCACTGGTCCTAAAGAAAAAAACTCAGAGAAGAATCCACATAAAATTTAAACAATAAATCCGCCTGTAGGGCGGAGAAGGCCCTAGTTTTAATATATAATACCGGCATATTATGCGGGTCCTAATCTAGTATAATATATTTAACATATGATGCATTTAGTTACAAAGCGATTCCTTCGATTTTGCTCGTTTAACACAAGAAATATTATGCTTTCAATTTTGAAAACAAATAAAATCCCTGGTTTTTATTGGAGTATAAAATATTCAGCGTATATTACAAGCAGATGCAACCATAACCCATGTGAACTAAACATTAATTAGTCTTTATGTCATTAAATTAAATAGTCTTAAGGGGGGATTATTAATATAATCATACAATATATAGGAAGCTTCGTTTTCTTGGAGTTACACGACGACTTATTCAAAGTTACATTTTATAGATGTTCCACGTTAGACACGCGGGGTATTATATGTTCCAAATTTTGAGAAGGTAAATTAATACTACAATAATACCCCACCTTACGTCCACGATGTATTCAAAGTGACATTTTGATAAAAGTTCCACGTTAAACACGCGGGATATTATATGTTCCAAATTTTTTTTTTTTTTTTCAACTATATGTTCCAAATTTTTAGAAGGTAGTAAAACATAATTATAGACCATGCGATGAATCAACCTATATACTATAAATTAATAATATTGAGATTTTAAAATATTATTAATTTATCTATAATTTAATAAATATTAATTTGTAGAGAAAAATCTAGTTTAGATAATAAAAAATTTAAAAATGTTTCTCGAATAATTTTATATCAAAAAATTTAATAAAATCTATTTGCAAAAATGATATAAAATAACTTGAGATTTTGATTAAAGATTAAAAAAATTGATATCGTAGTAGAATGGATGTTAATATCATAATACATTAATGATATACGTTCTTATATATAATTTAGAAGAAATCATGATTATTACCTTAATGTTAATTGATACATTTAGAAAGAGTTGTGTAAAGAATCAATTATTTTCTATATAAGTTTTCACAAGTAAAGTATATGATACATACCAAGAAAACAATCCTAATTTTTTTATGCAATCGGTAAAGTTAAATATAAGCTTTAACGAGATTTCAATTTTAAGTTAAAATAAAAATTACTAAAGTCATGTTTTAGTACATTAGCATAGTTATATATGCATAATTATATATGATTATTCATTTATACTATTGTTGAGACTATATTTTAAATAGGAGTTTCAAAAATATTATTATTTTATCATTTTATCGAATTTATTAATTTTTTACATTGATCCGATTTGAAACTATAAAATTTATTAATTTATGATGATTATTAATTTATAGAGGTTCTACTGTATATATATATTCTATATAGGGTCTATGTATTTAACTTGGTCAATTTACAAAAAACAAAATATAGTGAGAACTCGATGAGTAGTAACTAAATATAGACTTATAGAGTATCGAGATTTCGAGAGAATCCTGAATTTAAAAAGTGTGATAATTGATGCATTTTTACTTATTCGTTAATATGTTGTCGCGCTTAAGTTTGTACAGTGTATTAGTTGTATATGCATGTCTCATTGAACTATGTAATTCCTATTTCATGTTTATACAGCAAGACGTTCAAAACAAAAGTGTGATAAATGGTGAGGAGCATCGTGAGTAGACGGCCTAGGATAATGTCTCACTATCATGTCTCGAATGTAATTGTGAGTGGTTTGGCTTCTGATCGATGCAGTCTTATATTTATTTCTCTCCAAATCGCAAATTAAAACTGAAGCTTGGAATATAAGTTCTTAAGATACGGGTTCGTACAGATTTATTAGTCCGCAATATATAATTTAGTTCTACTAAACATTACACTATCTCTTATGTCATACATAATATTCAGTAATTTCGTGTTCCAACTATGGTTTGGTTTTTAAACATTTTTTGTCGAGTAAATCAACTGAAAAATAAAATAATTACTATCAATATCAATAATAGTTTTAATCACTCGTTCCAAATAGAAAAAAACCCACGATGTCCGCTTAACTACTAAGGTTAGCTATAAAACAAGATCTGAATCTATAAAAATACAAATTTTAAAAAATGATTAACGAGGCCTGGTTGGCATATTAAAATAAAATGAGAGATTAACCTAGTGAAACATAATCTCTATATAAAGAGCTCCACGTAGATGTAATAGAACCATCCTAAACTTCTTCTCTTGAAGAAAACAAAAATACTAAAAACAAAGATGGCTTTGCAAAAGTTTCTTCTCTTGGGGCTGCTTTTGGTCCTAACCTTCGTTGGCTCTCCGGCAACAGCCGATGGACCAGTTTGCCCTCCGTCGACCAAACTTAGCCGGGCAAGTTTTCCTGAAGGTTTTATATTTGGCACGGCTACTGCTGCATTTCAGGTACAATATAAGTTTCCATAAACATTTCTTGACATATAAATTTTGTTTCCATAAGTTATGTTACACCTAAATAATATGTTATCATTGAGTTAGTAGTAAATGTAGGTCACTACTGAATTCATGTTTATCATTTTTAAAACAGTCTTTCACAAACTCTGTAGAACAGAACACTAATACTATATATATAGGTCAGTAATGGTGTTTTATATACCATCCGTTTTAAAATAGCATTCCATTATAAAAAGTATATATATAAAATCGAAAACTATAGTACAACTGTACAAAATAGAACAAAGTCCCTGAGATGATGATATCTTGGTCCATATTTTGTACACTTAACTACTTATGGAATATAAATTTGTATCAACTTTATATGTGAGGCAGAAAATTAGCCCATACTTTTAATATCAATTGCTAACACCCATAAACTCTTTTCGTTATGTCTTTACGTAGGTCGAAGGTGCAATCAATGAAGGTTGTCGTGGACCGTCCTTGTGGGATGTCTACTGTAAAAGACATCCACGTGAGTGTTTCTAGATTTGTGTTTATTTATCTCTTCAACTATATTTAAATTTTGATTTAACTAATTAGGATTACTCTTAAAAAAAAGTCTTTAATTTTAAACTGCAGAGAAATGCAGTAACCAAACTGGTGATGTGGCCGTTGATTTCTTCCATCGTTATAAGGTATATATTAATACAAATTGAAGAGATTATTTATCTAGTAAATAGTCTATGGATTAGTCCATATATACAGGATGTTGAAAATTCGTCTCCTCTAAAAAAATGTCTGTAGGAAGATATTCAACTAATGAAGAGTCTGAACTCAGACGCCTTCAGAATGTCTATCGCGTGGTCAAGAATATTTCCACGTGAGTTTATTTGCTTCGGATCGATATACATATATATATATCTTTTTACTAATCATGAGTGAACAAGTTTGGTGTACAATAATAGTATATGATTGAAAGAAAAATGTTAATGAAACAAAACAATGTTTTCATCAGATGGGAGAAAGGAGAAGGGAGTGAGCCAAGCTGGTGTGCAGTTCTACCACGACCTCATCGACGAGCTCCTAAAAAATGGTTATATATATTTTGAAGCATATATATACATATACATATCAATTAACAAAACAAAACTTAATTTATTACCCTTTTATTCTAAGCAAAATTCTTTTTTTTTAATATTGTAAATAGGTATAACTCCATTCGTAACTGTTTTTCACTGGGACACTCCACAAGATTTAGAAGACGAATATCAGGGCTTCTTAAGCGAAAGGATTGTGTAAGTTTTCTATAAAACGAAACCCATTTTACTATATATATATATCTGTATCACATCACCTGTTCGATGTGAGATTCCTAATATTAAGTATCTTTGGAAAAATGTAGGAAAGATTTCCGGGAGTATGCTGAATTTGTATTCCAGGAATATGGTGGAAAAGTGAAACATTGGATCACTTTCAATGAGCCATGGGTTTTCGCTCACGCCGGTTATGACGTAGGCAAAAAGGCTCCAGGACGTTGCTCTGATTACGTCAAAGATGCTAACTGCACAGGAGGACGATCAGGACATGAGACTTACCTCGTCAGTCATAACCTCCTTAACGCTCACGCAGAAGCCTATGAGGCTTTCAAAAACTGCGTAAAGGTAAATGCGTATAAATCATATATAGAATTTAAGTTCAAACTTGTTTTACTATCATATTGTCTTGTCGAGATGAACTACTTTGTCTTATGTTATGTTTATGGTGACAGTGTAAAGGTGGCAAAGTCGGAATCGCACATAGTCCAGCTTGGTTCGAACCAAAAGACTTTAACAACAAAAATGACGCTGATTCCATTGGCCGTGCACTTGACTTTATGTTGGGATGGTAAGTAGTTATAATAATATTAACTATCTTGAAAGAGTGCTTGTATGTATATTATTTCGTTTAACTGAATTTGATTGTTTTATGTAGGCATTTAGAGACTACAATAAGTGGGGATTATCCACCCAGAATGAGAGAGATTCTTGGATATAGATTGCCTCAATTTTCTAGCGAGCAGAAAAGGAAATTGAAAAACTCAGCCGATTTTATAGGGCTCAACTACTATAGTTCGATATTTTCAGAACATGTGGATCAGCCGGATCATTCTAAACCGTTGTTTAAGCAAGATTCTCTTATTGTCTGGAAACGTAAGTTTTTTCTCTCCTTACTTGAAATCGAACAGAAACAACAACAACAAAAAAAACGATTCCAAATTAGAGGAAAATGTTTCTGTTTGGTACTAATCAAAATCTATCTTCTTATCAGCTAAGAGTGCCGATAATTACTCCATTGGTAGCCAGGTATGCATTTAATTAGCATATTATCAATTTGAAATTATAATATTAGCTAAAATAGTGGTTTGTGTTAATGATATCATTGTGTCACCATCCGAGTTAAATCTCGTATAATGCATGGTGTAATGAAAACAAAGCAAAACTCAGATAAATATCATATTTTTGTCTGTGACGTAACACTTCCACCCTTGTTGTATTTCACAGCCTAGCACTGGTGCACTACCTGTTTACGCGCAAGGCTTTAGAAAACTTTTGAAGTACGTCAAGGAGAAATACGGAAACCAGGAAATTATGATCATGGAAAATGGTAACTAATTAGAGATTCTATGATTATCATTAACTTCTATTTTGTTCAATTTGTTTCAATCGTGATGTTTATTTTTAGGATATGGAGAACATTTTACGGACGACAGCGATACGGTTGAAGTTGGTATTGCTGATCATAACAGGAAATATTATCTTCAGAGGCATCTTTTGGCTATGTACGAAGCTATTTGGTAAGTCTTATTTTCTTCTCTATATGATCGAGTACGTACTATATATGATATTGAAGAATCTAATAAAAACATTTGTGTATAATCTGCAGCATCGACAAGGTGAATGTTACGGGATACTTTATATGGTCATTGTTGGATAACTTTGAGTGGGAAAATGGTTATAAGCACAGATTCGGACTCTATTACATTGATTACAAAAATAACCTCACACGTCATGAGAAAGAATCGGCCAAGTATTACAAAGAATTCCTCGGTCAAGGTGTTCGTCCATCTTTGATCAAGAGAGACGAGCTTTGAGCTATATTTCGAGGATTTGGTTTAGTTTCAATGTTTCTGTCTTCTGTTTTACTGTGTGATTGACCAAGATTCATGAGGTTTTGGTTAGAATAATAGTTTGTGTTTCTTTTTATTTCTCACTGTCTTCGTGATTTGACTAGTTGTAGAAGGCTTTGATTCTAATAAAATGATCCTTTTTAGAACTTGCTATATATGTGAAATTATATATTTTTTACCTTCAAAACCTTGAGAAAAATTGAATTGTATAACATATCAAAACGATGTAAGAAAATCATAATTTCTTTAACTATAGAATGAAAATACAATTTTATATGTAAACATAGAAATATATTTGGCAATATATGATTCGAGGTTGTCCCAAAAAGACAACCTAAAAATCGTGCAAATTGTTTATGTATATGATTTGAGTAACAAATAACAAAAGGATGCCCGATTATTGGAAACAACAATGCAATTCATTTTTCTTCAAACAGTTACAAAATATAAATTTAATATCCTTATTACATACTTTTATTTTTTTGGTGTCCTTCAAAAGCTACTAAAATTCTCATATAGCCGAATTCGATATGTAGATATGGTAGATAAAAATTGTTGCGCCCACAAACAAATGAAATTCATACAAAGTAGTTAAAGCGCTCACATACCTAATTAAGAAGCCCATTAATAGTGTTAACATGACCCACAAGCCTATGTAATTATAATTAGGTTCCCTTACAAGATTCATAAATGTGATTCATAAATGTGCTTGTATTGACAATCAATGAATGAAATTCAAACCTAGAGGGGTGGCCATTGAGGAACGCAATCTTAATCTAAAAATCTATTGATAGTTTACTGTTCTTGATATGGGTTTTCCTTTTTCATTTTCTTACAATGAATAAAGCTCTAAAAAAAAATTTGTATGTATGTGCATAAAGAACATAAAACTGAAAAAGAACAAAATACACTTGATGAAAATTATATGATGTAGAAAAGTAAAAAAAATACGAATACTAATAAATAATCAAATACAATTTGAAATTTGTCTACAAACTTAAAACATCTTAGATCTTATTTTTATCTTCTCAAAAAAAATCTTAGATCTTATTTTGAAATTAATTTTTTTGTTTAAAGCATCTTATATTATAAACTGATGAAGTATTTAACACATATGCACGAAATTTAATAATAATAATATATACATTTAATTAAATTTATCATAAAAACTTAACTTATGCAAAATGTATGTAACTATGTATTGAATACGTGTATTTAGTACCATAGTCATATTACAGTTACAGACGGAAGCTTCAAATTAATGAAGCTACAAAACTATTCATTTAAGATTATATTTTAATTCGACCACAAAAAAAGAAAGATTATATTTTAATATTTGTTGCTCATTTTAAACACGAGAACTATTATAATCTTACCAAATTTGAAAACAAGTACTCGTCTATTACTGGAGTATAAAATATTCAGGTTTATGAGCTAAATCTTAACCATACTAGTATTACTCCACGTGAGCTAACTATTAAGTGGTCTTTAAGAAGATGGGGGAGAGAAAGGGTGGTTAGACACATTCGATATTATATGTTCAAAAAATTCTGAAAAGTAAATTAATAATACTAATTATTTAGCAAATATAGATGGTGCGATGACTCAGTGTCCTACTCCTATGTACTATAAAATATATAATTAATCAAATAGATTGTAACACGGCGACATAGATCATGGGTTTAATCCACTAATCTATTCATTTTTTTTTTTCCTAGAAATATTTCCTTTATTCATCTTTCGCCCAAAAGAGACCATTTCATTAATCTATTCAGATTTGAACGAAAAGACAATTTGGTACTATAAAGGTCGATTATTAAAATATGATTTAATGAGGCCTCGTTGGCATATCTTATTATATAAAGGAGAGTTTTTCAAAATTGTAACTCACGAGATCATGACATGTGTTTAATATCGATCGATATGATGGCACGTGTTAAATTTCAAAATAAAATTAAAAATGGAAACTAACAAAATAATTGTTAAGTAGATAACCAAATTGTAAAAATATAAAATTTCTAAGAAAGCTAAAAATAGAAAACATACATAATTGTCAAGTAACTAACCAATTTGTAAAAAAGTAATTCCTAATAGTTAAATTAATTAGAAAACAATAAAGTTTTAAGTCGTGTAAACTGATTATAAAAAAGAAATAAAATTTATAATAGTCTAAACTAATTATAAAAAATCTAACAATAAAGATCCAAAGAATATAAGTCGTAAAAAAGATAGTGAGAAATATAAATCGAAAAAAATAACTTAGGGAGAATATAAGTCACAAATAATATATAGAGAAAATAAAAGTAAAAGGCGATTGATAGAAAGTCTAAAATTAAGTAAGAAAATAATTAAAAATAGAAACTAACAAAATAATTGTTAAGTAACTAAAACCAAACTGTAAAAAGAAATTTCTAAGAAATAAAAAATGCAAAACACACAAAATTATGAGTTGAATTACACTTATATCTATATTAAGATCTAAATGATATAGATTGAATAAAACATCGAATTAAGATAAAATTTTGGCATTTAATGATTTAAGATTCATGTATGAATAATATTTCAAAATATTTTAATAATTCAACATGTTACTAATTAAAATTTAAAATTTGTATAAGTAATTTAAAATATGATTACCCGCGTATGAACGCGGGCCTTAATCTAGTATTAAGATAAAAGAGAGATTAATTAGTGTGGATCAAAATCGCTATTTAAAGAGGTGTAAGGATCATCCTAAGCTTCTTCTATAGAAGTAAACATCAAAACTAAAACACAAAGATGGCTTTGCAAAACTTACTTCTCTTGGGGCTGCTTTTGGTCCTAACTTTCATCGGCTCTCATGCGGCAGCCGATGGACCGGTTTGCCCTTCGACGACCAAACTTAGCCGGGCAAGTTTTCCTAAAGGTTTTATTTTTGGCACGGCTACTGCGGCATTTCAGGTACAATATAAGTTTTATAAACATTTCTTGACATATAAGAATATTTTCTGTGTTATTTTACACCTGAATAATAATATGTTATCATTTAGATAGTAAATGTTAGGTCACTATTGAATTCATGTTTATCATTCAAAACCGTCTTTCGCAAACTTTGTAGAATAGAATACTAATACTATAGGTAAATAATGTATTTGCATCCTCTTCAAATAGCATTCCGCTAAACAAATAGAAAATCGAAAACTTTAGTACGAGATAGAACATTGTCCCCGAACTGAAGATATCTTTGGTCTATGTTTTTTGTATTCTTAACTACTTATGGAAGAAAATTTGTATTAAGCTTATTTGCATATTATTACTTAAAAAACATATTATACAGAAAATTAGCCTATACTTTTTTAACTTTTCTATATCAATTGCTGACCTCATCATCTCTTTTCTTATGTCCTTAATTAGATTGAAGGTGCAATGCATGACACTGGCCGTGGATCGTCCTTATGGGATGTTTATTGTGAGAAATATCCAGGTGAGTGTTTCTAGATTTGCGTTTCTTCATCTCAACTATATTTCAATTTTGATTTCATTAATTAATTTGGATTATTCTTAATTAACTTTTTTCTTAAATTTTAAATTGCAGGCAAATGCAAGGGCGACAATGCCCATGAAGCGGTTGATTTCTTTCTTCCATCGTTATAAGGTATATATCAATACAAACTGAACAGATTAATTATCATGTATATCTAGTCAATATTCTATCGATTAGTCCATATAGATACTGGATGTTGAAAAAATTTATCCTATTAAAAAATCTTTGTAGGAAGATATTCAACTAATGAAGAGTCTAAACACAGATGCCTTCAGACTGTCTATCGCGTGGTCAAGAATAATTCCTTGTGAGTTTATTTGCTTCGGACCGCATACACGCATATACTAATTTAGAGTTAACAAATTTGGTGTTTAATAATAGTATATGATTGATAGAATAATGAAACAAAACAATGTTTTCATCAGTTGGGAAGAAGAAGTACGGAGTGAATCGAGCTGGTGTGCAATTCTACCACGACCTCATCGATGAGCTCCTAAAAAATGGTTATTATACATTTTTTAACATATATACATAGACATTAATTAACAAAACAAAAATTAATCAATTACCCTTTTATTCTCTAACCAAAATTCTTTCACTATCTACTATTGTAAGTAGATATAATGCCATCCGTGACTCTTTTTCACTGGGACACTCCACAATATTTAGAATACGAATATGGCGGCTTCTTAAACGAAAGTATTGTGTAAGTTTTCTGTATATATATATATATATAGTATGACATGAGAGGTTTGATGTGAGATTCCTAAACATTAAGTATCTTTGAAAAATTGCAGGAAAGATTTCCGTGACTACGCTGAAATTATTTTCGAGGAATTTGGTCATAAAGTGAAACATTGGGTCACTCTCAACGACTACGAGCCATGGGTTTACGCTCACGCGGGTTATGACAATGGCAAGAAAGCTCCAGGGCGTTGCTCTCATTACGTTGATACAACTTGCATAGAAGGAAAATCAGGACATGAGACTTACATTGTCACTCATAACCTCCTTAATGCTCACGCAGAAGCCGTTGAGGCTTTCCGAAAATGCGAAAAGGTAAATGTGTATATAATTGAAAGAAAATGGGTGCTTGTATATACTCGTCCGTTATTATTTGTTTGATGTTTAAGATTTCTACAGACAAATTAAAAAATCATTTAATTTTTTGTTTTTCCAAAACAAAACAGGTTTTATCATAAATTCTTCAAAATGAAACAATGGAGGGAGTATATCATTTCATTTTAACGGAATTTGATTACTTTGTGTAGGCATGTGCAGCCTACAATAACCGGGGAATATCCAGAGATAATGAGAAAAGATCTTAGAGAAAGATTGCCTGAATTTACTGATGAGCAAAAAGCAAAATTGAAAAACTCGGCGGATTTCTTAGGGATCAACTACTATAGTGCGACGTTTTCAGACCATGTGGAGGAACCTGATGACTCTAAACCGACGTTTAGGCAAGATGCTCGTGTAAGCTGGAATGGTAAGATTTTCCTCTCCAAGAAAAAAACGATTGAGGCCAACAAATCAAAGGAAAATGGTTTATATTCGGTACTAATCAAAATCTATCTTCTTTTCAGGTACGAATAAGGATAAGCTCGCCATTGGTAGCAGGGTATGCACTATGCATTTAATTAGAGTACTAGCAATTTGAGATTATAATATTTGTTATAGTCAATATTCATCTAATATTTGCTAGAGCATATTACATGTTTTACATTTTTGTGTATGATGTAACACACTTCACCTTTGTTGTATTTCAGCATGACACTGCTGCAATGCCTATTTACTCAAGAGGTTTTAGAGAAATTCTGAAGCACGTCAAGGATACATACGGAAACCCGGAAGTTATAATCAAGGAAAATGGTAACTACTACTAGAGATTCTGTTATTATCGCTAACTTCTATTTTGTGTTCATTTTGTTTGAATATCGTACGTGATGCTCTTTTTAGGATATGGAGAATTTTTGAAGGAAGAAGATTCGGTTGAAGTTGGTACTAAAGATTATAATAGGATGTATTATCTTCAGAGGCATCTTTTGGCTATGTACGAAGCTATTTGGTAAGTCCTATTTTATTTTTATATGATAGAGTGGGAATTATATTGAAGAATCTAATAAAAACATTTGTGTAAAAAATCTGCAGCATCGACAAGGTGAATGTTACTGGATACTTTTTTTGGTCATTGGTGGATAACTTCGAGTGGGACAATGGTTATAAGAGCAGATTCGGACTCTATTACATCGATTACAAAAAGAACCTCAAACGTCATGAGAAAGAATCAGCCAAGTATTACAGAGAATTCCTCAGTCAAGGTGTTCGTCCATCTTTGATCAAGAGGGACGAGCTTTGAGCTACTACTAGTGTTGATGTTGTGTTTTGAGTTTGTGATTGACCAAGATTCATGAGGTCTTGGTTAATACTTAATAGTGTGTTTCTTCTCATTTCTCAGCGTCTTCATGATTTGACTATTTGTACAAGGCTTTGGTTCTAATAAAATTATCCTTAATGTTTTGGTCCCAATCGCAAACCGCAAAAGTTAAAAAACGGAATAGTCGTTCATCGCCCCTAAGCAACCGCCACCTTCAAAACGCCAAAAGAAGAAAGAAAGAAAAGCATTTCGAAATTGTGCACCATTTCTTTAGTTGTTTGATCAAATATCAACAGGAGAAGCATGGTGAATGCATATAAACCACTGCCCATCGATTCGTTCAAACACATTCGACACAAACTGTGCTCCCCAACTACTACTCTCTTTCGTCTTCACAAACTCCATACACGTTACATAACCTACTTCCCCTCGGACATGAACCTCAACATCTTTTAGCTCGATCTGTAACGGAAACTCATAGTTCATCCACACAAGCTCCCAGCTTTCCATCACGTAATCATACCCGGTTATACCTTTAGCTCCTGGATGGACACAGCACGGATTTCCAGATTTCGACCAAAGCGATTGCATCGCAGCTAAATCCCCGTTTCTGAAAGATTGGTAGAACCGAGCATTGGCTGATAAAACAGAGGCTTTGTTGTCTTCTTGAAGCTCTTTTATTTTATCCCGGATTTTAGCTGCATCCACGTAGTTTTCTTCTTGGATCGCAATCTCGAGATCTTGCTTCAACGTGTTCTCATCCACTGATACGCTTTCAACATCCGCCGTTTGGTTACTGTCTTCGCGTTTGACACAACAAGGCCTTATACGAGAGCCTACTTCAAATGGGCACAGTAAGTCGGTAACGTTAACAGAACCAAAGACTAAAGAAATGGGTTTTATCTAAAACTAGATCTTCTACTAGAGAAGATGCTCAAACTAAAATCGAATAGACCAAGAAGCTTGTAAGAGTAAAAGTACTCACACGGTTCTTTGTTTTGCAGCTTGAGATGACCTGACCCGAATGTAGTCCTGGCTGAAACCATGTTGCAATGAATGGGATAAGACTTAGGCAAGTGAAGCAGCCTAGTCGAACCACCAAACAAAGAAGTGATATCTACAGTGTTTGAAACCTATCAAAGACCAAAAGATTTAAAGCTGAGATTAGTAATGAGCAAATAGATTCAGATAACCACTAAACTGAAAACATCATCAAAAAGTGCTCAAAGTGAGAAATTGATGAGTAACAACAACAAGTTCGAAACTTGAACAAAACCCTTATAAACATTGCATCTCAGAGTAAAATTTCAAATACTTGTCTGATTCTAAAACACAAAGCTTATCGCAGATACAAATCATCCAATCTAATGGGAGCTTCAAAACGAGGAAGAAACTTAGACTTACACTGCATAAAAATCCAGACCCATGAAGCGCCATGGAAGAATGAATCGAAGAGATTTCGCGACTAGAAACCGGAAATTTTCACGATCAGGGTTTTGAATCAATCAACCAAAACGAAGAAGCTCAAGAGACTCCAGGATAAAATTAATGGGCCCTGTATTAAGGCCCAAGTTTCATAATAAATGCTCCATAAGATTAAATTTGTATTCAGGCCTACACTTATTACATTAGGCCCAATGATTTTCCCAACTTGACGGTAACACAAAATTTGGTGATGCTTGGTGTAGTAGGAATTTTACGTTTGTAATTTTTGGGGTATATAACTACTGGATGGTATGTGCGTGCTTATTGTTCTCGCTTTTATCGTTTTACCTTTGAGTTTGAAGTCTGGTCTCGTTTGATGGGTTGATGTTGAGGAGGTTGGTTCTGAGGCATTGTTACCTCTCTCAACTTGTTAAAGTTGTGCATCTCTTTAAGTTTGCTTCAAGCTGTATGAATTGATGGCGTTTGGTCAGATTTTCTTCTGAATAAAATTCGGATGTCGATTAGCTTAGACGATAAGTTCTTATAATCTGGATTGTCTTTTAGACAGTATGACCTTTGTCTCTTGTTATTGTCATAGTTTTGGTTAGTCGTGTTATGTCTCTTTTTGCTCAAAGGTTTTGTCTCTGGAATATGTGTTTTTCCGGTTTTGTATTTCATAAACGTATTTCACCCTTGTAACCCACCCTCGTTGGAGGTTTTTATTAATTAAATTTTAGACGGAAAAAAAAATATGTGTATGAAATATACAAAGGAACAAAATATTTCTCGTTGAATATGTAAGTCAATCATAGAATTTATTTTTAAAAGAGTGTCTAATAAAACATAGACTATGTAGTTTTTCGGTTACCTAACTTATTTCTAAATCAAATCTAGAATAGACCCATTTATTTATTTATGATTTTATATAAAATCACCTAAACGAGCGTCCCATTACAAACACATAAAACACTAGAGAGTTGTTTCTAGAGGGTCTTTTGTGCCAGTAATGAGCCAAATATGCCAAATCGATTTGACAACGAAATGTTCGTAAAAATACACTACGGATGATTTATTAATAAGTGGGCTATATGAATTTTAGCATTTTACAGCCAAAAACTCTAAAACTAAATTCATCTTAAAATTTTGTTTTCTAAAAAAATAAAAATCCGTAATGATTCATGCTGAAATGAGGAAATCAAATAGAACAAGCAAACTAAAAATTATTTTTAAAACATTACAAGATCATGTCGACATTTTTCTTATTTTAAAACACATAAATCGACGTTGATTTCTTCTAAACCATATAAAATACTTTTGTTAATCAACTAATTAAATTATGAAAAAACAAACATTCGCTAAAAAAAAAAGTTTAAAGTTTATTTCTTTTAAAAATATATATTATCTCTTCACGGAGGCGGGAGTTTTCACCATATTGCACTTCAAGGTGGAGAAAAAACAAGAAATAATCGCCGTCCTTGTACATCGCCGGCGATGGGATGCATTTGCTTCAAACCATGGCGAAAATCGCCGTCTCCATCGATTACATCCACCGTCATCGACGAGCCAAGTAAAACTCCGACTATAATTTCCGTTTCAATAAAATAAAAAACGATGATCAAGAAACTAAACCCTAGTCGTTTTTATCTATAGATAACAATGAAGAAGAAGATGAAGGAAGCACTTGTCCGATGTTCCGGGAATTCAGTTTAGAACAGCTGAAAGTCGCTACAGACGGATTCTCTTCCGGGAACATCGTATCGGAGCACAACGAGAGAGTTCCTAATATTGTTTACAAAGGAAAGCTCGACGACGGTAGATGTATCGCTGTGAAGCGGTTTCAGAGACTTTCTTGGCCTGATTCTTTCGAATTCATTGTTCGTCTCAAATTAGTCCTTTGTTTTGATAAAAAAAAAAAAAAAATTTTGATAACTCCTTTGTTTTGATTATTGCAATTAAAATCTCTAGATTCTTCTCTGTTTGATTTAGTCTTCAAGCATTTTGCATAATAATTGAGTGATTGTTCATCTTCAATTTTCATGTTTTTGATTAGTTTCTGAATTCTGATTTAACTCGTTCTTATTTGACTTGATTGGTTAATGTTACCTTGAATGTGGCAATGTTCTTAGATTCTGATTTGTTTGCACATACAAATTCTGACTTGGTAAAGATTTGAATGTGGCAGAGAAGAATTTCTTGAATGTGGCATTGTTTTTTTTCAGGAAGAAGCACGAGCTGTGGGGAGGTGTAGGAGTGAAGATATGGCTAATTTGATCGGTTGTTGTTCAG
Source organism: Arabis alpina (assembly GCA_900128785.1). Taxonomy (NCBI): domain Eukaryota; kingdom Viridiplantae; phylum Streptophyta; class Magnoliopsida; order Brassicales; family Brassicaceae; genus Arabis; species Arabis alpina. The sequence goes on along the minus strand of LT669790.1, from coordinate 4,676,147 downwards.
AAGGTCACGAGAGGCTTCTTGTTGCGGAATACATGCCTAATGGAACACTTGCAAAGCATCTCTTTCACTGTGAGAGTCAACTTTATTCAACTCATGCCTCTCATCTCCTGAGCTATTAGATTTACCATTGGGGATATTCATTTGTGTGTCTTGAGTTGTTGCATTGTAAAAATGGTTTTCAGGGGAGAAACGACCGATGAAATGGGAAATGAGGTTGAGGGTTGCGTTACATACTGCGACAGCCTTGGAGTATTGTAATGATAGGGGAATAGATTTGTACCATGATCTCAACACCTACAGAATATTGTTTGATAAGGTTTTAAAAACTTCTCTTTCAAACAAACTCATTTGCGGTTTGATAACCGTAATCATGATCATTAGTTTCTTACATAAGTGTTTTTGAATAGGTTGGGAATCCGAGGCTGTCTTGTTTCGGTCTCATGAAGTGTAGCCGAGAGGGGAAGAGTTACAGTACAAATTTGGCATTTGCTCCTCCTGAATATCTGCGTATAGGTATGTGTTTTGTATTGCATTCTATAATTATCATCTGACCACTCTTCTCAAGAGAAAACTTATGAACTTCTTCAGCTGAAATACTCATAACTTCTATCCATAATTTTGCTAGGTACTGTGATACCGGAGAGTGTCACATTTAGCTTTGGCACCTTGTTGCTGGATCTTATGAGCGGCAGACATATTCCACCAAACCATGTAACTTTCTTCTCATAAAGCAAAATGTGTGTTAGTCCTCAAGGTGTCAAATGTCAATCTTTAGAAGTGAATCGGTTCTTTCTTAAGTAGACTGTGATCCTGAGGCATGATTTTTTTAGTTTTAGTAATTTTCTTGAGTAGTTTCATTGATTTTAGCTTATCTGCCATTCCAGGCACTTGATCTGTTCCGTGGCAAAAACTATTTGGTGCTAATGGATTCTGCTCTGGATGGTCAATTTTCTGATGAGGATCGAACAGAACTAATCCACCTAGCTTCCCGCTGTTTGCGGCCTGAACCAGAAGAGAGGCCGAGCATAAAGTTTCTTATGTCGGCTCTTTCTAGACTTGAGAAACAAGCTGAGTTATGGCCCGAAGTCAATGGAGAAAACATCCCTGTAAGTCCTGACCTCATTTAATTCTTCCAAGGATTCAGGTTTTGCAAAATTTCTTTATGTATTCATGGGACTTAATAATGACAGACTCCATCACACACTAAACCTGAAACAAAGCAGCCATTACGCTTGACCTCATTTGGAGAAGCGTGTTGGAGAGTGGATTTAAGTGGCGTACACGAAATGCTTGAGAAACTCGGGTATGGAGAGGATGATGTAGTGGTCACAAACGAGGTATATATGTTAGTGAGAAACATAATATCTTGATACAACTCAATTTCTCATTCTGAGACTCAATATTGCAGTTCTCATTCCAAATGTGGACGGGTCAAATGCAAGAGAATATGGATTACAAGAAGCATGGAGATGCCGCATTTCGTGCTAAGGATTTTGAAACCGCAATCGAATTCTACACAGAGGTATCATTTTCAATCATCAAGTACAAACCTTCTGTTTATTGTCCTGCAAAAGATACATTACCATAAATATATGAATTTCTTTTTATGGACAGTTCATGAATGGAGCTCCAGTGGTATCACCAACAGTATTAACTAGACGGTGTCTCTGTTACCTAATGAGTGATATGTTCCGTGAGGCTCTAAGCGATGCGATGCAAGCTCAGGTCGCGTCGCCAGAGTCTTCAATTGCTCTCTACTTACAAGCAGCTTGTCTCTTAAAGCTGGGGATGGAGACTGAAGCTAAAGAAGCACTTAGACATGGCTCTTCTCTCAAAGCTTTTTAGCGTTACAACAACAAAAACAAAGCCAGATTTGTACAGCTTCTTTCTCTGCATACGTTTAGAAAATGTTAATAACATACATAGCACATATACATGTTTGCTTCTTTGAGTTCCCTTTGAGAGAATCTTGGTTTGTCATCAGATTTTTGTGTGTTGAAACCGAATTTTCTTGCCGATTTGCATTGATCTTACCTGGATTTTGGATTTGTTTATCACAAGTTCACACTAATTGGTATTGGTATGATATTAATCATCATTGTGGGATTGTTGTGAAGGCATATGTTACACTAAGTGAAACAACCATCATGATGGAAGTTAAGACACTGGTCACTACTCGATTTCAAAACTAAAGAAACTATTTCTACTCAATTACATCACAACTTCGATTACAAGTAAAACTCAAGCTCTCTGAGATCAAGAGATTAAAAAAAAAAGAGTAAAGAAATCTCAAATTAAAGAAGAAAAATCTCAGGGACTCTGTTTCTGTTCTACTATTTTTTTTATGTGGAGAGAACATTGGGTATGTTCTTTCCTTGTTCAGATACAAGATAACGATCTCGATGTCCTCTTGAGCCTTGAGGTCTTAACCAACCAGCTGCTTCTTCCATCGCTCGCACGCTACTGCTCTCTAAACCGCTTCTCATCCAAGCGAGCCTGCTTATATCCGTTGCTATAGCAGCTAGTTCGTAACTCGGAAACGTTGGTGGGTCTAAGTAATCCACAAACTCTGGACCCAACAATGAGTTTTGCTGAAAAATGCTGACGGGATTGTTGCTACAACAACCACGTCCACAAATTTGAGGCACAAACCGTTCGCTGTAAGCTCCTTCAAGCAATCTAAGCATTGCTGCGTCTTGTTTAGATGAAGAGGAATACCCTTCCATGTGATTGTTAAGATTAAAAGAACTGAGCCTAGCTACCGGGCGGAAAAGCGTTGGAGGATCATTAACTTCTTCCCGGCTAGAAATGCCTTCTCCGTTTGATTTCTCTTCGCATTGCTCTTCAGACATTTCCATGGAAGTAGCTTCTTTTCCTTCTGATGATACAAGTGGCGTACTTACATGGCCACCACCATCTGAAGATAAAGTTTCTTCCGATGAGGCTGTATTCGTTGTGGCCATTTCAAAGTCAGTGAATCGGCGTCTAAGAGTGGAGTTCCAGTGATTCTTGATATTATTATCTGTTCTTCCTGGAAGCAGCTTGGCGATTATAGCCCATTTGTTTCCATGGATAGCATGTGCTGCAATAATAGCTTGATCCTCTACCTCTTCATAAAACCAACCAAACAACAACAACAACAAAGAGCCTCATTTAGTGTTACTGATCAAATGCTATTGGACCAAAGACTAATGATATGATTTGGGATCAAAATTCACAAAAATCTGAAATTTTCAAAACACAGAATTTAAAGTCTAGTCCTTTTCTAGTTTTTTTCAGTTTACATTGAAGTTGATTACTGATTTCACAATTCAATTCAACAATCTTTGGTTGGTCAGTTTCTCAAAGAACATCATAATAAGCAGAACCCTAGATTACTCAATTCACCATGATTGATTCAAGAGAGAAGAAAATCACACAAAAACCAAATCCCAAATTGCAAAATCAAAAGACATACCAGTAAAGGAGTTCCTTTTAACAGATGGATCGAGCTGATTACACCACCGAAGACGACAAGACTTCCCTGATCGACCAGGAATACTCCTCGCTATCAAACTCCAATTCCTCGCTCCAAATTTCTCAACAAGCTTTGCCAACACTTCATCTTCCTCCGGCGACCACGGTCCTTTAACTCTCTCTTTACCATCGCCGCCGTATCCTCCGCCATCTCCGACCATCGTCGCCGATTCTTCAACCTCACCAAAACCCATCTCTGATTCCATCGTCTCCGATCGTTTTCCGATCTCCTCCATAAGCTTTTTTTTACCTACCGGACTTAACTGTAAAAAGTGTTTTGGTCTCTCGTTGAGGTCGCGTGAAGACACGCTCCTTCTGTCTCTCTAGATTTCGTAGGGTGTTTCGGGATCTTTTTTATTTTTTTATTATGACGATTTTGCCCTTGTGATTGACATTTATCATATTACCCTTGCTTCTGATTCTATGTCTTATCTTCTTCGAAAGCTTTTTTGGGGGAGGTTTTAGTAAATCATTTTAAACGGAAGTTGATGATGACTTTTTTCTATGGCGGGAAATTTTATTAGCGGGACTCTTAAGTGAAATTGGGCCTTTATAAGCCCATTTTATAACGAAATTCGGCCTGATAAAGATCCAAGCGATACAGTTTTTCTTCTTTGAATTCGGGAACTTTTCAAGTTTTGTTGGTTACTAATCATATTCTACTGTATGAAATGATGAAACTATTATATAAATGAAAAGGAAATTGTGTAAAGATTGATGGATAATTAATATATCATGGTTTTTACCGGTTTTCGACCGTGATATAAGTCCTTTTATCGAGTCTTTTCGTTGTATTTCGAGTCTTTTTAGTGTCTTAACAGGTTATTGCACGTGAGGAGCTTATATGGTGAATACGGTGCATTTTGGAACGTAAACAAGGTTGGAGCCGGATTTTGCAAGAAAAGAAGCTGATATGAAGCAGCCTGTCGATCGACAGCACCAAGAAGGACGATCGATCGACAGCTACATTGAAGCCTGTCGATCGACATACACATAGACGATCGATCGACAGGCCAGCGCAGAAACTGACCTTAATACGTTTTAAAGAAGGAAATTCGCCAGTTAATGGGCCGAAAGCAGCAATAGACCGTCATAGAAGCCCACCACGAGTTTTACCTCTATAAATAGTTTATTTTAGGTTTTTAGATGAGGATAAGGTAGATTTTACTTAACAAAGTTTAGAGAGAGATTTTTAGGGTTTTTAGGGAGACAAGTTTACTTCATTACTTTGAGATTCTTCGAACCCTATTGTTCTTATTCTTATTCTCTTTCTTTATGCATTATTATTCAGCTATGATTTGCTTTGCTGCCATGTCTGAGTAGTTTGCTTGTTAGGTTTAGGGTAGTTCGAATGGAATGATGATGAATTGTTAGGGTAAACTCACTTGTTATGATTATCTGTTAGGTTCTTCACCTAGATTGCTTTAACTCTGGTTTAGGATTCGCGACCCTGAATTTGGATATCTTAGGTTGATAGATTGACACGAAAGTGTAATTGATTAGCCAGAACTAGATCTTAGGTGAGCAAAATTACTTATTCGCAAAGAAATTTGGTTTAGGGATTTTGTGAACAAATTGGACTTGAATTTAATGCTTGTTTAAATTGATTGAATTCGCAAAGAAATTTGGTTTTCTAGGGTTTAGACATAGTTAGTTTTCGCAACGACAGTTGGTTAATTATACATTAGTGTTCCAAGTTCTAGAACGGTTCTTAATTAAATCCTGATTTTGTTTAACCTGCAATTCTGATTCATCCTGAGAATTACCCAAAAGATTAACTCTTTGTTTAATTGAATTTGAAATCAACCAACTTTCCTGTTACCAATTGAATTTGCTATTTATTTCATATTATTTTACTTAGCCGAATTTGAAGTCAATATTCTTATCGTTTGATTTGACTCCCAGTGATTCGACCCCTACTACGACGACCTCTTAATTTGAGAGAGTAGCTCAGGGTACTTTGAGCTCTACCCTATATTGGATTTCCCATATATCTTTTACAAAATGGTTGGCAAAAAGAAAAATTGAGCCATTTTATACTTATGGTTTAAAATCGTTTTAACTTTTTTTATCGAAAATAATTAAAAACAAAAGAATGTCGCTTTATTTTACTTTTATAACATGGGTAATTTAGATCGAAGTCTACTGATTTTCATATGAGTGTAGTTGTGGATCAGTCCGTTTATTGTGTTTTTATTTTTTAATGATATGATGATATTATTTTGATTGGTTAAAGGGATGTGAAAGAGTTCTGAATAGTATTCTATATATGAAATATTCTTTATCAAAACAAATTTTGAGATGGTTACTATTTGTAATTGTAGGAAATGTTGTTGTGCTTATTTGTCTTTTTGCAAAAATTTCAATGTTTCAAGAGGATTGATGTTAGGTCTGATGAAAATATTACATTGCGTTTTCGTCGAGCACTCTTTGACCAACTGATTATTAACACCGAAATTTCATTAGAAGTTGTATTCAAGATCTTGCAGTTAATCGTTTTAAAAAGGTATTGCTTTGTGTATAAAATTTCAGAAGTCAATGATAATCTAGCCGCGTGTAATTAGATGACGAAGTTGATAAAGAAATAGCTTTAAGCAATGCTTGGACATACAAGAAACATTCAAATTATTATGATCGAGAGCGACCTTTGCCTGATAACAAATCTTATTAAGATCTCATAAAATTAGCCTTTTTCAAATTATGGTGAGAACTTGCTATTTACGATGCATTATACATCATGTATAAGATATTATCAACATAGAATTTAACTGACATACTTATAACGTATCTCTATACAATGATCTAACAAATAATGACCTCGTAAAAGAATGATTAACTTGAGCAACTAGATCAACTGGACAAAGTTGTCGCATGATGCCCCCAAAAAAAAATGGATAGTAAAAGTTAATTAATGTATAGTTTATAATATACAGATATGATCGTTGACAAGAAGAAGATCACAGAGATTTGATCTACAAACAAAAATATAACACGTTCTCGAAGGTATTGTAATTTGTAAAGTTGACTAAGATGCTTCCAATTTTCAAATTCATGAATACACGGTACGTACCAAATTCTTCATTTCTATAATAAATAAATATGGATAAGTAGAAAAATTAGCATCACACTGTGAAAAAATATTTTATGACTTTGATGATCAATAGGTGAAAGAATAATTCCACGATATTACAACTGTCATATGATTTTGAGATACAAAATCGGTTGGCCTGTGTCTGAAGTGCGTCGCATGTATTGTTTTTTGCATTTAAATAAATCTAAAGCAATTTTTGGATTCGTTGGTTTCTTTATTTTATCTGATTTGATCAACTTTTAAATATACAATTTCATATGATTCTTGGACATCTTTTTGTTACTTAATTTTAAAATCCAATATCAACGAAAAAAATAAGACAATTATCTTCTTCTTTTTTTTTAGAAAGATAAGACAATAACTTAATATTTACAAAAAAACCGAAAAATACATTTTTTTCTTGAATTCACTTCCTACTGTTTTGGGAAAGACTTTGCGGATTCAAAGTGTTCAAACTCAACAGAAATACGTCGCTAAAATTGTGGTTGTTACTTAGATATCAAATTAGATAAGCATCTAGCTGTCTATATTAGACTTGTAAAGTTGTAATGTGAATTATATTGAATTGAGATTGTTTGTTTAGAGAAGCAAGAATTAGATGACTTTTGTTATTTAAAAAACCAAATTATAAACCGACTAATCATCTGTAAGAAATTTAGACAACGACGTCTCTACTAACAGATTGAAGAATGCCAATAGGCTTAGCTTCGCTAGCCAAATATATTTCAATATACACAAAAGCACATGCACACACACGTAGACAAGTATATAATACAGGTATGCCTATACACACACCTAGCTAATTGATTATGCTAGAGAATAGTGGTCGATTTACATCAAGCCATCAACTCACATCTTTACCATTTTAAATTTCACTAGTTTTCGATTATGTAAAATATTATAAACACATACTTAAGAGAACTTACAGTATAACGAAGAGTTGATTATAGAACTTATTTTTTAAGTTTACACATTTGAGCTAGTATTAGTGAATTGTTTATGCATGGTCTTTTTAAGTTTATATGTATGTTAATATAGATCGTATTTTTTAGGTTACTATTCTTCTATATATCGTCATGTTCTAGCTATTATCTCAACAAAATAAATGATAAACTATTAAAATGAAAACCATCAAAATTAATGATGTCGCTAGCTGTGGTGGTAGTTTTGGATAAATCGAGTTTAGGTGGCCAAGGTTCGGAACTAGTATTTGACTCTTTGTTTTACTTTGATAAAAAGGAAACTCCATTATACAAATATAAATATTGAAGTCAAGAAACGCATTTTGAATATAGATATATTATGAGAACCATGAAATCATATACTTGTATATTCAAACCATTCTCTTAGGCAGCCATAATTAAAATCAAATGGTTGCTTCTTCGTAAGATACCATTTTACATTCTATAAATTAAGTAGAACCACAATCCTCTTTGCTTGAAAATCTCCATAACACATTTCTCTTTTTGTGCTCTATCTCTCTCTCTCTCTCTCATCTTTCTCTCTCAAGAGATGGAGGGTATTAGGGTTTCTCTTGCTTGCGCTCTACTTGTTTTTGCAGTCTCTTCAATAGCTTCTGCCTCCATTCTCGAACACACCTTCAACGTAACCATACCTTCTTCCTCGATATGTTTCTATTGTTGCATGTATTTTATCAAGAACTAAACTTATCGTATTTATATAGACGGTCATTTTCATTTTGTATCGGTTCATAACTTATAACAGGATTCTTATTTGAAAATAGACCAAATTCATGATTTGTCATATCTTGCGAGTTTATTTTACCACTAGTGATGATCAATAAGTGCGGTCGCTAACGACGTGAGGAAAACTTGGATTTTGCCAGGTACAAAACTTAACGGTGTCCCGGTTGTGCAAACGGCAAGTGATAACGGTGATTAATGGAAGCCTGCCTGGACCAACGTTACGCGTCAGGGAGGGTGACTCGCTCGTTATTCACGTGATTAACAATTCCCCTCACAACATCACAATTCATTGGTACGTACTTAGTTAATTAATGGACTAATCAACGTCGTCTTAAATTAGTTATTCCTTAAATAATGGATGATTTCGTTTTGGTGTTTTGACTTTACTATACGTACGTTAGCCTTTCACAGTCTCTTAGTTGTTTCCCTTTTCACATAGAATACTCCATTGTCTTTTTCCGTATAGAAAATATAGCTAGAAAACTTTTAATTAGTCTTTTGCTTAATGAATGATTCTTAACGCAATTTTATATGTTTGGTTAGATTATGTTATATTCAGTTTCACCAAACGTATTTGTATATAGAATAAAGTGAAATCAAATCATTCAACACACACACAAAAACACAATCCAAATCTAATTTAATAACTCCGATTTTGTTGCTTACGTTAGGGTATCATAAGCCCAAAACAAAATTGACCAACCATACTTGAAGCTTCAAATCCTACTGCAAAATCATTATTTACTCAGTTAATCAACTCCCGAACAAGTTAAAACTATATATATTTAAATACAAGTCATTATTAATCAGCGAACATGATGTTAAAATAAATGAATATCTAAATATTGTGTATTGACGTAGGCACGGGATCTTCCATAAACTAACGATTTGGGCAGATGGCCCGAGTATGGTCACGCAGTGCCCAATCCGGCCAGGCCATAGATACGCTTACAGGTTCAACATCACCGGCCAAGAAGGTACCTTGTGGTGGCACGCACACGCGTCTTTCCTACGAGCCACCGTGTACGGTGCTCTCGTAATCCGCCCTAAATCCGGCCACTCTTATCCGTTTCCCAAACCCCACAAAGAAGTTCCCATCTTATTCGGTACGTCCCAACTCAATACGTATATCATTATTTCATGTGTCACGTTGCTAACAATTATTAGCTAACAATTAAATACGTATAGTCACAGTTTCTTACTACTAATCATTAGTTTACAATTTTTTTGTTGAATTGATAGATAATATTTAAATAGCTGATCGAACTCGCACGTTAGTATAGTCTAGTTGGTGAATGACGCAAAGGATGTTGGTCCTTGCCTTTTAATATTGAAACTTCTATATACTCCAGGCTATTGGTCAAAAGTCTTCTATATCTTTTTAAAATATTAGAAAGATATAGTAATAATTAACATTTTAATTGTGTATTATTATTTATTAAACAGGTGAATGGTGGAACACCGATGTAGTAGCGTTAGAGGAGGCAGCAATCGCCACCGGAGTTCCTCCAAACAATTCCGACGCTTATACGATCAATGGTCTACCCGGAAACTTGTATCCATGCTCCAAAGACAGTAAGTGATCATAAGAAAACTAAACAAAAAATATACAATTACAGTCACTAAACTAACGAAGGACTTCACTACAAGAAAATGTCAATATTGTTACAACTTTTTTGGTCACAATGCATGAATATTTCGTCACAAATTTGTTATTGTGACCAAAGTGATACGAAAAAAAAAAAAAGTGATACGAATTCTAAAACGTCACAATAGAATGGTCACAAATCCATTTAAGTCTCAAAAAGGTCACAAAGTTTCGTGACGATTAACATCAGTAACAAATTTGTCACAAACTGTGACAAAAAAATTGTCACTTTTTTGTCCCAAATTGTTACTAAATTATAGTCATCGAACTGTCACAAATTGTTACTGGAAATAATGTCACAGTTTGTCACAGTTAGCGACTGAGTTATAGTCACAAAAGTGTCACTATTTGTTTTTATTTGTGACGTTTTCATAGATGATTGTGACGATCATTGTGTCTTTTTACCATTGAAATTTAGTTACAATTATTTTCAAAATGTTTTATTATTTGTAATAACCACCATCATATTTTAAAAAACTAAAAATAAATGTTAATACTCAATCATCATGGATGATTCAGATGACAATCATCGATGATTTGTGACTTTATTTCCATATGATCTTTTAATCAAGTATATATCTTATTTACTATACAAATAATACACTAATATAGTCTCAAACTCTTAGTTGATTTTGCAAATTAATCTCTCTTTTTTTTTATGAATTTTAAATAGGAATGTTTAACCTAGACGTGGTGAAAGGAAAGCTATACTTACTTCGCATCATCAATGCAGCAATGAACATACCAATGTTTTTCAAGATAGCCAATCACAAGCTCACAGTTGTAGCCGCCGACGCAGTCTACACCGAACCTTACGTCACCGACATCATAACCATCGCACCAGGCCAAACCGTCGACGCACTCCTCCACGCCGATCAATCCATCGGCTCATCTTACTACATGGCGGCTCATCCTTACGCAAGCGCACCCGCCGTTCCATTCCCCAACACCACCACAAGAGGCGTCGTCCGTTACAGCGGCACGTCGACTTCACAGCGCGTGTTGATGCCTACACTACCTTCCTTCTTCGACACTCCAACCGCTCACAAATTCTACACGAACTTAACCAGCTTAGTCGGTGGACCACACTTTGTCCCGGTCCCTCGCCACGTGGACGAAGAGATGTTCGTAACCATCGGGCTCGCGCTCGAGGCATGTCCGGATAACACAACGTGTTCGAAATTCTCAGCTTCCATGAATAACCACTCTTTTGTCTTACCGAAAAAGTTGTCTATACTGGAAGCGGTTTTTAACAACGTTAACGGGATATTCACGAAGGATTTTCCAGACCAGCCTCCGGTTAAGTTTGATTACACGAACCCGAACCTAACACAAACGAACCCGGAACTTTTGTTTGCTCAAAAGACAACGAGTGCTAAGGTTTTGAAGTTTAATGCGACCGTGGAGTTGGTGTTGCAAAACCATGCGCTTATTGCGGCTGAGAGTCATCCTATGCATCTACATGGATTTAATTTCCATGTTTTGGCTCAAGGGTTTGGTAATTATGACCCGAGTCGTGACCGGAGCAAGTTTAATTTCGTTAACCCGCAGTTTCGTAATACATTGGCTGTGCCTGTTGGTGGTTGGGCCGTGACTCGTTTCACAGCTGATAATCCAGGTAAACATTTCAGTAAGACATGGTTAAGTAGATTACAAGCTTATTTTGTTAATGCATGAAACTTAACCTTTTGGACACATTGTTTTAGGTGCGTGGATTATGCATTGTCATATCGATGTTCACTTACCATTCGGCTTAGGAATGATATTTGTGGTCGAGAACGGACCGACGAAGTCGACCACCTTGCCACCTCCACCATCAGATCTTCCAAAATGTTAAGCAATATTTATACATGTCCATTTTTCTTCCTCAAAACAATTGAGGAAGATTATTTAGAGTACAAAAAATACAAAATTTGTCTCAAACTAATTAAGATTTGTTTGATTTGTTCTCTCGTATTTATTTTGATGTATGTAATAGATAATTCAAAATTTTAAATTCCATTTGTATGTAGTCCATTCATATGATGTTACCAATTATTGTGTGTAATGTGGGTAAAGTGTGATTTATACTATTGTTGATTTCTTTTCTTTATCTTTTTCAATCAAAGCAAATCAAACCAGAAAAAAAAAACCAAACCAAAAATTGTACCCCGGTTTAAATTCATACCGTTGTTACCAAAACATTATCCATAAAAAAAAATCAGAATATACAAACTGAGAAATTTATCAAAGTGAGAATTTTTCTGGGAAAATGATGAAGCTGCAAGGAGGACTTCTCCAGTGGAGTCATAGCAGCTTAATCCCATCGATTAACTTAACAATTAGGTCAACCAATTTCTCTATCTCCGCCTGTGTCGTCGAGCAGAACCACCAGCTCACGGCGAAGGAGAGGCGACAGCTCCGGAACGAGCGACGAGAGAGCAAATCGGGATACAGTTGGCGAGAAGAAGTCGAGGAACGTTTGATTAAGAAACCTAAGAAACGGTATGCTACGTGGACTGAGGAATTGAATCTTGATACTTTAGCTGAGTCGGGTCCGCAATGGTGGGTCGTTAGGGTTTCGAGACTTCGTGGTCAGGAAACTGCTCAAATCTTAGCTCGTGCTTTAGCTCGTCAATTCCCTGCAATGGAATTCACGGTAATTTCAATTACAAGATTTTGGGTTATATGTATATGAGAAAATTGATTGTGTATGTGAAAAGTTTGCTTAAAAATCGAAACTTTCATGAAATTGAATTTATTGTTATTTCTTTACTGGATTTTGTGTTATTGTACGATCTTGAGGTTTGATTTTGACAATGAGGGAGAGAATTGTTGAGTAAATCTCTGAGCTTTGTTTTGAAAATGGATTATGCATAGAGGAGAATGAGAAAGTTCAATGTTTGATTTTGAAATTTGTTTACCAGGTTTATGCTCCTGCTGTTCAGGTGAAGAGAAAGCTAAAGAACGGTACATTATCTATTAAACCGAAACCTGTGTTTCCGGGTTGCATTTTCATTAGATGTATATTGAACAAAGAGGTACATGATTCCATAAGAGAAGTTGATGGAGTTGGAGGTTTCATAGGTTCAAAAGTTGGAAACACGTGAGTCTTCTCACTCTCACTCTCACTTTCACTCTAGTCTGTGTATATAGCTCTGTGAATTGATGTTGTATCCTGCATTTTGCAGGAAGAGACAGATTAATAAACCGAGACCAGTAGACGATAGTGACTTAGAAGCCATTTTCAAACAAGCGAAAGAAGCACAAGAGAAAGCTGATAGTGAGTTTGAGGAAGTACAAAAAGCTGAAGAAGAAGCGAGTTTAGCCTCACAGAAACTTCTTGCATCTAATACAGATGTTATCGAGACTGTAGTAGAAACTAAACCGAAAAGAGCCCCGAGAAAAGCTAGTATTGCTACTGAAACAAAGGATCCAAAGGTGAAGAAGAAGAAACTTGCAGCTGGTTCCACAGTTCGAGTTGTATCAGGAACATTCGCGGAATTCGTAGGCAATTTAAAGAAACTGAACCGAAAAACCGCAAAGGTATTAAACTCTCATTTTAGCTCAGTATGTGAATAAGAAAAGCTGATTAATTTGCACAAAATGTGTTTGTTTAGTTAAACATCTATTGTTGTAATGTTGCAGGCAACAGTGGGATTTACTTTGTTTGGGAAGGAGACTCTAGTCGAAATTGACATCAATGAACTTATCCCTGAAATTCAATCTTAAAAACATTGTTCACAAAATGTGATTTTTTATGGTTTGGAAATAAAAATGCATTACTTCTCCACTTGTTCTAAATTTTGCATACTGACACAACGACGCCGTTTTACATCTTCCTTGGAAAGGATAAAAGCGACCAGCAAACTCAAACATCTTGCCGTTTCAATTTTTAAAAATCAGAACGCGTGTTGTTTGCAATTCCGAACTTGGGCTAAATTTTCAACAAAAGCCCAGTATAATCAAACTAAACAAGAACCGTCAGATCAGCATTTAACAAGCAAATACGAACCGTTAGATTTAGATCACTAAAAAAAACCCTAGATTCCATTTATCATCTACTATATAATGCCTAAAACCAAAACCCTAGTTTCTTTTCTCTCCGTCGCACTCTTTTTAGACGCAGGACATTTTGAGTCTCTCTTATCTTGTGAGCAACAATGGTGAAGGCAACGAAAGCGGAGAAGAAGATCGCTTACGACGCGAAGCTATGCCAGCTTGTAGACGAATACACTCAGATCTTAGTCGTTGCGGCGGACAACGTCGGATCGACTCAGTTACAGAGTATCAGGAAAGGTCTTCGTGGAGACTCCGTCGTGCTTATGGGAAAGAACACTATGATGAAGCGTTCGGTTAGGATTCACTCTGAGAGCACCGGAAACACTGGAATCCTTAATCTGCTTCCTCTCCTTCAGGTTGATTTCTCATTTCTTCGAAAATGTTTTGAGATTTTGTTGGTGGTTTTGTGTGTAGGAGAGTTTGGATTCTGATACTGTTTGTGTTTAGGGAAATGTTGGTTTGATTTTCACCAAGGGTGATCTTAAGGAAGTGAGCGAGGAGGTTGCTAAGTACAAGGTTTGTTTCGTTTCCCAAATCTGATTAGCAAATGTTTGGTTGCATATTGATGTTGAAATGAATGATTTCTTACTAGCATTTATGTTGTTCTGAATCTATAACACTGTTCTGAATCGCCTGTGTAGCTTAGAGTTATACAGTTTTCTTCATTAACTTGAGTAGTGGATTGTGTAACTATTTGATGCTTTCTCCATGTGATTGGATTGATATGGAAGTCTCTGATAACATGTACATGAACAGATTAATTGATGTTGTTCTTTTCATCGAATCTGATTAGCAAATGTTTAATAATAGGTTTTTGTTGTATCTAATGTGGAAATGAATGATTACTAACTTACATTTCTGTTGAAATTAGTTTTGTTTCTCATATAGCTGATCCATAACACTGTTCTGAAACGTCTGTGTAGCTTAGAGTTTTACTGTTTTATGTATTATCTTAAGTAGTGGATTGTGTGACTATTTGATGCTTTGTCAATGTGATTGGAATGAATTGGAAGTGTCTAATTGCATGTACAAACATGAACAGGTTGGTGCTCCTGCTCGTGTGGGTTTGGTTGCCCCAATTGATGTTGTTGTCCAGCCTGGAAACACTGGTCTCGACCCATCCCAGACATCTTTCTTCCAGGTCTGATTAATCATGCATTTTAATACTTAACTATTTTCTGTTATGATGCGAAATTTGAAGTTACTGAGACATTTATCTGTGTTTGAATTGTTTAGGTTCTTAACATCCCAACTAAGATTAACAAGGGTACAGTCGAAATCATCACCCCTGTTGAGCTAATCAAGCAAGGTGACAAGGTGGGTTCTTCTGAAGCTGCCCTTCTAGCCAAGCTCGGGATCAGGCCGTTCTCATATGGTCTTGTTGTCCAGTCGGTTTACGACAATGGCTCTGTCTTCAACCCAGATGTTCTTAACCTTACAGAAGATGCCCTCGTTGAGAAGTTTGCTGTTGGTATCTCCATGGTCACTTCCTTGGCTCTAGCCATCTCTTACCCTACCCTTGCTTCTGCACCGCACATGTTCATCAATGCCTACAAGAATGCACTAGCTATCTCTGTTGCCACTGAGTATACTTTCCCTCAAGCAGAGCAAGTCAAGGAGTTCTTGAAGGTTAGTCACTAAACTGTACTCTACTTATTTTGTTTAAGTTGAAGTATTGTTGTGGTTGACGTTAACTCTCGTGTGTACTCGCAGGATCCTAGTAAGTTTGTTGCTGCTGTAGCTGCTGTGTCTGCGGATGCCGGTGGTGCTGCTCCAGCTGGAGCTGCCAAGGTTGAGGAGAAGAAACAAGAGGTTGAAGAGTCGGACGAAGAAGACTATGGTGGTTTCGATATGTTCGGTGAGGAATAGATATAATCTATCAAGGTTACCTTTTTGTCTATGCTATAAAAGTTGCTTCCTTTGTAGTATGATGATTTCAGTTTTCATGATTTTGGCCACTCCAGATTTTTATGCTATTGTCGTTTTAGTTTGGAAAGATATCGTTTCTCGAGTTACTTTGTTATTTTCTTTAGTCTTCTTCACTATATTTAATACAATATCTTCAATATTAAGTAATATTTATTCAGTATTTATGATGTTTCGATCTAATGCCACCGTTGAGAATGATTAGATCAGTATAGTCTTCACCAGAGTCTAAAGATATGTACTTTTAATTATGTCACAACACTTGTCCAAGTATGATAAGAAGCAATTTCTTTTCTGGAAAATCCTAATTATCTTCATGTAATGGCACATATGAAAAGCAAGTTCTTTTCTGCAAAATCCTAATTATCTTGTTAACCTTTTCAATCAGACGTTGCATTTTGCATTTGTCAATTACATTTGTTGTGAAATCAGACATCTTGTGGGAATTGCATCATTTTGCTATTGTTCAATTAAATGGTTTGTGAATCTGCTTTTGTGTATCTACTATCTGTTTCAAAGTGGATTACTAATCTCCATGATAAGTGCATAAGTTGATTCAATTTTATGCATATAAATAGAGTGCTTATCTTGTTATATATTCATAATAAGGGAGAATTAGCTGAATAATAGGATTTAGGGAAAATATTAAGTATGTAACATCACGTGAATTCTATTTTGGTCACTAACAGTGAGAAAAAATTCTTTGACGCTTTTACCCCTATTCAATTGTGCTAAATTTATGCAGAAAAAAATAAAATCTGGGAAACTAAATCTGTAAAAATCAACCACGGCTAAAAGTTAATTTATTTGGACGATCGTTTTGGGTATTGATTGAGATTTCTTTAATTTATTTTGATCTAATATTAGCGAGATATTTTGAAGTTGATTGATAGTGGATGAAAGGTTTGGAGATTGATTCACAAAATCAAAATTAATTTTGTGATTTTGATTTTGTGAATTAATTCGCGAGATTGCTATAAAAGGAGCCGTAACAATGTTGGTTGGGCATCGCAAATCGTTTTCAAGAAAAGCTTTGAAGAACTCTTTCAACATTTGCAATGGTGACGAACGTGGTGAAGGAGATTGGCAGTGGATCGAAGAAAATTAAAGAGGTAACTGTAGTCCACTATTCTGACGATTTGTGTAATAGTTAACTATTATTGTGTTGGTGAGATAGTCAACTATTGGTGCAGGTGAGAAAGGGGATAGAGAAAGGGCGCTGTGATGTTTTATATGTCATACTATAGTTAACTATTTTCATATAATCGTTTAATATACTGATTTTATAACATAGTTGACTACGTAAAAATTGTAGTGTGATAGTTACTTATTTAATATAGTTCACTATTGATTTCGTAATAAAGTTGGCTATTAATTTCATAACATAGTTGACTACTGAACATAGTATCATATTAATACATAGTTGACTATTATCTGAAACATATTTACGTTTTATAGTCTACATAATGAAAAAAATAGCATATATAGTTAGCTATTATCATTACCTGTTATACTGATTTCAAAATATATAGTTAACTAAAGCGATCTCCAATTTTAAAGAGAACGACAATGGAGAGTTTAACGAATGATAAAAATCATCATCTTAATCTTTGATTTGAGATTTTTATCCATGGTAATGATGTAAAATAAAGTGATTGATTTTGTAGATCACCGAAAAAAGACGAGATCAATTATGGTGTGGATAGAGAAAAATAAGAAATAACAATGGAAGAAGAAAGAAAAGAGGAAGAAGAAAGAGGTGGAGAAGAAGAAGCGTGAAAGAGAAGAAGAAGCATGAAAAAGAAAAAAAAAGAAAAAAAGGCGTGAAAAGAAAAGAAAAAGAATGAATTAGGGTTTTCTTTAGTAATTTTAGTTTTTGTTTTTTAATTTTTGTTTTTTAACTTTTTTCCTAATAAAATGTGTAAATTAACAAAAGGCATTATAATCATTCTATCTAATGTGAATGCTATTCACCTAATTTTTTTAAATCTAGTGTTAGATCATTAATTTTGAACCTAAAAGCTATTATTGGGGCCAATTTTCCTCATAATAATCCAGAAATCATAATTAGTTACCGACCTATTGTTTCTACTTTTTACAAAACGGAATTAAAACAAAAAAACGATGTATTTTACTAACCCCTTTCCTAAGAGAACATCACAAACCAACTGCGATCGAGCCCTAGTTTCCCCGACACAATGCTACCAATTATGAGATCCGTAATTGCTCGATCGTTAGTGTCTCCCCGCAGTTTCACCACTGCATCATCACCTAACACCACCAAAGGTAACTTGAATATTTTCAAATTGGTTTCGATCGTCCTTGAATGTGATTTGTGATTGCTCTATCTCTTTCAGGTTTGAAGGAAGCAGTTGGTAGAACTTGGTCGGCAGGACCGGCCCTGAGAGCAAGCGGGCCAAGCACTCGCTTGCGGCCCAAGCACTCGCTTGCGGCCCAAATTGTTTGATGTTTTGCTTATATATATTATCGTACTTGCTTCATTTTGTTCATACCTCAGATCTTAGGCAGACAATGGAGTACTATGGAACGTTGTTGGCTTGTGTGGAAGAGGAAAATTATCTGTATGTTTTTTTTTCTTTTCTTGATTTTGGGAGAATTATTTGTTTTTTTTTCCGGATTTTGATTGTGCTTCCACGCCTTTCAGGATGGAAAGGTCGTCAAGGTGAAGCAGGGTGATTCTGTGTCTTAAGACTCTTTCGAAGAATGAAGTTTAATTTGGGTCTAGTTTCTGTTTTATACATAAATAATTTATGTTTTCTGTTTAATATGGTTTAGATCACTTGTGATGGACGTTATTATATTATCTACCACTTTTTAGAGTTGATATATTATCCTGGCCGTTAACATTTTTTTATAATCTAAACAAGACTTTAGATGTTGCAGCTACAAAATTAGTTAACTTTGTAGTTTTGGCAAGTGTGTGGAAGACATATCTTGGAACAAAAAAAGAAGCGAATAAATTGTCTTCGGAATCTCCATTAAATTTATTTACAATGTTTTCTTAGAGAATCTTAAACGGCAACGCAAAAGTTGGAGTCTAGCTCTCACAGTAAGCCCAAGTATTTTGAATTACCTTTATTTGTGTTTTTGGTTTTGATTGTTGTTTCTCCGCCTTTCAGGTATGAGAAAGAATGAAAGTTTGCGTCTGATTTCTGTTTTATACGTAAATAAATAAATAATCTATGTTTGCTTCCATGTTTATGTTTGATAGATACATAAGTGTGTGCCTGGTTTCTGTGTGATGCATGTTGGAACTTGTTTTTTGACAATGGCGTTGGCCAATATTCCGGTGGCTTTTTCGAACAATTTAGTTGTCGGAATGACCGGAACTTGGAATCGTTCGATTCATTTCAATGGGCACTATGAGATAGTGTATTCATTTGTCAAAAACGGCGTTCGTTTGAATGAGAAATGTTGGTGTAAAGTCGATGACTTGTAAAGCTTGTAAAGCTTGAATATTTGGCTAAGTAAGAAAATTAGCAAATATACCACATTTGATAAATGAGGTGAAAGTCCTCTTGTATGTGTATGGAGAAGTCATAACAAAGATTATAGTGTATTAGAGAAAATAAAAACCAATCATGCGCGTATGCGGTGTACCGAATCAAACCGTACCAGGTTTGAAATCGGTTTAAAAATTGAAATTGAAATATGGATATAGGTTTTGATTTGGTAAACTGGGTCATAGATTTAATAATCTATTTTGTTGGACCAAATTCAAATCAAAAATTGTGATTTATTATATAATTAAAATATCACAAAAATATCTGTTTCAATTTTGATACCAATAACGTACAAAGTCAATTTGTAATTATAATGGGATTGGACATTGATTTCACAAATCAATGCATAACGTTTGTGGTATTATGACTTGGGAAGAAGTCTAAGAAACGTAACCTCTCTTATTTTTCTCTATAAAGACAAGAAACCATTCATTCGACAAAGATGATAGATTAATACAATATCAAGAAATAGTTCCAAAACAATTCTCCTCATGATCTCTTTTTTTCTTGTGTCTGAGAGTGCATGCAGAATTTTTGGTTCGATAGGTTCTGTTCTTCGGTGATGAAAAACAGAAACAATGTAGTTGTATCCTGGGAATCTTATCGCTATGAAACCGTCACACTACGGGGCGTTTAAAGATTTAAGGAAAGAGATTCGTCTCGCCTCTGCAATTCCTTTTCATCTTTGTAATTTGGTATCGTAATTCTGAATTTGTTCTTAAATTTATCTTATTATATATCAGTTGCCCTATTGTAGAAATTCGGGTCCTACAATGCATTGCCACTTAACTTAACCCATCGATTCTGTTTCTCTTGAATATTTTGCTTTGCTCTCACTTTTTGTATGTGTGCATGGATGATATAAACTTTATGCTTTTATTGGATCAAAACTTGGTCTGAGAGCTCTGATTCTAAACCAATGTGGGCACCGAGTAACGCCGCACACTGGTCATCATGAGCGCTGGCTCAACACTTGTGGTCCCTTTTTGATTAGCCAGATGGATCTATTGTCATAATGTAGTAGACGATCTTCTAGTGGAGTGGTTTTGATGTGATGGCTTATCAGAATGTAATTATAAAGAAAATATATGAACCGATAATAATATGTAAAGGGGAAAACTAAGGGCCCAAAAGCAGAAATGTCAGGCGCATTTGAGTCGCGTAATCCAAAAGTCTCCCCCTTTGGAAGAGAAAGTGGCAAACCCTAATCTCTTGTTTACGATGTCGTCGATTCTGATATCGGTAATTGCTCGCCTGTGCCTCTTTCAAAAGACCCTAATTTATTGTTCATGAAGTCTTATAACTTCTCTCCATATCCAAAAGACCAAAAGACTGACTAACATTGTTGTTGTTTTGTTTCCATGAGATCCTCTTGAAAAGTTTCAAAAAATCAAATGGTCCTTAAGCAGAAGAAACTTCTTGTTTGATCTTGTTTCCTCTGGTTTTTCAATATCTAATCATATATACCAAATTCGTCTCTACTTTCACCGTACGTGCCTCTAGCTTCAATGCTATCTCTTTTATTCTGTCTCTTCTTCTTCTTCCTTGTATCTCTGATTTTCTCCATCTTCACTGAGCAAACACTCTAATTTCTTGGTTACACCATCATCACCATCACAAATTTGCCTCTTCTTTTGTGATTTGCTTGCAATTTCATCATAAAACAACACAGCTAAGTATGTTTTTCAACACTTTGTTTATCCAAATGACAACTCAATTCTGTTTTACCATAATTCTTAGTATTTCCACAAGGCATGCAAGAATCAGTGAGAGAGATAATCCTTCTTAAAGTAATCAAGAATTTGGCTAGTCCTTGAGGAACGCAGATGATAGAGTCTTACGTTTTTTCTTGCCTAGACGAAAACTTGGTCCATCACCAAAGGCGGAAAACATATGGTATCAAGAAAATCCAATTAATGCAAGTTTCCAAATCAATCAAATTCCTTATATATAAATAAAACCAATTGCAGTCTCTGTTATCACTTAACAGCAATTACACCGATTCCTTAGTAAGTTAGTAGCAACGTTTCTAAGCCATTAGTAAATAAAGACATAATCTTCTGAGCTTCCATGTGGACCTTTGTGAGCGTAACACAACGATCCAAAGATACGAATATGCTTGTATAAAGCTGGTTTTCCAAACAAAACTTTATATGGAGTCTTACCAGCTAGAATAGATGATGGAGTTCGATTAATCAAATAGCTAGCCGTGAGAACACAATCACCCAAAATTAAATCGGTAACGACGCTTGAAAAACGAGTCACATTCAAGATATATCTATGTTTCCGTTCCACACGACCATTTTGTTGTGGTGTATTGACACACGAAGTCTGATGTTGAATACCTTGAGAGGCAAAATAAGACTTCAGACACATGAACTCTGGTCCATTATCACTTCGAACGATACGTACTTTAGTGTCAAATTGTCTCTCTACCATAGCACAAAAATCCTTCAAACGTGTTGCAACTTCACTCTTAAAACGCATGAGAAATACCCAAACTGCACGAGAACAATCATCCACTATCGTAAAAAAATACCGAGATCCACAAGTTGTTGGTGTACTGTATGGATCACAGACATCACAATGAATCAGATCAAAAACTGCTTCAATTTTATTATCACTATCAATAAAAGAACAACGTGGGTGTTTTGCCCGAATACAAATGTCACAAAGACCACTCGTTTCTTGACTAACATCTCCTAACTCAATAACAAGTCCAATGGAAAGATTTTGAGAAATAGTAATGATGGAGTTTTTGTTAGCCGTGAGACTTCTTTCGTCATAACTGAAGATTTAATAGTGGCTTCAAGCTCTATGGATAATGTTTTGAATACTCTCAGAGGCTTTGGCTACACAAATGCCTACAAGTTCTGTGAAATCCTTCTTGATGTTGGCTTTAATGAGGTACTTTTGTTTGTATCATCATGCTTTAGTCGTCATTTGTATATTTGAATATATTTTTCAGTGTATGTTTGTGTTACAACATCAATTTTAGTAACTTGAGGTGTATTTGTGGAAACTTGATGACCAATAAGGTTCAGATTGAGGAAGCATATCAAGTTGATGGATCGTTTATAATCTGGAGAACATCTTTCATCATCAGTGATGATCTATTCGTTAACCTCTCTGAGTAAATAAATGATCTCTCAAATTTTCTTTGTTATCCTTTACCAGTTTAACTGCCTGAACATTCATAGTCTCTCTCAACTTTTTACTTAAAAAACGATCAGACCACTACAAATAGATAGTCATGACCCAAAAGATGAGGATACCAAAGTAATTATAGAATCCGTATGAAAGAAAACAAAAGGATAACAAAGAAAAAAGATGTTGGACTAATTCCTCTTAGATTGTCACTGGTGAACTGCGTTTTTAAAATTCAAAAGCACTTCACATGTAAAAAGTTAGTCAATCAGTTCATCAAGTTACCCTTCTTCAATAACTCGACATCCACCTTCAACTTTGCCACATCTGCGAAGATTTGCTTCAACATGATGTATCCATCAACAACGCGAAAAACATCATTAGACAACTCCTTAAACCTCATCTACAACTTGGAGGGAAGACTGCCGATGGTAAAACTCTTGTTAGACCAGAACTCTTCACACACAAATCCAAAGCAAACTGATCTCCAACGACCATAGTTGATGCAACACTCGTAGACACAACTTTTGTGAAGGTTTCAAAGCTTTGCTTCCGCACTACGAGAATTCATTCTATGATATTATTATTTCTTAGAAAAAGATACTATTCTATGATATTATTTCTTAGAAAGAAAGTTTCAAAGACTTCAATCATAGACATATTACAAAAAAAAAACTTTTATCTTTCTAAGAAATAATATCACAGAAATTGATAATGTGTTGGAAAAATATTTGAAATTTTGTGTGAGTAATTTGTGAAAGAAAATTTCAAAAGACTAATACAACGACTACAATTGTTAAAGATATTAATTATGTAAAGAACCATGAGAATATAGAGAAACTTTACAAAGTCATAAATACAAAATAAAAAAACATTCATATGCAAAGTCACACAAATTCTTCTTGAAATTATAAATTGAAAACAAATCTCTTCTTGAATTGTGAAAATGTTTATATTCCCTTTCGACACATATTGTTTTTCACAATTAAGGCTTTTAGTAGAAATATGTAATACATTATCAACTCATGAAAAGATTATGAAGTTATCTCTAATGGTGAAGGGTAAACAAATTTCATAGTATCAAATGATCTGTTTATCACACATATGAACTCATCCTCAACAATTTCGTTATCAAGCAAGTTGCAGATGAACATTAGCAATATCTATGAACAAGTGATTAACATTAGCAAATCAGAGGTATGAGTTTCTTTTGTTTTCTTGAGAAAATCTTACTTTTGTTTCTTTTTGAAAAATTTCCTTTTGTTTGTAGCCTTGTAGGCTGTTAGTTTATTGAAAAGCTTCCTTGATCACATCTTCGGAATCTTCTATTCTTCATATTAAGGTTAAGTAAGATTTATTTTTCTAAAGTAGTAGATATTTCTAAAAACTTCAAAATAATATATAATTATGTGCCGAATTACTTAAAAGACTATTCAAATTATTAAGAAAACAAATGGGATTAAACTGTATAAAATTAGATTTGTATAAACTCCGTACTGTATTAAGATTTTCCAGTTGCACAAAATGTGAATAATTAAACTAACGGGTTCTTTGACTAAATGTATGTGATTACCAAACTAACAAAACTTGGATTTTGTTCAAAATTAGCATTTAGTTTTTTCTCTTTTTGAGAAAAGACTTCCAATTTAAATTACAAGAATAACATGGCCTAGGTCCAGTGGCTAAATATCCAATAGAGAAACATAACTGAATCATTTCCTTTGTTCAGTTTTAGATTTCAACAATTAAACTAAACTCAGAATATTGATTTGGTACGTTTGCAAGATTCCTAAAACACATGTTCTAATGTGTAATTTAAAACAGAGGAAAAGGCAATGTCTAAAATCTCTAGATTCGTCGCATTTCAGTCAAACTATAATATCTATTCCTTTGGTAATTGTATTCCAAATTCCAAGTATGAGGATATGCAGTCACCGGAAGCTCAAGGGTTATGACTCTTGAGGTCATCATTTTCATTTAATGTTTTATACGTATGAAAACTTTTGAGATTCGTAACCACTGATTCATCTATATATCAGAGTGTGATACCTAAAGTCTCAATTACCGAAAGATTCTCTTCCTTTTTTTATTCTCTTTTACTCTGTTTTCCTAAGTCTCCAATGGCTAAAAGTGTCAAGTTTAGCTTGAAACTTCTCATTGACGAGAAGAAAAACAAAGTTGTTTTGGCTGAGGCTAATCAGGATTTTGTTGATGTGCTCATGAGTCTTTTGGCTCTGCCAATGGGTAAAATTGCTAGATTGCTAGAGAGTCATACGTCAGTCCTAGGTTGTTATAAAAACCTTAACAAAAGTGTTGCAGATATGGTCGTTGATCATTTTGAGACTGAAGCTTGCAAGAGTATGTTGCTGTATCCGAAGAGTACTAAGGAGATCCATTGCAGAAGGCTCAAGCTCAACATGGCTTATGCTGATCCTGCCACATACTTCTACATGTGCCAAAATTTCTTCAAGAGTGGTGATTCATGCAAAAATTACAGCAATTTTAATACCTCAAGATGTAGTTGTGGAGCTTTGATGAACCATAATATTCATGTCCCAGAAGAAGAACAAGTTGAAGAAGTGATAGGAAACAGCACAGATGGAGTATTTGTCAATTGCAGATCTTCATTCATCGTGACTGATGATCTGAATGTGAAAGTGAACTCTATTGGTGTTATCATGAAAGTTGTGAATGATCTAGGGTATCATGGTTTTAGTGATCTGAAAGAAACCATTCTTGATGTAGGGTTCGAAGAGGTACTTTTGCTACTCTTCGTTAATTTTCTTATGGTCGTACTCAAAGCTCTTGAATATCTAATCTTGTCTAAATCTAGGTGCTGGCTCTTCTTGGATGTTTATTCACTTCGGAAACTCCCTTAACATGTGCATTTCTCAAGAAGCCTTGCAAGACAAGTATCCACAAAATGCTATCCCCACCTATGGAAAAAACGGGTAGTGTGTACGCTGTGGAAGTATTTGTTAGAAAGTCTGATAGGGTGATCCTTTATGCCGAGTGCAATGAAGACGTGGTTGATTCTCTTCTCGGTTTTCTGGCCTTCCCTCTTGAGCTGGCTTGCTCATTGTCTAATGACAATACTATTTTGGGATGTGTTGGAAATCTGTGCAGAAGCCCTTGTAGAGGAGCGTCATCTTCCAATTTTCATCGGTTTCCTGATTATTACTATTGCAGTAGCAACATTCTGTTTGCCCCTCTACCTCGCTTATCACGAGTTTATCAATGTTTAGTTCCTTACAATTGTTCTTCGAGATACAGATTCGCCAGGCAGATTGAAAGCTCTCTGATCTTAAAAGATGACAAAATTGCGAGTGTTTATCCAAATGATCCAAAAGTCAAGTCTGCATCTTCAGCAAGATATTGTACTGGGTTTATGAAGAAATATACAAAGTTTGTCGTGTCAAATGATTTGACTATAACTCCGATGAATTCATCTTCGACTATTGGTTTGTTGAAAGAGATGCAAGTAGATATCAGTGATCTCGAGGAGCATCATATAAACATTTCAAAGACAGAGGTATGCTTGTATAACATTACCTTCTTTTACTATTTGTTCTTTGGTATAATCCTTTATTGCCTCAGTCAAAATAGTTTAAATTTTGTTCATTTTTTTATGCAGCTCATTAGCATTCTCAGAGCTTCCTTGATCTCGTCCTCTGCATTAACCAATGGTCTATCAAGCTTGCTCGTGAAGAAACCTAAGGAAGAAACTTGAAAGCCCTAAAAAAACACAAACTGAAGAAACTTGATGGACTCTCCTCTGTTTCTGTGGATGATATCTTGCATCTTTTAGATTCTGCAACTTGTTTTCTATTCTACTATTTTGACTATGGTTTTTTTTAGTTTAATACGTGATTGACGCTCTTTCTTTATAGTTTTTCTATGGCTTTTAGCATTCATAAATACATTTTGTTCTGTCTTATCATTACTCATTTCTGAACTATAAAGAACACAAACATGCAAAACCTTATAATTCAGTTTTTATTTTTCTTTTGGACAACCTTTGATTTTAATGAATTTAATTCTTAAACCCGAAGTTTCAGAAAAATCATGAATATATTACTTTAAAGTT
The DNA here is from genome assembly GCA_900128785.1 of Arabis alpina. Lineage (NCBI taxonomy): Eukaryota > Viridiplantae > Streptophyta > Magnoliopsida > Brassicales > Brassicaceae > Arabis > Arabis alpina. Next base: position 4,649,461 of record LT669790.1, on the reverse strand, counting down.
AAATCCTATGATTTTTCCTTACTAGTAGCTTAGTAGGATGTGATGTAAAGTTGGAAGAAATAGGGGTGTTTTTAGACACTATCATCAAAGAAATGGTTAAAATGACTTAAAAGTTAGATCATATGTATGATTTTGCCTCACTACTAGGATGTAAAGTAAATTCAATCCTATAATTTTCCTTGTTATTTGTTCTTTTTTCTTGCATCTCTCTTGATCTTTTGATGGCTAAACCAAAATTTTGCTTGAAACTTCTCATTGATGAGGAAAAAAACAGAGTTGTTTTAGCCGAGGCCGGTAAGGATTTTGTTGATGTACTTTGTAGTCTCTTGACTCTTCCTATGGGAACCATTGTTAGGTTGCTTGAGAAGCATCAATCTCCACAGTCTTCGATCGTAGGTTGTTTTCACAACCTTTACAAAAGTGTTTCAGACATGGATGTCCACAATTTCGAGACACAAGCTTGTAAGAATTTGTTGCTGTATCCAAGGAGTATGAAGGAGAATCATTGCAGAAAGCTAAAGATGAATGTAGATGACACTGAAGCGACGAAGTTCTTTGTCTGTCCTAATTTTATATCTAATGACTCATGCTGCAAGGTATACAGCAATATCAGTACCTCGAGGTGTAGTTGTGGAAGCTCAATGACCCGTGAGTTTAAAATCGAAGAAGGAGAGAACGCTGATGGCTGTTTAGGTAATAAAGTTGATGGAGATGGAGTATTTCTCACCTGTAGAACTTCATTTATCATTACCGATGATTTGAAAGTGGCGTTGAACTCTATGGGTCTTGTACTGAATGTCCTCAATGATCTTGGCTATTCTGGTTTTGATAAGCTTCAAGAAATGCTTATTGATGTTGGTTTTGAAGAGGTACTTTTACTTTCATTGGCATTTTTATTTAGACTTTTCTGAATAAGTAAGTATTCTTCTCACTTGTTTATTATTTTTAATGCAGGTGATTCATTTGCTAGGTTGCTTATTCACTTCGGAAGCTCCATTGACAGACACATTCTTGAGGAAACATTGTATGACAAGAAAGCGTAAAATGTTGACACCATTGGTGCAAGAAAGTAGAGTTGCAGGAGAAGCAAATGAACTTCTAACTTTGAAAGTTTACGTTAGAAAAACAGACATGGCGATTCTTTACGCCGAATGCAGAGAAGAATTCGTTGATTTTCTATTCACTTTTCTTGCTATACCGCTTGAGTTTGCTTGGGAACTCTCTGTTGACAATGTGAATATGGGTTGTGTTGGGAATCTATGCAGAAGCGTGAAAGAATTGAGCTTTGAGCAGAGAAAAGAAGCCATGTTTTGAAATGCATGCTTCCTTATTACTATAATTGTCGTACGCAGCTTCTTGATATCGTCATTCAAGAAATGCCGGAATATGATTGTTTGGTTTCTTGTAGAAGTTATAATAGTAGCAAGCTCTCTAAGAACATAAGGAAGAATGTTCTTGCAGAAGGTGAAAAAATTGCCAAGTTAACTACATTGGATTCTAAGTCCAAAGATAGAATTGGACTTGTGAAAGGAGAAACAAATTTCATCGTATCGGATAATTTGGTTGTTACTCCTATGAACTCATCCTCAACGATTTCATTGTTAAGCAAGTTGCAGATGAATATCAGTGATATTGAAGAGCAAGTAATTAGCATTGGCAAAGCTCAAGTATGATGAAATACCTCTCTACTTCTTTCTACTCTTTTGATTTTCAATAATTATTTTTTTTTACTTTTGAATCTACAATTTTTGCAGGCCATTAGCTTACTAAGAGCTTCCTTGATCACAAACTCTGCATTATCCAATGGTCTCTCCAATTTCCTATCAAAGATGAAGACAAAAGAAGCATCTTCAACAACATTTAAGTTACCAAAATCTGAAAAAATCCTTTGAAGCAAGACCTTTTGTTAATATGCAATGTCTTAGAATGGTGATCTCTTTGTATTTCCTTTGAGTCATACTCCCTCTGTTCCTAAATGTAGAATTTTTTACAAAAAAATTTTGTTCCAAATTAATAGAGTTTTTACAGTTTTCTATGCACTTTTACAAATTCCAAAACAAATATTGAAATACTATTGGTTAAACTTTATTGAAAACTGTAAATCGTAGAAATCAATGCGTTTTCTTAATTACCGTACATTACCTTAAACATCTATTAATTAGGAACGGAGGGAGTATATTTCAATCAAACCATTTCATTCTTACAAGTGACTATGGACTAATTTGAATCAATCATTGTTTTATCAAGTGACTCTTCTTCTTTGTGTTCCATTTCGTTTTGGTGTTGCTTCTCTTATACTAGTATTCTCATTTTAATGGTTTTAAGAATTTGGTTGATTATAGTATCACTACATAAATACACCTTATGTTTGACATGTCTCCATCTCTCATAGTTTTTACTTTTACTAAAACCTGAAGTTTCCTCTGTTCCTGTGGCTGTGTCAGCTACTTTTGTCTTCTGCAACACGTTTTGTATAGAGTTTTGTGATTCAAGCTCTATTGTGGATTGGACATGGTAAAGAGATACACTTTTCTCGGAAAATTAATCAGACTCTTCAAAAAAGAGAGAAATTTTCTCGGGAGAATAATCAATGCAAGAACCGTATTTACTAACTCTATAATTACTGGTGGTAAGTGGACGGCTTCCTCTTTAATCAATGCAATTTTATTGAAAATATACACAAAATGCTTTATTATTTGTATATTCAAACTCATGCATACATAGGGAAGCGCAAAGGTTTTTGGATATATAAGAGGAGATCGATGCACTCACTCTTCACACAGTTAAAAACACTAATCTTTTCAAGTTTTTGTCTTCATTGTTTCTATTTTCTTGCATCTTCTTTGATCTTTTGATGGCTTCGAAACACAAGTTTAGCTTGAGACTTCTCATTGATGAGGAGAAAAACAGAGTTGTTTTGGCCGAGGCAAGTAAGGATTTTGTTGATGTACTATGTAGTCTCTTGACTCTTCCTATGGGAACCATTGTTAGGTTGCTAGAGAAGCATCAATCTCCACAGTCTTCGATTGTAGGTTGCTTTCACAACCTTTACAAAAGTGTTTCAGAGATGGACGTTGAGAATTTTGAGACACAAGCTTGTAAGAATTTGTTGATGTTTCCAAGGAGTTTGAAGGAGAGTCATTGCAGGAAGCTAAAGATGAATGTAGATGACACTGAGGTGACCAGACTCTTTGTCTGTCCTAATTTTTTACATACTGATTCATGCTGCAAGGTATTCAGCAATATCAGTACCTTGAGGTGTAGTTGCGGAAGCTCAATGACCCGTGAGTTTAATATCGAAGATGGAGAGCAAGGTTCTGGTTGCGTAGGAAATGAAGTTCGTGGAGATGGAGTGTTTCTTAGCTGCAGAACTTCATTTATCATTACTGATGATCTGAAAGTGGCGTTGAACTCGATGGGTCTTGTACTGAATGTTCTCAATGATCTTGGCTATTCTGGTTTTGATAAACTTCAAGAAATGCTTATTGATGTTGGTTTTGAAGAGGTACTTTTACTTTCATTGGCTTTATTCTATGTTTTCATTGTATTCTACTCACTTTTGTTGTTGTTTATATGCAGGTGCTAACTTTGCTTGGGTGTATATTCACTTCTGAAACTCCTCTGACAGACACGTTTCTGAGGAAACATTGTGTGACAAGGAAGCGCAAAATGTTGACGCCATTGGTGCAAGAAAGTAGAGTTGCAGGAGAAGCCAATGAACTTTTAACTTTGAAAGTTTATGTTAGAAAAACAGACAGTGTGGTACTTTATGCTGAGTGCAGAGAAGACTTTGTTGATTTTCTCTTCACTTTTCTTGCCATACCGCTTGAATTTGCTTGGGAACTTTCTGTGGACAATGTCAATATGGGGTGCGTTGGAAATCTTTGCAGTAGTGTGAAAGATTTGAGCTTTGAGAAGCAGAAAGAAGCGTCAGTCTCAAAATGTATGCTTCCTTGTTATTACAACATCAGTTCACAACTTCTTGATATTGTCATACAGGAAGGAACAGAATATGAATGTTTGGTCACCAACGACGCATATGGAAGGCAATCCTACAAGATTGCTAGAAAGATTAAGAAGGATGTGCTTTCCAACTATGAAAAGATTATGAAGTTAACTCCTATGGTTCCAAAAGGTTATGGTGGTGTTGGATTTGTGAAGGGGGAAACTAATTTCATAGTGTCAGATGATCTGTATATCACACCTATGAACTCATCCTCAACAATTTCATTGTTAAGCAAGCTGCAGATGAACATTAGCGATATCGAAGAGCAAGTGATCAACATTAGCAAATCAGAGGTATGTTTCTCATTGTTTTCTTTATATCCTTTTGTTTCTTGACAAAGTCTAACTTTTGTTTCTTCTTTTGAACTCACCATTTTTGGTTACAGGCTGTTAGTTTATTGAGAGCTTCCTTGATCACATCAAATGCATTGACCAATGGTCTCTCCAATTTCCTCTCAAAGATGAAGCCAAAAGACTCTACTCCATCATCCTCTAAGATGCCAAAAACTGTGAAAACCCTTTGAATCTTATCTACTAGTGTTGTGATAGTGATTTCGATGTCTTTGCTTCCTATGTTGTGATTTCAATGTCTTTGCTTTCTATGTTTTATTTTGCTAAACAGTCTTTGCTTTCTATGTTGTGATTGTGTCTAAAATCTTCAGTTGTTGTGATTGTGACTGTTTCAAGTCATTGCACTAAAAGGTTGACTTTGATACTCATGTCATGTCCACAAAACGTTGACTATCCTTAATTCTGTTTAGTCCGAGAGACCCGGGTTCAAATCTCGGCAACGGAGATATCACTTTTATTTTGTGTTTTTGGTTTTTGGTTCATTTTGCTTTTATTTAAAAGAAATTTACAACAAAAAAAAATTTATCACCATTTTTCTTTCTTTTACCCTTAATTTTTAACTTAATAATTACTTATATCAAATAAAATAGTATATTAATTACGAATAAAACAGAAATTTTCTTAATTGACAACTAATTTGCAACAGATGGGGAGTAATTCGTTAAATCCTTGAAATTTGAGCTCCATGTTCCACGCACGACTAGCAATACTTAAAACCATTTCACATCTCAAACCATAAGTATTAAATTTTCCAAACTTTTTCGCTCGTCTCATAAATACACCATACATTTTTACAATTTTTGTTTCTACAAAATGCCAGAAATAAAAAGACAACAATCGTTACAAATTGTCCAACTAATAAATAAAACTTTTTCAAAGCAAAATTTAACTTTCGGTTTACAATATCACAAGAGATTATTTGTATTTTTCTCATTTTTTTTTGGTTAGCGTCGGACTAATCAGTAAACCAGTACTATATATTGAAAGACTTCGTCTAACAACAACTCTCTCTCCTTCCTTTCTCAACTACTCTCTCTCTCTCTACCTCGTGTATTTTCTCTCTCTAGGGTTTCGATTTCTGCTTTTTCTCACCACTGTACTCGCGATTGAACTGTACCTTCACTCTCTTTAACCATCTCCGTTTTGATTTCGATATCAACGAAGCTTCAAAGTACCATAGATGTTGCTTCCGATTCTCCGGAAGCTTTAACTGATTTCCTCTGATTTTTGATGTTCTTGGTGAGTTTTTCGTACTTGTTACTTCACACGACTGATTTCTTATCGGTATGTGTTCGAGAACGGGACGAATTTGAAATGTTCGGCTTAGATTTCGTTGATTCGTTCAATTCTAGGGTTTTTTGTTAGCTGAGTTAAGTCGGAGAAGGAAACGAGATTTTTGTTGATCTATGCTTCTGTTTATGGCTATAGAGAGAATTAGGAACGGATTTTGAGTTTTTGCATTTCGTTCTGGTCTGTGTTGAGTTTAATTCTGCTGCTGCTAATAATTTGCTTTTTCACATACCTTTCAGAGATTACTTAGATAAGGAGGTGGTAGGTTAATGTTGTTGATTTGCCCCTGAATGGTTGCTACGATGGACTTAAATGCTTCACCTCAACCTGAAGAAGATGAGGAACCTTATGTGAGACATATAGAAGATTACTCGTCGTCTCGTGATGAACGGATAGAGTCTGCGGTTGAAATTGCAAGACGGGTACTGCTGATTTTCTACTTTCAATATGGATGGATTTAGTCACATAGTTTTTTTTTTTTTTGCCCTGAGTCTGAGGATGGATTTTTCTGTTATGTTTTTGTTTCAGGAACGTGAAGAGAGAAAGAAACGAATGAGATATGACAAGCCAACACATAACTCTCAGCCAGTTTTTCGTGATCAATATTATCAGAACCGGAATACTAAAGCTTATGATAGATACAAGATCCCTCAAGGTAATATTTCCTAAGCCGAATAAATGCTTATCACTTTGTGGCTATTGTTTACTCCAAGTACAAACGGCTTCTGAAAACTTTTGGCTGAAAAAGTTTTAGCTAGTATGTGTCTTCCAGTTTAGGCCAAAGCTTTAAATAAGGTGACTCTTTGACAGCTTGTCCAATATCACAGGTTGGCTAGATTGCCCTCCTTCTGGGAATGAGATAGGGTTCATCGTTCCTTCGAAAGTTCCCCTGAATGAAGCTTACAATAGTCACGTACCTCCTGGAAGTAGATATTCTTTTAAACAGGTGGTTCATAACCAGAGGATAGCTGGGAGAAAGGTATTTTGTGGAATATATTTGTCCTTACATTGTTGAAAATATGTGTATGTATCATTGTCTATTCAACACTAGTATGTCCATGATCTAACGTATTGTGTAATGTCACTGTCTTTTTCAGCTTGGTCTGGTGATCGATTTGACAAATACAACTCGTTACTATTCGACGACAGACTTAAAGAAAGAAGGCATTAAGCACGTTAAGGTAAGCGGAATACTTACTGTCTATACCTGTACCCTCTGTGATAACTGTAGCAGGGTGCTTTATCTTTAGTTTTCTTTGCTTGTAGATTGCATGCAAGGGTCGTGATTCAGTGCCAGATAATGTGTCTGTCAACGCGTTTGTCAATGAGGTATTAGTTTTTTGTTGTTGAAATCATGAATCATAAACATTTATCTGAAGTTGTATTATATTTTCTCTTAATTTTCTTAGAAAACGCAACCTTCTCTAATGTTAGTAGCTCACTCAAGAAAACTTTGTTCAGGTTAATCAGTTCGTCCTAAATCTAAAACACTCAAAGAAGTATATTCTCGTCCATTGTACACATGGACATAATCGAACAGGGTTTATGATAGTTCATTATCTGATGCGATCTGGACCAATGAATGTTACACAGGTGAGTATTTTTAACTTCTCTCGTTAAATATGTGCACTACCTAAGACTAAAGTCTCTGATCATATTATGGCTTTTGTCAGGCATTAAAAATCTTTTCAGATGCCCGGCCCCCTGGGATATATAAACCAGAATATGTTGATGCGTTATACAGGTTTTATCACGAGATAAAACCTGAGAGCGTTATTTGCCCATCAACCCCGGAATGGAAAAGGTCTACTGAGCTTGATTTGAATGGTGAAGCTTTGCCAGAAGATGATGATGAAGATGGCGGTCCGGCTGGTCCTGTGCAAGTAAGCTCGGTGCTAACAAATGATTGTTTATTTAGCTGATCAGCTATATACAGAGACTGCCATTCCAATGATTTTCTTTCACGTTTTTTTTAAGCTTCAGGCATGCCTATTTCTTTGTTAGTTAGGGGCAACCATCGAAGAACAACTTATTGCTGAATTCCAGCTTCACAATCATTGTTTCTATGCCGTTTTACCATTTATTAGTGGTCTTTGAAAACATTGGTATTGCCTAAAGAAAGATAACCTCTGACAGGCGTTTAGGTAGGTTTTCAGAAGATTTCATCACTTGTGAATTAATTTGTCAGGAAATTAGTTACTTGTGCATTTACCTTTATTAAAGGCTAATAAAGCTCATGAAGTGGTCATCTGGTTTCCATGATTTTCTGGTGGTGTCATTTATTTATTTTCTGTTTACTGCCTTGTTGGTTCAGGAAGAAATCCATCAAGTGGAAGTCAAGATGTCAAATGATGACGTCCTTGGTGACGAAATACCCCCTGACCAGGAGGAAGGTTACCGGCAATTCTTTTATAGGATGCTATCGCTGAATATTGGGGTAAGAATTTTGAATCTTGTTATAGGATGTCCACACATAATATTATGTAGTTGAATCTATGAGTATCTCACACTTGAGGTTCAGTTTCATTTGCTTTGGTGTAATTGACGAATTTTATCTGGTGATTGATGTCTCTTATTCTGTTATTGCACTTCCATCTATGATGAGCTACTTGAGAAATTGCAAAAAGTAGGATGTGGTAATTTGAAAATAGAACGTCATCTTGGTACTCTGTTTTGCTGAGTATAAAAGAAAGTTTTCCTTGGCTTTTAGGTACTTATTCCACTGACTTTGGTTTAGTTATGAATTCTAAGACAGATTATGATTTGATTTCTGCTACATAGATGATTGTTTTTATTTTATCTTTATTTCTCACTGGCACAATCTAACATGTACTTGCTGAATTCATTTTTCTCTAATCTAGGGAAGAGGGTGTTCGCAATTTCCAGGTTCACACCCTGTCTCCTTAAACAGGTATGAATATCTGTGTTAATATATTTAATGCATCCCCGTAGTTTCAGGTACTTAAGTCTCAATTTTTTTTTAAAAAAACTTGTGCTAAAACAGGGATAATTTGCAACTCTTGAGGCAGCGGTACTATTATGCAACATGGAAAGCTGATGGAACGCGATATATGATGCTGCTAACCATAGATGGATGTTATTTAGTAGATAGGAGCTTTAGATTCCGGAGGGTACAGATGCGATTCCCCTTTAGGCACCCAACTGAAGTGAGTAATTTTCTATATTGTTGAGTGTGATGTGTATCAATATGTACACAAAACTTGTGAATTTTCTTACTTATTTGTTTTTGGTTGCCAGGGCATATCTGATAAAGTGCACCATTTCACATTGCTCGATGGCGAAATGATCATTGATACCTTGCCAGATAAACAAAGGCAGGAGAGGAGATACCTTATCTATGATATGGTAGCAATCAATGGCCAATCAGTTGTAGAGGTTGGAACTGTCATTATTTCTTTCTTTGATCGATAATGGTGAATTGATTGCCTTGTTTTAAATTGGCTCAATGGATCGCAGGCTCTTTAGCTGAAGATCTGAGTATGTATTGAGCTCATTGTAAATACTGTAGTTGCCATTACCCTCTAGTAGACATTTAAAAAATCAAGCAGTATTTAGTCTAGGCTTCCTGTTGTGATAATCTTAGAGTGTTTGTTGTTTTCCATGTCTGATATGTCTCGTTGGGAATCATGAACATATATGATCCCTATGTTCATCTAGAGCATCTGATGCTGGTGGTATGTATACCATGCAAATACTTGTACATCAGTTGTTCAGTATTCTTTGTGCAGACAGTTAGCCTTGACATAATCTGTTTACCAACATACACATCTGTCAATAGTATAGAGTATCAACTAGTTGTTTGGCTTGCTGTATTATGTGTCATTTGCTTAAGATTCTAATGAAAAATGCACTATTCAAAATGAAACAGCGGCCTTTCTATGAAAGATGGAAGATGCTCGAGAAGGAAGTGATAGAACCCCGTAATCATGAGAAGGTCAGAAGTCATATCTACAGATACGACCTTGAGCCTTTTAGGGTGAGTACTAAGAGTTAAAACATTTTTCTTCTGCTCATGCCTATTCCATTCTAACAATTTCTTTTTCCTTGTATAACTGTTCATTGAGCTTGTTCAATTATTCTCTCGGCTAGGTACGGAGAAAGGATTTTTGGTTGCTTTCTGCGGTTGAGAAGGTGTTGAAGGGTTTCATACCGTCACTTTCACATGAAGCTGATGGTCTTATCTTTCAGGTATCCATGGGACGGATAGTGGACCTCTAATTTTGAGACTTTAGGTCCAAAGCCATATTTTTTTACAAATGCCGAGATAGTTAAGTTTTAGTTTTAGTACAGTTTCTTAATAAATATCTGAAATCTACTTTTCTGTTAACAGGGCTGGGATGATCCTTATGTAGCCCGTACCCATGAAGGTCTGTTGAAGTGGAAGTATCCAGAGATGAACTCGGTTGACTTTCTATACGAGCAGGATGACAATGGCCGTGGAATGCTCTCTTTGTTTGAAAGAGGGAAGAAAAAGCACATGGATGGAAATACTGTTGTTTTTAGAGGTGTGTATGGTGAAATCTCCACTCATATATGTTGTTAATTGTAAACACTGTCAATCATAACTTACTTCATTCTTTCTAATACTTACTTGGTAATGCTGAAATTGCAACAGATGAGTCAGACCCTGCCGAGTACTCTGGGAAGATTGTTGAGTGTTCTTGGGATCAGGATGAGAAAGTATGGGTTAGTATGCGAGTCAGGGTCGATAAATCAACGCCAAATGACATCAACACTTATAGAAAGGTCAGTGTTTCTTGTCTTAACCTCCCTTTATATACTTGATCGTATTCTTTGGATCCGTATCTCCAGTTGTTGCATTATTAGTTCGATCATACTTTGCTAACAAACTTTCTTCTCATATTTAACAGAACATTTGTTTATGTCTTTTGAGTTTCTGTCGCATTTCCTATCCATCTAGCGGTTTCTTCTACTTGAAAACATCTTTCAGCTACTTTGTTTACGAATAAACATATCAATGTACCAATATGAGAAATTTCTGTCTGTCTCTTTCCATGTCCATGACCCAAGAAGAGTTTAAGCTTTCTTGCTTATATGTACCCTGTGTGATGTGGTTTAGTCTAAACCGTTGTGGATGTAAAAATAGGTGATGAGAAGCATAAAGGACAACATCACAGAGGAAGTGTTGCTGCAGGAGATAAGGGAGATCATCCGTTTGCCTATGTATGCAGACCGTATTCAAATGGATAGCAAAGCTGCGCGCCGCAGATGAAACAACATTAGTTCGTCTCTCGCAATACATGATACAAGGGTGAAATGAAGGGGGAAAAAACATGTGACTCAGCCGGTTATGATTTTGCTTATCGTCTTTGCAAATCCCCTGGTGCTTCTATACTAACATTGTACGTAAGAAGAAAGAAGGAACTCTGGTGTAAGAAAATCCCGGTTTCGAGGAGCTTTTAGGGTTTATTATGATTCAAATTCCGTTTGGCGTATGTGATGAATGGTCTTAGCTATAAAAAAGGTGTGTTTACTCTTCTAAGTAATTCCTATGTTTTAGATGGAGAAGGTGTTGTATTAGTTACAAGTAATAGTGTACTTAGGATGGATAATGTTGTAATCTTTAGTATTAGTATCATTTTATTATTGCTAGTTCTATCTAAACTTCACAAGCAAAATAATCTTCGCCAATTTTCTCATTTCCTTTCACTCATGTTTTCAATTAAAACATAAACAAAACTACTTATTCCACATTTGACATGACAACCACTCGAAGCGAAAAGAAAATGTGTGATGTTTCTCATATTTATAACTAAACAGCGTGTTGTTTAATGGGCCAAACCTATACGACAATTTCAATCTCTTGCACTAAAACGGCAAGCAGTTACTCTTTCCTGCGTCATTCGATTTTCTCCGGCTGCGATCTACTCGAGCTTCCCACATATCCCGTCGACAGTATCATCAGCTTCGTCTCCTTCTCGATCTCTCCTTTTACTCTCACCTCAATTCCAAAAACCCCAGTTTCGTGGGGTTTTACAAAATCTCATCCACATAATTCTTCGTTACCTTAATCAATTTAAGCGAATCGTCTAAAGTATTCGCAGAGTGTGATCATATGAAATCCAGAGCGAGGCGGTTTCTGCTGATTTGTTTGCTCTTCTTTACCTTATCGAATCTCTCTTATGGAGAAAACAAGTTCAGAGAGCGTAAAGCCACCGATGACGAGCTGGCTTTCCCCGAAATGTAAGTTCCGATCTGTATTGAGCTTTTGGGTTAGATTATGCAACGCGTCAATTTGATAGATTTGTGTTTTTTCTGGGTTGTTTCGTTGTGCAGTGATGAAGATGCTTTGTTGAATACTCAGTGCCCGAGAAAATTAGAGCTTCGATGGCAAACTGAAGTCACTTCTAGCATTTATGCTACACCTTTGATTGCTGATATTAACAGGTAGGGCTTCGTTTTTATCACTAATTTTTGTTAAAACCTTGAATCAAAATCAAATATTTGGGTTTTTTGGTTGAGGATTATGAGTGCTGGCTTCAAATTTTGTGCTTAAAGCTTTGGTTTTTTGTTACAGTGATGGAAAGCTTGACATTGTTGTTCCATCTTTTGTTCATTACCTTGAAGTTCTTGAAGGAGCTGATGGAGACAAGATGCCAGGTACAGGATATCTTATCTTCTTACCTTTCGAATTCTGAATTTTTGTCTTGGGATTGTTTATATAATGATGTATAATATCGAGGAATTTGGTAAGGTTACTGATGCATGCACTCACGAAATGTTAGGTTGGCCTGCTTTTCATCAGTCAAACGTGCATGCAAGTCCTCTTCTGTTTGATATCGACAAAGATGGTGTTAGAGAAATTGCTCTGGCGACCTATAATGGTGAAGTGCTCTTTTTCAGGTAATTGTTTCTCACATATGATAGATAGATAGATATACTTTTATCTGTTATCATGATCCTTGGAGTTTTATGGGTTTGCATATGATACTTTTTTTTCTAGGGTATCAGGCTTTTTGATGTCAGATAAGCTAGAAGTGCCACGTAGAAAAGTGCACAAGAACTGGCATGTGGGGCTGAATCCTGACCCTGTTGACCGTTCACATCCTGATGTCCATGATGAAAAGCTTGTGCAGGAAGCTATGGAAATGAAGTCATCTACCACTCGTAAGTTTCTGTATCCTATTTCTACATCAGCTTTCTAGTTAGCTGCTTGGGTTCACCCATCTTCCACTGTATCTGCTTGGTTGAATGTGTGTTCTTTGTGATATAAGAGGACACTGAAATGGCAAAGGGTGGTTGTGTGGTTTATTTAATGGAAAGTGTAAAGCTAAATTTATGCTTGGAGCAGCTGTCTCAGCTAATTTAAAGAATCTTTGTATTTTGTGTCTTGCGTTTATCTTATGGACTTTGCATCATCTGATGGGGATACCATCCTTGCTTATCGGTATCTCCTGTATTTAGAGAGTAGAGAAAGTACATTGCTTAGCAGAGTCATTTTAATTCTTGATGATAAGTTTACTTTGTGACTCTCACATCTCCTCTCTGTAGAAAAAAATGCAACTACCACCACAACACCAAATGTTACAGTCTCAATGCCCAAAGAAGTTCATGGTGGAGCTTCAAATGTGTCATCTCAAGAGGATCAAAAGAAACCTGAGAATAACCAAACAGAAGCTCTCGTAAAGCCTACTCCAGAGCTACACAATTCCTCCATGGGTGCTGAAGCAAATAATTCGGCAGCAAATGATACTACAGCTGGCTCAACCGAAAAGCTCAATGGAAATGTAACAACCAATGAGGTGGATCAAAGCAAGATTAGTGAAGCTAAGAATGAAACTGTTATTAAATTAAACTCTAGTACGGATAATTCCTCAGAAACTCTGGGGACATCTGGAAACAGTAGTACGACTGAGACGGGAACCAAAATTGGGAGGCGTCTTCTGGCAGATGATGGTTCAAAAGAATCTGCGGACAGCTATTCTGAACATAAAGACAACAATGAGGGTGTCCGCATGGCCACAGTTGAAAATGATGGACTGTTAGAAGCTGAGGCAGATTCATCGTTTGACTTGTTGCGTGATCCTGATGAGTTAGGTGATGAATACAGTTATGACTATGACGATTATGTTAATGACACCATGTGGGGTGATGAGGAATGGGTCGAAGGGCAGCACGAGAACTCAGAGGATTATGTGAATATTGATGCCCATATACTGTGCACTCCTGTGAGTTTTATCTATGTCAAATACCATTGTCTTGAATATACTTACTTCCATGAGAGATCTAACAGTGTCACTTTTTATCAGGTAATTGCTGACATAGACAAAGATGGAGTAGATGAGATGGTTATCGCTGTTTCCTATTTCTTTGACCCCGAGTAAGTTTGTGTTTCATCTCTTTACCAGTGAAAACATGCATGAGGTTTTTAATTTCTCATTACCGTTTCCAGCTTATTTACTTTGTTGAACATAGGTCAACTGATCCTGATAAGCAAAATTTTCAGGTACTATGACAATCCAGAACATCTGAAAGAGCTTGGAGGTCTTGACATCAAAAACTATATTGCTAGTTCAATTGTGGTTTTCAATCTTGATACTAAACAAGTTAAGTGGACTAAGGAGCTAGATTTGAGTACGGAGAAAGCAAACTTCCGTGCATATATTTATTCTTCCCCAACGGTTGTTGATTTGGATGGCGATGGTTACTTGGATATTCTTGTCGGAACGTCCTTTGGCTTATTCTACGTCATGGACCATCGTGGTAAGGCTTCTTGTTACTTTCTACTGTTTCTATATTTTCTTACATTGTTGGCTATTTTGCATTTCCTTCTGTTCTTTGACCAAGCAATGCTTCTAGCAGGAGATGTATCTTTTTGAATCGGTTTTTGTGATTGTGCAACTATGGCTTTCACAATCAAGCCCACACTTCACAGAGTTTCTATTTATAAGTTTATTATCAGTACATTTCTCTGCAGCCAAAAAATTCACTCTTAATAGATTCTTGTTCATATTGATATATTTTTGGCTCAAATATTTTCTCACAAGTAAACCATTCAAAGAAGATACACTAGTCTCACTACAGATTTGTTGCACTGGGTAATCGTGGCAGTTTCCTTGCAAGTGTTGGTGTTGATTTGGATTCTGAGATTGTTTTCTTTTTGCAGGAAACATCCGTGAAAAATTCCCCCTTGAAATGGCTGAAATTCAAGGGGCAGTGGTTGCAGCTGATATAAATGACGATGGAAAGATTGAACTTGTAACAACTGATTCGCATGGAAATGTAGCAGCATGGACCACCCAAGGAGTGGAAATTTGGGAAACACATCTGAAGAGTCTTGTTCCCCAGGTAAACAGTAACCTCCGTTTTTCTCATCAAATATGGAACAGTCTTATGAATGAACCATTTGTTGAAGCATCAGCACAATTCTATCACTTGGTCATATTGCATATGAGTTTCATGGGTTTCGCGTGCTGTTACTTTTTCAAACATCCTTAAACTTGAAACCGGTCTCTAAAAACTTGATCACTTCACAACCAGTGACTGACACCAATCTTCTCTTTCAGGGTCCTTCTATAGGCGATGTTGATGGTGACGGACACACAGACGTTGTGGTTCCTACGACATCAGGAAACATATACGTTCTTAGTGGCAATGATGGTTCGATTGTGCGTCCTTACCCATACAGAACTCACGGAAGAGTGATGAACCAACTTCTTCTTGTTGATCTGAACAAGCGAGGTGAGAAAAAGAATGGGCTCACCATTGTTACCACCTCCTTTGATGGTTACCTGTATCTCATAGATGGACCCACCTCATGCACTGACGTTGTTGATATTGGTGAAACTTCGTAAGTCACTTGCTTCCTGGCGGCTCATTAAGATCTTTAGTAATTTCTGTGTTCAAGTAGATTTTGATCGCCTAGATGTTTCATGTTCCAGATACAGCATGGTCTTAGCTGATAATGTTGACGGTGGAGATGATCTTGATCTCATTGTTTCAACTATGAATGGAAACGTGTTTTGCTTCTCTACGCCTTCTCCTCACCATCCCCTCAAGGCAAGATCAACCCCAAACATTTTTTTAGCGTGTTTTCCTCAACATCTTCATGTTTCTTTTTTAATGTTGTGAGATAAATGATTTCACACTCGGTTCAAATTCATCAGGCTTGGAGATCGACTAATCAAGGGAGGAACAATAAGGCAAATCGTTACAATCGTCAAGGTGTTTTTGTCACGCAATCAACCAGAGGTTTCCGCGATGAGGAAGGCAAAAACTTCTGGGCTGAGATCGAGATTGTTGATAAATACAGATACCCATCTGGTTCACAAGCTCCCTACAACGTTACAGTAAGTTCCTCAAACCTCAACAGATTACTAGCAATGGCTTCTTGCTGTTGATCCCTTGAAACGAAATAACAGCGGTTTTCAAATGTACAGACGACGCTGTTGGTACCAGGCAATTACCAGGGTGATAGGAGGATAAAGCAGAGCCAGATCTATGACCGGCCAGGGAAATACCGAATAAAACTACCGACCGTTGGTGTGAGAACAACAGGAACCGTAATGGTGGATATGGTGGACAAGAATGGACTCCATTTCTCAGACGAATTCTCTCTAACTTTCCATATGTATTACTATAAGCTTCTGAAATGGCTGCTTGTCCTCCCGATGCTCGGGATGTTCGGTCTGCTCGTGATACTACGGCCTCAAGAAGCCGTGCCCCTCCCATCTTTTTCCCGCAACACAGACTTATGATGATGTTAGGTACTGTCCATAAACCAGAGCCTTCTAAAGTCTCGTCTGATAAAGCTCATCTAAAGGATCCAGGGACAATTTTTCGTGCTAGAGTTTTTGGATTATGTATCTTTCTAAAACATGTAATTCGACTTTAGTATTAGATCACATTTTAGATAATCTTTCTCTGAGTTTATAGAGTTTATGCACTACTTCTATGTGTTCATTTTTCAGAGTCCATGTTCGAACTAACAATATACAAGTTCAAGAGTCATGAACATGACATATAGATAAGACAAGATTGTGTTAAAGGATTTGAAGATGTTCGATAATATCGTTTTGTTATAAATTACTATAATATCTAAATATTGTTCGATGAATAATATATCTTACTTACACTAAACACGCCCAAATTGAGAAGACAATTGTTGGTTTATGATAAAAAACTAAACTAAATAACCAAACCAAAATAAAACATAACAACACAAGTGTCGAATCCGGTGAAAGATGAACCTCGCTCGCATGCCTCGGATTAACCTGTGATCCCCCATAATAAAAATGGGCTCCAAATGCAGCATTGTCTGATGTCTGGATGCTGGCGCGGTAGAACTGAGGGTGAGTTTCTTGAATCACGAAGCTTTGGACAGGCTGGAAGTTGTTCTCGCTAGTTGCGATTACCAAGTTGCGCATATAGGCGGCTTTTCCAAAACCGCCATCCGGATGAAAGCCAGATCCCATTTCCGTCCTCGTATGTCGACCGAAAGGCTTGAAGTTTGTGATTTCGCCGCCCCATTTCACCATGGTTGCATGATTTGTCAAGCGGGTGAGAATAAAGGTGGGCCAGTATCCAATTGGTACGAGAACGCCTTGAGTAACGACCCCCAACCATCAACACCCGATCTTGGAATCCTACATATGTAATTATTTACTAATTAGCTGACGTTTACTAACGAACAAAACTATAATAAGATGTCGTGTTAATTTTGAGTCCATCCCACAGTAGATGTCGTGTTAATCGCACCCTCAACCATAATGGTGCCACTCGTTTGCACAAAACCAGGGCACCGAGTGTTGTAGCATCTCGTATCGTTGTAGGCATCCATCTGCGCATAGAAAAGTTGACATATTAATCAAAATCCAAAAGCGTACTGCGTACATTAAGTAGCCTAGTTATTGTCTATGTTCTTTAATATAAGTGTAGTGAATACATTCATACTCGTTTTAATTAAGGCTCGGATTACAACATCTCTACGGAAGACTGATTTTATTAAAGAATAACATTTAGATGTTGCGTTTGTACGTTGAATCTAGACACGATATACAAAAATGATTTAGACCACCAAAACCAACTTATATCTTTTTATAGATTACACTTATGACACTTTGTGTTCACTTTCACTAATTGATATGGCATACTACATGCGAATATTCTCCTCATGTTAAATGAATTATTTAACGATACAATATACACAGCTAGTGGATCCTCCCCGCGTTGCGCGGGTTTAAAATTAAAATAAATAAATATGCAAAAATAAAACAAAATATAAGTATATATTTAACAAAAATAAAACAAAATATATGCTATTATCTATTTTCTATTACAAGTAGCACTAAATATTTTTGAAAATAAACATTTAAACGTGTATATTTTTATGTTAATAATTTTTAAATTGTTTCTCTAAGATATTGAAATATGAGGAAACTTGTAAAATTATTGTAATAATTTTATGTATTTTGAAAAGTAACCCATGTTTTAAATTTTTTGAAAACTAACCTTGTTGCTAAAAACCCGTCAATAAATCAGACCTATAAAAAAATTTAAATAATGAAACATTGATTTTAATTACTGGTTACAGAAAAAAACACATGATCTAAGCATAACATACAAGGGAATCTATTATTTCTTATTTTCACAGAAGTTTTGATCTTCATGAAGCAAATGATTTTCATTTGTTAGGATTTTCTTTTTCAATTATTGGTTGCTATTTAGTTTGGATTTAGAGTGTGATTTTGGAATTTAGTTTTTCTTTTCTTTTGTTGGCTTTATGATTTTGAATTTCTCATTTAATTGAATTTGATTTTTATGAACTTCTGAATTTACGATTATCTATGTTTTGATATGTTTTATTGTGTGCAAAGACTAAAGACTAAAGAGAGATAAAATCACCATCACTATCTTATAAGTAAACTAACATTTTATTTTAGCTTTTAAGAGTAAACTAACATTTTATTTTAGCTTTTAAGAATATAAAGATTGATTATATTAATCTTGAATGAAAAACTGACAAAGGCGACTAAATAGCAACATCTATATATCTATTAAGTATGTTTAATCTCTAAACTAATTAGTAAAACAAAACTTTCGAAAATATATATCTTTAATTTACAATAATATATAAATATATTTTCATTTCAAAATTAATAAAGAAAAATATATATCTTAATTAAGACTAAGAAGAAGCATGAGGGTGAGAACTATTAGATTTGAGTGGAGATTAATTCCGGTTTGTTATCCGGTTATCAATTGTTTATGGTATGTTGTATAAACCGGAATACTATAAATGTTGTATTGGCTTTGGCTCAATTAAGATCAATAACAGAAAACACTTTTCTTCATGATCAAGAGCAATAACACAATAGATATCAAACTTTCCAATCTATAAAAAAAAAGGGAACTTTGAAAAAGATTAAAGGAGTATCGCTAAGCTTTCTAATAGCTAAACTTTTTTTTGTTACCTATTTTTACTATCCAACTAATGAATTTGTTTATTTTAATACATCAATTTTAAAAAGTATATCGATAACGTATTGTGAATAATAATACGTTATGATATTCATCATGTCCACATACAAACATTGAACTAATAATTTTAATTTTTAACAAGAGTATCAACCTTTGGTTTGATATTGGATTGTTTCGGTATAGCTAAAACATTGTAAATCAATTATGGTTTACTTAGAAATGAATAAGAAGTTTGAAAATTAGATATTTCTTGTCAAGATTGAACTTAATCACTCAAAAATTAATGACTCTGATGAAAGCAACAGATTGGAATTTGGACAAAGCAGTGGATTCAAACGTACGATATGCTAAAAACTAAGATAACAAGTACGCTTCTGAGTCATACGTTGTTCGGGAACTAATGATGTCTGATGAACCATTGGACAGCATTCTTCCAAGAATTCTACGGTCACAAGTATCTTCTAGTTGTTCAACCATCGATGGTTCTGAGGGCAACGATTAGAAGATAAAAACATAGACTTGTACAAGGATTGTGAAAGAGCTTCACTCGTTGAGAGTGAAGCGGCTACGACAAGGACAAAAGTGCTGACCCTTACGACCTTAAACAACATGTACAACTATTTTACCCATTTTTCGATGATGATACCATTGTGTATTAGTGTTTCTTGTTATTAGGGGACATTTGTATCATAATGGTTACAGAATCCAGACTCATGATTGTCCATGGCAAAGGATGATGATTCCGGATTGCCACAAACGTCTTGAAATTGACCTCAAGTCCCCTTTGGTTTATATTACAACGTCTTGAAGTGAAGCAGTTTCACACAGAGGATGCATGATTTTACCCATTCGTAGTCTGTATTCTGATAAATGCAGACTCAATTTGTAAACATCTATCTACTCTATACACTAAAATCTACTCCTCTAATACATTATCATAGGCATGTTCGTTTGGCAGCCGCAACGGCTTGTGGCTGCGTCATGCGGCAAAATATTGTTCGTTTGCGTGCCGCAAGTACATGCGGTTGCGTCATGCGGCCAGACGCTACGTCTCGCGTCACAAATTTTTAGCCGCAACTAAATTTAGCGTCTGTGTTTAAAAATTAGCGGCGCGGACAAACGAACAGTGACTAGAAGCTGCGACCAGACGCAGCGTCTGTCAAACGAACAACAATCGCAGCGTCTGACCGCATGACGCAGCCGCAGCCGGCTGGCAAACGAACAGGCCACATGTTGTTGTTCATTCTTCCAATAGTTTTTGACCAGTATATGTTCTAGCTAGAACAAAATGGTACATTCAAGTCAATTAATCATACACACTTCACATCTAATTAAACAAGTGTCTATAGAAACAACATTTTTAATCAAGTATGTTTAAGACATAGATCATAAAAGACAAGACTGAGTCTAAATTTTCTTCTCAAGAAAGCTGATGTTGCAACAATGGTCTCTTACCAAGTCTCTTAATCTCTCTCTCCATGGATCCAGTAAGCATCAGACTAAACATCTTCAGATCACAGAGAAACGACCAAACAGGATGTCCAAAGCTAGCAGGAATATTCCCTTCCACGAAAAAGTGGCTATACCAAGCGAACCCGTACCCAAACAGAGGCACAAGAGCAACGAACCAGAAGCTAATCAAAATCGAACACATCAAAGCCACGATGCTACCGATTAAACCCATGAAGTGCCATCGTCTCGTTGATGGATTCGAGTGTTGCGTCACGTAGAAAGACCAAAACTCATCAAAGCTTCTGAAATTCATCTTTCTCTAACACAAACCTAATCTCGATCTTTTTTTCTTCTGGATCTAATCTGATAATTAAACATGTTTAATTTAAACCAAAATTTATGGGCCTTTAAAGGCCCATATTATAACGGGCTTTGTTATATTAACTGATTTTTATTATCTGTATCGATTACGAGTAACTTTAATTAGTGTGTAATTTATCCACTGTAGAAAAGTTAGTCAAAGTAAATTTCATTGTGAATTTTGTTTCTTTGAAGAAAATCTGATAGTCGTTTTTCATTCAGTCAAAGGAATTAATAGATACATGTATTTTGTTTCAGATTATTATGGCAATTTTGAAATCAAATAAATTGTATACATATGCTACCTAATTAGTATATTACAAACCTTTCTAGTATGATTCTTTGACCAAATTCGTAGACAAATATTCAAACTTGGTAAAATATGGAATAGCAATTAATAGTTGAAAGTCTCCTAAGATTACAAGTTATATATATAGTGAACCTATCTTTGAAATCTGGAAAACTAAAAACTTATTTTCAATAGCATTCTCTACAAAAAAAGTATTATGGGTAAAACAAAAGTTCTTGTTGCTTGTTTACTCTATGTAGCATTGGCTGTTTTGTTATCCAATAACAATGTTATGGCATCAGGTTTGTTTTAAAATAAATTTTTAATAATTGTTGATCATCAATAGCCAAACATGTAGATTTTTTAATAGATATATGCATTCAAATTTATTACCCAATATTATATTATAGTAACTGATTTTTATTAACATGTTTATATAAATGGAGACGTCTTTGTATCGATTAGAACTGACTTTAATGTGGATTTGTGTAGGTGCATTTGACAAAAAGATAGTATCAAATAGGCACTGTAATATTCCATGTACGGCTCAATATGATGATTTTGCATGTTTAAAAGCATGTGTCCAATATGGCCACAAAGATGGAAAATGTATGTCTCCTACTCCTACGGCTCAGAAATATTGTTGTTGTAAATTTTAATACAAATTCATCATCTATCTAAAATTATTGCAACTTGCTTTCTTTGTAACTCTTCTCAGACTAGTATGAGAATTACATGTATGTTGTTACATGTTTCTACTCAATAAAAATAAAAAGAAGAAGATCTGATTCTAGTTTTGCATTCAGTCAATGTAACAATTACATGTAGTATTTTGTTATTTCAGGTTTTTATGGCACTTTGACACCATAGACTACCTAATTAAAGATACCTCTAGCATTCTCTCTAAAAAAACTCTCCTAGACACCATTTTCGAGGCACAACCTTTGTCAATGTTTTCCGACGCCGGTGGAGCCATGGCTCGCCGGCGTCGGGATGTTTGGTTCTCTTTAAGTATTCTTTCTAAGATCTCCACATACTGGATCCGTTGTCTCTCACTTTTCGTAATTTCAAATCTCTCCCTCTTGTTCTCTTCTCGTAATGGCGTTTTCGAGATCTGTAACAGAGAAAGAAGGCGGTTTCCGGCGAGTCTCCTTCTACTCGACCTTCTGCTCACAATGTTGGTTTCGAACTCGACAACAGAGAAGACCTTTGAATTATTTTGCTCTCCATCTTCCAAATATGAGATTTGTCTCAATATATCTCCTAGATCTACTGGATCTAGAGCTCTCTCGGGTGCCCCCGAAGAAATTTCTCACCGGTCTTCGTCGACGATACTGCCTCTGTCTCCTCGTCCTTATTTGTTGGCTTCTCAAGGTGTCATCGTAGAAGATTTTATGTTTGGAGAAGCCTCTATGCCATGGATTTCATGTGTGTCGTTGTTGTCGGTGAAGACAAAGTCGGCGCTGGTGAAGACAAAGATGACGATAGGCTTAGCCCTAATTTTCCCATTTGTCTCCCTTCATGGGCCTGATCCATTTCGCTGGCAGCCCATTAGCCCAACTTGCATCCCATCTCAAATCATTTATGTTGGTGTTGGCCCATCTCTCTTCCCACATTGGCCCAGGTTTACAACTTTCAATATATATGGCATGTGCTTAACCACGATTACAAGATTCTCAATTGGTCGATGTCTTAGACTCCATGTCTATAGTTGTTTCGACAATCTTTATGTGGTTTTGCTCTCAACGGATTCGTTTGCTGTTGAAGAAATCATCTCGGGTAATTCCCGAAGAACTTATTATATCAAAGACTTTATGCTCTTTGTTCCGGTTGTACTCCAACAGTGTCAGGTTCGGGAATCCCGATTCTTCTTGTCCGGTTTTGGTCTTCTGCTTATCACCTTCATTCCTTACAATTTGAAGCAACCCATAATCGTTTCCATCCAGCATTCACAAAATAATTTTGTGCACAGCTTGATTTTGCTTCAGGAATTAATGAAAGATCTTGTGTTTTATCGGAGAGATTCCGATTGGTGTTTTAGAGCTTCAAAGCGCAACTTATCTGACCTTGAGGGTCTCTTTGCTTCAAATTCCTCCACAAAAGAGAGATATTTGTTGTCAATTTCCTCCGTTATGGAGAGATCAATTTGTCCCCCCTTTTGCTACATGGAGGAAACCTTCCCATCAAGTTATCATGTTTGTTTCGTGGCCTTTAGGTCAAGAAACAGCTTGAGTATCCTAACCGTCTTACTATTGGTCCGTTTTGGGCTTGAAGATGTAACGCGTTTTGCGCCGGCGAAACGTGAGGTTATGGACACCTTTTCAACGTCACAACGGCATTGCCAAGTGACCAATCAACTCCTCGAACTATTCTTGGATGTGTTTTCGACTCACCATTACCTCGCTTGTGTCAAGAAGCTACCTAGCTCATGTCTCCAAGCTCTATGGGATCTACAGTCGTACTATCTTATTTATCCATCATTTGCATTTATGAATGCTCTATCCTTTATTTGTACTGCATTTAGTATCTATCCATGTAATCATTTGAAGTTTTGAATGAAAACAAGGTTTTGAACAAAAAAAAAGACTACCTAATTATATTAAAATTTTATGGCACTAGCATTGAGTTGCAATAAAATTTTGCATTTAAATTAAGATTTGATTGCTCACAGAAATAATATATGCAATAAATTTTCATTGACCATATTCACAGGAGTACTTTGTTAAGAAATGGTCATACTTTTGCAATTTCAGGTTCACTTTGATTTGTGGTTATCCAAACTGATACAAACAAATATTCAAATTTAATTAAGACAGTCTTTAAAAAAACAAAAATTTACTCACAAACATGGAAAATAGTCAATAGTTAATCTCCTAAGATTAAGCGTTATATAAATTGAACCCATCTTTAAGATCCGGAAAAACTAAGAACATCTTTATTTTCAATAACATTCACTAAAAATTATAGTATTGAGGCCTCAACATAAATTTCCATAGATAACACAAGAAAACTATAATTTGAAACAACGGAAGTCAAAGGAATTAATAGATACATGTATTTTGTTTCAGATAGAAGTGTATAGAGGTTTTTGGAGAAAGACAAAGAAAACAAACTTTTTGCGAGCATGAGAAGATAATTATAATCCTTACCAAAGGACATGAAACTAGTTAGGGACTCGAGTCATACGAAGAAACTAAGAAATCTCCATCCTAAAGTTTTTGGAAGGATATGATTAACTCGACAAGGTTCATCATCATATATACACATAAGTTTTTTTTATCAGTCTACATGATATTATTATTAAAAAAAAAAAAATTCAACAAAGTCAATTGATTCTGTCTGTCCTAGCAAATACTTTTGGTCCATTTTGATATGTAAGATAAAATACCGGTTACAGCATTTTTTTAGTCAAACTTATAATTGTTTTACACAATTAAAAATAAATATTTGTGTTATTTATCTAGAGTAAATTTTCGGTGACCAAATTCACAAGAATCACTTGGATTTGTGAGGATTCATACTACAGACGAATATTTAAATTTACGTCAAAGAAACTTTTTGCCAAAATTTACTTGCAAATATGCACAAAGCAATTAACAGTAAAAAATGTCCTAAGACTAAAAGTAATATATATATTGCTATCTACTAAGAACACGTGTTTATGATTTCTTTAACAAAAACAAAAACAAAAAAAATGTGTTTATGAATGCTGGGAAAATTATATAGACATGCTAATCTGATAATTAAACAGGTTTAAACCGAAATTATGGGCCTTTAAAGGCCCACATTATAGCGGGCTTTGTTTTAATTAATTGAGTTTAACAAATACTTTTGGTCAAGCTTTGATAGTCTAGCATTTAATTTATTAGTCCAGATTTTTTACAAACACGGTGTTGGTGTAATTTATCTACGATAAAAAAAAGTTTAGTCAAAGTAACTACATTGTGAATTTGTTTCTACTAATTATTAGAGAAAATTTTGATTGTAGTTTTTGCATTCAGTAAGGTTTTTATGGCAAGGTTGAATTCAAATAAATTGTAATCCATATAGTATTACAGTACTACTACCTAATTGTATTACAAAACTTTTGAGTTGTGCAGTCAAATCTTGCATTTAAATTAAGATTTCATTGCTCACAATCATTATAATTTATATCATATATGCAATAGATTTTCTTTGAGTCAAATATTCCAAAACATATATGAGTCAGATATCTTGCCAAAACTAAAATTTACTTGCAAAATATGGAATAGCAATTATTAATTAAAAATTAATATATGCAATATTTTCTTTGACCAAATTTCACAAGAATCATACTTTGTTAAAAAAACAATAGTCATAATTTTTTTAATTTTAAATTCACTTCAATTTTTGATTATCTATACTAAATGATACAGTCAAAAAAATTAAATCCAGACAGGCATATTTTTTTACCAAAACTAACTCGCAAATATGGAAAAACAATTACTAGTTACAAATCTCCTAAGACTAAAAGTTGTATAAATTGAAGCTATCTTTAAGATCTGAAAAACTAAAACATCTTCTTTTTCAATTGTTTTCACTACAAAAAATTATTATGGGTATAACAAAAACTCTTGTGGCTTGTTTGCTTTGTGTAGTATTTGCAGTTTTGCTGTCCAATAACAACGTTTTGGCATCAGGTTTGTTTGAAAATTAATTTATTAGTTAATTGTTTATTTATGTTGATCATTCTAAAAGCAATAGCCAAACATGTAGAATCTGTAATAGATATGCATTCAAATTTATCGTAAAAGATTATATTATATGAACATGTTATATTAACTGATGTTTATTAACATGTTATATATGGGACTATATTTATATAAATGGAGACGTCAGACGTCTTTGTATTGATTAGAATTGACTTTAATGTGAATTTGTGTTGAGGTGTGTGGTGATGCGTGTGGGGGTACATTTGATGTAAAAGAATGTTCAAAATCATGTATCCGTTCTGGCTACAAAGGTGGAGAATGCAAGAATCCTAATCCTTCTGGTGTGAGATTTTGTTGTTGCGAATCTTAATACAAATTCATCATCTCTCTACAAATTATTGGTGATTCTAGTTTTGCAATAAGCTTTTTTTTTTGTAACCCTCTATATTTATGAAAAATAAATATATATGCCCTCTAAACTTGGAATAAAATCAAAAACCGTTTATTTTGCATTTGTGTTTATGTCAAAGGGAAATTGGGCTTAATAACACTAAAAAAATTATAATTTAAACCCTAACCATTTACCCTAATTCTAGTGGATTTAGTTAAACCACACATGCTCATTTTTGTTACTTGATGAATTGTTATTTTTTTCTTTGTTATTCTTGCAATTGACTCTATGTCAAAAGCCGTCTATCACTGCTTGGCTACGTTGAATAACGAATACTAGACGTTTGTTTTTTGTGTGGTTAAATTGATGAACCTATTGTTTTCTTTACATAAATGTACTTTAATAAAATAAAACAATTGAGTCATTAACAAATTAGAAAGAATTCTATTGGAACTCTTTCCACGGTAAGAACTAATTAGAAGTAGCATCATCATCGTCATGTGGTATATATCTATGCAGGATCAAGAGCAATAACACAACAAATCTCAAACTAAGTCATTAAATTTACTCGTCATGCATAAGCATGTCCACATACCAAAGTTGAACTAATAGTTGTAACAAGGATATCAACCTTGGTTTGATATAGGTTTGTTTCGGTATATCTAAACATTGTAAATCCATTTTTATTTAGATTATGGTTTACTTACATGTATATAGTACATTGTAAATGGTTTAGTTTACATTTAAGAAGTTAACTATCTAGATACTTTTCTAAAGATTGAACTTTTATTTATTCTTCGATATGCAATTAAAAATCAAAAGGTACATCCGTAAAATTCTATCTTTACAAGTAAAATCTAACAACGAAGTAGTGACAATAAATATTTATCATTTCATGCGAATATCATAACGTCGTATTATTTTATTTGAATGATTTCAAAACTATGCATATTACTCTATAGATTTGCTATGCATAAGATTAGTGAGCTACTTAAATGATAGATGTTTAGTATCGATTTCTCTGTAAAACTCTCATTGCATCAAGTTCCGATTACAGAATGTGGAAGAATCTGTACCAGAAAGTGAATCCATGTCTTTCTTTCTTGAATACTTCTTTATACTTATATAAGAAGTTTCAATAACAATCTTTATGCAAATGGTTAACCAATATAACCAACTATTAAACCAAATGGTTCACTCTAAACCAACTACTTCTTCATTTATGATCTTATCATTAAACCATATCTATGGGCCTTTAAAGGGGTTAAACCAATTCATAACGGACCATCTCTTCTCTTTTATTTCTCATCGGATGCCTAAGCCTTTGAGCTGTGTAGGGATTTCGCAGAATGGGCGGTTCGTAGCTGCCTGAGAGGTATGATTGATTTTTTTTTTTTGGTCACGAACACACTTATCCTTATCAATTACAAAAATACAGAAGCATCTTTGAACCAATGCGGAATAGAAGTGCTAACATAAGAAAACATCGAGTTGCGTGTACGAGCATTCTTCGCTAGGAAGTCTGCTTTGGCATTCTTTTTCCTAGGACAGTACGTGAGGGTAAAGTCTGGAAAAGAACTTCGTAACTCTTGCAGTTCGTCCAGTTCTGAATGGAAGCGGGGTCAACTCTCTGGGTCTCCTACCATGTTCACCAACTCCTGTGAATCCGTGCAAAACACTGAACAATATCGTTCATATTTGTGCAGACTTGACATAGCCCAAAGAAGACTATACAATTCTGCATGTATTGGTGATAGCACTCGCCGCATCCCTTTAGCTCCCAGTAAATCTGATGTCCCATCTTGAAGCTGTAAGATCCATCCTACTCCGCTTGTTGGATCTTCCTCTTTCCACGAGCCGTCAACAAGACACTGGAACACCGCCTGCTGGTGCGTGTCCTCCTCCATTATAATCTGACCTTGGGGATGTAAAGGTCTCTCCATAGAGGCCTTAGCAAGATACCATTCCATGACCTCCTTTCTGGCCAACTCCACTATCGCTTGGGGTGTTCGATCCACATTGTTGAAAACTTTGGCATTTCGAGCCTTCCAAAGGTACCAAATGATCCATGGAAAACACGGGGTGTATTCCTCCAACTCTGGCCGATATGGAATTCTTGAAAACAAATAATCCATATTGCCCCATAAGTTATCTGCAGGAAAAATTGCCGGAGGATTTGGAATATTTGACAATGCCCACACTTGTCGAGCCGGCGAACATGTAAATAATAGATGATTAATTGTCTCATCACTGTTTCCACATCTAGGGCACTGTCGTTCTTGCTGGAGGTGTCTATGCGCAAGTCTCTCGTTAACCGCTACTGCCCCAAAGATAGCCTGCCAAAGGAAATGTCGGATCTTATTAGATGTCTTCAGCTTCCAAACTTTCTCTTTTAGTGGATTCACTTACGGTAATTGCTGGGTATACAGCATATCAGCATCCAACTGTATTCGAACAATGTCATAGCCGGACTGCACTGTATACAGACCAGAGCTTGTAAAGTGCCAACAAAAACCATCTTTCACGCCCCGCAAGGAGGGTTGTATGGTGAGAATTAGTTGGATATCCTCTGCCGTTACGCAGGCTCGGAGCCTATTCAGTTTCCACTGACCCGACCGGGGGTCAATAACTATTGGGGTTCTGGACTAGATTGTGAACTCTCCGAGGGTATTCATCTGGGATCCATTTATTTGTCCAAAACCATGTTTGCGCGCCCGATCCTATAGTACGCCGCATCCCTTTGTCCAAGAGAGGTTGGGCACTTAGTAGAATTCTCCATCCATAGGAAGGACGGTAGTGTTTCCTAGCTTCAAGAGGGTTCGAGTAACGAAAGTACTTTCCTTTCAATACTCTTGCCACTAAAGAGTTTGGGTATCGGTGTAGTCGCCAGAGCTGTTTAGCTAATAAAACCTTGTTAAACTCTTCGTAAGACTTAAAACCCATACCCCCTGCGTTCTTCAGGAGACACATCTTTTTCCAAGCTATCCAATGCATCCCCTAAGAATTCTCTTTAGTTTTCCACCAGAAATTCGAAACCGAGCTCGCTAGTTTTCGAAGTAGATTCTTAGGGAGGAGGAAAGTGGACATCACATAAGTTGGTAGGGCTTGCGCCATTGATTTAATTATAATTTCCTTTCCTCCTCTCGACAGAAATTTGGCCGACCAGCCATTGATCCGCTGGTTCAAACGTTCCTGAACATAGGCAAATACTTCTGCTTTTGACCCATGTAACTGTTCAGCCTTGTCTTGATTGTCTCCCGACTATCGACATGCACATCTTTTCCAAACGTTATTACTGATTTGTCAAACTTGACGCGTTGTCCTGACGCATTCCCATACACCTCCAATATCTTTAGGATGTTGTCACATTGCTCCACATTTGCTTTACAAAAGAAAAGGCTATCATTTACGAACAATAAGTGGGAGAGCGAAGGAGACGTTGGGGCCACCCTAATACCACTAAGTGTCCCAGCCGCCTCACCTGCTTGGATATTGGCAATTAACACTTATGTACAAAGAATGAACAGATACGGAGAAAGAGAGTTTTCCTGTCTTAATCCGCGTGAGGGTGTTATGGCTCCTTTCGATTCTTTATTCAGTAAGATACTATAAGACACCAAGTTGACACAAGTCATAATCCACCTGATCCATTTTTCTGAGAATCCCATCTTCTGCATCAGCGCCTCCAGGAAACCCCATTCTACCCGGTCATATGTTTTACTCATATTCGTCTTAACAGCCATATATTCCTTTTTACCAACCGAATTAGTCATTAGGGAATGGAAGATCTGCTGAGTTATAAGAATGTTATATGTAATTTGTCTTCCTGCCACAAAGGCTGATTGGGTTTCAGACACTAGAGAAGGTAGAAATCTTCTAATTCTCTGACAGAGGACCTTGGAGATGATCTTATAGCTCATATTACACAGGCTAATTGAACGGAACTCCTTCATTAACCGTGGGCGATCTGACTTTGGAATCAAACAAATATTGACCATATTGTCGACAGAGTCCATAAACCTCGTACGCATAAACTTGCGGACCATTTCCACGACTTGGGGACCTAGAAGAGTGCAAAATTTATGGTAGAACAGAGCTGTCATCCCATCTGGACCTGGTGCCTTTTTTTGGTGTATGGCAAAAACTGCCGCTTTAACCTCCTATTCCGAGACTTCTCGAGTGATATGTGTCATGGACACTTCGAGATCAGGGATGGCCGGCAGGTGAACATGTCCGTAAAATAGTCAGTTGCTGTTTTTTCAATTTCCTCCTCCTTTTCTGTCCAATCTCCAGATTCTGTTAAAATGCCAGTAATCTTGTTACGTGCCCTCCGCTGCTTTGTAGAGGCCTGAAAGAATTTTGTGTTTTGGTCTTCCTCTTGGTGCCAGGTGACCCTACTTTTCCTCATCACGAAGAGCAGTACATAGTTGTTCTTGTAGGGCCGCAATGTCCTCGAGGGTGGCATCATCGTTGCTCTGAGCCTCCTCTAGACGGGCCTTCAAAGCCTCTATTTCCTCCTCAGAGACAAGCTGATCATGTTTACGCCATCGGGAAATGGTTTTCCTACAGTTGGCGATTTGGTCCCCCAGTGTTGGCTCACCACCTGATAACTCACTCTCCCAGCCCGAACGTAC
Source organism: Arabis alpina (assembly GCA_900128785.1). Classification (NCBI taxonomy): domain Eukaryota; kingdom Viridiplantae; phylum Streptophyta; class Magnoliopsida; order Brassicales; family Brassicaceae; genus Arabis; species Arabis alpina. The sequence continues at coordinate 4,618,555 of LT669790.1, read as the reverse complement.
CACCACTTCAAAATTCGGTTTGGAGAGCCATCTTTTATCAAAGCGAAACTTTTTTGTGCCGCCCATTCTGTTATTCTCAACATGGGTCAGAACCGGACAATGATCTGAGCCCATGAACCGAAGGTACTCCATCGTTGAGTGGGAGAAAAGCTCATACCAATCTTCATTTCCCATTGAGCGATCAAGCCGACACCGAATGACATTTGCGCCACGGCGACCAAACCAGGATAAACAGTTGCCCTTATATGGGAAATCCACCATTCCACAACTCTGTCGCATTAAATTAAAATCCAGAAAGGATTTATCTGGTCTTCTTCGATCTCCTATTTTTTCATGATGACCGGTAATCTCGTTAAAGTCACTAGTCATGAACCAAGGTGCAAATGGATAGTACTTATACGGGTGAGACGTTCCCAAACAACGCCTCGATTTGCAATAACAGGATCACCGTAAACAAACGACAGAAATACTTTATTACCATAAATGGTGGCCATTACATCGATAATATTTTTGCTTGAAAAAAGAATTTGAATACGAAACTCAGACTTAGCCAAAAGAGCTAAGCCGCCACTATGACTAGAAGGGTCAACAGTAAAAAGGAAATTATAACCAAATTCAACTTGTAAATCTTGAAAAAACTGGCAATCACGCTTAGTTTCCATAAGAAAGAGAATCCCCGGGAAAAACCTCTTACGAAATTCACGCAATCGACGAACTTCCAAGAAACTTCCAGCCCCCTGACAGTTCCAGCTTAGGATCATTTTAGGCGCCCGCCGGTGGTTTCTCATTAACCACCGGTTCTTTATATTCCTCAGAACATTCCCCTTTATCGGGGCCCGTCTTCGAGGGGGACGAGTGTGCAATCTTAGCTAAAGATGCTGAAACCTTTTCAGACTCCAACTGAACTAAAGCTACATGCTTGTGAATCTGGTTACCCTGGAAAGGGCTACGTCCAATCTTCTTGCGCACTCCGAGAGCTTTGCTGAACCTCTTTTCACTTCTTCGTGAGCTTTTCCCTCCACTTCTTTCCCCCGCTTCAACTGTCGTGAAAGCCCGAGCTTCCCCTCCCATAAACTCTCGAAATGGAGAAATAATGCATGTTGGACTGATATGACTCACCAAGCCCACTTCAACATGGCCCAACACCATTCCACCCTCATCCACACTCACATCATCGTGGGCCTCTTGAAGTCCAGCAGCATAAGGCCCAATTGGGTTACCAGATTTGTCTGGCTCGCAGACCAGAAAGTCCTTCATGGTGGTAAGTTGTGATACCCTAGCCGCCTTCGAGATTTCACCGAATCCAACCTCCGACTGGTGCGGTGGTTCTGTCAACTCACAAGATCACCGCACCTCCTCTTGATTGGCGATTCGAGCTTCCTCCTCCGTCCTCCGATACCACGAAGTTGTCGGCACCTTGGCTCTCTTCTTTCTCGGATGCAGTGAGATCGCACCGTCACGTTTTATCGCCGTCTGCGGATTACTGCTCATCCCCTCGTTGTGGAAAGACTTGCGAATCCACTCCTTTGTGGAGATCGTGTCGGTGGTATTCTCCAATTCCGGTAAGATATCTCTTAGTACCGGTTTTCTCCGTGAGGAAGACGCCATCGTGTCAGGGACCTGAACACTCCTCTCCTTTGTTCCGCGAGTTGAGGCCTCAGCCTTACCCCTCTCTTCCCTGTGGAGCCTCTGTCTGCCTCTAATTTCCCCTTTTCCTCGTCGCTTGAAAGGCTCTCGTCTTTGGTCTCGATTCCGTTCTGGACAGGAAGGGGCCTCGTGGGTAATGCGGAGACATCAGAAGTAGTATTTCTGGAGTTTCTCGTAATTCAAGTTCAGACACACAATGTCTCCATCGTCATCAGACTCTCTCCGCAGGACCAGAGGAGAATTCCAATCGAGCATCACTCGAACTCGTGGTATGGGTTCCGATACATCAAACGCCATCCACTCACCTAAGGCCTCACCGATACTTGTCACAGTTTCCTCTTCACGCCTATAATCCGGCAAGCCTTTGACGACGATCCAGAACGGAATGGTGTTGGGGAAATCTCTTCTTATCGTCGGAACCCATATCTCCAATGCAATCATGGAGCCATCATAGTGGTAAGGGCGATCAGCCATTACCGATTGTAAATCTGCCTCATTCTGGAATTTGAAATGGAATCTTCCATCGCCAATTTCCGATCCTTGCCCCATCACACCTCCATACTGTCGGACGAAAACCGAGCAACGCTTTGTGAGTTTGCTCTTGTGCTTCTCGAAGCAAGACGCGCCCCACCAAGGTTCGTTCAAAACGCTTAAGCACTTGTTTTTTATCAAGTGGTGGTAGCTTGATTCGTTGTTCCTCCGTGTCATCCTTAGCAGCGATCAACTTACCAAAAAAAGCCATTGGAAAGCTATGAAAAATCCGATCAGTAATGCGATAGAACATATTAGAGATGCAGCCAGAAAGGTGTAGGACTGGAGCAGAGATGATCAGCCTTTTTAAGATAGCTTCTGGGGAGCAATCATAGGGATATCGCACAATCACCGGGGATTGAATCGAAGAAAGGGGATTCCAATCTGTCCCTATGATCGTGGTTGATGATCGGTAGTTACCATAACCAGGATCTACCAATGAAGGTACAAATCTAAAATTCCGGAATCTGATCCTTTCCAAGCCAGATAAGGGAAGATTACCTTGAATCTATGTGATTTTAAATTTGACAAACTCTAGGTATGTTGATGTCAATCGTATCCCATTGTTTCCATGTTTGTTAGGCTCACCCACATCACAAGGCAAGGAGAGAAGGGAGAGCCACTTCTTTCCGTTGAAAGGCCCATGCCGGGGAAGCATTTTCCGGCGAGTCATGACTGTTACAAGATTCAAAATTTGACCGTTACCATCGCCTCAGCGAGAGAGTTCCTCGAAACATTTCATGGATACCGGAGAGGTATGATTGATAGTGTTTTGCATTTGCTATTTATGATACTTTGTTTTAAGATCAGGTTTTAAGGGAATGAATATTTCATATCGTGATTGGTTTTCTGGTGTTTGATTTGATCTTCTCAGTCTCCGAGTGGGACTGTGAGACAATGGGACTTGTTTGGGAGCTGAAAGGTTACCTTTATGGATCTCAGTGTCTTTCCTTTTCACCCAACGGTTAGTTTTCGTTGCTCTTACCGTTTTTAAGGGTCTGGTATATGTGCATTTTCTTACTTTGTTCTTTAGGGGAATGTCTGGTGAGTGCTGGAGGATACATATATACCTTTGGGACTGGCGCAGAAGTATCTTGGTGGCGAAGGTCAAAGCGAGTTCTAATTGCTCGGACAAAATATCATATATGCAATAGATTTTCTTGAGTCATATATTCCAAAACAAAATATATATGGGTAAGATAATCTGCCAAATATTCAAATTTGAGTCAGATACTTTGCTAAAACTAAAATTTACTTGCAAAATATGGAATAGCAGTTACTAGTTAAAAATTAATATATGCAATAAATTTTCTTTGACCAAATTTCACAAGAATCATACTTTTTTAGAAAAATAGTCATAATTTTTGTAATTTTAAATTCACTTCAATTTGTCATTTTGTCATTATCCAAAAATGATACAGTCAAAACTTTAAAATTCAGCCATACAGATTTTTTACCAAATTTAACTCGCAAATATGGAAAAATAGTTAATAGTTAAAAATCTCCTAAGACTAAAAGTTGTATAAATTGAAGCTATATTTTTGTTTGAAACAAATTTAAGATCTGAAAAACTAAAAACATCTTCTTTTTCATTTGTTTTCACTACAAAAAAATATTATGGGTATAACAAAAACTCTTGTGGCTTGTTTATTTTGTGTAGTATTAGCAGTTTTGTTATCCAATAACAAAGTTTTGGCATCAGGTTATTTTCTTAAAGATTATATTATATGGAAATGTTATATTAACTGATGTTTATTAACATGTTTTATATAAATGGAGACGTCTTTGTATTACTTAGAACTGACTTTAATGTGAATTTGTGTAGGTGCGTTTGACCAAGTGAACAAACTAGATAAGAATTTATGTGGTGATGATTGTGCGGGTGTATTTGATGAAGGTGAATGTTTTAAATCATGTACCCGTGATCATGGCTACAAAGGTGGAAAATGCAAAAGCCATGGTCCTTATGGTGTGAGAGTTTGTTGTTGCGAGCGTTAATACAAATTCATTATCTCACTAAAAATGATTGGTGATTCTATAGTGTTACAACTCGCTTTCTTTTGTAACTAAAAATTGCCCTAAATAAACTTGGAATCATTCAAAACCCGTTTATTTTGCACTTGTGTTTATGTCAAACACCGTTTATCACTGTCTGGCTATAACGAATACTATACGTTCGTTTTTTTTTGTGTGGATAAATTGATGAACCGATTGTTTTCTTTATATAAAATGTACTTTAATAAAATAAAACATAGATTCACTAACAAATTAGAAAGAATTTTATTGGAACTCCTTCCACGGTACGAACTAATTAAAAGCAGCATCATCCTCATCCGCATATCTATGCAGGATCAAGAGCAATAACACAACAAATCTCAAACTGAATCGTTAAAATTACTCGTCGTGCATAAGCATGTCCATAGTCCACATACAAAAGTTGAACTGTAATAGTTTTAACTAGCCTGGGTATAAAAACTTGTACCCGAATACCCGAATCTATATCTGTATCCGATACGAAACTTTACAAATACCGGTATGGGTATAAAATTTATAGACCCGAAAGAACCTTTACAAATCGGATACAAATCCGCCGTCTCTCTCTTCACCCCGGTGGTCGGAACGCTTCTCTTTGTTGGTTGCAGTTACGAGGATGACTGCAATTTCAACCCGAGTTGTTTTTCTTGTCCCCACTAGTTGATTGAGTGTGGTCCTTGGGTCGATGATGGTCAAGATCTCAGGTGGGTAGAGACGATTTCGTCTACTCCGCCTGAACCTCGATCTTCCTGTCATTCTCTGTTTGGGCTTGTTGCAGGGCAATGTTCTGGGTTAGCGTTATCGGGGCTTTGTCAAGTCTCTGATTTGTCTCGCCTAGTCTTATGGTGTTGCTGCTTTTGGCATAGTTCAGCTACCGGTGGTAGTAACTGACCGTGTCATTGTGTGTGCTTCTTCGTACATCAAGTTGTGTTAAGTTGGGTTAGGGCCTGGTGTTGTTTTGTGTCTTGCTTCTGATGAGGTCTTGTTTATGTTCGTGTTTGCTCGTGTGTGGGTTTGGTGGTCTTAGGCTTGTTAGCTAGAGGAGGAACATGTCCAATTGTGATCGTTTGTTGCATCGTTCACTTGTTTTGGTTTGTGTGATTTCTTCATTGGTTAGCTCATGAAACTGCTCAAATAGCAGCTCTCGCGAGAGGAGGTCGTGATCGAAAGCTATGAGACTGCCGTTGACATCCCAATTCTGGACCCGTTTGTTTTGCTTCTAGTCCAAAGGGTCCTCGCTTCACCAGCCTATGCGGTTTGCTAATACAAGTTCGTCTCTTGCTTCGGATTTAGGAAGAGCAAGCGCATCGATATCTCTTCGTGTTGCTCCATTAGTTTTCGTGCTAGTGTCGAATCCACGGATTAAAAACTGTTTGTAATATGTTTTCATGTTTTTATCTTTTTTGCCATGATTTCATAAAATAGGTTTAGAAACAAGCTTTATAAACCTAATCTTTTCATTTTAATGTATTAACATTTTTAGCAAAAAAAAAAAAAAAGACCCAACCAAAACCCGACTTGAATACTCATTTGTCCGGGCCTAGTTTTAACAAGGATATCAACCTTGGTTTGTTTCGGTATAGTAAACATCGTAAATCAATTTTGATTTAGATTATGGTTTACTTGCATTGTAAATGGTTTAGTTTGCAATTAAGAAGTTTAATTCATGATTTTAATTGTGGGCTTTGCAGCCCAATTATAATATGCTTACATGTTATTTATTGAAATTGTTTTATATTTTTCATTTTTAAGAGTTTGGTGTGGGATAACATAGTTTTAAAAATCAATCGTGAATTATATTCTTGTAAAGTTTTATTTATATATCTTGTTTAGTGGAAATAATATTTTCATTAGAAAAAGAGTTAAATTTAGGTTGACTATTATTTATTATGCATGTTTTGTTCATATAATAATAAAAAAATTAGTATTATACATTAAAAAATAATAAATCAATTATCCGCGGTTGATCCAAAGACCTAGTGACCCGAAAGGTATTCCGATTCATTGTCCGGGTCGGGTTTAAAAACATTGGTATTACAGTACTACTACCTAATTGTATTACAAAACTTTTGAGTTGTGGTCAAATCTTGCATTTAAATTAAGATTTGATTGCTTACAGTAATTATAATTTATATCATATATGCAATAGATTTTCTTTGAGTCAAATATTCGAAAACAAAATATTTTTTTTTTAATCACGAACACACTAAACACCGACTGATTACATGAATACATGAGCATCATTAAACCAATACGGGAGAGAAGTGCTGACGTAGGTGAAACTTAAGTTACGGTTACGAGCATTCTTCGCGAGAAAGTCTGCTTTTTCATTCCTTCTCCTGGGACAATACGAGAGTGTAAAGTCCGGGAAAGACAATCGTAACTCCTGTAGATCGGTAAGTTCTGACCGAAATTGGGGCCAGCTCTCCGGGTCATCTAGCATTCTCACTAATTCTTGGGAATCTGTGAAGAACGCCGCACAATATCGGTTATACTTATGGAGGCTTGACATGGCCCAGAGAAGGCTGGACATCTCGGCATGGAGAGGGGATTCGACTCGCCTCATCCCTCTTATGCCCAGTAAATCTGAGGTCCCATCCTATAGCTGTAATACCCATCCCGCTCCACTCATTTCATCTTCCTCTTTCCACGAACCGTCAATGAAACACCTGAACACCGCTTCCGTGTGGGGGTTCTCCATTTCCCAAGTCTGATCTTGTAGATGACACCGCTTTCAAAACAAAATATATATGAGTCAGATACTTTGGCAAATATTCAAATTTGAGTTAGATATTTTGCGAAAACTAAAATTTACTTGCAAAATATGGAATAGCAATTACTAATTAAAAATTAATATATGCAATATTTTCTTTGACCAAATTTCACAAGAATCATACTTTGTTAAAAAAAAAAACAATAGTCATAAGTTTTTTAATTTTAAATTCACTTCAATTTTTGATTATTCATACTAAATGATACAGTCAAAAAATTTAAATCCAGGCATATTTTTTTACCAAAATTAACTCGCAAATATGGAAAAACAATTAATAGTTACAAATCTCCCAAGACTAAAAGTTGTATAAATTAAAGCTATCTTTAAGATATGAAAAACTAAAACATCTTCTTTTTCAATTGTTTTCACTACAAAAAATTAGTATGGGTATAACAAAAACGATTGTGGCTTGTTTACTTTGTGTAGTATTAACAGTTTTGCTGTCTAATAACAACGTTTTGGCATCAGGTTTGTTTACATAATTTTTTTTTTACGTTGATCATTCTACAAGTACAAGCAATAGCCAAACATGTAGAATATGTAATAGATATGCATTCAAATTTATTTATTTTTTTGCTAAGGATTCAATTTATTGTAAAGGATTATATCATATGGACAGGTTATATTAACTGATGTTTATTAACATGTTATATATGGAACTATATTTATATAAATGGAGACGTCTTTGTATTTGATTAGAACTGACTTTAATATGAATTTGTGTAGGTGCGTTTGACCAAACGTCCATAGGAAATGAGAAGTGTGATACTGCGTGTGCGGGTGTATTTGATGAAAAGGAATGTTTAAAAGCATGTATCTATCTTGGCTACAAAGATGGAAAATGCAAGAATCCTAATCCTTCTGGTGTGAAATTTTGTTGTTGCAACTAGCCTTCTTTGTAACCCTCTCAATTAAAATGAAGAAAAATATCTGTGCCCTCTAAACTTGCAATAAATCAAAAAACCGTTTATTTTGCACTTGTGTTGATGTCGAACATTGTTTATCATTGCTTGGCTACGTTGAATAACGAATACTAGACGTTTTTTGTTTTTTGGTGGTTAAATCGATCAATCTATTGTTTTCTTTACAGAAATGTATTTTAATAAAATAAAACAATCGAGTCATGAACACATCAGAAAGAATTTTATTGGAACTCCTTCCACGGTAAGAACTAATTAGAAGCAGCATCATCATCGTCATGTGGTATATATCTAGGCGCGATCAAGAGCAATAATAACACAACAAATCTCAAACTAAGTCATTAAAATTATTCGTCATTCAAATAAGCATGTCCACATACCAAAGTTGAACTAATAGTTTCAACTTTTAACAAGGATATCAACCTCGGTTTGATATTGGTTTGTTTCGGTATATCTAAACATTGTAAATCCATTTTTATTTAGATTATGGTTTACTTATATGTATATAGTACATTGTAAATGGTTTAGTTTACATTTACGAAGTTTAATATCTAGATACTTTTCTAAAGATTGAACTTTTATTTATTCTTCGATATGCAATTAAAAATCAGAAGGTACATCCGTCAAATTCTACCTTTACAAGTAAAATATAACAACGAAGTAGTGACAATAAATATTTATCATTTCATGCGAATATCATAACGTCGTATTATTTTATTTGAATGATTTCAAAACTATGCATATTACTCTACAGATTTGCTATGCATAAGATTAGTGAGCTACTTAAATGATAGATGTTTAGTATCGATTTCTCTGTAAAACTCTCATTGCATCAAGTTCCGATTACAAAATGTGAAAGAATCTGACCAGAAAGTGAATCCCTGTCTTTCTCTCTTGAATACTTCTTTATATATAAGAAGTTTCAATAACAATCTTTATCCAACTGGTTAACCAACATAACCAACTATTAAACCAAATGTTTCACTCTAAACCAACTACTTCTTCACTTATGAATTATGATCTTATCATTAAACCATATTTATGGGCCTTTAAAAGGGTTAAACCAATTCATAACGGACCATCTCTTCTCTTTTATTTTTCACCGGATGCCTAAGCCTTTGAGCTGTGTAGGGATTTCGCAGAATGGGCGGTTCGTAGCTGCTGGAGAGGTATGATTGATAGTGTTTTGCATTTGCTATTTATGATACTTTGGAGGATACATATATACCTTTTGGGACTGGCGCAGAAGTATCTTGGTGGCGAAGTTCAAAGCGAGTTCTAATTGCTCGGACAAAATATCATATATGCAATAGATTTTCTTGAGTCATATATTCCAAAACAAAATATATATGGGTAAGATAATTTGCCAAATATTCAAATTTGAGTCAGATACTTTGCCAAAACTAAAATTTACTTGCAAAATATGGAATAGCAATTACTAGTTAAAAATTAAGATATGCAATAAATTTTCTTTGGCCAAATTGCACAAGCATCATAATTTTTTTAAAAATAGTCATCATTTTTGTAATTTTAAATTCACTTCAACTTGTCATAACCCATACTAAAAAAGATACAGTCAAAACTTTAAAATTCAACCATACAGATTTTTTACCAAATTTAACTCGCAAATATGGAAAAATAATTAATAGTTAAAAATCTCCTAAGACTAAAAGTTGTATAAATTGAAGCTATTTTTTTGTTTGAAACAAATTGAAGCTATCTTTAAGATCTGAAAAACTAAAAACATCTTCTTTTTCAATTGTTTTCACTACAAAAAAATATTATGGGTATAACAAAAACTCTTGTGGCTTGTTTATTTTGTGTAGTATTAGCAGTTTTGTTGTCCAATAACAAAGTTTTGGCATCAGGTTTGTTCAAAATTTACTTTTTTAAAGATTATATTATATGGACATGTTATATTAACTGATGTTTATTAACATGTTTTATATAAATGGAGACGTCTTTGTATTGATTAGAACTGACTTTAATGTGAATTTGTGTAGGTGCGTTTGACCAAGTGAACAAACTAGATAAGAATTTATGTGGTGATGATTGTGCGGGTGTATTTGATGAAGGTGAATGTTTTAAATCATGTACCCGTGATCTTGGCTACAAAGGTGGAAAATGCAAGGGCCATGGTCCTTATGGTGAGAGAGTTTGTTGTTGCGAGCGTTAATACAAATTCATCATCTCTCTAAAAATTTATTGGTGATTCTATAGTGTTGCAGCTCGCTTTCTTTTGTAACCAAAAATGAATATATATGCCCTCTTTAAATAAACTTGGAATCATTCAAAACCCGTTTATTTTGCACTTGTGTTTATGTCAAACACCGTTTATCACTGTCTGGCTATAACGAATACTATACGTTCGTTTTTTTTGTGTGTGGATAAATTGATGAACCGATTGTTTTCTTACATAAATGTACTTTAATAAAATAAAACAATTGATTCATTAACAAATTAGAAAGAATTTTATTGGCACTCCTTCCACAGTACGAACTAATTAAAAGCAGCATCATCCTCATCGGCATATCTATGCAGGATCAAGAGCAATAACACAACAAATCTCAATCTGGGTCATTAAAATTACTCGTCGTGCATAAGCATGTCCATTGTCCACATACAAAAGTTGAAATGTAATAGTTTTAACTAGCATGGGCATAAAAACTTGTACCTGAATACCCGAATATTGGGGTGGGCATAAAAGCCCATAACCGAATAATCGAACCAAACCGAACCGATATTATGGGTTTCGGTTAGGTCCATAACATACATACACTACCTATTGGTCATCTTAAATATTAGTTTATAGGTATCGGTTTGGTTTCGGTTATAACCCATAACCGAAATCAAAATCGAATAAAACCGAAACATTATATACATTATAACATTTATTCTTAACATTATAAACATTAGACCAACCATATTTAGAAACGACATCACTAAATGTCAAATCGACTTTGGTTTCACTTTAATTTGATGTATTTGTCATGTTTTTGTTTCACTTTGGTTTGATACTATCATACTATGTTTCAATTTCATAAATAAATATGTCTTAGTTTTATTTAAATATGTTGACGTCTTCGGTGAAACTTTAAATATGTTGAATGTGTTCGTAATATTTTGGTTTTGGTTTCGGTTTAGGGTAATACCCATAACCAAACCGAACCAAATATATTTCGGATATTATTTGGACTTCATTATTATCAAACCGAACCGACCGAAACTAGTATGATACCTATATGGATCCCATCTACAAAAAACCGAAAAACCGAACCGAAACAGAACCATAACCGCCCACGCCCACCCCTACCCGAATACCCAAATCTATACATGTATCCGATTTGAAACTTTACAAATACCGGTATGAATATGAAATTTATAGACCTGAAAAAACCTATATCCGAAAGGACCCAACCAGAACCCGACCTGAATACCCATTTGTCCGGGCCTAGTTTTAACAAGGATATCAACCTTGGTTTGTTTCGGTATGGTAAACATCGTAAATCAATTTTGATTTAGATTATGGTTTACTTGCATTGTAAATGGTTTAGTTTGCAATTAAGAAGTTTAATTCTTCGTAACGGACCAATCTTTTATTTTGAAAAATCCGTCATTTCAAAAAATTGCTTCCCTCCGACACAGTAACGACAATCTCTCCAGAATCTCTCTCTATCTCTCTAGGGTTTATCGTCGTCTTCTCAATACCAAATCCCTAAATCAAATTAGGGTTTCTTGTTCTTGTTATTCCCTAAATCAGAATGAAACTAGCCCACAAATCAAAGAAACCTTCTTGTTCATCCACTAAGGTACACGTCTTATATCAATCACTCGCTAACCAAAACCAAATCTGAGAAAATTTCTCAATTGGGTTTTTGATTTCTTCTTTTTCCACAGCTGATTCTACAAGAAATCATCGGTTTGACCACAAAGAACGCAAATGGTTTATCATCTGTTAGTTCCAGCTCGAAATGCGTTTACTTGGCTGGATGCGTTGCGGTGGTTTACGATGTTGATTCGTGTAATCAATCGCATCTTGTTGTATCTCATCGTATGCCGAAGCCTTTGAGCTGTGTAGCGGTTTCGCAGAATGGGCGATTCGTAGCTGCTGGAGAGGTATATGATTGATAGTGTTTTGCATTTTGCTATGTTATGTTATGATACTTAGTTTTAAGATTAAGGGTTTTAAGGGAATGATTAAGGTTTGATTTGATTTTCTCAGTCTCCGAATCTCTCTGCAGTCTTGATATGGGATTGTGAGACGTTAGTACTTGTTTCTGAGCTTAAAGGTCATCTTTATGGAGCTCAGTGTCTTTCCTTTTCACCGAATGGTTAGTTTTTTTTTGTTCTTTTCGTTGCTCTGACCGTCTTTAAGGGTCTTATCCATTCTGTTTTATGTTCTTTAGGGGAATATCTGGTGAGTGTTGGAGGATACATATATCTTTGGGACTGGCGTAGAAGTGTTTTGGTTGCGAAGGTTAAAGCGAGTTCTAGTTGCTCTGACATTTCGTCTGTGACATTCTCATCTAATGGGAAATTCATTGTTACTTCCGGGAGCAAGCATTTGAAGTTTTGGGCAGTGAGTTCTTTTCAGAAGACACGTTCGAGTAAAGTAGGATCTCTGGCATTTCATGGAAAGCCAACTGATAATGGTTTTCAAAAAGGAAACTCATTTGTGTCAGTGATATCAGCAATTAGAGTGAGTTCTAGTGGAAGTGACGAACGATGTGAAGAAGTTATGTCAATATACGCTCTTACAGATGCAGGTATTCAGCTCCACACAGTAACAACTGTGAATTTAGTTTTTGTATGCTCACTCGATCAAAATGAGAGTTAGTAATTTTATTCTGTTGTGTAGGTGTTTTGATGCTTATGAGTAATGGGATGTTAATCAAGAAGTCAGTGAATCTGAAGGTACAATAATTTCATCTCAATCTTTTCTGTTGATGTGGATCACACTAGCATTACGATATGCATATCAATCATTTACCATAGTCCAGAAGCATTGACTATATTGTTCTTATGACCCTAGAAGTAAGTTTAGTTTAACTTGTATGCGTTGACGCTAGGTGTAAAGACAGCAATATTGAGCATGTTAGTTTGCGGAGTTTATTTGTCATAACAATAATTTCTTTGAATCGCTTGCAATGAATTGTCAGGTTGAAAAATGTTTTGCTCTATCTGCATCCAGTCGATTGATAGCCTGCGCTTGCAGCAATGGAGCGATCCAGCTATTTACTCCTGAAACACTAGAATATGCTGCCACAATACACTTTTCAGATGCTAAAAAGAGTGGCACTGAAAATCACTCTCATTCAGCAGAATTTCAAAATTTTGAATCTCAGCCTGTTATCTTTCCAGACGCAATTGCTTGCCAGTTTTCGACCACAGATAAGCTCGGTCAGTGTAGAAAAACCTCATAATAACAGTATGATGCTTTAATCAATTATACTTTTGACAAAATGTGGAATTTTGGCTTTGCAGTTGTCATCTATGCGGATCGTAGTCTCTATGTCTGGGATGTGAACGATGTAAACAAGGTAAATTGTGAACATATTTCAGTATTTGCCACAGAAAGTTAGTTGATTTCGAATTTCTTTTGGTACCAATGCTACTTCTGAAGTTTCATGTTGCTTAGAGCACAAATTGCATGTGGTGAAAAATTTTCCTTATTCCAGCCTACTAGGTGCTCTATGATGATATCACATTCTGCCGGAATTTGGGATATAAAAAACCTCTCTTGTGGAAATATGCACAGTCCAACAGCTGCATGTGCGGCTAGAGGATGCTGTGAAGGTGTTTCCTTCACTACTTGTTCTGAAGATGGAACCATAAGGTTGTGGGATCTTTCTCTCCAACTGGATCCATTAGTAGAAGCCAATGCAAGCAGCAATTCCTCAGAAACACAAGGGACTATGCATTTAGGTAATTAGCACATATGCTCGGAATTTGAAACATATTAATGAAGATGTTGTAGTATTTTATTCATAGATTGTTTATCCGATTAGATTAGTCATTTTCACTCTTCATGTCCTTATAATGCAGCTAGTGCTGGAATTTTTGAACGTGATCTCGTTGAGACATGTGGTACCACATTCGGTTTCCGAGCACTGGCAGTAAGCGGAGATGGAAAATACTTAGCAGCTGGTGATTGTGGAGGGAACCTTCATATATATGATCTACAAGAATCAGAATATACATGCTTTATGGTAATATTAGTCACTATTGTTCAGTTTTTAATTGGCTTTGGGTCTCCAGTGGTTGGTGTCCAGAAATCTAGTTCTTATACTTCTTATTGATAAACATATTACAGGATGCTCATGAAGCAGAAATTCAGTCTTTGAGCTTCAGCTTTCCTGGACTGAAAGATGTTGATTCTGAAAATGCCTCAAGCAGCGATTTCTTACTTGCTTCTAGTGGAAAGGGCCGAACAATTAACATTTATGATGTCAAAAGGTGTAAAAACAACAGTTTGTTACGGTCTTTTGGTTTCCCTGGCAAGGCCATACGAACTTATATTATCATATTATCAGGAACTTTGATCCCGTTGGGAGTGTTTGTGGTTCAGCTGCTGTAACATCTGTAAAATTCGCATGTAATGGCCGGAAATTAGTAACTTCTGGTGCAGATAGGTAATGTTCTATATGCTGTAAGATCAGGAAACTTGCATGCTTATTTAAGAGGAATTTATGACATAATTGTTGCTATCTTTGCAGGTTGCAGTTGTTTGATGTTGTCAGAAAAGTAAGTAGTGTGCATCTTTCACCTTCTCATCCTCAAACTCTCTCTCATGGAACCATCTATGATATGGCTATAGATCCAACATCAGGACTTGTTGTCACAGTGGGACAGGTATTGCTACTTCTCGATGAACATATTACCAAGTGCATTCAGTTGATTAATCATACACTTCACATCTGTTAAACAAGCATCTGATGTCTAATTTCATGATTTCAGGATAAGAAGATAAACATATTCGATGTAGAAAGTGGAAAGCTTGTCAGATCATTCAAGCATGACAGAGACCATGGAGATACCATAAAGGTGCATTTAACAAACAGTTTGATTAGACTTCAACATAGTTTGATGTTCTAGTGCTGACAATAAAATCTCTTCCACAGGTCATTTTGGACCCAAGCTGCAGCTACTTGGTATGCTCCTACTCTAATAGAACAATCTGCTTTTTGGACTTTGTCACCGGAGAGTTGGTTGCTCAGGCCACAGGACATGGTGAAGTTGTGACTGGTGTTATTTTCCTACCTGATTGCAAACATATCATTTCAGTAAGTTTCTGAATTCCAGTTTTTTTTCATTACAGTTATAAGAACCTTGGCTTTTTGGATTAGTCAAGATCTATCTTGGTATGCCTTAAATGAAATTGAGCAACTGAGATCAAATTTCCTTTGGTGTTTATCAACAGGTTGCAGGAGACGGCTGTATTTTTGTATGGAAACTGCCTTTGAGAATGGTTAATCGTATGATACGGGCAGTAAATGAAAATGGCAGATTAGCTCCTGAAACTGTGGCTCAACCAACAAAGTTTATGCAAATTGTAGTTGATTTGGATGAAGAAAATCCAAATGATGCATCATGTTCTGCAAAAGGCAACCCAGTAGAAGAAAATGCATATCAGATGCAGCAACGCTCACCATGGACATCTTCATTCAAGTTCAGCGTTTCTCGGCTTCCTAAGTGGGCTCAAGCTAAAGTGGAAACATCTAATATTGCTACCGATTTTCAGGATTCCGTTTCAAACCAGGTACAAACCCAAAAAGCCGCCTGCTTTCTTATTACTATGGAACCAAGATCGAGTTTAACTTTATAAATTGTTCTTCTTAGACCGACATTTTTTCTGATGTTGGGTGTCTTTATTGTCTCCACAACAGAAACATGAAGATAAAAGTCTGGTGAATACTGTTGACAATGCTGAAGAATGCTCTTCTGTGAATGAATGCCAAACTCCCAATCAAGGTTCAAGAACCGAAAAGTCACGCCTTGGAAGCCTGTCCAAAAGCTCCAGTGACACTGACACTTCAGTGCTTCAAGGAGATGCTCCTAGGTAAGAAGCTCTAGCTTGTTTCTGGTCATTACTGCATCATTCTTCCCTCTATCCCCCTGCTTTTATAAAACCACATTGATTGTTTTTATTTTCGGTTCTCAACAGCCATAAAAAGGAGAGCACGCGCTGGAACACTATCTACAACGTGTGTTTGGATCTTCTATATTCTCCAAGCATCCAAACATCTTTCAATAAACAACAGAAACCAGAAGATATATGCACCAAACATTCTACCGAGCAGGGGGATGGGATGCTCAAGCAGTTTGATAACAGTTTGTCAATGATAAACGAGGTGAGAGCTCTCTTCATTATTCCTTCGACATGTTTTAGTTACCAAGAGAAATCTTTATGACACAAAATGTTTACTCTATCCATATAGGTGGAGGCCGAAAAGACAGTGCAGCAAAGAAGATATTCTTCTCAATTTGTTCTAAGAAGGGACTACATTGGCGGTACCAAACAATTTCTGCGTACGCCCTCCCAAAAATCAGGGTACAAGACTTTGAGATCGATCCAAGAACACATCCCTCTTGATATAATGAATGATCAATCTTCACAGAGTACAGAAGAACACACTGAACAGGTTTCACCAAATCATATATTTGATATACCTAGACACATGTATCTACACTACACTAGCATATAAACTGACATAGACACACACAGTTACATATTTATAACCTTGAATTCACTAATAACCTTATGTAATAATCACTTTCTGTTCTGTCACAGGACAAGGCATCTTCAGAAGTATTCCATGATACACTTGCAGACGATTCACTTCAAGAGAGAATAACTTGTTGTCGTCAAGCATTGCACGGTTTGAACGCTGCTGCTTCGGTTTTCGTCGAGTCAATGACTAATTTATATACAGCTTCTCCCCGAGATCGAATCTCAGGTGAACTCAGAGATAAATTGTTTGATGAAGCAGCTTTGATGATTCCAGAAATGTCTCAGAAAGTTAATGAAGTTGTTGCCAAGATAATGCTTGAGCATAAAAACAGAACACAAGTGATAGATAATTTGCTTCCGATTAGTTCAAATCAGTAGCAGGAATTTTTTATAATCCAACACTGTACAGTTATTTCATCTTACAAATTGAATAATAATAATGGATTGTTTGTTTGAACATACACTTGTGATATTATACATTGTATAAACTTTTTCCATGGAAACTCTTGAAGTGATTATTTATCGCATGAGTTATTTGTCTTATTAACTTATTTCTTCTTGTAGTTTTGAGGATCAAAGTCGAATCCTACAAATCTAATGCTGATATTTTAACTCTTTAAGTTTTTCAACTTTACCTTTACTATCTCTCTTCGTTTGAGGACTACTACTAGATGCTGATTTTCATGGCAATCGTAGACACGTTTTGTGATAGAACCATATCTTGTTATATATGCTTTGATATATTGGATCTACTTTGGCCATCTTTTGAAAATAATTTATTCAAAACATACATTAATCATAAAATATAGGATCATCGTGAGAAGAAAATTTCAAACATCCGCATGTGTGATGAACTTTTTCTTGTTAATCAAACACTTAATATTGGAGTGTTTTTTTATATATTTAAATGCTTTTAGTCAGTCAAAACATTGCTTCGACTAATACCTTATAATTGTATTTAATTACTATATTAGGTTAGAATGATAAACCGAATTCTAGTCTAATTTTTCAATGATAAGAAGGTATTTTCGTCAGAAAACAATTCATAATCTTAAACTCATGTTATGCATACTACATATCGATAATCATATAGTTTTTGGCTTATCCAAAGACTTAATCAGCTAAGAAAAATAAATTTAGTTCACAAAAACTTTGTAATAAAGCAAAGCCTAGAAATTTGTCCTGTTTTGGGTGCTTTTCTTGTCTTACTTTAGTAACATGCTAAAATAAAAAGAGAGTTCTCTCCTTTATTGGGATTCCTCACTATAATAATAATTTAAACAATCAAGAAACACACAAAAAAGAAACCAAAAATTCTAGCTAGCAAGTTTTGAAATAATGTTCAGAAATCAGAACATATACAAATTAATAATAATTCCAAATCTTGCATTAGTTATATAATTTAAATGAATTTTTTGCTCTTTATGTATACTAGGGAGTTTTGATGTATCATGGTTTTAGAGCCAACATTATTTCTAAATGATTCACACATATATAGATTTGCACATTACAAACTACAATATACATGAATACTTATTAGTTAGAGTATCTGAGTAAGAAAGGAACTAAAGAGACTTTCATGAATGTGAATAGAGTGACATACAGAAGCATGTTGGGTCCAAAATAGAGGCTTTTTATGTAAAATAATGAATCTTTTGCGATTTAAAAAACAGAAAAAACAAAGTGAAAATTAAGAAGTTGGGTTGTTTTTTCTTCTTGATAAATTGAGAAAACCAAAAAAGCCTTTGATTTCTGTGAGTTGTCGAATGTTGTGGGCCAAAAAAGTTCATATTTGATTGTCCTTTTCCAACTCATAATTTCTCTTGTAATGATTACATATCTCTCTTTTTCCCTTTACTTTGATCCATTGTCTTTCACAAAATTTCTATAAAAATATACACAAGATCTTATTATATAAAGTAGAATTTGTCAAAATTGTAACTCACGGGATCGCGACATGTGTTTATTATCGATCGAGATCATGACACATGTTAAAATACTTTATTTAAAATCAAACAATTAGAAAAATAAAAATATCATTACGTGAAACCAATAAAAAAAAAGACACATTAACATTTTTTTTATTGTTTCATTAACATATTTCTAAAAGTCAAACCAAATCTTATGTAAGTCGTTAAAAAAAGCAAAATATAAATACCATTATGTTAAACAAAATAAATGTTACATCACAAAAATAAAACTTTATATATATCTTATTATATAAAGTAGAGTTTGTCAAAATTGTAACTCACGGGATCGCGACATGTGTTTATTATCGATCGAGATGATGACACGTGTTAAAATACTTTATTTAAAATCAAGCAATTATAAAATAAAAATATCATTACGTTAAACCAATAAAAAAAAGACACATTAACATTTTTCTTATTGTTTGATTAACATATTTCTAAAAGCCAAACCAAATCTTATGTAAGTCGTTAAAAAAAGCAAAATATAAATACCATTATATTAAACAAAATAAATGTTACATCACGAAAATGAAACTTTATATATATCTTATTATATAAAGTAGAGCTTGTCAAAATTGTAACTCACGGGATCGCGACATGTGTTTATTATCGATCGAGATGATGACACGTGTTAAAATACTTTATTTAAAATCAAGCAATTAGAAAAATAAAAATATCATTACGTTAAACCAATAAAAAAAAGACACATTAACATTTTTCTTATTGTTTCATTAACATATTTCTAAAAGTCAAACCAAATCTTATGTAAGTCGTTAAAAAAAGCAAAATATAAATACCATTATGTTAAACAAAATAAATGTTACATCACAAAAATAAAACTTTATATATAAAAAACAAAATAAATGTTAAACATAAATTATATTAAAAGGAAAAAGTAAACATACGTTCAACCTTCCAAAAATGTTATTACTTCACAAAAGGCAAATCCAAAAACTATATAATAACACACACCTCTCACAATTTAACGCACTCCCCAAATCTTTAATTTTCTTTGCAAATCATGAATACCACCGTCCCACAAATCAGTCAAACGTGTTTACCGTCGAACTATTGCATGAATTCTTCGAAAATGGGAAGCTAGAAATAATTTTCAGAAATTTTTGTTAGTGTATGTAATTGTATTTTCTGAAATTCATGTTGTACTATAAAAGTTCAAGTTTAAATTTTCGTAACTGGATCTTTATTTAAAAATGATCAAATATGTAAGTAAATTCATTTAAAAAATTACTTTTTTAAAAAATAATTATTTATAAAATAGATTTCGTTTCAAAGCATATAAGATTTCAGATTTAAACTCTTATCATTCATTTAGATAAATTATTTCTATAACTTTTTGAATATTTAAACTCATTATTGATTATCTTACTCCCGGTTAACAAAAACGTAATTTATAACTATATTAATGGGGTTTTAATTTAAAATATAACTATACGGGTATAACTACAAAAATTATCAACTTTAATATCTAATACCCGCATATTATGCGGGTCCTAATCTAGTTTATAATATAACAGACTAATAACAATTATGCTATTGAAACTTTCTTTTTAAAAAAAATAAAAAGAGTGCTATTGAAACTTAAACTCGCTAATAAGTGTATTCCTCTTTGCTTAACCCTGTAAAATCTTTATTACTTTTGAGATGGCATATCAAAATTTGTTTCCATGTTTTCCTCCATTATTTTGATACCCATTTAGAAAAAGAAAAATTTAATCATGAACTTAAACTCATGATTAAAAAGACATTGTCCAAAGATAATATATTATATAACACTCAGATCATTATTATATTTTGGTAACTATTGAACTACTTCTATTAACTAGTTAACTATCCAATCTTTATGAACCGGTATAAACTAGCTTTGTTTGAAATTTGATCCCCGTTAAACAAAATTACAAATTACAGTTGTTTGTTTTATCAAATTCTCTTAGTCGAAATGTGGAGAATTGTCTTCTTAAAAATTTGACTGTACAAAACACACTAGAACTAAACCAAATATATAAATCCTTTAGATATATATACAGTGAGAACAAAAAAAAAAGAGTAAGCGATGAGAAAAGAAAGAGAGAGCGTTAAAGTGAAAGTGAATAAGTGATTTAGGTATTAACCTATTAATAAATTTCCACATTAATGGCATTGATTGCGTGAAGAGTCAGTGCGTCACACACACACGACGATAAAAATCATTACTCCCTCCATTATCTAATGATAGGTGTTTAAAGTTATGCACACTTATTAAGATAACATATTGATTTTTACGAAATACAATTTTCAATAAAGTTTAACCAATAATGTTTCAGTATTTGTCTTAAAGTTTGTAGAAATGCATAGACAACTGTAAAAACTCTATCTTTTTGGGACAAATTTTTTTTGTAAAGTTTTTATCTTTTAAAAACAGAAGGAGTAATATTTTTCTCAAAATTTCTGTATGTTGAAAATAATACAAACCAAATAAAAAATACTTACGACTACAAAAGTGTATCTTTAATACTTTAAAAGACGGTCAAAAAAATACTAAAAAAGACAATAATACACAATAATCAGATAATGAACAAATGATGTAACTTGTAACATACGTGGAAGTAGTTAGAAGATTCTTTTACCCACACGTCCGAGAATATATATATATACACACACACACAAGTGCACATTTTTCTTGCTATATCTTAATCTGCTCGTATATTTCAAGTTCAAAAGTATTACTTACTTAAACATTGACGATCATAATCAGATAATAAAAAACAATGGTATATTAGTTTCTACAATTCTACGTTAAAAACCAAAATTATTCGACAAAATATGAAAACGACGCGTTTAGAGGTAGGACAAAATGTGCTTCCCATGCTAGAGACATTCAGAGACCGTACTACTTACCAGGACAAAATATTAGTTCCAAATTCAATATTTAACAGCAAATATAGATATTGATACATAATATCGAATTTTAAGTAAATAAGTTATATGTTTTTGTGGAAAGAACAGAAAAAGAAAAGAAACAAAAAGAAAAGCCAAGACAAAATTGATCTGATAAAGAATAAAGTTAAAGTTAAATAGAATGCATCGCAAAAAGCATACAAATAATACAGTCTCTGATAGCTAAAACTTTCAAATGTTTCATCTATATTGTTTCTCGTATTTATCTTCACTCTAAAAAAAATTCGAAAAATATACAATACCATTCAAAAATAAAGATCACTTCCCAGATAAAAGACATTTAGTTCTTCAATATGTAAGTAAGATACGATAGAGTTATTAGACTAATTTTCTCTGTTATAATAGTTATAATAAAGAAGTATTTTCTTCATGCAAATAGTATAGTTCTTTTTATTTTATTTTCAATTTGTCTTAAATTTCATCTTCAACCATATTGGAGTGTTCAATTATCGAGGAGATTTATTTTTAAAAATGTATTAAAAAGAAATAGAACAGAAAAAAAAAGTGAGAAAAGAAAAAGAAGAAGAGAGAAAGCGAAAGGAGAGTGTCATAGAGACAAGAAAATAAGAAGTGTGTGGGGTGATTTGCTTTTTTTGTTTGGTCCGAATCTTTTTACATTCCAAAGTATTCCTTTTTATTTTAAAAACTATAGGTGATCCAATTAGAGTATCATTAGGATTATTTTAGTAGTAATTTTGTTAATTGAGACTGAATCTGATACTTTTAGTTTTTAAGTGTTTATTGGTGATACTTGGCATAAGAATTAAAAACTAATTTATATTTATAAATTTTTTTTTCAAAAAATTTAAAATTAAAGAAAATCAAATTAGTATGGATAAATAAAAAAATGTGATAAAAACAAAAACACAAATTTATTAGGGTTCATAACCTCGTAAAGGTGAATTGCACATCGTAAAAACAAAGTTGTCTAACAAATTGTTGGATGTACATTTAGGGTTAAACCTTTTTGTATACTCTATTTAAAACTGTATCTGTTTTAATTAAAACTGAAATATACATGATATTCATTCTAATACAAACAGACGGGCATTCCGGTTCGTTCGTTAAATGAAGCAGAGAGGTGGAGTAAAATTTAAACAACAGATCAGTTTCTTTTGTCTGGATGTATATTGGACCAATTAAAAAAAAAAAAGTATATTGGACCCTAATTTTTTCGCCCACTAGAAAACTGCCACGTGGCAATGTTTACTGTGCAATTTGTATCAGATAACTGATACAATTAAGCCTACAAAGAAACCCAAAAACAATATAAAAATCACAATTGGGCTGGAATGAAACCCAAGTTACACCTATAATGATGCTCTTATACATGCTAAATTGTTACTGTGGTTAAGCAAGCGGTACAAAAATTTCATAGTTGACACAGTAGCTATGATTGATGCGATAATTGACATGATAATTACGGTAGAACTGTGGAGAAAGCACTACTGACAAATATTAAATAATCAATTATAATCTTCTAAATAATTTGTAACTTAAATTGATTTTTTAAAGTATTCAGATCAACAGTATTTACATCAATATTTGTATACATTTTCCTTGAAAATATAAATACACATTTGTTTTTACTTTTTACATTTATATGTGTAGAACTGTATTTTTTTTTTTTTTGGTCAAAGTGTAGAACTGTATATAACTAGATAATATCGAAGGATCGGTTTTCTTAGATAGCTAAACTTTTATTCATTTAATAAAAACCGCATCATGTGTTAATGTGTTGCTTTTGAAATTTGTCAAAAGCAGTGTGAAAATTTTGATTTTTAGTTAAAATCGCTTTTGACAAAGTTGGAAAAAAAAAATCCACTTTGCCACCGACCGAACAAGTAACCGGTTAATAATCTTACACAAAAATGGAATACATGAGACAAAATCGGCAGAACATAAGTCAAATTAGCAATTTAATAACACTCCAATGATCTAGTATTCACTAAACCGTAATTACTGTTTTCAGTAAAATTTTAGTTTACATAAAAAACATGCATCACTGGCTAATATCATTTAGTACTAAAACACAAGCCACCTCACCAATTAAAAGTTAACATGTGGCTTTTTTCAAAACTAAATTAATAAAAATGGAAAAACAAATTAAATGATCAGTTTCACTATAATCACGATAACAAAAAAATGTCACTCCTCTTTCCACTCATTCAGTAACCGCACACAAGAAAAAAAGTACCACAATTTTTTATATATTTCAATATTTTGAATATAGGGATATAATACAGTTTTCAATTTATTAAAGGATATGTATTACAACAACAAAAGCCGTTTTCAATTTATTAAAGGATATGTATTACAACAACAAAAGCCTGTGCACGGGCTATAATAATAGTAATCGGATAAAAATTAAGCAAAGCGTAAAATGTAGCAAAACATCGTAAAGCGTTTTAGATTATGTTTTGATAACAAAACAACAAAATAAGATTCGGTTTAACCGTAAATCAACACACTAAAACAAATATTTTATTTCACAGAATTCTTTTAAATTAATATTCGTTATATTGTAAATGTATAGTTTCTGTTCATCTCCTTTCTCTTTCAATTACCGTTGGAACCAGAACAAATTTTCAGACACAACACTTAAACCAATCTCTCTCTCTCTAAAACCTCAGTGTTGTCTCTCTCTCTCTCTATAACCAGAGAGACAGTGAAGACGATGACAACACTCTAAACAGAGTAAGCCTTATCAACCATTCCCCGTAATGAATCCATCAACCGACGCCGCAGCAGCTCTAGCTCCACCACCACAACCACCGCAGCCTCACCGTCTCTCAACCTCCTGCGACCGTCATCCAGAAGAAAGATTCACCGGTTTTTGCCCTTCTTGTCTCTGTGAACGTCTCTCAGTCTTAGACCAAAACAACACCGGAGCTGCCTCTTCCTCTACCTCCAAGAAACCTCCAACAATCTCTGCTGCGGCTATTAAAGCACTCTTTAAACCTTCCGGTAACAACAACACCAACACAAACGGTCGGGTTAAACCCGGATTCTTCCCGGAGCTTCGTCGTACTAAATCCTTCTCAGCTTCCAAAAACGAAGGCTTCTCCGGCGTGTTTGAGCCACAACGCAGGTCGTGTGACGTTAGAAGCTCTCTCTGGAACTTGTTTACTCAAGACGAGCAACAAAACATTCCCACCAACAACGAGATTGAAGTCTCTCCTAGAAAGTCTAGTGTTAGAGAGCCTGTTTTAGAAGTTAACAACGAAGAAGAAGAAGCTGAAACTGAAAACGAATTCGAAAAAGAAGAGTACGTCGAAGCAGAGGATTTCGAGATTCTTAACGATTCTTGCGAGATTATTGAAGAGAGAGAGGAAGTTGAAATAATCCAGGAAAAAAAAGATATAATCCAGGAGAAAAAAGATATAATCCAAGAAGAGGAATTGAAACCAATGAAGGATTACATAGATCTTGATTCTCAGACCAAGAAACCATCGGTACGACGTAGTTTTTGGTCAGCTGCCTCTGTTTTCAGCAAGAAGCTACAAAAATGGAGACAGAATCAGAAACTAAAGAAGCAGCGAAGCCACCACGGTGACCATAGACCCGGATCCGCTAGATTGCCGGTGGAGAAACCGATAGGAAGACAGCTAAGGGATACACAATCGGAGATTGCTGATTATGGATTTGGCCGGAGATCTTGTGATACTGATCCTAGATTCTCTCTTGACGCCGGAAGATTCTCTTTAGACGCCGGAAGATTCTCTGTTGACATCGGAAGGATCTCACTTGACGACCCTCGTTACTCGTTTGATGAGCCGAGAGCTTCTTGGGATGGATCTTTAATCGGAAGAACAGCTTTTCCTCCGGCGGCGAGACCTCCTCCTCCGCCGTCTATGCTTTCGGTGGTGGAAGATGCTGCTCCGGTACACCGTCATGTAATCCGGTCAGATATGCAGATTCCGGTGGAAGAACCACCACCTCAACCACAAGTGGCTAATTCAGCTAATGTGTCTGACCCGGTTATAATCCCGGGCGGGTCAATCCAAACCCGGGACTACTACACTGACTCGTCGTCGCGTAGGAGGAAGAGTTTAGACCGGTCTAGCTCCATAAGGAAAACCGCTGCATCGGTTATAGCGGATATGGATGAACCAAAGTTGTCTAACGCGTCAGCTATATCAATAGATGCTTACTCAGGTTCAATGAGGGAGAGTAATTACGCGGCGGAGACTGCGGAAAACGGGGTTTTCCGCGAGCCGCCGCCGATCATTAGCGAGAGGAAGGGGAGTAGTAACGATAGTAACAAGAAGTCGAGACGTTGGGGGAAATGGAGCATCTTGGGATTAATTTACAGGAAGAGTGTTAACAAGTATGAGGAAGAGGAGGAAGAGGATAGGTATAGGAGACTAAACGGTGGAATGGTGGAGAGATCGTTATCGGAGTCGTGGCCAGAGCTGAGGAACGGAAGAGGACCGAGTATGGTGAGGAGTAATAGCAATGTGAGTTGGAGGAGTAGTGGATCGGTTAGGAAAGTGAATGGATTGGAGAGGAATAAGAGTTCAAGGTATTCGGCGAATAATGGCGAAAACGGAATGTTGAAATTTTACTTGGCTCCGGTGAATGGTAGTCGGAGATTAAGCGTTGGAGCTGGCGGAGGAGGAGGTGGTGGTGGTGGTGGTGGTTGGGCAAATAGTCACGGCCATTCTATAGCAAGGAGTGTTATGAGGCTGTATTGATCAAAATTGTTCATTGGATGGTTCGGTTCGGTTTAGGGGTTTAGCTCTCTGAACCATTTGTATTTTTGTCGTTTTGTTGGGTTTAAATTCGGTGCAATTGGTTGGTGTACTTTTTTAATGTTAAGGGAGGGGGAAACATTATCACTCGTTGTCTATTTTAACCGGAATAAACCGCCTTTAACCAGTCATTATTGATTAACAAATTAAGCGTTTTTTAAGAAATAACTCAAATTAATACCCAAAATTAACATTATATATGTTTCCAAATTAACATTAACACCCCTGCTTCATCTTTCCATATAGCTCTATGCATTCTTGATATCATCATTAGGTAGTAAAGAGTTTGCTGCAAATCATTTGAAGATTAGAACTTGACCGAGAGAAGTTACAAAAAAAAAAATTGCAAGTTACTTACAAAGGTGTCACAAAACTTGTTTCAACTACTTCCTTCTTCTAACTGCAAAGACAAAGAGCAATCATGCCCTAGAGAAATTAACAAAAAAACAAAGCAAACTGCGATTTACCAACTTAGAGAACCTTCTTCACCAACTGATTTAGCCTTAGTTAGAATGAAGAGAACTCGAGCAACCAACTCTTTGTATTGACTTAAAGCAATGTTTTCACCAATGGTATATAGAGACACGAGACAACCCACAATAATGCCAACCACTTTAGTCGAAAGATACGTAATCACTTTCATTCTGACTTGGTCCATAAAGATGTTTTAATCGCTTTTTTCTCATCATCTGTGGGTTATTTTTTCTTCTTCTTGTTGGGGAAAATAAGCACCAATGGCGCAGCGGAATAAAGTTCCCCACACTTATGTGAACCTGTGAGAAAAATAATAATTTGGCAGCAGCAATTCAAAGCAGTAAAGTAAATGAGACACAAGTTATTTTACGTGGAAAACCTTCTCAATGTGAGAAGTAAAAACCACGGGACCGTAGTCCACTCAAAAATCCACTATATCAATGAATTGAGTTACAACCACGTTCTCCAGAGACTAAGGCTACAAAGAGCAATCTCCAACACAAGAAACACCACAAGAGAACAATACAAGAGCTTAGAAATAAAGCAGTCCCTAACGACCCTAAGTTCACTAAGATTCCGGTCACCAAATAAGATCTCCACCGTACAAATCCTAGATAAACGAGTCAAGAACACCTCTACAAAATTTCAGCTCAATCGGAGAAGAACTCACCGTCGGATTTCCCAAACACTCAAGACAACACAACCTGAAATCTGCACTCGCAACAGATGCGAACAAAAACTCAGATCTACGACGAAACAACCGTTGAAATAGAATCTCCACCGTTGAATATCAAGACCACTGAGTCACGAAGCTAACCCCAAAATTTCAGCCAAATCGGAGCACGTTAAAGCCTCCAAACGTTCTCTTGAATAAACCCTGACAAAACTGTTTTTCTCCTGCGAAAATTGTCTCTCTTCTCAAAGTTTCTCTCTAATCCAAAATTAGGTTATGACTAGTTTATATAGCCTCTTATAACCTCCTTAAGCCCAATAACAATCTCATGGACTATAATAGGCCCAAGTTTGGTTTTTCCTTAAACCAAACCCAAATTGGTTTCCCCACTAGGAGGAACACCAACAAACTCCCCCTCCGACTAGGTGGAGGAAACAGCCATTCCGACTATCTCTCGACAAACTCCAAGCTTCCCTCTCGGCAATGACTTTGTCATCATATCAGCTCCATTATCATCCGTATGAACTTTTGAAAGTTCTACTTCCTTAGAAGCCACCACATCACGTATCCAATGATACCTTCTAGCAATGTGCTTAGAACGCGAATGAAATGTAGAGTTCTTTCCGAGATGAATTGCGCTTTGATTATCACAAAGCAACTCATACTTATCTTGCTTGAAACCAATATCCTCAAGAAAATTTTTCATCCACAACAACTCCTTATAAGCTTCCGTTGCGGCTATGAACTCAGCTTCAGTGGTAGAAAGTGCAACACACTGTTGTAACCTTGACTGCCACGCTACAGCTCCCCCTGCAAATGTTACCAAGTAACCCGAAGTAGACTTACTAGAATCAATATCCCCAGACATATCAGCATCTGTATAACTAACAAGCAAAGGCTTGTCACGTCCAAATGTAATCTTCAAACTAGAAGTCCCTCTGAGATATCTTAAAATCCACTTCACTACATTCCAGTGTTCTCTTCCTGGATTAGAAAGAAAACGACTAACTGCACCAACTGCAAAAGCTATATCAGGTCTTGTACAAACCATAGCATACATCAAGCTACCAACTGCAGAAGCATATGGAACCTTTGCCATATCTTCCTTCTCTGAATACGTACTCGGACTCTGTTGACTACTTAATCTAAAGTGTGTAGCAAGAGGAGTGCTTACACCTTTAGACTTGTCCATGTAAAACCTCTGAAGTACCTTCTCAATATACTTCTCCTGAGACAAGTGAATCAACCTCTCACCTCTATCTCTATCAATTCTCATACCAAGAATTTGTTTCGCTGGACCCAAATCTTTCATGGCAAAAGACTTGCTAAGCTGCTTCTTCAATTCTTGAATTCTGCCTATGCTTTTTCCCACAATCAACATATCGTCAACATACAGTAACAAGATGATAAAATCATCATCACCAAACACCTGCACAAATACACAATGATCTGAAGTAGTCTCTTTGTAACCATGCTCCCTCATAACTGACTTAAACTTCATGTACCACTGCCTTGGTGCCTGCTTCAATCCATAAAGGCTTTTCTTCAAGCGGCAAACTAAATCCTCTTTACCCTTTTTCTCAAAGCCTTCCGGTTGTACCATGTAAATCTCTTTCTCCAAATCACCATGAAGGAAAGCCGTCTTTACATCCATCTGCTCAACCTCTAGATCAAGACTCGCTGCTAATCCAAGTACAACCCGAA
The DNA here is from genome assembly GCA_900128785.1 of Arabis alpina. Taxonomy (NCBI): domain Eukaryota; kingdom Viridiplantae; phylum Streptophyta; class Magnoliopsida; order Brassicales; family Brassicaceae; genus Arabis; species Arabis alpina. Next base: position 4,589,389 of record LT669790.1, on the reverse strand, counting down.
TGGATGACATCTTCACAACAGGAGAAAAGATTTCATCATAATCAATTCCCTTTTTTTGGCTGAATCCTTTCACAACCAATATAGCCTTGTATCGAGGTAGCAAACTGTTCTCTTCATGCTTAATCCTATACACCCACTTATTAAGCAACGCCTTTTTACCTTTAGGCAACTTCACCAGCTCAAATGTGTCATTCTCATCAAATGACTCCATCTCATCTCCCATGGCATTCACCCATTTATCCTTCTGTTCACACTCCAAAGCTTCACCAAAGCTTTCAAGCTCTCCCCCATCAGTAAGTAACACATACTCACTAGGATCATACCTTGTCGACGGTATAAGACCTCTCTGAGATCTTTTAACAATAGGCGGGTTCTCAGTAGTTGGTGTCTCACCATGATCGTCACCATGATCACCAATACTCTCATCATGTGCGGGAGCATCTGCACTAGGTGTATCAACATGAACCTCACTCTCAACCTGAACGTGGACCGATGTAGAAGGAACAACCTCTGAATCAATCAGACTCTCATACCTTTGAGCTGGTTTTCCGGACTTGTCAATGTCCTTAATCGTCTGATCTTCCATGAACACAACATCTCTGCTCCTAATGAGCTTCTTCGTGACGGGATCATAAAATCTGTACCCAAACTCTTCCTGACCATAACCAATGAACACACATTGTCGCAATTTCATCTCAAGCTTTGACCTCTCATCTTTGGGAATGTGCACAAATGCCTTACACCCAAAGACCCTCAAATGACCATAAGAAACATCCTTACCAATCCAAACTCTCTCTGGAATATCACCCTCCAATGGAGCACTTGGTGACAAATTCAACACATGAACAACTGAGCTTAAAGCCTCACCCCAGAAAGTCTGCGCCAAGCCTGACTCTGAAATCAAACATCTAATCCTCTCGACAATAGTCCTATTCATCCTCTCAGCCAACCCATTCAATTGTGGAGTCTTGGGTGGCGTCTTCTGATGCCTAATACCATGTTCCCTGCAATAAGCATCAAATGGTCCATAATACTCTCCACCATTATCACTACGGATACACTTCAACTTCTTCCCCTTCTGTCTCTCAACCAATGCCACAAAGTGCTTGAAATATCCTAAAACCTGATCTTTAGTCTTCATAGTATAAACCCATAACTTCCTAGAATGATCATCAATGAATGTGACAAAATATGATGCACCACCAAGAGATTTTGTCTTCAATGGACCACACACATCTGAATGCACCAGATCAAGTATCTCGGGTTTCCTGGAAGGACCAGAGGACCTGAAAGAGACTCTGTGTTGTTTCCCTGCAAAGCAATGCACACACTTCTGTAAGTGTAAACCGGAGATACCTGGAATAGCCTCCTTCTTTGACAACACAGACAATCCTTTCTCACTCATATGACCGAGTCTCTTATGCCACAATTCTATGGCATCATCATTCTCCACAGCATTAACAATGTCTTTGGAGACCTTAGCCTGCATCCAATAGAAAGATGAATGCTTATCACCTCGAGCCATCACCATAGAACCTCTTGTGAGTTTCCATTTACCTCCTCCAAATAAACTATAAAAACCCTCATCATCAAGTTTTCCTGTAGAAATCAAATTCAACCGAATATCAGGGACATGCTTAACTCCCTTAAGCAAAAGTCTAGTACCAGTACTAGTCTCCAAACAAATATCACCAATGCCAGCAACCTTAGCTATAGCATCATTACCCATCTTCACAGAACCATAACTACCTGGAGTATAGGTAGTGAACAAATCCCGCTGTGATGTAGCATGAGTAGTAGCTCCACTGTCAACAACCCAACTAGTATCCTGGCATGCAACATTAATGGCATCACTCTCAAGAAGAATAAGAAACTGATCCTCGGTAACAGTCAACCGATCTTCATTATCTTCTTGCTTGTTTCCAAGTTTGCTGTCCTTTTTCAACTTCCAGCAATCCTTCTTCAAGTGCCCTTTCTTATGACAATAGTGACACTCCAAATTAGCAAATTTGTTAGATTTGCTCCTGCTCCTATTCTTGTTATTCCTGGGCTCTCTACATGAACTCCTCCCCCTCGACTCAGAAACCATTAAATCTGAACGCGAGGAACTAGGACTAGACTTCCTCCTTACTTCCTCATTCAAGACACTGTTTTTCACTAAGTCCATCGAAATAACACCATTCGACGCGAAGTTACAAAGAGACATTGTAAACACCTCCCAAGAATCTGGTAATGTACCAAGAAGCCACAAACCGTGAATCTCGTCTTCAAACTTGATTCCCATGTCAGATAATTTATTGAGCAATCCCTGAAACGCATTCAAGTGATTTGCCATCGGAGTTCCCTCCTGGTACTTCAGCTCAATCAACTTCTTGATCATGTACATCTTATTATTCCCGGTCTTCCGAGCAAACAGTTGCTCCAGCTTCAACCACAAAGAACGAGCATGAGTCTCATTTTCAATATGATTCCTCACATTATCATCTACCCATTGCCTTATCAAACCACACACTTGGCGATGTAGCAATTTCCACTGATCTTCAGTTTTATCCTCATGTTTTGCTGTGTCAAAAACTGGACCATGGAGTTCTTTCACATAAAGCAAATCTTCCATCTTGCCTTTCCATACATGATAATTAGAACCATCCAAGCTGATCATCCTGCCCATATTTTCCATCGCTCACAAAAGAAGATAACCAATAACCAAAGTTATCAAACCACAAATCTCTGATACCACTCTGTTGGGGAAAATAAGCACCAATGACGCAGCGGAATAAAGTTCCCCACACTTATGTGAACCTGTGAGAAAAATAATAATTTGGCAGCAGCAATTCAAAACAGTAAAGTAAATGAGACACAAGTTATTTTACGTGGAAAACCTTCTCAATGTGAGAAGTAAAAACCACGGGACCGTAGTCCACTCAAAAATCCACTATATCAATGAATTGAGTTACAACCACGTTCTCCAGAGACTAAGGCTACAAAGAGCAATCTCCAACACAAGAAACACCACAAGAGAACAATACAAGAGCTTAGAAATAAAGCAGTCCCTAACGACCCTAAGTTCACTAAGATTCCGGTCACCAAATAAGATCTCCACCGTACAAATCCTAGATAAACGAGTCAAGAACACCTCTACAAAATTTCAGCTCAATCGGAGAAGAACTCACCGTCGGATTTCCCAAACACTCAAGACAACACAACCTGAAATCTGCACTCGCAACAGATGCGAACAGCCACGCTAAAACTCAGATCTGCAACGAACCAACCGTTGAAATAGAATCTCCACCGTTGAATATCAAGAACACTGAGTCACGAAGCTAACCCCAAAATTTCAGCCAAATCGGAGCACGTTAAAGCCTCCAAACGTTCTCTTGAATAAACTCTGACAAAACTGTTTTTCTCCTGCGAAAATTGCCTCTCTTCTCAAAGTTTCTCTCTACTCCAAAATTAGGTTATGACTAGTTTATATAGCCTCTTATAACCTCCTTAAGCCCAATAACAATCTCATGGACTATAATAGGCCGAAGTTTAGTTTTTCCTTAAACCAAACCCAAATTGATTTCCCCACTAGGAGGAACACCAACACTTCTCATTATCATTTGCGTTACTCTTCTTCTTTTCATCTCGTTGTTGCTTAATTTTTGGGTGGAAATTGAAATGGGAGACGATGTTTAGGTATACAACCTTGGTATAAGCATAGTAGGGTTCTTTGCTCATTGTGTTTGCAAACACACCACCACCGTATCCGGCAAGCTCAATCCTAAAGGAACCTAGCAATAGGGAGAAACCATATGGCCACCGACAATTATTGTTGCTCTAACGAAATAGGTGAATCAAATTATTAGAACGTCGGTTAACTTGTAAATTTAAATCAAGTTGAATGGGGATGTTTTACTTAGCTCTGGTCATTATCACACGAGTGACTTGTTTACGTTTGTCTATTTGAACCGGAATAAACCGCCTTTAACCAGCCATTATTGATTCCAAATTTTCTAAGAAACAACTCAAATCTGATTAATCTAGTTTTGTTAAGTTTAGTTTAATTGGAGAAACACTTAAATTCGAATTTGAAATCTAGAGGTGACGTCACCAAGAATTTTCCCATGGTCATTTTCCCAAAATCGCTGTCTCCGAAACACGTCCTCAAGCTCTTGAAATCGGAGAAGAATCTGCGTTCCGCGTTTGATCTATTCGATTCAGCGACTCGTCATCCAGGCTATGCACATTCCGCCGTCGTCTTCCACCATATCCTCCGACGTCTCTCAGAGGCTCGAATGGTTAGCCTTGTGAGTCGGGTCGTTGATATTATCCGGTCACAAGAATGCAAATGCGACGAAGATATCGCTTTATCTGTTCTCAAAAGCTACGGAAACAACTCAATGCCAGATCGAGCTCTAGATGTGTTTAAACGAATGGGTGAGATTTTCGGATGCGAGCCTGGGATTAGGTCGTATAATACTCTACTCAATGCGTTCGTGGAAGCGAAACAATGGGATAAAGTCGAGTCTTTGTTAGCTTACTTCGAAACAGAGGGTTTGGCGCCAAATCTACAGACGTATAATGTTTTGATTAAGATGTCTTGTAAGAAGAAGCAGTTTGAGAAAGCGAAAGGGTTTCTTGATTTGATGTGGAAAGAAGGGTTGAAGCCGGATGTGCGTAGTTACAGTACTGTGATTAACGAGCTTGTGAAAGGTGGAAATTTGGTTGATGCATTGGAAGTGTTCGATGAAATGTCTGACAGAGGAGTTGATTCTGATGTTACGTGTTATAATATTTTGATTGATGGGTTTCTTAAGAGAAGAGATGATAACAAGGCTATGGAACTTTGGGAGAGATTGTTGGAGGACTCGTTTGTTTATCCGAATGTTAAGACTCACAACATTATGATTAGTGGTTTGAGCAAATGCGGAAGGATAGATGATTGCTTGAAGATATGGGAGAGAATGAAACAGAATGAGCGAGAAAAAGATCTATTTACGTATAGTAGTTTGATACACGGGCTGTGCGGGGTTGGGAATGTTGATCAGGCTGCAAGTGTGTTTAAAGAGTTGGTTGAAAGTAAGGCTATTATTGACGTGGTTACATACAATACTATGCTTGATGGATTTTGCCGTTGTGGGAAAATTAAGGAGAGTTTGGAGTTATGGAGAATCATGGAGATGAAGAATTCAGTTAACATAGTGAGTTATAACATTTTGATAAAAGGGTTGTTGGAGAATGGAAAGATCGATGAAGCGACAATGATTTGGAGGCTTATGCCTGCGAAGGGCTACGCAGCTGACAATACAACTTATGGCATTTTTATTCATGGGTTGTGCGTGAATGGTTATGTAAATAAAGCCTTGGGGGTAATGAAGGAGGTCGAGAGCAGAGGCGGGCATCTGGATGTTTATGCATATACGTCAATTATAGACTGTTTGTGTAAAGAGAGAAGACTAGAAGAAGCATCAAATTTGGTAAAAGAGATAAGTAAGCGTGGCATGCAGCTGAATTCTCGTGTCTCTAATGCATTGATGGGTGGGTTAATCCGTGACTCCAGACTTGGTGATGCTTCTCTTTTGTTGAGAGAGATGGGGAAAAACGGTTGTTGCCCGACTGTTGTATCTTACAACATTCTTATTCACGGTTTGTGTGAAGCAGGAAAGTTTGGTGAAGCATCACAGGTTGTGAAAGAAATGCTTGAAAATGGGCTAAAACCAGATCTGAAAACTTATAGTTCACTGTTGAAGGGTCTTTGTCAGGACAGGAAGATCGACTTAGCCCTTGCATTGTGGCACCAATTTCTTCAGTCGGGTCAAAAACCCGATGTGACCATGCATAACATTCTAATTCATGGCCTATGCTCTGTTGGGAAACTTGATGATGCAATTAATGTTGTGGTGAATATGGAGCATTGGAACTGCGCTGGAAATCTCGTAACCTACAACACCTTGATGAAAGGATTCTTCAAAGTTGGAGACAGCAATAGTGCGACTGTGATTTGGGGTTACATGTACAAGATGGGGTTGCAGCCTGATATAATATCCTATAACATCATACTGAATGGGCTGTGTATGTGCCACAGAGTGTCGTATGCTATCGAATTCTTTGATGATGCTCGAAGCCATGGCATTTTTCCAACCGTTGTCACCTGGAACATACTAGTTCGAGCTGTCGTGAATCGTTAACGTGATGAATATCAAAGAAGAGCCTATATCTCTCTCTAGGATTCAGTTTGACCCTGCATTTGATCTCTGGGCCAGCTGAGCTAGCTTTCTGTGATAAAGGTATAAAGCTCCTCCATTATTTACCATGGGAAGCTTTCGGTTTTGGATGTTGAATTGTGATGTATCTGTGCATGGAAGTGATAGGTAGTAAATCACAGTAAGTTGATAAGAATCGAGTTAGCTATCACCTGGTGAAACTAGCATTATACATTGAACTATACACACATCACAAGCATTTGGGTGACACACATTGGTTTGAATGATCTAAGTAAACATCATCAAAATCTGATATTCGATGATGCAAAAGAAAACTGTAGCTTGATGTATCAAAAAGTGATAAGTTTCCCATTTGGGTCTATGTTACCGGGACATAATTATCTCTTTCGATTGATACAAAGTCCACTTCTCTGTGTTTCTCATTTATTCCTTCTTGTCTCCTTTTCCCTTATCTGCTTCTTCTGATAACAATGTCTGTTCGTAGAAGAACTGAGTGAGCAGTGGGATAAGAATAGCTCCAAGAACCGCGACTATTCTCCAATCTGGTGAAGAAGCGAACGAATCAGCAATGGCGAGTACCACAATCCCAATTAACCCGAGGTAAGTATTCTTTCTTGTCTTTGATCCTGCACTTTCTTTAGTAACCTCTTCAATTTTCTCAGTTTCTTCTTTTGCCTTCTCTTTATCCACAGGCTTTTTGTCGCGTAAACTCTTGAAGAACAGTCCTTCATTCCTGTCTTCTACGATCTTCTCCTCAAACTCAGCCAACTTATTATCATTCTCCTCTATCTCCATTCTGTTCAATCCTGCAGATTCCTCGAACGCTTGCATCTTGCTCTCGATATTCTCCAATATCTGCCCAATCACCCGGAACAAAAACAATATCAGCTTATCTATCTCTCTGTTCCTGCAATAACAATCTCTCAAACAATTCATATGGATCAATGTAAGCCATTGAAACAAGAGGTTAAGTTAGTTGATACAAACCCTTGAGCTAGCTTGGTCAAGGTCTTTCATGGCGTCTTCTCCAACTTTGTCAAACTCTGCATTGGCTTCTTCAGCAAACTTGGTGAGATAATCTGATCGTTCGTCCAAGAAATCAGTTAAACGGACCTTTGATGTCTGAAGCATGGCGATCCTAGCTAAGAGTTCTTGTCTCCGAGTATCACCTTCGGGTTTTGGAGGGTCGGGATCAGAATCTGAATCCGAAGTTCCATCTCCGGATTTCGAGAGACAGAGAAATTGGGTTCTTGACATGGAATGTCGTGAGGTGGCATTGAATAGAACATGGAAGTTTGGTGTTAAAGTTGTCTGAAATGCTTGAAGTGTGTTCATCATCTTCTTTGTCTCTGAACAAGAGAGATCGTTTCAGAGTAACCTCTCGTTTCTTTAATTTCGTTTTACGCATTATCCAAAACCAAATATCAGTTTAAAGTATTTGCACTAAAGACCCCTAGTTTTCAAAAATTACTATAGAAGTCTCTTACTTTTATTCGGGTCTGTTTAATACTATTAAAAACTGATGAAGTTATCACTAAACGAACAAGATGGAACAGTAAAATGGATTAGTTACACACAAAGTTGCTTACTTGCTTTAATTCGAAACTCTAATTATGTGTTTGGATCAAAGATTAGCAGATTAGAGAAGAACCCTATAACCAGAGTTGAAGAACCGGCGGGTTTACGGGTCGACCCGACAAAAGGTTGGTTAATTATTTCAGCTAAAAAAGTTTTGAATTTTTTTTTTTTTACTCTTTTCAGTTCTTGGATTTTCTTTACACTAACGACGACTCTTTTCGTTTGGATGCTTTCTTTTGCTCATGGTTAAGTGGAGTAGTCGAGACATCAGTTCAAGTTCCGGCAAAGATTTGTGTCTTGTCGGGTTGCTGTCTGAATCATGCATTTTCGAGTTCTTGTGACGTCTTCCATGCGCATGTTCGATTCTTTCTCCTTTGTACGTCGTTTGAGGTTTTCGACGGATTTGGGTCGTAGAAACAATGATCAGATATATAACAGTCTCGTGGAAATTTGTTTCGAGCAATGCAAACTATTCAAAAGTCGCAAGGTGTTCGACGGAATGCCTCAAAGACTTGTACAGTCCTTGAGAATTGGTAAAGCTGTTCATTCTCGGAGTTTGATACTTGGAATGGGTTCACAAGGTAGATTAGGAAACGCCATTGTGGATTTGTATGCAAAATGTGCAGAAGTGTCTTATGCTGAGAAAGTCTTCGAGTCTCTTGAAAAGGATGTAACTGCGTGGAACTCGATGCTCTCGATGTATTCAAGCGTTGGGATGCCAGTAAAGGTGTTAAGGAGTTTTGTATCATTGTTTGAGAATCTGATTTTTCCAAATAAATTCACTTTTTCGATTGTTTTATCAACCTGTGCCAGGGAGAGGAATATAGAGTTTGGTAGACAGATTCATTGCAGTATGATAAAGATGGGTCTTGAACGCAACTCATATTGTGGAGGAGCTCTAGTTGATATGTATGCTAAGTGTGACCGTATAGGTGATGCTCGACAAGTTTTCGATTGGATAGTGGATCCTAATACAGTTTGCTGGACATGTTTGTTATCTGGCTATGTCAAGGCTGGTTTGCCTGAGGAAGCTGTCGTAGTATTTGAAAAGATGCGGGATGAAGGTCATCGGCCTGATCATTTAGCTTTTGTGACTGTTATAAATACGTACATTGGTTTGGGGAAGCTGAAGGATGCACGTCTATTGTTCGGGGAGATGCCAAGTCCAGATGTGGTTGCGTGGAATGTAATGATTTCAGGGCATGGGAAACAAGGATGTGAGGCGGTGGCTATTGAATACTTTCTCAATATGCGGAAATCTGGTGTTAAATCTACTCGTTCTACTCTAGGAAGCGTTTTGAGTGCCATTGGGCTTGTAGCAAATCTTGATTTAGGGTTGGTAGTTCATGCAGAAGCTATTAAACAAGGCCTTGCCTCTAATATTTATGTTGGTAGTTCTTTGGTCAGCATGTACTCGAAATGTGAGGAAATGGAGGCTGCTGCAAAAGTATTTGAATCTTTGGAGGAGAGAAATGACGTTTTGTGGAACGCGATGATAAGGGGTTATGCGCATAACGGCGAAGCCCAGAAGGTTATGGAACTGTTTATGGATATGAAGTGCTCTGGTTATAACATTGACGATTACACCTTTACAAGTCTGTTAAGCACATGTGCTGCATCGCATGATCTTGAAATGGGCAGCCAGTTTCACTCAATTATCATCAAGAAGAAGTTAGCGAAAAACTTATTCGTGGGAAATGCATTAGTAGATATGTATGCAAAATGCGGAGCTCTTAAAGATGCAAGGAATTTTTTTGAGCACATGTGTGATCGTGATAATATATCCTGGAACACAATAATTGGGGGTTATGTCCAAGATGAGAATGAGAGTGAGGCCTTTGACTTGTTTAAGAGGATGAATTCGTGCAGTATGGTGTCTGATGGAGCATGTTTGGCTAGCATACTTAAGGCGTGTGCAAATATTCATGGTCTTTCTCAAGGAAAACAAGCTCACTGCCTCTCTGTCAAATGTGGCTTAGACACAGATCTTCATACTGGTAGCTCGCTCATTGACATGTATTCCAAGTGCAGAGTCATTGAAGATGCACATAGTGTTTTCTCGTCTATGCCCGAGTGGAGCGTTGTGTCAATGAATGCTCTAATTGCAGGTTATGCTCAGAAAAACTTAGAAGAAGCCGTACTTCTCTTTCAAGAAATGCTGACCAGAGGTGTTAACCCATCTGACATCACTTTTGCTTGCATTATTGAAGCTTGTGATAAACCAGAAACTCTGACCTTAGGAGCACAATTTCATGGTCAAATAATAAAGAGGGGAACCTCATATGAAGGTGAGTATCTTGGGATTTCCCTTTTGGGCTTGTACATGAATTCACGTAGAATGGCGGATGCTTGTGCTCTCTTCTCAGAGTTATCAAGCCCTAAGAGTATTGTTCTTTGGACAGGAATGATGTCAGGGCATAGTCAGAATGGTTTCTTTGAGGAGGCTTTGAAGTTCTACAAAGAAATGCGTTATGATGGTGCTCTACCTGACCAGGCAACATTTGTCACTGTTCTCAGAGTGTGTTCTGTCATTTCCTCTTTAAGAGAAGGTAGAGCTATCCATTCTCTTGCCTTCCACTTGGGTTATGACTTGGACGAGTTAACCTCTAACACCCTAATAGACATGTACGCTAAATGTGGGGATATGAAAAGTTCATCACAAATTTTCCATGAAATGAGGAGTAGAAGCAACGTTGTGTCATGGAATTCCATGATCAATGGATATGCGAAAAATGGTTACGCTGAAGATGCCCTTAAGGTCTTTGATTCCATGAGACAAGCCCATATCATGCCAGATGAAGTCACATTCCTAGGTGTTCTTACAGCTTGTAGCCATGCAGGGAAAGTGTCAGATGGACGGAAGATTTTTGAGATGATGACTAGTAAATATGGTATTGAAGCGCGTGTAGATCATGTAGCTTGTATGGTTGATCTTCTTGGGAGATGGGGATATCTTCAAGAAGCTGATGACTTCAAAGAAGCACAAAACCTGAAACCAGATGCAAGACTATGGTCATCTCTTCTTGGTGCATGTAGAATCCATGGAGATGACATTAGAGGAGAAATTGCTGCGGAGAAACTCCTTGAACTAGAACCACAAAACTCGGCAGCTTATGTTCTTCTTTCGAACATATACGCCTCACAGGGTCGTTGGGAAAAGGTCAATGCGTTGAGGATAGCCATGAAAGACAAAGGAGTCAAGAAGCTACCTGGATGTAGCTGGATCGATGTGGGACAGAGAACACACATTTTTGCTGCAGGAGACAAATCCCATTCTGATATAGGAATAATCGAGATGTTCCTTGAAGATGTATATGATTTGGTGAAAGATGATGCCATCGTCAATCCTGATAGCGTGGAACATGCTTCTCTTGATTGTGTGTAATAACAGGGGAACTCAAACACTAGCGATTGGCAGCTTCTCGACCATGTTTTGGTGTCGTTAGTAGCTGAAAATCACCAGATCAATTCATAGAGTGAGAGCAAAAGGTAGGAACTCAGTTACCATATGGTGATGTGGACCAAGTTTTCCTCTAGCCAAAAAAAACATATTCTCTGGGTTCCTCAAGTACTCTCAGGTAACTTGGGTTTATGTGTTGCGAAAGCTATAAGTTCTTACCGTTAAAATGACTGAATCTATCATTTTTCTTCTCACAGGCATGGCTTGAGATGACAAACCAAGTGAAGGAGGAGATGGAGCCATCTCAGTTGAGAGCGAATTATGAAGCACCGCACAATAACTGGCATGGATTAATTGCCTTTGCAATTTTGCATGTTTGAACAGAAAGAGAGATTTCAGGTAAGATTCTCTGTGTTGAATGTGGAGCAGATTTCATTGATCTTCTTCTCACTTTTCTAGTGAAACCTGAAATCTCTCGTCTGTTCAAACATGAGAGCAGGTTTTGGAGCAGATTTCATTGATCTTCTTCAAGACCACCTTGTTCTTCCCTTCGTCTAGGAAAAGATAAATGGAATGAGGAAAGAGTGTTGTGGTACTTAGTAAATGTTAATGTTTTGGAGTTCACCTAATTTCAGGATTCAAGAAATTGGAACAACAACAAAAGCTTTAGCCCTTGTAGCTTCACCATATTAATCGAATTTCATTTAATGCCGTATTAGTACATCAACATTTTACCATTACCAAAGCATAGCTATTACGATGTAAAGAAGAAAAGAAAAAGCTTACTCCCTTTGTCCCCTATTATATGATTTTTAAGGTTTTTACATACAAATTAAGAAAACATTTAGTTTTCAATATAAAATATGGATTATCATCAATTCCAAAATAATTTAACCAATGAAAAAACAATGTGCAAAAATCAAAGAGTCAAAATCAATTAAATCACAATAAATTTGGCATAGAAACTTGAAAAAATCAATTAATTTGATACAAAATGATTCTCTAAAACATCATCTAATATGTGACGGAGGGAGTAATATCTTTGAATATAATATAAGCCACGCTAAGTTTTTCTAAAGATGTCATAGCAGAACATCCCAGTAGAATCAGAACCTATATTAGATATTTAAGATTTAGAATGTATTAGATATTGAAGATTTTTACGTCGACAAACACCAAATATGGTTTCTTGCAAATCACTAAAACCAAGATATAGATCATCAATCTAAAAAATTTCGACAAACACCAAGATATAAACCAAATATGGTTTCTTGCAAATGTTTAATTATTACAATTTTGATATTTATTCATCAATTTCATTTTGTAACACAGAAATAACATGTATAATCAATTATTTATACGGAAAAATCTCAGCTTGAATATACAATTTTGATATTTATTTACCATCTCATTCTCTAATCCCTTAACTAACTTTGTTAGTTTGTTAGTGTCAAGTGAGTGATAAATAATCAATAAAAAATATCTTCATGAACTAAGTCATCTCTACCAGAATTATGAATTGCTTGTACTAAAACCAAGGACGGACAATGTGTGATACATGTAAATCAATTTATAAACGTCAACTGAAAACCCACATTGATCAACCGTTTATTGATATCGCAATAGATCTATACGAGAAAATGGTTGATCGATGATATTATTTTATTGATATTCCATTTTTTATTGATAAATGTTTTAAGATTTTCACACATATTAAGAAAACATATGAATGTTTAACTATAAATGTACTATTTTTGTATTTCACAAATTTTCATAATTTTAATTCAATAATAATTCGATAAAATGAGTTAATATGTCTTGAAATCAACAATTCATCATTATAATTTCATTAAAAATGCATATAAAAAGTATAAAATCAATCTTATAAAAACAAAATTTCTTTTCTAAAACATCAATAAAACGGAAGGAGTACTTCACATGTGCGTATTATAGGAAGATTCTGACAAAATTAAATGCCTGCTCATTGACATAACTATTTTAGTCATCACTTACACGCTTTACTTAAGTTATCAAATTATTAATTAAAATATGAGTTGTCGCAAAGAAGTTGTGATTTGATTCTATATTATTATTGATAAGAATATGAGATACGACTTCAGCTTTCATTCATGGATCTTGATATAAGAAGAATACTCTAATTCACTTGCTTTGTCACTTTGAGCAACAATGGTCGTTGACTTTCAAAGCTGCTTCATCTTTATCATCTTCTCAATTCTATGTTACTATCTCAGGAAACAAAAGGACTCAAGACTTGGCTTTGATCTGCCTCCAAGCCTCCGTCTCTACCTATCATTGGCCATCTTCACCATATCCTCTCTCTTCTAATCCACAAATCTTTACAAAAACTCTCATTCAAGTATGGACCTCTCCTCCATCTCCGTATCTTCAATGTCCCTTTAGTCGTCGTCTCCTCTGCCTCGATAGCCTATGAGATCTTTAAGGCGCAAGACGTGAACGTTTCTAGTCGCGGCTTTTCTATGATGGAGGGTTCTCTTATCTTCGGATCTTCTGGCTTCATTACAGCACCTTACGGAGATTACTGGAAGTATATGAAGAAGCTTATGGTCACCAAGTTCCTTGGACCTCAGGCTTTGGAGAGGCTACGAGGTGTACGTGGAGATGAGGTAGCAAAGTTTTACTCAAACCTGTTTGATAAGGCAATGAACAAGGAGAGCGTTGATATTCGCGAAGAAGCATTGAAGCTATTGAACAATAATACTTGCAAGATACTCATGGGGAGGAGTTGTAAGATCAACGGGTATTACATAGCAGAGAAGACAACACCTTCCAGGATTAGACTCTTGCCAAACATGGCCATCGAGAATGAGACTATGCAGGTATTATTAATTTATTATTGTGGTTTTGAAGATTTGACGTCATTAGTATGTATCTGTGTACAATTTGATTGCATAATCTCTGTTCTGTGTCTATGATCATGTTGCTTTATAGTCCTCATTCCTTACCATTAAATGATTTATGATATGTTAATTTCTGATGATGTTAATAAATCATTTTGAACAAATCATTAAAAAAACATCTGAATACTACACCTACGTATACTTTATTGGAAGAGTCTGACAAAATGAAATGCTTATTGATCGAAGTATTTTAACGGTCGGCGATGAACACGTTCTCTAATTTATTAAATTTGATTATTTGTCGCAAAGAACTTGTGATTTGATTATTAATAAGATAAGACTTAGCTTTCCATGGTTTCACTATCTTCCATTTGTATTAGGTAATAAACAAAGCATATATGATCTTATTCATGGATCTTGATAAAAGAATACTCTCACTTACTTGCTTTCTCACTTTGAGCAACAATGGTAGCAATGATGGCCGTTGACTTTCAAAACTGCTTCATCTCTATCCTCCTTTGCTTCTCCTCAATTCTTTGTTACTCTTTCTTCTTCAGGAAACAAAAGGACTCAAGACTTGGCTTTGATCTGCCTCCGAGCCCTCCTTCTCTGCCTATCATTGGCCATCTTCACCATATCCTCTCTCTTCAACTCCACAAAGCTTTACAAAAACTCTCATCCAAGCATGGACCTCTCCTTCATCTCGGCATCTTCAATGTCCCTTTAGTCGTCGTCTCCTCTGCCTCAATAGCCTATGAGATCTTTAAGACGCAAGACGTAAACGTTTCCAGTCGCGGCCTCACTACGATGGAAGGGTGTCTTATGTTCGGATCTTCTGGCTTCATTACTGCACCTTATGGAGATTACTGGAAGTTCATGAAGAAGCTTATCGTCACCAAGTTCCTCGGCCCTCAGGCTCTAGAGAGGCTACGAGGCGTCCGTGCAAATTCTTGGAAGAGAACAAGAGAACACAAATCAAAATCTGAAATAATTCTCTTAATTCTCGACAATGTTACATAAACACAATATTCACACTTATATACAAGACCAAGAGACACACCTGAAGAGTTATGTCTCTTCAATATAATGAGTTGTGTCTCTTCTTACTTGTGACTCTAAAACCAAACAACACAACTTATCAAACGTCACTAAACGTTACGACCAAACATCACAACCATTGACTTATATGAAACTCAATTATCAACTAACACTCCTCCTTAATTGAGTTTCGTTCTTACGACAAGTTTACTTAGTTCTTCCAACCTTGTGATGCTAACACCAAGTTGGTCTTCCCAAACTCTAACCTTGTGTCTTCCTTGAAATTGTTGCCGATGACTATCTTTCACACACAAGCTCACGATCAACACCTCTTCGTCTTTCATCAAAACATCTTCGTCTTGCTTCTTCACGTTCAAGGTTTTATCTCAAACACCTCGTCATGTGATTGCGGTTCATCCGACATGTAAAACAAATTTCATGTACTTGGACACAATCTTCACACTTCACCATTAGTGTCGTATCTCACGTTTCTTGACATTTCCACCTTTTGTGAATTATCCTCTCATTCTCTTCAAATGTCACGTCTTTGACATCTTCCTTTTCATCTTGTGTCTCCTTTAGTGACTATCAATTCACCATACACAAGTAATTTTCTTACCTCTTTTTCTTTCGTGCTTTGCTCTGTTTTCCAGTTGACACTTACTTATCAATTATAAACTCTTTAGACACTGGAACTCCTAGGTTTTTTCTTACCCTCGAGCCTTCTCCATGTCTCCTTCAATTCTTTCATGAGTTTTCCTCACGTTTCTTTGACTTCTCGTGCGTGAATCTTCTCCACGTATTTTTCACGTCTCCTAACGTCTTCGCGTGAATCTCTTGTCCACGTCTTCTGTGGTTATCTCTTTAACCGATTCGTTGCGTGAATCTCTTATCCACGTTGTCTTCGATTATCTTTATAACCGACTGCGTGAATCCATTCTCACGTCTTCTCCGGTCATCTCCGTAACCGGCTTCTTTGCGTGAATTTCTTCTCACGTCTTCTCCGGTTATCTTCGTAACCTCCTTCTGCTTCTATTTTCTTCTTAGGTAAGCAGCCTTGGTGTCATCCTTGAACACCAAACGTTGCTATGTTTCTTGAACATGCAACTTTCTTTATGTTATAGTTTTCTTCAAAAAACCCAACACAACTCTGTTTTCCTCTGTTTTTTCCAACAACTGTTTCTCCTTGTGAGTCTTTTCACAAACTCCACACATCTTTTTTTTGTTTGCTTTTCTGGTTTAAAACCAGAATTCCCACTTCTTCTTCAAGCATAACACATCTTGTTTTCTTCGGATAAAGAGACACAATCTTCATGTATTTGAATTCTTCAATCCCTATTCTCTTCATCACAAACTCTTAAGTGATTTTCGAAATCGTAACAAACTTCACTGTGATACAATCGGCCACCTCTCTTCTCCACGAGCCTTTTCTTCTGGCTCCACTTTTCTTCCTTGAGAGTCACGTCACCATCGTTTATCTTGAAGTTCTCATACTCCCTTCTCAACGATTACAATTTGATCAATCATACTTGAGGAGTTCTTTGAATTATGACTTTGATGCATTCCAATCACCCTTTGATGTGATTGTTGATGTTATACGCTGGCATATCTCTGATCCGCGGTTCCAAGAGTTGCATCGCCGATAATGAAGAGTCAATCGTACCACTTCGGTGTCTCCTCTCTTTGTGTCGGTCTGATCGGAAATCTGTTTTCCACCACCGGTCAATCACCGCACACAACTCTGTTTCTGATTTCATCTTACACCAGAAATCCTCTTTCTCCATCAGCCGTAAGAATTACTTGTTGCCACGAACTCTGTTTTTGCGGAAATTTTAGTTAGTCTTTTGGATCAACAAGGCTCATGATACCATCTTTGAAGAGAACAAGAGAACACAAATCAAAATCTGAAATAATTCTCTTAATTCTCGACAATTTTACAATGACACAATATTCACACTTATATACAAGACCAATAGACACACCTGAAAAGTTATGTCTCTTCAATATAATGAGTTGTGTCTCTTCTTACTTGTGACTCTAAAACCAAACAACACAACTTATCAAACGTCACTAAACGTTACGACCAAACATCACAACCGTTGACTTATATGAAACTCAATTATCAACTAACACAAATGAGGTAGCACAGTTCTACTCAAACCTGCTTGATAAGGCGATGAAGAAGGAGAGCGTTGCTATCCGTGATGAATCAATGAAGCTAATTAACAAAAGCACCTTTAAGATACTCATGGGGAGGATTTGTTCAGAGGATGATGCAGAGAAAGTGAGGGCTTAGTGACTGAGACAGATGCCTTGATGATGAAACTTTTCGTGGCGTCCCTCTTGCGCAAGTCGCTTGGGATCTCACTGTTCAAAAAAGAGAGCATGGGTGTTTCCTGTAGGTACGATGAAGTGGTGGACAGGATTCTCGGGGAACACGAAGAGAAACTTGATGAGCAAGGTATGGATTTGATGGATGTATTGTTAGAAGCTTACAGAGACGAAAACGCAGAGTATTAGATCACTAGGAACCATATCAAATCCTTGTTATGGGTAAATGCATCCTCCCCTCTTTAATCAGGTTGATACGCCATTGGATGTATTGACTAAGAAACGTTTGCTAATTGCTACTTCATACAGGATCTTTTCTTTGCAAGCAGTGACACCACGACGCACGCTATAGAGTGGACCATGGCCGAGATCATTAACAACCCAAAGACTCTTGAGAGATTGAGAGGAGAGATCGATTCCGTTGTAGGGAAAACAAGGTTGATTCAAGAAACCGATCTACCAAACCTTCCATATTTGCAAGCAGTGGTCAAAGAAGGACTGAGATTGCACCCAACAGCACCTGTTCTGGTAAGAAACTTCCAAGAAGGGTGTAAGATCAACGGGTACTACATAGCAGAGAAGACAATACTACTTATTAATGCTTATGCTATAATGAGAGATTCTGATTTATGGGAAGATCCCGAGGAGTTTAAACCGGAGAGTTTTTAGCCTCTTCAAGATCATCAGGACAAGAAGACAAGATGAGAGAGGAACTCCTAGATTACCTTCCTTTCGGAAGCGGAAGGAGAGCATGTCCTGGATCAAATCTAGCTTATCTCTTTATGCGAACTGCGATTGGAGTGATGGTGCAATGCTTTGATTGGAAAATCAAAGGAGAGAGAGTTAATATGGATGATGCTAATGGAGCTGTGACATTGACCATGGCTAATCCACTTCACTGCACTCCTGTTGCTCGAACCATAAACCCTTTAACTTGTTCAGCTCCAAGCTCAAGTTCAACTTCTTGACTTGCTTTCTTACTCTCACTCAGCCACTTAAATATGTTTCCCGGTTTATTTCTGGTTTACTGTAACAAAATTGTAAACCTCATTTGGTATGAGAAGAAAAGGTGTTTTAAAATGTCCAATTGGTTTGGTAATAATAAACCGGTTATGTCTGATCTTGAGTCAGGTTAAATTCCAGATTTCTTGAGGGGTTTAATGGCAAAAGATAATTAGTATCGATTCTTTGAGTATGTAGAGAGTGTGACTGAGGAAGTAGACATTATATTCAGTTTTTGTGTTGAGTGTTATCAATGGAGTTCAGATTTTCAATTGGGTCGAGCTTCAAGACACCAAACTCTCCTGTTCTTGTCTCTTCAAGCCCTAACAAGACCAATTTCAAGTTGATAAGTAAAAATCAAAGATTCTCGTTTAGAATAGTCTCTGCTGTTTCGTATAAGGAATTCGCCGAGTCTGCTCTGGAAGAAACTAGGAAGAGGGTCGTTCTTGAAACTTCACCTCTTCAGGTACGTGTAATTTTCAAGATTCTTGATTACTGTAAAGAGTATTATCTCGCTCATTGATTGATACTTGCCCTGCCTTGTGGAAATATAATGAATTTTGGTAAAACTGAGTCAGAGTTGTCATTTTGGACATACAAGGCAAGTTTCAAGTTTTGTGACAGTGTTGAACAATATACTACTTAGCTGTTTTGTTTATATTATATCAAAGATTCTGGTGAAGTCGGTTTTGATTTAATTGTGGCATTTCTATAACACACCTGAACAATTGAATCTCCATTTTGTTCTGGGATATGAAGATGTATACGTGTTAAGTATAACGTCCAAGTATACAGAGAACTGATTTGTGTTTTAACATTTTAGTAATATTCAGTCTGGGAGTTTTGATGAGTGTTCCAATAACTTAGACTGTTAGGTTGCTTATAATGAACCTTCAGATTTTGTTTTTTCTAATCATCAAATTGTTTCAGGAAAGGTATAGTAGCATGACAGGACTTGATGGGAAAACAGAACTTCAAATGCTTGCTTTCAAATCTTCAAAGATTAGACTTTTGCGAAGCATGGCCATCGAGAACGAGACAATGCAGGTAGTCCTCGTTCATGTAGACAATTTGATTGCATAATCTCTGTGGATATGAACATGTTGCTATAGTCCTCATTCCTTACCATCAAATGATTTATGATTGTTTGTATTTTCAGTTTGTCACTTTTGTAATTGTGGGTATAATGTGCAGGTTTTCGACTTTGCTGGCTTCATGGAGCCTGAGTACGATACGCCCATATTTTGTGCTAACTTCTTCACATCTGCTAACACGAACATAGTGGTTTTGTAAGTTATCAGGTCTGTGTTGTCCAAAGATGGAAGGCTAGATGTCCAAAAACTTACATTATACTTTTCTTTAGGGACTTAAATCCGTTGCATCAGTTGACTGACAAGACGGATTACCAAGAGAAGTATTACAACAACATAATGTCTATATATCACAAATATGCTGAGGTAAAATGACACGATGGCATGTGTATGAAATAATAATATAAGATGACTGATTCTGAGGTTTGTTGCAGATTTTCCCATGGGGAGGAAAATTGACTGGTGAATCCATAAAGTTTTTTTCTCCTTTGGTGATGTGGACCAGATTTTCGTCTAGCCAAGAGAAACATACAGCTTTGTTCTCTGCGTTCCTCGAGTTCTATCAGGTATGTCAAAAGCTAAGGTTTTATAGTAGTAATACATGACTGAGTCCATTTTTCTTACCGCAGGCATGGCTTGAGATGACAATTCAAGTGACAGAGGAGATGGAGCCATCTCAGGTGAGAGCCAACCGTGAAGCACAGCACAAATACCTGACTTGGCGAGCACAAAAGGTGATTAATTTCCTTTAAACAAAAATGGTGATTCCGGGTAGAAACTGTAATAACATTGGATCTTGTTTCGTTCTTGTTGCAGGATCCTGGACATGGTCTTCTTAGAAAACTATTAGGTGAAACAAAGGCAAAGGTATGATTATTTATTCCTTTACTAGTGTTTGGTTACAGTATTTACACTTCTTGTTCTCATTAGATGTTAATAAAATGGTTTGAAACAAAATCAGGAATTGCTGAGAGATTTCTTGTTCAATGGAGTGAATGAGTTAAGCACAAAAACATTCATAGATTACTTTCCAGAGTACCAAACAGAAGATGGAAATGTTAACGACAAACGAAGCATCATCGGAAAATCTTTCGAAACTCGTCCTTGGGATTCAACCGGACGATTCATCGGCTAACTTCTTCTCTTTCAACTCAATATCTCAGGCTATATATACATGTTGATTGTTTAAGTTACCAACACTTGCTAATGTACTATATATCAATCATAGTTTTTTTTGTGTGTAGAATCACTCACTTTTGTTGTATCTTGCAATGTGTATGAGTATCACACTCAGATACTTGACCCATGTTTTCAAAATCTAAGAAATTTGGTGGAAATATTACCAACAAAACTTGTTCTTAAATTGCATTGGCGAAAAGAAAGTAGACCAAAGAAAGGGATTTTGAAACGCAAACGCTATAAAACGCGTCTGGCGTTTACGGCTTCTAATACAAACACTATTGAGAGAGATTCGAACTTGTAATAAATCTCTCTCTTTCTCAGATCAAAACTGAAAATCAAGAGAGAAAGAGAGTTTGATTCATCATCACAAGCTTATGCAGACGCTACAACAATCCCAGATCCTCCACAATTCGGCCGACGTGCCAAACAATCAGTCGGAATCAGACGACGCGCCGCCTAAACAGGTGGCTCAAGCCATGGAACGACTCAATCAAGCGGCTAGGGTTATCGCCGATATTCGTCTCGGTGCAGATCGTATCCTCGAAGCAATGTTCGTCGCTTCTCAACCTCGCCACACAGACGCGCCTCTTCAGCTCTTTATCAAAGAAGACGCATCAATGCGTCAACACCTTCAAGATCTCCGGTTAATCGGTACTTACCTTGTGAAGCAGAAATGGGTTTCGTTTGGATTATTGATATGCTTTGTACGAATGAAATTGAATTGATGTTTGTTTAAATTGGAATAGGGAAGAAATTGGAAGAATCTGGAGTTTTGACTGAATCTCTTAGAGCAAGAAGTAACTCATGGGGTCTTCACATGCCATTGGTTTGTCCTGATGGTGCAGTTGTTGCTTATGCTTGGAAAAGACAACTTGCTGGTCAAGCTGGTGCTTCTGCTGTTGATAGAACCAGGTTTGAGAATTGTTGCAAATCATTTGAGCATAGTCAGGGTTTAGGTTTATGGTGTTGGAATGATTATTGAGCTTTATTGAAGCTTGAAAGAACCAAGTTTGGAGTGTTATTAGCTTAAGGATTCGTACTAAGCGTTGTGCATTCGTCATTTGCTCTTCTGTTGTGATGTGGTTGATGTTTATCTTCTGGTTTGTTAAAGCTTATGTTGGTATGATTCTTAATGAGTGTAGGTTAGCTCTCAAGGCGTTTACGGATCAGAAAAGACGATACTTTCCTCATATTGATGATGGGTTGAAAATGGAGCCAAGATCGAAAAAACATCGTGCCTTCCATTTAGAACATGGAAGAGAGGAGCCTGTTGATTACAAAACATTGCCAGATATACAATCGCGTTTAGAGAAGCTGGTTCCGAGTGTGAAGGTTTCTACCTATGGACGGATGGATTGGCTGAAGAGAGCTAATTCTTTACCTGGATCAGGTAGTGATGATTCAACGGAAGCATCGAAACCTATTTTCCAGAGCGCTAGTAAGATGAGATCAGGGTTACAGGCGGAAGTTGTTGATAAGGTTGCTGTAATTGAGTTATCATTTCCTTCCGTATTCAGAGCTATTGTCTCGTTGAATCCGCCTGGTTCTGTTGATCCAGACTCAGTTGCATTCTTCTCTCCGGATGAGGTAACTTCCAAAGTCCTGGCATTAGATAACACTGGTTTTCAAATGAAGTTATGTTTTTTTGCTTCATCCTTTCCTTTTCTTACAGGGAGGCAGCTACTTACATGCGAGAGGCATCTCGGTTCATCATGTTTACAAACATATTACGGTAACAGAGACTGCAATTGATGTTTCTAACGAATTTTATTGAATTGGAAACTTGCATTAATTGGATTTTTCTTGCAGGAGTATGCTGCTACAGCATTGCAATATTTCCTTGGCTGTGGTACCGGGACAGCTCTCTACTCTCTTCTGGTAAACAATGTTACAAGGACTCATCTGTCTCTGAATAACACGAGCCATTTCTTGCTTTTGGATCCATTGAATTTAATTAACACCTTACTCTTCCTCTAATGCCAGCTATGGATATGCACTTTTGAATCCCTATTTAGTAAACCATGCAGGTATTAAGCCAGTCTCTGTAACTCTCTTCCTTTACTAATGTTGTAATTTCCATGGACTAAACTTTTCACCTATCTTCTGATCCGATGCAGTAAATGTGGAAGGCTATTAGCAATGGATAAAAAGTCTGCTTTAATCCTACCTCCTCTACACCGTCCTTACCAAGATTTACCTCTTGCGGTCAAAACTGGGGAAGTCAACCTCGACGATTATGAAGCTTACCATGCCGGTTGCTCTCAAGATGATTCCTAGTGATTAGTAAGGGTTGAGTTGAAAGCTTAGAACTAACTTCTGAGAAGAGTTTGTATGAATCAACAGTATCCGGGATTTACTCTTTGACACCTCTTCTGAGCTATTATGTAGTCAAATGGGCCTGACATTTAGGCTTTTGGGCCCTCAGTTTTTCTGTTTGGTCCATCGTTACTAATACCACAAATGATCGGTTTATGTAAGGGTTAATTACACTCAAGGCACTTTCTCAACATCTTATATCAAATATAAACACTTTATCTGGGAGATATACTTTTTATGAGGTTATTATCTCTTTTACCCCCTAACTAGACTTCTTTACCTTTATGTCTAACTAAAGATACTATATTTATCAATCAAACAAACTTATTCTTTTAACTTTCTCTCTCCTTTTCAATACTCTAGTTTCTCGTTTTCTATTCCCAAATCAATTTTTTGTGTCTAAACGTTAATTTCCAAAATCAATTTTGTTTCTCGTTTGTCTTATGTCACAACAAAATCATCTTTGTTTGATTTCAATCCTCTTTATATGCTCAGATATCCTTCAATTATTTGTTAGTAACTCGATTTTTCTAAGATAATCTTGTGATCCCAAATATTGGATGATGGGTCTTTGGGATTTGAGTGATCGATAAAACACCGGGAAATTGATTGTTTTGGGTATTAAATTGATTCCAGAAAACCCAAATAAAGATTATAGAATTTCTAAGAAATCGAAACTGAAGATTTGGAAGAACGAAGCAGAAGAAGGAAAAAAGAGGAATGATATTTTCCTAATTTTCGTAGATACCCAATGATGTTTTTCATGGAAGCTCACTTGTGGATGACGTAGATAGATAATGATATTTTTCACGGATGGTCACTTGTGGATGCCATAGATGGATATCTACTTCTGGATTGTTGTTCAAGGCAGTACCGAGATATATATATATATATATAATAACCTATCCATGATTATTTGGACGATGAGTTATGGATGATCATTAAAGCTGACCACGTATGGATGATCATCTAAAACAACGTTTTTATATTCAGCATCACAAAAACATTAACAAGCAATTTACCAATAATTTTTTTAGTCAAATCCCAAAGACCTGAATTTTCTCCATCGTGAAGAACAATTGATCCAAAACAGCTCAAATCAATCCATAAACCAAAAAATGTTGTCAATAGCCAATAGTCACCGAACCTTCGCTTTGTCAATTTCATCTTTAATATTCATTCCTTTTGCATCATATGTATTCAAATCCAGAAGAAAATGTGCAAAAGAAAACAACAATGAGTTCGATTGGTGGTTGGCGGATTCGCATATAGCTTTTTCCGGTGTTTGAGCCGTTACCAAATTGGAATCTCGATTCAAAACCAGAGATTCCTCATGCATTAGAATCTCTTTGAGTTTAGAAGAAATGCAAAATTGTGAAAAAAGGTAGAAAGATTTAAAAAATTGGCATCACAACTAATTATGACCAAAATCAAACCCATTCATGGATAAACCAAACCCAGATTTAGACAAAAACCAGAATCATAACAATCAAACAAAAACAAAAGAAATCGCATCCAATGATCGAGAGAAATCTAGGAAATTGTTGTTTGAACTTGAAGAGAAAGATCCATTATAAAAGAAAGACACCATTTTTGATGATTTAAACGAATGAAGAAAAGATGTAAAGAGGAGAGAGAAGAAGGGAAAGAGAAACAAAAAATGAATCTGATCTCTTTATTACACCACATGATCTTTCTTAGTTATTTTAAACGAACTGTGCATATCAATTTTTATATAACTAGATATATTGAAAAGAGTTGTACAGTTGAATAAGTGCACCTCCCGCAAAAAGTGTCTAAAACGTAAGAAGAAGTTGGGAAACATGTTATTAACCCTTAATATTTCATATTTTCACTAAGAAAACTGCAAAGTTTTATCTTTTTTTTACGTTTGCAAACTTTATCTAAACAAAAAATAATCAATATTTTGCTTTATGAAAAAGAGAGTTTATTTTTAATTACAAAATTCGGTTTTGATATGGCATAACATCATAACTACGACAAAAAAAAAAGACATCATAACTACTAGAGATACTCTACTACATTTTCGGGTGATTAATTACAATGATAGCATATGTATCCTTTTGAATTTTTTTTTGTATTCATTCATTCCGGACATATTTTTCAAAAGAAAACTTCCGTTCGTGCCTCACCAAGATGATGTTCTAATTTTGAATTATAGAGATGTGAGAAAGATCAATAATGGAACCAAGTAATTGGCTTCATGAAGATGGATATATAATTAGAGATGCAATGAGAAGATGTGCCGAAATTGTACAATGAAGTTAAGAAAGAAGAAGAGATTGAAAGAACAAGAATCATGAGAAAGGATTAGAAGAACAGACTAACCAGAAAAATCATGATACAATAAAAATTTATAATCAAACATCATCTGTCTCATACCTAAGGCCCACGCCTTTTTGGATTGTGCTCAGGGCCGTCACTGCATACAACTCAACCCCCTTCATTGTTCATCATCAAAGAGAGAGCTCAAGACAACGAAGAGGAAGAAAGAGCTCAAGAGAAGTCTGAAGAAAGAGCCCAAGAGAAGTCTGATGGTCCATGGGACAAGTTTGTCAAGGATCTGTTTTCAGCAATCCGTTCAAGACTCATCATAAGACTTTCTTATGATGTTGTTGAGAAGATTATGGAAGTCTTGTACGAGTTTGCCGATTATATTGGTCCAATTCTAATTATCATTGTTAGCTACTTGACAAGCAAAAGAGGCAAGAAGCAAGCTGGTACTGATGATCTTGGTGATGGCTCTGCTGAGGACGATGAGGTGAAGCAAGTCGCTGAGGACAATAAGGTGAAGCAAGTCGCTGAGGACAATGAGGCGAAGCAAGTGATTGAGGACAATAAGGTGAAGCAAGTCACTGAGGACAATGAGCTTGGTTATGCCTCAAGTTACTTGTCATTGAATTGTACAAGTTTTCAAATTATTGTTGATGTTAACAGGATCATACTTCTGATTCTAAGGAAGAGGTTGTGGCTGCTGATTCTAAAGAAGAGATGAAGGAAGAGTTTGTGGTTGCTGATTCTAAAGAAGAGAAGAACGAAGATGTTGTGGTGGCTACTGATTCTGGTGGCGAGAAAAAGGAAGAGAAGGAAGATGTTGTGGCTACTGAGTCTAAAGAAGAGAAGAACGAAGATGCTGTGGTGGCTACTGATTCTGGTGGCGAGAAGAAGGAAGAGAAGGAAGATGTTGTGGCTACTGATTCTGGTGGTTCCGAGGATTATATTTGATCTATCAAGTTGTCTTTTTGTCTATCCTATTAAAGTTGATTTCAATATGTAGTAAGAGGATTTTGACATATGTTGTTTATGTACAACAATTTGCTACAAATGCTTATGTACAACTAATACAGTCTCGAATTAGTTAAGTCGATCTCGTGTTACATGATAAAATCAGACACATATTGATTGTTCTTGTATAATAGAGTGGATTTACGATTTCATACCTTATCATCTAGATCCGCATATTTGATTGGTTTGACCTATCTGGTTATTATAATTTTATGGTTTTGGTATAATTTGTTGGTTTGGCATAAATCATATTTAACAAGATTTGTTATAGTATTTAATTTGACATGATTTAATCAAAGAGGGTAAAAAGAAAAACTGAAATGAGAGAGAAGAGGAAAGAAAACGCAAATGCATAATTAGGCATGAGCACGGTTATTAAGGTTTAGGTTATTTAATCGACACAGTTATAATTTTTCATTAACCTTAACTATTTAATATACGGTTAAATACGGATTTGGTTAGTACGGTTATGGTTATATACGGTTATGATAATGATACGGTTAATTTCACGGTTTACAAAAAATAGTATATATTTTCATAAAATAAAATAGTTAAAGAACACTTTTAATCTATTTACATATCGTTTATATTTATTTTTAATTTAACTAAAAATATTAAATTTAACTAAAATGTAATACAATATATAGTAATCTGACCAAATTAGTTAGAGGTTCAAACCATGATAACTGCACCACTATATTTTGTTTCAGTTATATCCACGATGGCATGATCTACTCTCTTTTTTCTTCTTCTTTTAATTTGATTTAATTCACTAAACAATTGTACTGATTAGCAGTTAGTTATATTTGCTAGAAAGAAATTAATTACGTATAGCTCATTCATATTTTAATTTTAGGTGATATAATTCTTTTTCAAAATATTTCAGATTTAGACTTAGTAAATAGATTATGCATTATTTTTCAATGTCATATTAATTATACATATAATAACTAATAATGGTATATTTAATTTAACGGTTAGGATTTTAAGGTTTTAACCTTGCGGTTAACTGATGGTTTTGATATGGTTACGATTAACTAGATTACGGTTAAAAAAATTGTAACCGTATTTAATATATTTTTTACGGTTAACGCTTACGGTTTTTAACCATTTTAAACGGTTATGGTTTAACAACGGTATGGTTACGGTCCGAAATACAGGTGATGCCTAATTATGCATTGATGAAGACTTTCCTTTGTCTCTCTCTTTGACAAAATCCCAATTTTCGCATCCTCCTCACTTTCTTCTCTTCTGCCGCCACCACCACTGTTTATACGCCGTCTTCTTCTTCATCCTTCACCGTCCTTATTTTCGAGCTGGATTCTCTGCTATTGCGCCGCTGGTGCAGCGATTACATGAACTCCGGATGTATAAACAGAACAAGAAGCAGAAGCAATATAATGATGATGAAGAAGCAATGTAATGATTTGATGATGAAGAAGAACCTGGATTGATTCCGTCGGTGTTCACCGGAGCTATGATCGTTATTCCTTTGACACCGTAGGATACTTGGTTAGTAATGGTTACGTATAAAACCGGACCGAATCGAAAATTTGAATTTCCGGTTTGATCTCTAAACCAATCACGATTTTCAAAAGAATCAAATTTTTATTTTCGAAACCAAACCGAAAAATCGAACAAACCGACTTCTTAACCAAAGGAATACTCAACCGGATTTATGCGTAACCCGAACAAACCGAATTACAGGGAATAATTGTTCGCCATGGGAATAGCTCCGGATGTGATCTTTCTTTTTTTGTTATGTTGACAAGAAAAGTTATATAACTTTCTATGATTGGAGGATGGTCTCAGTTTTTTAGAGTTTTGTTGATTGATCTCCGTTTGATTTCTGTTTCTAACGCAATCCGAATAATAAGCTAGGGCTTGAGGATTTGATTTTGTTGGATTTCGTCTTGGGTTTGTTCTCCGATTTGGATGGCACTGGGTTCTCGCAATGAAAATGGCACAACGGAGAGAGCTGCTACTGCTACTAGTATGGCTTACTTGCCTCAGACTATTGTGCTTTGTGAGCTTAGACACGACGCATCCGAGGCTTCCGAGAGCTTAGTATTTGTTCCGAAATGGCGGCTTAAAGAATGAGTAAGTTTTGATATATGGTAGACTAGACTAGCTTGTGGATGGATATTTCCTCTGTTTAGTGCAATTGAGGAATAGGACATTATCTAGAATACAATCTGCTATTGTTCCCTACTAGGTAGAGTGATGTTAATCGAGCAAGTTATGTTAACGTTTTTAGTTCGATTCCAATGTGAGTCCAGAAACAATTCTATTTCCCAGCATGAGCTAAATTAGGCATTTATTGGATCTTTTTGCTAGGGAAATTCTTGCAAGTCTCATGTGCTTTGCTCACTATAATTCTTCGTATAAAAACAGGGAGTGTAGCTCTAGTTCTGTGTTTGAACATTACTGTTGATCCGCCGGATATTATAAAGATATCTCGCTGTGCTAGAATCGAGGCTTTGACCAACTGAACCCTTTTACACTCTTTCTTTTCTGTGTATATCATTTTTCTTTGTTGCCTCAGTCAGTTTTCTCTCTTTTGTTTGATGCCAGACCCGTTTTCCATGGCTCCACCAAAAGCTCTCGAGATGGCAACCAAGGGTGATTATTTATTTTTCTGCACCTTGTTTTGTCAAGTTACGCTTTTCAATTTTAGTTTATAATCTTTCCCAGGCCCGCTATAAGGTTCAATTAGATCCGACGGGAGATGAGGTCCGGAAGCTGTGTTTGACTTGTCGAAAATATGCAAAGACCGAGAGAGTTCTATTCCATTACAATGGGCATTGTGTGCCAAAGCCTACAGCTAATGGCGAAATTTGGGTATGCAACAAGGTCTGTGTTTACTAGCTTTTTCCTTTCTCAACCAAGTTCTGGTTCCCTTTCTGCCTATAACACATACTGATTGATCCCGTCTGTGAGCAGAGTTATACGCAGTACATTCCCTTGCCAATCAGTGAGCTTGATTCCTGGTTGAAGACACCGTCCATCTACGTATTTGACTGCTCTGCTGCTAGGATGATTCTTAATGCCTTTGCTGAGGTAAAGTAAACAATCAATTTACTCATGTTACACATCCTCCTATCAAGCTTAAGACTTGATTCTGCAATTGGCATCCCATAAGTTGGTGAATTTCATTTACGCTTTATGGTAGCTTCATGACTGGGGATCTTCTGGATCCTCAAGGGACTGCATTCTACTTGCTGCTTGTGATGTACATGAGACACTTCCTCAGAGCGTTGAATTTCCAGTTGACGTTATTACTTCTTGCCTCACGGCACCCATTAAAATGGCGTTGGAATGTTAAACCTTCTTCTCATCTCTGACACTTTTTTGTTTGTGAACTCAGATGTCTTAGTTTCTTCCTACAAAAATGTACTTCAAGCTAAAATAGAGAGTCATAGTTAGCGTGTTCTTGCTTCATCATGAAGTAGTAAGATAAAAACTTTTTGGCATAAGTATTTTTGATGAGACTAAAAGGATCATGATGTTTTAGTTAGAAGACTTTCTGCTTATGTTTTTATCTTGTGGGGGTGTGTAAAACAGCATATAATGAGAATTGCAGAATAATCAGGGCTGTTAATTACCTATAGCTGCCATATTGCTTTTGCAGATGAAAGTTTACTGATGTATAGTGTGCCATAACCTTTTCTGTTGGTGGCTATGTATTTCTGATGAGAGCAAAAGAGTCATGCCTCATGATGTTATCCTGGTTAGTAGCCTTCTCCTCCTACAATAGTTATTCCATAACTCATTGCTACTTGAGGTTGTGCAGTTTTAGTTCGAGACTCTCTTTAGCTTTTTACTATATAAATAGATCACTACTTACGGACATCCAATGCCAAAGCATCGAAATGAGTTATGGGAAAAACTTCAACGATTAGCTGTTATTAGATCTGGTTCGTGGATGATGTGTGGTGATTTTAATGAAATTTTAAATCAATCAGAAAAGAAAGGAGGCAGAATACGAAACCAAGGGAGTTTTCTACAATTCCAAAATATGCTTCAAGTTTGTGATATGCAAGATCTAAAGTACAAAGGTAATCGGTTTAGTTGGGTGGGAAAAAGGAAAAAAGAGATCATTGAATGTTGTTTAGACCGCGTTTTTGTGAACTCCGAATGGCTCCTACATTATCCTGCTTCAGAAACAGAGTACTTGGATTTGGCTGAATCTGATCATCGACCTCTAATAATTACAATTGAGTATGAGGCAAGAGCACGCCGAGGCCAGTTCTATTATGATAAACGTCTATATAGACACGAGGATTTTGTTGATACAGTACGGAGAGCTTGGGATAAACAGAGGTTTGATAGAGACAAATTTGAGCCGCGAATAAGATTATGTCGACAAGAGATGGCTCGTTGGAAGAAGCGGAATCATGTCAATTCTTTGGACAAGATACAGGCAATTCGAACTCGAATTGATCATGCTATGAGAGATCACTCTTTCCCAACATATGCAATACAAACACTTCGACGGGAGCTCAATCAAGCTTATCGGGAGGAGGAACAATTCTGGCAAAAGAAAAGTCGTAAAGTTTGGATGAAAATGGGTGACCGGAATACGCGATATTTCCATGGTGCAACCAAAGCTCGACGAAGTAGAAACCATATCAAAGCGATTCACGATAAACATGGTATAGTGCATTTTAAAGATGAAGCAATTGGTCTAATAGCCCAAGACTATTTTCAAGACATGTTCACGTCTACAAATCCTCCTTGTATGGATAATATCTATGCAACTCTGCAGATGAAAGTGACAGATGGTATGAATGTTCAATTAACAAAACCAGTTACAGATCAAGAGATACGTGAAGCAGTCTTTCTGATTGGACCAGATCGCGCCCCAGGACCAGATGGTCTAACCGCAGCATTCTATCAACAATTTTGGGATGATATTGGTCCCGATGTTTGTATTATGATTAAACGGTTCTTTCAAACAGGGGAAATGGAAGCAGAGATAAACAAAACAAATCTTTGTTTAATTCCGAAGATCAACGAGCCAAAGGTGATGAGTGATTATAGGCCGATAAGTCTATGTTCAGTCAGTTATAAAATAATCTCGAAGATATTAACTTCTAGATTGAAAAGTTGTTTACCTCTGCTTATATCTGAGTCACAAGCCGCATTTGTTCCTGGGAGAAATATCACAGATAATGTTCTTGTGGCTCACGAATTATTGCACGCTCTGAAATCTAAGAAGGATATAGCGGAAAAGTACGTTGCCATAAAAACGGACATTAGCAAAGCTTACGATCGAGTTGAATGGAGCTTCCTCGAACAACTAATGCAACGAATGGGATTTGCTGATCAATGGATAAAGTGGATTATGGCTTGCGTGACAACAGTTCAGTTTTCGGTTTTAATTAATGGTTCAGCCTATGGAAACTTCAAACCTACCCGCGGTATCCGACAAGGCGATCCGTTATCTCCATTTCTTTTTATCTTGTGTGCGGAGGTGCTGAGTCAAATGTTGCAGTCATCTGAACAGAATCATCTTTATCAGGGTATCAAGATAGCTCGACATTGTCCCGTAATCACACATCTCTTATTTGCAGATGACTCTTTATTCTTCTGTCGAGCAACACATGCAGATTGTACTCAAATGGCATATATTTTGGAGAACTGTGGAAGCCGGAATTCGCACAATTAGATTTGTAAGGGTTTCGAAAGGAAGCAGAGATTTCTGAAGATAAGCTATGAAGAACAATGATGAGCAGAGAGAAATTAGGGTTTGTAATTGCTTTGTATTGCTTGTATGATAAAAAGTGTGTATATCTCGTTACAAGTGTTTTGCATTCCTATATATAACCCCCTAAGTCGGCTAAGCCCTTTTTCCTAAACCCTTAAGGATTGCCTTTTTCGCCTATGTCGGTCGAACCTATGGGCTTCGTTGCTGGGCTTCGACATGCCGAACCTTCTGGAACCCTTGCTGAAGTTCTGACGGGCGTTGAAGGACCTGAAGCCGATGGGAAAGGTTCGGGCGACGATGTCAAGTGCCTGGATGCCGATGAGGCTAGGGACCTCGGCATCACTGGGCAGTGACATCGGCGCCACTGCCTGTCATCGGTGTCACTGCTCAGTGACATCGGTGCCAGGCAGCCTTCGTCTCTGCAGCGCCTTCTCTCTGCTCTGTGACTTCTCCTGAGATGAAGACCACTTCGAAGGCTCCTTCAACAGGTTGAAGGTTCAAAGGACTTAGGGTTTTCAGGAGGTCTTCACCTCCTTCTGTGAATGAAATGATCTAGGGGTTATTTTATCCCTGCTTGCTTGAAGTATGCGCGTTGCTTGAAGCATACGCGTTGCTTATCATAACTTTGCATGTCGAAGCTCAGCGGGTGAAATCCGACCCCAACAGTTAGCCCCCCAGCTCGGTAGTGTTAATGATAACAGTATCGAGTTTAAGGACCATTGAGTGTCGAAAGTAACTGTTCAAAGTTATGATACTGGAGGCTTGAGCCCTTCGTGTTGATAACACGGTAAACGTTATTTTTCGTTCTTCGAAGATTTTAAGACTTCGTGCTCTGCTTGCGAGAGCTGACAGCGCTTGCCGTTGACAATGGTTTCCATACTTAAGGATTTTAAGACCTTGCTGAAGCTTTAAAGACTTCGTTCTACGCGCGTTTAAGTTTCGCAGAATTTTTTTTTTTTTTTTGTCGGAGATTTTAAGACTCCGCGTTGCGTTCGTTGATGTTAACGATGTTTTTCGCAACGGGACAGATGAATTCCGAGAATGAAAATTTCTTTGAAGATTTTCGGGATCCGCTGAGGGAAAGAGAAGTCCTTACCCGTTTTTTTTTTTTTTTAAAGGAAAAGATTCCTTTTTTCTTTCTTTCTTCTTCCTTCCTTTCTTTCTCCTTCCCCGACGCCGTCACGAGCAACCTCCGGCGACGCCGTTCCTTTTTCCGACCGCCCCGAAGTCTTCTTGGTTCTTTTGGTAAGTTCCCTTTTCATTTTCATCAAAGCTCTCTTTTCCTTCAAAGCTCTTTAGTCCTTTCAAAAATGGTGGATCTCACCATTTTCCATGAAGAATTAGTTGCTAGATTTTATGATGAATCCTTGGATTTGATAATTGCTTGATGAATCTTGCTTGGGCTTTGTGTATAAGCTTTGATTGTCAATGAATGGAACCCTTGATTTAAGTAGGTGGTTTGAAATCTCTATGGTTGATGAATCTTGAACCATGAAGAAGCTTTTGACTATGTTCATGAACAAGCTCTATGTTGTTGAAAATAGCTTTAGAAACCCTTTGATTTTGATCTTTGGTTTTCATGTAGGTAACTTGTGTTCATGAATCAAGAAGAGAGGCTAAGGGATTCAGAGATGGGATTCGACGAACTTGGAGATCGTAGGCTCGAAGCCGTTGGTGATGGCGGTACCGTCGAGCCGGCTCCGGCGTCGATCCCGGTTTCGCCCGCCGATGACCCGACGTCGGTTTCTCCAACCTCGTCGGGACGGACCGAAGTCATCGGGGTCTCGATGGCATTAGCGGGACCGACGAGCCGAAGAGATGCCGAAGTCATCGGGGTCCCTCGGGGCAGTGGACCGATGAGCCGAGGAGATGCCACCGAAGTCATCGGGGTTCCTCGGGACAGTGGACCGATGAGCCGAGGAGATGCCACCGAAGTCATGGCCTCTGGAACACATCGGCCCGACTCAGACGGTCCACCGTACGCTCGTCTTGACCCTGATGGTTTAACGCCTTCGCTTCCCACCGACGACCCAACCGCAACCGTTTGCACCGATGAGCCAAAGTCTCTAACTTGCGATGGTGGTACCGATGAGTTTCTCAGAAACAGGGCCCCGACATGGGTTGAAGGTATCGAACTCGGTGTTGATGGCTTAGAGGCTTCTCACGGTAATGATACCGAGGTTGCAGACGAGATGTTTCCTCTGAATGATGAGGACCCTGACCTTCCACCAGGGAATGCTTTCGTATCGTCTTCCTCCTCTTCATCTGGTTCTCGAACTTCTGACGACGAAAGCGATGATGAGAACACGCTCGGTGAGGTCGAGCAACCAAAGAAAGCTAAGAAGGCTAAGAAGAAGGCGAGGGCAAAGGTTTGTCCTGATCCTCCTGGGTCTTCTCTCTCAGATCCGAAGTCGTTGAGGCGACTCCGTAGGCATTGCGGGATTTCAGAGGAGATCGTGCTAGTTGCTCCTACTCCCGCTGATAGAGCTGACGCCCCGCCTGCGGGATACATGACTTTGTTCGAGAACTACTTTGACCAGTGCCTGCTCTGGTTTCCGCTGCCCTGCTTTCTCATGCGTTTTCTGGCGGTCAACGGTGTCTGTCTTGCTCAGATTAACCCTAGGGGCATTAGACATCTTCTCGGTATCTACGTGTTGAGTAGAGAACGCGGCGTTGACATTAGCATCGAGAACTTATCCTACTTGACGGACTTCAGGACTCGTGGTCTAAGCGAAGAGCTTAAACACAGCGTGACCAGCTCATCGGGAATGGCCCTTATCAATGGGTTCCCGAGCAAGGATGACCACTTCGAGTACCGTTTCTTTTTTGCTGAGATCTCCGAGAGGACCGTCGAGGCGGACTGCATTGACCTTGTCAGGACCAGATGGGAAAGAAGAGGTAACCATCACTCGGTGATTTTTATTGTTTGCTTTGTCATCTACTAACTGCTTGAACCTATCCTTTGCAGTGAAGCCAGTGATGCCTAAAGTTTCGAAGGAATTTCTCGCTGCCATGCATAAGGAACTTTCTTCTGGGAATGGCAATTGGAGGAGGTCGTTCAGTCGAAAGAGGATCGAGAGAGCACTGTCCGCTGAGATCCTTCCTGGGAAGATTCTTGGGCGAGGCTCGGCGAGGTTGTCTTTCCGCGAGCAGATGGCGCTCGAGGCAGCAGCGAAAGTCAGAGGGTCTTCGGGCATCGGTACACCGAGGGTGGTGATCCCGACGACCTCGACTCCGCCGGCTTCGTCGACGCGGGCGAGAGCTGCACAACCCTCTGCACTAAAGACCGCTCTTGCTCCTCCTTCTTCAAGCGACGTCGCAGAGTTCCGCAGGCTCTCAGCAGAGAGAGCACGCGTTTCAAGCGGCAAAGGAAAAGGCGTCGACCGTGTGACCCCCTCGAAGAGGCAGAGGACGGACGCGTTCCCTGCGGCAGCTCTTGGCGGAGAGGCTTCAGCGAGTGATGGCGACGGATTGCTCCGTGGCGAAGCTTACTCGGTAGTGAAGTCGAGATATTCTGAGGTTTGATTCTCTCTTTCCGCATTCCTTTCTTTAGTACCTTCTACGCCTTAATATGTCTTTATATTATATTACGTGTTCTTGCAGCTCTCCCTCCTCTTTGACCGTTTGGTTGGAGACTACGATCAAGACGTTCGCTCTAGGGGTAGCGAGCTTAGTGCGGCCAAAGAGGCCTATGCCACCCTACAGTCGAGGCTGAATGAGACCGTGGAGCGGAACGAAGCTCTCGAGCGCGATGCTCTTGCTCTGCAACGGGTCAAGAAGGATCATGAAGATAAGCTGTCGAAGCTCAAGTCGCGGTGTGCTAAGGCCGAGGGCGAGACAGTTCGGCTGAGGGGTGAGCTTAGCTCTGCTAGCGATCTTCAGCGCTCTAGGATTGATGCTGCCGTTGCAGAGGCCAGAGACGAGATGACTCGCAGTTTCGCGGTGCGGACCAGCGAGGTTGCCGGGCTACTTGCGGAGATTGGCGGGAAGGTCCAGAACGACATGTTGAACCTTACTGAGATCGATGCGAACTTGGAGTTCATTGGCCTTCTTCAGGGATCGGACCCGCCAGATCTCCCGACGGAGGTCGAGACGCTGCGTCAGCGGCGTCAACCGATCTACGATGCCCATGACGTGTACGCAGACCTCCTTGCTAGTGTCCGGAGAGTTCTTGAGACCCCCACGGTTCCCGCCGGTGCTGTTGACGACGACGTCGAGTTGTCAGACGAGGACGACGTCGAGGTGACAGGCGACGAGGGCGCTGATGACTGATCTTCCTTGTCTTCGTTTTTCAGACTTAGCTTGTTTTATGATATTCGGACATGATTACTCCAGAGATTTTGGAGATAGCGTTGGATGGTTTGTATCCAATCTAAGACTATGCTTACTTCGCATTGTAGCGGGTTTCTGATTTCTATAACGCTTCGTCTATAATTTTGTTTTGATTGTGCCTCATGCTTTACCTTTGATAGATCTTTTGAGAGTAATAATACCCGTTCGACCAAACCTTCGTCTTTGGTTGAAGGTTGCTCATACCATAGCACGTCTTAGGCTTTCTGCACCAACGTTGTTGTTGTGTTTTTCCTAGGATGGCGGTGCTTTCTGGACACGTCTGTCCAGAAGCGATCGCGCCTTTTGACTTGACCAACGTGTTTGCTGGGTTTTCTGAATGATTATTCGGTGTATAAACCTAAGTAACCATTGGCAGCTGCTTTTTACCAACGGTGTTGTTGGGTTTTTTGAACGAGCATTCCCGGTCAAAAGACCAGGAATTGAACGTTTAAAAACCAGCCAGAGTCAAAAGCCCTGAAACTGATCGTTATAACTTATATAGCGCGCTTAGGATCCGGTGATGGATGTCAATGTGTTCAGGTTCACACATTGTTGCTGTGGCCAGCAGCAACGACAGTGGATTGAACGTTGCTTTTATAAAGGCTTTGAAGAATCCCTGGAGGATGTAATTGATAACATTGTTTAAACAAAGCTTTGAGTAAAAGAAGTCCAAGTGACTTGAGTCGAATGCCTATTACTTGAAGCAAATACCAAGTACAAAATGGGAGTATTATGAGTATACGTACCCCACTCCCCCCCCCCTTTTTGACGGAGGAGGGCAACTGAACTCGTCCGAAGACAAGCTGCCTACGTACCCTTTGCAGGGATCAAGTCGCCCCGTAGTTCGTTAAAACACTTACTCCCCCCCCTTTTCGACGGAGGAGGGCAACTGAACTCGTCCGAAGACAAGCTGCCTACGTACCCTTTGCAGGGATCAAGTCGCCTCGTAGTTCAAGGCAAGGGCCTTAGAAGAGGACTAATGATAGTACCTCTTCAAGTGCTTCGCGTTCCATGAATGGAGTATTGGCTTGCCAGCCATGGTGGCGAGCTCGTAGACGCCGGGACGGACTACAGCTGTGACTTTGTAAGGTCCTTCCCAGTTAGCTCCTAGTTTGCCTGCGTTGCGCTCTGCTGTATTCTGGAAGACTTCGCGCAAGACCAAGTCACCCTCGCGAAAACGTCGTTCTCGAACCTTGGAGTTGTAGTAGCGTGCGGCTGCGTTCTGATAGTTGGCTATTCGTATGAGTGCCTGGTCGCGCCTTTCGCTAAGGAAGTCCAGTTCATCAAAGAGGAATGAATCGTTGAGTTCGTCGTTTTCTGGCAAGAGACGTCGTCGCGGTCCTGGAGAAGTCACTTCGGAGGGTATGACACATTCAGTTCCATAGACAAGAGCAAAACGAGTTTCCCCAGTTCCGCGTTTGGGAGTGGTGCGGTGGGACCATAGAACGCCTTCCAGCTCATCTGCCCAGCGACCCTTCTTCGCGTCCAAACGTTTCTTAAGGCCATCGAGAATCGTTTTATTCATTGCTTCTGCCTGTCCATTTCCCTGGGGATGACGAGGAGTGGATTTGTTGAGTCGAATTTTCCACTTTGCGCAGAAGGCCTCAAACCTGTTGGAGATGAACTGAGAACCGTTGTCGGTGATAATTTCGAATGGAATTCCGTGACGACATATGATGTTTCTCCAGACGAAACTTTCGACTTGGGCGTCTTTGATACTTGAGTAAGCCTCAGCTTCCACCCACTTTGAGAAATAATCTGTTAAAACAAGTAGGAAACGCTTCTGTTTCGACGCATGCAGAGGTCCTACGATGTCCATCGCCCACCTCATGAATGGGTAAGGGGAGGTGACGGAAGAGAGCTTCTCTGTTGGTTGATGAATTTTGGGAGCATGACGTTGACATCTTTTGCACTTGGCTGAAAACTTAATGCAATCATTCACGATGGTAGGCCAGAAGTGGCCATGTCGCTTAATCTTGATTGCCAAGGCTTTGCCTCCTGAGTGATTGCCGCAGGATCCGCTGTGTACTTCTTCCATGACTTGTCTGGCCTCTTGTCCCTCTACGCAGGTGAGCAAAGGACCAGAGAATCCCCGTCTGTAGATGTTGTCGTCGAAGAGGACGTACCGAGCTGCTTGTTTCTGCACCTTGCGAGCTGCCCACTTGCTGTTAGGGAGCTTTCCACCGACGATGTAAGCGCGAATTTGATCCATCCAAGGTTTATCGCAACCGTACTCGGGTTCTTCATCTGTTTCCATGGGGACGGTCATGTCTTTATTTATAGGCTCAAGCGGAAAGTTCTGCGTGGTGAACTCTTCGAGTTGTCTTAGGTCTTCGGGGTCCTCGGCTTCGGTGACATCGGCCCTGATGACTTTGGGTTCGATGGCATCGGGGACATCGGGCCCGATGACTTCGGGTCCGATGGCATCGGCGCCAGACGCTGGCGTTGGCGAAGGTGCAGGTTCTGTGTTTGTTTCAGCCTCCGTCATTTCAACGTCGTTGACCCTTGTTTCAGTAGTGGCTTCAGTCCGTTTAGCAGCCTGTGATCGCGTTGATATAGCGAGCGCCATATCTTGTTTGATGCTCGGGAATTCGATGATCTCTACGGGGATAACCCGTTTCAAGGTTGGATCTTTTGGTGGAGCCGAAGCGGAGGCAAGGTTTGCCAAGGCGTCTGCGTCAACGTTTTCTCCTCGGGGGATTCGTGTCAGTGTGAACTCTTTGAATGTCAAGGCAAGGTCCTTGACTATTTTTTGATAAGCTTCCATCCGATCGTCTTTAGTTGCGTACTCGCCACTGAACTGGTTGGAGACCAGTTGTGAATCGCAGAAGGCGTGAACGTGCTCGATGTTGAGTCCTTTGGCGAGCCTCATTCCAGCGATGATGGCTTCGTATTCTGCTTCGTTATTGGAGGCTTTGAAGCCTAGACGGAAAGATTGCTCGAGGATCTCGCCTGTTGGTGATGCTAGGCGTATCCCCACTCCAGACCCGTTTTTGGAAGATGAGCCGTCGACGTGTAGCTCCCAGATCCCTGGTCGAACCTCCTTTGCGGAATGGTCTTCTGGGAGTTCGATAAGGAAGTCTGCCAACACTTGCGACTTGTTGCACGTTCGTCCTTTATACTCGATGTCGTATTCGCTAAGTTCTATAGCCCACTTAGCCAATCTGCCAGACTGACTTGGACTATGCAAGACCGTACGTAAAGGGAAAGTGCTGAGAATTACGATGGTATGAGATTGAAAGTAAGGCCTTAACTTTCGTGATGCCATGACGATCGAAAGAGCTAGCTTCTCTAGCTGAGGGTATCTTGTTTCTGCGTCGGTGAGGGTCTTGCTAACATAGAATATGGGCTTTTGCTCGCCCCTCTCTTCGCGTACTAACACAGCACTCACTGCTGTTTCTGAAACGGCAATGTAGAGGAAAAGAGGTTCCCCGGTGACTGGCTTAGCGAGGATAGGCGGCGTCGCCAGATATTCTTTGAGCTGTTTGAAAGCGTCTTCGCATTTGTCGGACCATTCGAATTGCTTGTTACCTCGTAGCGTGTCATAGAAAGGCAAGCACTTGTCAGTCGAGCGCGAGATGAAACGGTTAAGCGCAGCGACTCGTCCAGTTAGTCTCTGCACCTCGCGCTTGTTTCTTGGGGATGCCATTTGGATGAGCGCATCGATCTGCTTCGGATTGGCTTCAATGCCACGACGAGTGACTAGGTATCCCAAGAATTCTCCTGACGTTACCGCGAACCTACACTTTGTGGGGTTTAGCTTCATGTTGTGAAGGTTCAGCTGTTCGAAGCAAGCTTCCAGGTGAGAGATGTGGTCTTCTTCTTCGAGGGATTTCACGAGCATGTCGTCTATGTACACCTCCATTGTTTTGCCTAACTGATCCCTGAACATTTTGTTCACGAGCCTTTGATACGTTGCTCCTGCGTTTTTCAGGCCGAAGGGCATCACCTTGTAACAATAGATTCCGCGGTCGGTGATGAAAGCGGTCTTCTCTCTATCTTCGGGGTGCATTAGTATTTGATTATAGCCTGAGAAGGCGTCCATGAATGTCAAGAGTTTGTTTCCAGCTGTTGCTTCCACCAGGCGATCGATGTGAGGTAGAGGGAAGCTGTCCTTCGGGCATGCTTTGTTCAGATCTGTGAAATCCACGCAGACACGCCACTTCCCGTTCTTCTTTTTTACCACGACTGGGTTGGCGAGCCAGTCGGGGTATTTGACTTCGGTGATTGATCCGACGCGTAGAAGCCTTTCGACTTCGTCGTTTACCGCTTTTGCTCGGTCGGGACCGAGCTTCCTCCTTTTCTGTTTTATTGGCTTGAACGTCGGGTCGACGTTCAGTTCGTGGCTGGCCACGCTGATGTCTATTCCAGGCATGTCTTCCGCTGCCCAGGCAAAGGTGTTGATGTTTTTCTGGAGGAAGACCA
The DNA here is from genome assembly GCA_900128785.1 of Arabis alpina. NCBI lineage: Eukaryota > Viridiplantae > Streptophyta > Magnoliopsida > Brassicales > Brassicaceae > Arabis > Arabis alpina. Next base: position 4,548,593 of record LT669790.1, on the reverse strand, counting down.
CGAGTTTCTTTTTAATGTCTTCATCAAGCGTAGCTCCGATCTCCACACATCTTTCGGGGTGTTGCTCGTCAATGCATATAGATTCTACAGGTTCGCAGGTGGGTCGCTCTTCTTCTACACGACCTTCTGCAATCTGTAATTGCTATAAGAGGTCAGTCAAGTTCTTGACCTGCTCGGGGCTGGTTCTCGCTCTTTTTCGTGATTCTTGAGGTTTAGGGTCGTCCTGCTTCTTCTCGATGTTTCTCATCTTATGCTCAGCTAGAAAACAGGTACGGGAATCCCTCTGATTTCCCCATATCGTTTTTATACCGATGGGTGTTGGGAACTTGAGGCATAAGTGGTATGTTGAAGGTACAGCTCTCATCATGTTGAGCCACGGAGTTCCCATGATCATGTTGTAGATCGCTGGATGATCGGAGACGGTGAAGTCGACCATCTTCTTCACGTTGCCAGCTTGGACAGGAAGGCGAATTGTTCCCATTGTCATGGTTGTTTCGCCAGAGAAACCTGTTATGGGTTTAGGCCTCCCTTTGACTGTGGACAGGTCGATCTTCATTCGCTCAAGTGTTTTCTTGAAGATGACATCCACCGAGCTTCCTGTATCGATGAGGACGCGAGCGACGTTGAAGTCGTAGACAATCAGATTGATTACCAAGGGGTCGTTATGTGGTTGATCGAGACCCTCGGTGTCTTTCTCGTCGAAGGTAATTGAGTCGCTGGAAAGCCTTGGCTTTGCAGGTGCTGATATGTTTGTGCAGACGTCAGCGCGACGTTGGTAAGCTTCGATCGCCGTTTCATTATCAGCACAGTACTGCGAGCCTCCCATTATCATGTTGATAACTTCGCGCCGCTGTTCGTTTTCCATGCCGTCGTCGCGGCGTTGGCGTCTGGGAGTATCTGCTTGTTCCTCGACGTTAGCGGGAGCTCTCTCCTCTGGCTTGAAATCTGACAAGCTGTTGTTGTTTTTCAAGGTGCCTTCTGTGAGCTTGGCTATGAGTTGTCGCCCTAACTCGCGACACCTTGCGGTGGAGTGACCACTTGCCTTGTGGAAATCACAGTATAGTTTCTCGTCATAGTCCTTTGACTCTCTAGTCCAAGTGTTGTTCCAAGTTCCACTTCCGCGACCGCGCCCACGGCCTCTTCCGCGTCCGCGACCCGACGACTCCATTTGATAATTATGAGCCCCTCCGGATCCTTCTTCGTATTGAACGTAGGCGGGGTTGCTTTTCTTAGGTACAGCGACTTTGGCTGGTTCGCTTGTTGGTTTGGTCTTTCCGCCCTTCCTGGCTTGGATTTCCTCTTCGGTTCGGGCGAAGTCAGCTGCACGATGGAGAGCGTCTTGAATTGTTATCGGCGTGTTGACGCTCATCTCTTGCCAGAATGGGGATGGGCACCGAAGTGCCCCGCGCAGGGCTTCCAGGGCTGACTTGTTGCTGATACCTTCAACCTTTGAAAGCGTGCTTTTGAACCTCGTCATGAAAGATCGAAGACTCTCGTTCTCGCCTTGCTTATTGTTCCATAGTTCTGAGTCGTAGATCTTCCGTTCCATGAAGATGTTGTAGTGTTGAACGAACAACTCGGAAAGCTGAAGAAAAGTGTGGACTGAATTTTTCTCCAGCTTGTAGAACCATTGTAGCGCAGGCCCCTTAAGACTTTCCACGAACAGCTTGCAATAGACGATGTCTTTTTCCGTCTCTTTGAAGTTCGCTCTTCCCAAGGCAACTTCGAATTCCATGAGATGATCAGAAGGGTCAGTGGTTCCTTCGTAGATGGGTAACTTGATCCTTCCTGGATCGGAGATTTTCGTTTTCGCGATTCGTTCGTCGAAGGGTGTGTTCCTCGCCTTTTCTAGAACCTGGGCGATGGCAGGAGCCTTTCCCGTTCCCTGATGCATCTGCGATTGGGTGAATTTTAGGTCTGAGGTCACCCGATCCATCTGAGCTTTAACTGCAGCGAGCTCTTCAGCGTAAGAGCGTTTGAATGCTCTGCGCTCCTGCTCCTTCTTGTACCTCTCTTCGCTAGAGTAGTTGGAGTATTCCGCGGTGTCCCCCACAATCTCTGTCTTGGAAGAACTTGACGCGCTTCGAGTGTTAGAGGCGCGTGGTTCCTGTCGGTTTTCTTCTGGAGCTTCTGCCCGTGTACGCTTTGCAGGAGCTGGTTCCTCTCCGTCGGAGACGACGCGTTCGGGAGACTTGTCCGTTTCGCGACGTGGAGGCGGTGGTGGTAGATCCTCTGGATTCCCCCGAGTAGTGCGGGGCGCTGAGAAGTCGAGGCGTTGAGGGTCGACGCGCGCTCTGAGTCTCGTCGTGTTAGGTCTTTCACGTTTTCTTCGTGAAAGAGCTTTCAGTCCCTTCGAGTTCTCTTCAATCCTCTTTGCTTGCTTCTTCTGCTCGGTGAGGAAGTCTTCTAGCATCTTCTTCACCTCGGTTAGGTCATCACGAGCAGGGGTTTTTGCAGCGGTAGCCTCGATCGAAGGTTCTCTTTCCCGGTTGTCTCTGCGTGACGTGTTCTCTTCGCCACTCACCATCTTTGAGTTGTTACGTAGCTTTTTGGTGTAAGAAATTCTCTAAATTCCCCTTAGTCGGCGCCAAATTGTGGAAGCCGGAATTCGCACAATTAGATTTGTAAGGGTTTCGAAAGGAAGCAGAGATTTCTGAAGATAAGCTATGAAGAACAATGATGAGCAGAGAGAAATTAGGGTTTGTAATTGCTTTGTATTGCTTGTGTGATAAAAAGTGTGTATATCTCGTTACAAGTGTTTTGCATTCCTATATATAACCCCCTAAGTCGGCTAAGCCCTTTTTCCTAAACCCTTAAGGATTGCCTTTTTCGCCTATGTCGGTCGAACCTATGGGCTTCGTTGCTGGGCTTCGACATGCCGAACCTTCTGGAACCCTTGCTGAAGTTCTGACGGGCGTTGAAGGACCTGAAGCCGATGGGAAAGGTTCGGGCGACGATGTCAAGTGCCTGGATGCCGATGAGGCTAGGGACCTCGGCATCACTGGGCAGTGACATCGGCGCCACTGCCTGTCATCGGTGTCACTGCTCAGTGACATCGGTGCCAGGCAGCCTTCGTCTCTGCAGCGCCTTCTCTCTGCTCTGTGACTTCTCCTGAGATGAAGACCACTTCGAAGGCTCCTTCAACAGGTTGAAGGTTCAAAGGACTTAGGGGTTTTCAGGAGGTCTTCACCTCCTTCTGTGAATGAAATGATCTAGGGGTTATTTTATCCCTGCTTGCTTGAAGTATGCGCGTTGCTTGAAGCATACGCGTTGCTTATCATAACTTTGCATGTCGAAGCTCAGCGGGTGAAATCCGACCCCAACAAGAACTATGAACGTATCTCAGGGCAAAAGGTAAATTTTGAAAAATCATCGATGATTTTTGGAACAAAAGTCGCTGCGAATACAAGACGCGTGTTACAACAAATATTAAGGATTGATCGAGTAGGTGGAGGTGGGAAATATCTCGGACTGCCTGAGCAACTTGGGAGAAGTAAAATACAGAGTTTTGATTACATTGTCAAAAACGTCAAGGAGAAACTTGCGAATTGGTATAATCAATTTTTATCTCCAGCAGGTAAAGAAATATTACTCAAGACCGTGGCTCAAGCATTGCCTATCTATACGATGAATTGCTTTTTATTACCCAAATCACTTTGTGATGATATTAATGGAATTCTGTCTGAGTTTTGGTGGGGTAACGAGAAGGGAAGAAGGAAAATATCTTGGGTATCTTGGAAAAGAATGTCAATTCCGAAGAAAGAAGGAGGTATGGGTTTTCGTGATCTACACCACTTTAATCGAGCATTGTTAGCTAAACAAGCTTGGAGAATCTTCACAACTCCTACATCGCTTTTAGCTAAGTTATATAAAGGTCGATACCATACCTCATCGGTGTTCTTAGAATCGATAGTTGGTACTCAACCCTCTTATGGATGGAAATCTATTCAAGCCGGGAAAGATCTCTTGAAGCACGGCCTACGGATTCAGATCGGTAACGGGAAATCAATTAAGGTTTTTAGAGACCAATGGTTACCGACATCTCCTCCGCGGCCAGCAACAATACCAATTTCCATATCCGGTAACCCTCAAATTTCTGAATTGGTGGTCTCTGACCTGTGGAAAACAGGGCAACGCGTCTGGGATGAAGCAAAAATTCTACAAAATTTGAGTCATAATGATTTCGAATTAGTTACGAATATGTTGTTATCAAGGTATGCAACAGCTGATACTTTTATCTGGCCTTATACTAATAATGGATTGTATACTGTTAAATCCGGTTATTGGGTGGCATATCATCAAATGCAAGTCGAGGAAGAGATGGTACCTCCAGCTGGATCTTTGGATTTAAAAAACCAAGTTTGGAAACTTGATATATTACCAAAGATTCAACATTTTCTGTGGAAATGCATAACAGGGGCTCAAGCGACAGCTACACGTTTGATATCAAGAAATGTTCATATTGACCCGTTTTGTCAACGCTGTTGTATGGAGGAGGAAACTATCAATCATGTTTTGTTTGAATGTCCTCATGCCAAGGCTGTATGGCGCTGTTCCAATATTCCGAACCAACCATTTGAGAATCCATCGATCAACCTTGAAGAAAACATAAGGAAGATGCTTATTTTGTACCACTTGAATTCAATCCCGTTGTTGTTCCGTATTCTTCCCCTTTGGATATCATGGACACTTTGGAAATCCCGGAATGAATTCTTGTTTAATAAAAGGAATGCTCATCCAAATGAAGATGCGTTTCGTGCTCAGGAAGCTTCGATGGAATGGGTGGAAATTACGTCCGAATCTGGAGAGGAAGCTACAAGAATTAATATCTGCAGTAAGAGTAGTCATTGGGAGCCGCCAATGGAAGGATGGATCAAACTTAATTTCGATGGTAGTTGTCGTGCGAATGAAGTGTTTACCGGTGTTGGTTGGATTGCACGGGATCATACGGGAAAACATATAAAATCAGGATGTGCAAAACTGGGTTCTTGTTCTTCGAGTCTGCAAGCGGAAGCGTTAGGATTTCTACATGTGTTGCAGATTGCATGGTGCAATGGATGGAGAAACGTGTGGTTTGAAACAGATAATGCAGAATTGGCTCAAATAGTTAATAAGCAGAAAGAGAGTGTTGATATATGGAGCATATTACAAGACATTCGATGGTGGATACTAAAGTTACCTGATTGTTCCTTGGCATCTGTAAATCGAGAAAGGAATAGCGCGGCCGACTTATTATCGAAAAAGGTTTATGAAATGAATTCCATGTATGTCTGTTTTAATTCTCCACCAAGGTGGCTTGTAAACTATTTGATTCCTCCGTTCACGGATTAATGAAATAAAGATCAGATGACAAAAAAAAAAAAATAGATCACTACTTTATGTTGTATGCGTTTTATCTATGCCCATATGGAACTATGCAATCTAGTTTAGCTTGCAGCATTCGCAAGAGACATTCCATTGCATGTTCTGCAGGCGTACACTTCTGAAAAAAATTATCGATGAATCACTTATTGACAGGATGAATGCTGAACGGCATAAATCTACCATCTGATATATATATACCTGCATATTTAAACCATATCCTTGGATATCAGATCATTTTGCTTATTTGTCCGGCCTTCACACTTTTGTGTTCTGCTTAAGGGTTCTCGTTTCAGTCTTTGGATTATTCCAACATTGACTGTTCTCTCTTTGTTTTGATGAGACACCAACGAGGCCAGGAAGCATGTCTTGAAGCTAATTTAGTTGATGTTTGTCCGGGGCACCTTGAAGCATCCAGACCAAGTGAGCCACAGCGAGAACCATTGTTCCACGATGACTTTGTATGTGTCTTGGGAAGGTGTGGGAAGAGTATACGGAGACCCAAATAACGCGTAAGGGAGACCAATGCTTTTGAAAAGCTGGCACCTCTGCTTTCCGAGCCCCAACCTGAGGTGAAGCTTGGTAGAGCTATCCATTCTCTTGCCTTTCATGACTTGGACGAGCTAACCACCACTAACACCCTAATATAACAATTTTCAAAACTACATTATAAGGCATAACATGACACTAAGGATCTACAGTATTTGTTGCGATTACAATGATGCATATTTAACCTTCTGAATTTATTTACATTCATTCCGTACATGTTTTCCAAGGAAAACTATCTTTCATGCACTAGTTTCGAATGCAAGATGATGTACTAATTTCGAAGTACCACATCCTAATTTGTGCAATTTTCTCCACTAGCGTCATAATAGATGGAAGGTCAAGACACGCAAGCAACCAGGGTTGGCAAAGTAGAGTAGGTGGAGTGATGAGGAATTTATTGGGAAACAAGAATTAGACAAACATATGTATGGTGATGTTATCCTCAAGCTCAGCACCACATGCTGCTCACTTGAGAAATGGAATTAAATTGAAACGTAGGCTAGGTCTGAGTTGATGGTTAGCACTATGGTTTCCTAATCTTTTTTTGAAGAGCCTGATTATTTTCAGGAAAAAATGGTATCTGGGTTCCGAAAAACCGTTTCCACAACAGAGCTTGAATCACGAAACTTGATGCAGAAGACGATGAGTTATGTGGAGAGATTTGATTAATCCTATGCACTTATCATGGAGATTAGTAATCCTACTCTGGAACAGATAATAGATTCACAAAAGCAAAATGCAATTCCCACAAGTAATGTCTGATTGAAAAGCAGATTCACAAACCATGCAACTTCATAAAAGCAAAATGCAGCAATTCCCATCATTTACGTCTGATAAAAAAAAGATAGTAATTAGGATTTTCGAAAACAAGACATGATGCTTTTCATATCGCTTATCATGTCTTCCTTGTACCAGACCACATCCTTTCCCATGAGGCACGCCGGTTGGATACCCCAGTCCACATCTTTTCCCTGAGATCCACGATTTCCACAGACTCCCCACGACGAGCCTTCCTCAGTTTCAGTGTCTGCCACAAAAACAAAGAGATGATGAAACAAAACAATAGTCATAAAGCAATGGTCAATTCCTTTTGATTTCGTTTTGACTACCTTTTGCCGAGCCTCCTCACACTCCGCTACATTATCTCCAACTATAATAACTAAATACGAAACAATAAATCAAATTAATTCCGCATCTTAAATTAAGGGAATAAAAACTCAATCTGGTCATACATACCTCCTGAGCCATATCCCAGACCGACTCCTACCAATGGAACTACGTATGACCACGCTCCGCCGAATTTCACCATCAAAGCTGAGAGAGAGAGAGAGAGAGAGAGCAATCACTAATCGCATCCGAAGACGATCGAAAGAAATTCTTGCATATAAGCAATCACAGATGATAGAACGTTACCGTTGCTGTTGGTAAGCGCTGCAGTGTTGAAACTTCGGCGAGACACAACAGATCTCCCTACGCGAGAGATTACGGATCTCAGAATTGGCAGCATCGTTATCGGGGAAATTAGGGTTCACCGCTGATTTGTGATTTTTCCTCTCGCGAAAAGAAAAGGGAAAGTAACATGTTTCTTTTTCCGAGTTATTTATGTGCTCAAATGGGCCTGCACTGTTGGGCCCTAGCCGAGTTCTTTTTTCGCTTTGTTTTTTGTTTAAATTCCGTAACTAAATTACGAATACAACAAGCGACCAACCCATTACATTATTCAATGCGTAAACCACACTTTAGTTGTAATAATTAGAGTTTCAGATGTACTTTTTGAGTAAATACATCTGCATTTACAAACTAAGACCATATATGATGAGCACCAAACGTCAGATAATTATAACATTCGTACCATCAAGGCCAAACCTTGAATCCACCACTGAGGTAGTGCTATCTTTGGCAAATCTGGATACACTCTTACGAGTCACATCACATCATCAGGGCTTGCTTGCACGAAGGCTCTCATCAACAGTAGAAGATGGCTTAGCTATTGCCCGTCTGATCAGCGGGTGAAAGTGTTCTAACACTTGGACTTGCACTTCCATTTTGATGAGGAGATGGCAAGGGAGGTTTCTTAAACAATGTGTGTCCTCATCGCAGGTGCAGATGGAATGTTGTAGTGCGGCCCATCAGCGCTACCACCAATATCGATAGGTGTATCCGCGATGGGATATCACCCCATGTTATAAAGGGTGATTCATCAAGACCCGGTGCAGGAGATGGCTTTCTAACAAAACTATAACCGTTGTCTGCCCTTTTATCTGATTCCGACATAGAAAGGATGTCTCTGTCTCTGATCATACCTCGTGGATTTGTCTCTGTCCCTACCTGATATACGCATCGGAGAAGAACCTGCAATTGGAGTGTAGAGAATCTCACTGAACCATCTACTCTCGGCCTAGAATCCATTGAAAACGCGTGTTCCCTTTAACTATCTCCTTTGTCATTCCATGTAATCTCACCGCCCTTTCTTCTTCGGTTAATGGCGCCTCACCCAGATCAGCTAGATGGTACATGAGAAAATTCTTCGCTGTATATTTCCATCCCTCTAACGTGCTCAGTGGCTGATCAGATGTACCGTACCCATCAGTAATCCATCATATCTCTCTTTGCATCCTCAGTCACATTACCATCCTCCTTTTCCAGGGGTTTTGCAAGATGATTCGCCTTTTTTCCACGCCTCTCGATAATCTTCAACTGGGCATCTCTGATTTGAATCGGGCCACGAGCCTGGATCCACTCAAGACGATCCCTAAGCTTGGATATATCCGGGAAGTAATCATGCTCGATTGCTTCAACATAAGCGTCGTCATCTACAACTCTCATCCGCTTGCTAGGCTTCCGAGGGATGATCGGAGACCATCATCGGGATAAGAAATCTGCTGCGGAGAAGACCAGGGGATAGATACATCTCGAATCAGAAACACGAGGCTCCAAAAACTTGCGATTTGGATTTCGGATTCTGGAGAAAATTCCAACACGGGTTTAGCTTTCACAATATTAACACTATTCGCCCGAAGGTTCTGATTCTTCTTGTTTCTAACCCCGTAAATCGAAACCATTGTTTTAAGTTTAACTACTTGGTTGGTTGGGATCTTTGTGCAATTTAAAAATGGAAACATTTTTTTAAATGTTTACTCTAAAAACATACTCTAATTCATGTACAATACTCAAGTCAAGTCCACATGTAGTCTACTGATTAAACATATTCGGGAAAAGATGGGCCTAGTCGTTAATAGTTGATTTGATTGCATCAAATGTGAACCATGGAAGCAGCATTACACACACACAGGAACGATAAAGACATGATGTATAGACAGAGACCAGAAACAAAATGATACAGTAAAGGATATAAGAGGATATATACAGAGAAAAGGAAGAATTGGAGGGTATGAGTATAAATAATAAAGAGTTTAGAAGCGACAAATGAAGGTGGACACGTCATTTGGAGCTAAAGAACGAAGAAGAAGAAGATAAATACAGATTTGTTTTCTGTTTTTATGAATTAATGAAAATTGTAACAAACTTTCTCTTGTTTTCTCTTGGATTTTCTCGGAAAATCAGCTCATCGTTTTCTTAGTCGGTTTCTCGTGTTGAGCGACTAGGAGGTGAGTATCGATTCTTTGTTTCTTGTTAAACATTGGATTGAATATACATCTACAAATTCTTACATACAATTTGCTTTAACAAAGGTATCAGAAGCTCGTCGATTCTCGGAAAACATGGCAGATCAAAGAGAAACTCGTGCTCAAGCTATACAAGCAGCAGTAGTTCGCGGTACAGAGGAAGCGTTGGGTTCGCGAATCGATCTATTGGAGAAAAAGCTTGACGAAAGCTTAGCGGAGATTTTCACAGCTATTCGCATGTCGAAAGATCCAGGAGTTGCAACAACGAGTCAGAGTCCACAAGAACGAGTTAATCCTGCAACACCGGAGCTCAATTTCAACAATCAGTCACCTACACATGGTGCGAGGTTAGCTCCTAATAACAGCTATTCTGGACTTACTAGACTCGGAAGATTCGATGGAAGGAATATTTCGGATTGGATCTTCAAGGTTGAACAATTCTTTGCCCTAGATCATACGCCGAATGATATGAAAGTGAAGGTAGCATCAATTCATTTGGATGAATCGGCATCAAAATTTCATCAATCTTTACTTCAATCAGGTTATGGAGCGACCTTATTGACGAATTGGAACTCTTATAAGTTGATATTGCAAGAAAGATTTCAAGATGTGTTAGATGATCCAGTAACAGAACTCAAGAATTTAAGAGAAACGAATGGAATTGTTGAATATCATGAGAAGTTTGAAGCTCTCAAGATTAGATTGAATTTGGATGAAGATTACTTGCTAAAGACCTATTTGGCTGGATTAAGGGAAGATACGCAGATGCATATTCGGATGTTCTCACCTCAAACAATACCACAATGTTTGATGCTAGGAAGGCTTTACGAAAGAGCACATCCTAAGCCACCAATTCAACATAACTGGTCATCTTCTAAAGGAGGTAGTGGCAACTACAATACTTATAACTCTAAGAGGGAAGGAAGCGGTAATAATGGAGATAGAGATAATAATGGATGGAAGAATAAAAATCAGTACCAACCATTTCTTACACATGAGCAAATGATTGAGAAGCGTGCAAAGGGCTTGTGTTACTACTGTCCGGAAAAACATACCCCTGAACATGCTCTTACTCATAAGAAAAAAGCACAGTTGTATTGGGTAAAAGGTATAGAAGACGAGATGGAGGATGATAAGGAGAATGCAGGAGTGAGGAATGAAATAGAAGGGTTGCGGGATATTCAAGAAGAGACGATATTGGCTCAAATATCGGTTAATGCAGTAGCAGGAGTATCGGATTATCGCACAATGAGAGTGAAAGGCTTACATGACAAAAGGATAGTGTTTGTGCTAATTGATTCAGGCTCAACTCACAACTTTATGGATGTGAACACAGCTGAAAAATTGAAGTGTACAATGGTTTCTACAGGAATGACTAAAGTATCTGTAGCAGATGGTAGTAAGATTGGTGTACTTGGAAAGATTAGTCAATTTCAATGGACTTTCCAGAACACGACCTTTAAAGCAGATTTCATGATCATTCCTTTAGGAGGCTGTGATCTGGTATTGGGAGTTCAATGGTTGAAAACACTTGGCCCTATTACTTGGGATTTCACAAAACTAGAAATGCAGTTTCTCTTGGACAGGAAGAAGGTGATCTTACATGGTCTTACACAAGGTTTTGTTCGAGAGGCTAGGGCTAAAAAATTAAACAAAAGGAGAGAAGAAGTTGCTCACATTGCTATGATTACTACACATGAGAGTTATCATGAGCCAGAGGAAGAGCAACTGTTGTGTTGTGAGATTGAGGGGATACAAGAGGATCAACCTAAAGTAGTTGGAGAATTATTGGAGAAGTTTGAAGATATTTTTGTGGAACCTCAAGGCTTACCACCATTGAGACAACATTTCAACCACAAAATTCCCTTGATTGAAGGTTCTGACCCGGTTAACCAACGTCCATACAGATATGCTCTTTATCAGAAAAACGAGATAGACAAAATGGTAGAAGAACTATTGAAGAATGGTACAATTCAGGCAAGCTCAAGCCCTTATGCTTCCCCTGTTGTACTTGTGAAGAAAAAAGACGGTACATGGCGGTTATGTGTAGATTACAGGAGGTTGAATGGAATGACTGTTAAGGACAGATTCCCTATTCCATTGATAGAGGATTTGATGGATGAATTGGGTGGATCACATGTGTATTCCAAGATCGATCTTAGAGCTGGTTATCACCAGGTGAGAATGGATCCTAATGACATTCACAAGACAGCTTTTAAGACACATAGTGGTCATTATGAATACATGGTCATGCCTTTTGGCCTAACAAACGCGCCAGCTACGTTTCAAGGTCTAATGAACTCAGTCTTCAAGGAATTCTTGAGGAAATTTGTCTTAATTTTTTTTGACGACATCCTCATCTATAGTCCCACTATTTCAGCTCATGTTACACATTTGGAGAAGGTATTTGAGTTGATGAGAGACAACAGATTATATGCTAAGAGGAGTAAATGTACGTTTGCTACAAAAAGAGTAGAATATTTGGGACACTTTATAGAAGCTGCTGGTATCTCTACGGATCCTAACAAGATCAGAGCAGTTGCGGACTGGCCAGTTCCCTCTTCCCTCAAACAACTAAGAGGTTTCCTCGGTCTAGCAGGATATTATAGACGTTTTGTAAAAAACTTTGGTGCTATAGCTCGTCCTTTAACAGTGCTAACTAAGAAGGATGGATTTCTATGGAATGAAGAAGCTCAAGCTGCTTTTGATCAACTTAAACAAGCTCTTTGTGCAGCACCGGTGTTGGCTCTTCCTCGATTTGACATTCCCTTTCTGGTTGAAACTGATGCTTCTGGAGCTGGTATTGGGGCAGTGTTGATGCAAGAAGGTCATCCTTTAGCCTATATCAGTAGACATTTGAAGGGTAAACAACTTCATTTGTCTATATATGAGAAAGAGTTATTGGCAGTGGTTTTTGCAGTTCAGAAATGGCGACATTATCTTATCTCTAGTCATTTCATTATCAAGACGGATCAAAGAAGCCTCAAGTATTTACTGGAACAGAGACTACATACTCCTATCCAACAACAATGGCTGCCTAAGCTACTTGAATTTGACTATGAGATTCAATACAAGCAAGGGAAGGAGAATGTGGTAGCAGACGCATTATCACGAGTTGAAGGTTCTGAAATTCTCCATATGGCCATGACTGTGTTAGAATGTGACTTGATGAAATCTATTCAAGCACAGTATGCGGAGGATACTAATATTCAGGAAATTATCGAAGAATTGAAGAAGAAACCGGATGCTAAAAAACATTATTCGTGGGTGCAGAACATTTTAAGGAGGAAGAGTAAAATTGTAGTACCTGCAAGTGTGGAGTTAAGGAACTCTATCTTACAATGGTTGCATTGTTCTGGAGTTAGTGGTCATTCAGGGAGAGATGCAACTTATCAACGGGTTAAAGGACTGTTCTATTGGAAAGGAATGCTCAAGGATATTCAGGCTTACCTCAGGAACTGTCAGGTTTGTCAACGTTGTAAATATGACATTGCGGCTTCACCAGGTCTGTTACAACCTCTCTCAATACCTGACACGATTTGGACTGATCTATCCATGGATTTTATCGAGGGGTTACCAAATTCTTGTGGCAATACGGTGATCATGGTGGTAGTGGATCGCCTCAGCAAGGCTGCTCATTTTGTCGCTATTGCACACCCTTATACAGCTATTTCAGTGGCACAAGTCTTTATGGATGTGGTGTTGAAGCTTCATGGATGCCCAAAAACGATTGTGAGTGACAGAGACGTGGTATTTGCAAGTGATTTTTGGCAGGAGTTGTTTTCTTTACAAGGTGTTGAACTGAAATTCTCAAGCGCTTACCATCCACAGAGCGATGGCCAAACAGAAGTGGTGAATCGCTGCTTGGAAACCTACTTAAGATGTATGTGTAGCGACAGACCTGAGCTCTGGAGCAAGTACATCCCTCTCGTTGAATACTGGTATAATACAACCTTTCATTCAGCCACTCAAATGACACCGTTCGAGATAGTATATGGTCAAGCGCCACCTATACACTTACCATACTTACCAGGAGAGTCGAAAGTGGCAGTGGTAGCTCGTTGTTTGCAGGAACGTGAGAGTATGTTATTCATTCTGAAGTTTCATCTTTTGCGTGCTCAACACAGGATGAAAGTGTTTGCAGATCAACACAGAACAGATAGAAGCTTCGACATTGGTGATTTCGTTTATGTCAAATTGCAGCCTTATCGCCAACAATCTGTGGTTCAACGATATAATCAAAAGCTTGCAGCTAAGTATTATGGTCCTTACAAGATCATAGACAAATGTGGTCTCGTAGCTTACAAGTTGGCATTACCGGATTCTTCTAAAGTTCACCCAGTATTCCATGTGTCTCAGCTCAAAGTTCTTGTGGGTTCTGTTCCAACTTCTACGGAATTACCTTCTGTAGTCAGTGATGTGTTAAGTAAGGAGCTTGAAGCCATATTAGAGAGGAAAATGATCAAGAGACAAGGACGTGCAGTAACTCAAGTGTTGGTTAAATGGACCCATTTACCTGTTGAAGAATCTACTTGGGAGTTGCTCTTTGAGTTGGAGTGAAAGTTTCCTCATTTTAAACCTTGAGGTCAAGGTTGTTTGAACAGGGGGGATGCGATACAGTAAAGGATATAAGAGGATATATACAGAGAAAAGGAAGAATTGGAGGGTATGAGTATAAATAATAAAGAGTTTAGAAGCGACAAATGAAGGTGGACACGTCATTTGGAGCTAAAGAACGAAGAAGAAGAAGATAAATACAGATTTGTTTTCTGTTTTTAGGAATTAATGAAAATTGTAACAAACTTTCTCTTGTTTTCTCTTGGATTTTCTCGGAAAATCAGCTCATCGTTTTCTTAGTCGGTTTCTCGTGTTGAGCGACTAGGAGGTGAGTATCGATTCTTTGTTTCTTGTTAAACATTGGATTGAATATACATCTACAAATTCTTACATACAATTTGCTTTAACACAAAACATGCCTTGTTCTTGGTTGACATGTAGAAAGGTTCCAACACAAGCGGGAAAAGTGCTTCTATCTGCAACTAAAGCAAGCAAACACTTTTGTTCCACCATGACCAACTGCCACATACGGTGCTCTTATTTGTAAGCCCTACAAGTTCCATATAAACCCTAAACGAATAGAAACAAAAAGGAAAATTTGGTTTCTCAAACCAAGACGACACTCCAAATTTTGATGATCACCTCCACAGTTAAATTGGTTTAGGGTTGGGTATCCCAACATTGCAGCCTCATTAACAGAGATACTCTATAAAGAGATACATTTTTTTTACTTGCTCAAAAGCCCGGAAAAAAAAAAAAAAAAAATTGGTGCTTTGGCGGAGACAAAGAAAAATATCCTGAAAAATATCCCAACTAATTTATTTTTTCTAGAAAAATACTTCAATTCTTTGCGTTGCAAAAAAAATATTTGAACTAAATAATTTTGTTCGTTTAATACCTAAACTTTCGAATTGTGAAATTTTTACACATCTACAGACATTAAACTTTGTTAGTATATTTAAACATCGGAAAAGAAAAACTCTTTTCTATCATTTTTCCAAATCGATTTGAGAATAAAAAACCCTAATTTTTTTTGTTCCTCGGCATCAAAATCCAAGCTAAAGAAAGTATGGAACGAAATCTAAATTTTGGATTTTTCCCGGAAACAAGATGAGATAAGTACAGTACGCAGGATTTGTGGCGACGGTAAACAAAACGGATACTTTACTTATACTGATTAATTTAAGGTTCTCGTCTTGATTGATTTTGCACATGAAAAAGAGGTACAAATTCTGTTTGTTTTCTACGGAGAATACCAACAATAATTTAATATTCTGCATCTCATCTATGGTGCTGTATTCTTAATTTTTATGCATACTTTGAAAGACTCTGTAGTAACGGAACTGGTTTACAATCCGAGTAAGACATTAGCTCTGAGACCTTGATTGGATATTAATCATGAACACATACAACCAGTGAGCAAAATAAATAAAATATTCAAAGAGAGACAGAATAGAGTCTTAATATAACCAGAGCATAATTTGGTGGCAATAATGCATCCAGGCACAAACTTATGTATCAAACTAGGGAAACATAGAAGCAAACATAGATTATTTATGTATAAAACAGAGACTAGACACAAACTTTCATTCTTCGAAGGAGCTTAAGACACAGAAGCATCACCCTGCTTCACCCTGAAAAGACGTGGAAACAACAATCAAAATCAAAAACCAAAAAAACAAATAAATCACTCAAAAAACAAAACAAAAACATACCCGTATGCCTTGTCGTCGGCATAAGCAATTTGCGTTCCATAGTACTCTACCATGCCCATAGCGTCTGAGGCATGGACATAAGGAAGCAAGACGAATTAGTTAGTTTTTCTCTATCTCTAACGATTAAAAAAACATGAATAATTTTTACCCCAAGCAGCGTAAATGGAGTGTCCAAACAAGAAAGAAACGGTAAAACGACGCAAACTCTTAGACCAAGTATTACCAACTGCATCCTTCAAAGCTGAAAGAGAAAGAGCAATCACAAACTGAAACCAGTTTAATAATTTTCATGCGAAATCATCATAAAACGTTACTGTTGCTAGTGGTAGGCGGTGCAGCAGTGTTGAAACTCCGGCGAGACACAACCGATCTCCCTCCGCGAGCAATTACGGTTCTCAGAATTGGCAACATCATTGTCGGGGAAAATTAGGGTTCGATCGCCGCTGATTTGTGACTTTCCTTTTTACCAAAGGGGAATGGGGAAAGTAAATATAGTTTTCTTTACTAATTTTTGTAGTGAATAATAAAAATCCTCTTAAATTTTACTACACAAAAAAGGAAAAAGAAATTGATGATACTCTAAAATAATTTGGGCTTAGAAAATATTGTAATAAAATATTATTATTTCTAAAATTTAATACATTTATAAACACAAATATTTAATTTTGACAAATATACTTTTTATAGTTTAATAAATTATTATTTTCAAAAATCCGCCAGATTCCGTAATACCATTTAAAATCAAAACTATTCCACAAAAAATCATCAAAAATTCAATTAAATTTTATAATTCTGCTAGATTCCGTTGTTACCATTTATACTCTATGTTTCTTAAAATGCAAACGCTATCGATAACGCCACTTCTCTACAAAAAGCTACTCATGGAAAATCTCTCATGGAATTATGATTCATAAAGAGTATTATTCACTTTGGTAAAATTTCAAAAACTGAAACATTAAAATGGAATTATGATTGTTCTGTATGTTAAATTATCTCCTATCTAAATAAATAGTAAGACACTTTTCAACAGTTCAACTATAAAAACAAACCATAAGCGAAAGCTTCGTATTCATTCACAAAATCAAGACTGGCTTAGGGGTGGTGCATTGAGTGCATTTGCACAATGTCCCACCATTTTCTAACAAATTTTATTTGTAAATTAAAGTTTTTTTTATAGAAAATTGCTAAAAATACTCTTATATGAAATACACATGGCTTTTAACTTTTTTTCAAAAATTTTGAACTGGATCTGCACAAAATCATAGTAAATGAACTACAGTATTAGTTGTTCTTCAAGATATGCACTATTGACGATAAACTTCAATAATCAAGTTATGTAGACACAGTTTATTGAGTATGTTCAGTGTTGTATTAAATTGTGTAATGGTTCATGGCGTGTTGTTTTTGAGTTGGAATGATTATTGAGCTAATTCAAGCTTGATAGAATCAATTTAGAGTGTTATCAACTTAAGCATTCCTACTATACGTCGTGCATTCTCCATTGTGGTTCACGAGATGCTTCTTTTCTTTCTCAACAAAGACTTTCTTATACTCCAGTTCACATTCGTTACAATAAAAATCAAACTGATCGAAGAAGACAAATTGGTAGGTCCTAATTCTTGTACCACATGCTTGATTCAGAACCAGAAATATCAGAGATGTTACATTTGTGACACTGTAAACGCAGAATCCGTAATCCAAATGGATCTAGAACTAGTTAATTTCACAAGATCATCAATAACAACAACTTACATTTTTAGATTTTACATGAGTCTTAACTCATATGACAACCTCCAACTAAAGAAACAAACACAAGAATCACTAGAGAAAAGATAGAGGACAAGAAGAGGCTACATGTACACTACAACACAACTCCTCACTAATACTTCTTCCCTTCTTCAATGACAACCACCACATTGCTTGCCGCCGTTTTCACAGCACATTCCTCTGGAACCACCGCCACTGACCGCCTAACACTGCATATTGTCCAAAGATACAAAGCAAACATTGTCCCCAAAGTTCCACACACTACTCCCAACAACAATGCACCAACCATTCTCCATTTATACTCGCTTCCACCTCGGCTCTCTTTCTCCTCCACCGAAACTTCAGTCGGTTCAAGTGGCTCTGAATGCATCCACACCGGAGGAGGATGCCTGATTTCAAACCTCCATGAATGGAGAAAATGTGCATTGGAAGAGTTCCCATTAGCAGAGCTTAAACCCACCATTACTTCACCACCTTTCCATAACTTCCCCAAGTCTACCGAGAAGGCGAAGAATGGATCGAACAGCTTTACCGAACCAGATTTTCGAAATCGAACCATCATTCTCTTAGAACTTGCCTCATACTCAATCATACAATTCAACCTCCCTCCACTCCTCATCATCAAATCACCCACAAAGGAAAGGTTTCTAATTTTAGCAGATTCAGGTCTACCAACTAAGATTCTTGCATTGTTTCCAAGAGAGGATATACCAAACTCAAAAGCAACAACTGTTTCATTCTTCACATACTCTAACAAAAACCCTAAAGCAGAGGAACTCTTATCTTTCTTACTAAACAAACTAAGATCCAAACTACTTGGAACCATTACAAACCCCAAAACATCACCAATCTCATTAGGCATCGAAAACGAGAAATAACTCGAGAAAGATACCGAATTCCTCTGTTTACCTTTGAAAAGCTTGATGGGTTTCTTGTAAAAGACTCGTCCTTCACTTCCACTCACTGAGTCAGTCATCTGAATCGAAGAACTGTTACTGACAAGCTTCGAATCTCCAAAGAGACCAACTTTCTTGTCAAAACGGTTTGATTTCACAAACCCATCAAACGAAAACGAAGAATTCCACCCTGCAGCAATCTCAACATGCATCCCAAAGCTTAAAACAAACAGTAAAGCTACGATTTTGAACATCGACATAGCTTTGATTAGAACTAAATGAAAATGGGTCTCTTTGGTTTAGTGACTACAAGAAGAAGTTCTTGTGAGAAAGAATTTAACTTTTTGAGAAGGAGAAATCCAGTTGTGTTCTTGCTTTTTTGTGTGTGTGGAGTTTTATGTAAAGAAACAATGAGATAAAATTAATGTTATGCAGAGAGCCAGAGACCTTGATTCGCTCTCTCACTTTCTCTCTCGTAGTGCTTTGCTGACTAAGGGTTTTGCATTTAATGCCATTTCTGATTTTAGATAATACTATACTGTTATTATTACATTCTTTCTTGTTTAGCCCCATTAGTCTTGGATTATGACATTTCTGCCCACTCTCTCCAAACATATTTATTCACCGCTAGAATTGGTAGAATTTGCTTCATACAATTTGTTTAGTTTTGTTAACATATCTAAAGACAGGTTGTATAAACACTTTTAATGATGTTTCATTCAATTACTTGGCTTTTATGTCGAGTCATAAATAATTTGATAAAAGTATAGTAAAGTTAATAATGCGAGTTTTTTTACTATCGATTTGATCTTAAATTTTTTTAAAAAAAATTTCCTACAACATTTATCAAAAAAAAAATCCTACAACTGATAGTTTAATCGGTTGAGTTAATAAATAAAGTATATAATTTCCTACAACTGGTTTTTTATGGATTTGGATTCAAGTTGTATTCTTAAATTTTATGAATTAGATTTAGACGTTAAAAAAAAAAAGTATATAAATTCATAAATTTGAATATCAACTATGAAAAAGAAAATAGTTTAATTTAAAAAATGAATCGTAAAAAATAACATGATAAATACTCTATAGTTGATGGATAAAATAGTATAATTGATAGAAATATGAGTTACAAGTTTTAATCTTTTAGTGTGGTTGTTAGACTGACCCCTCATTTTTTCTTTCTTGACATTTTCACCCCAATGTCTTTCCCATCATAACACACCTCCCCATAAATAGTCATCAAAATCTCCAATTTGCTTCTCTTTACTACTCTCTCTCTCTCATCAAACACAATTTCAGACAAAAAAAAAAAATCATGTCACGAAGAGCATGCAAAAGAGTAAGCTTTAGTCCTAATCCAGAAGCAACAGAGGAACCCATATTCCCAAAACACGACGGTTTAAACTCGTCACATCACTGCCGGAGAAGAGTAGTCCTCGTTGGAATTTTCAGTTTTGGTCTAAGAAGCTCACCGACCGCGAGAAAGTTGATCCAACGCATCGGAGCTAGAGTCGCTAAAACGCTGCGTTTTATATCTTTCAGGAGAAATACTACTACCAAGAAAACGTCGTCTTTTCTGTTGCCTTCGTCGTCGTCTTCTTCTTCATCGTCGTCTATATATATGAAAAGGTCAAGGTCTTTAGCTGAGTCAGAGTCTCACAGAGCAGAAGCTATTGAAGATTGCATTGAGTTTTTGAACTCTTCTTCTTCGTTGTCCCGATCAAACTCTGTTTCAACGTGGTCTTCTTGATTTGACCCCGTCCGGATTCTAGTCGGGTCAAATAGAGGCTCCTACTCTGTTTTTTATTTGTTGTTGTAATGTTACAAGAGTTTGAGAATTGAGCATTGTATAGGAGTGGTAGTTGTTTTAATTTATTTCGATTCACAAATATGCTTGGTTATTGACTAGAAAGAATAAAATACATTCTTGATCTTCATTTCAATATTCATTACAAACCATGGGGAAAATATTTCGAACATTGCATAAACACTAGCAAACAAGTTATTTAATTATTGTTAGAACCATTGTACTATACGTTAAGATTATTAAATTTCATGAACTAAGAATAATAAAAATTTCTTAATTTGTAACGACCAAAAAACAAAAGAGAGAAGAAGTAAAGGTTTTGAATTCAAAAAAGAGAAGTCGACATCAAAGGACCAAAGACAAGAAAGCTCATGGGAAATCCCCACTTGGCCCCATTAATAAAACAATTCTTGTTCAATAAAAAAACAAAAGGAAAATTCCAATACATTTCTCAAAAGGAGGATGATGATTCAACAACAAAAGAAACACAATTGAATTTCGTCATAACAAACTTCGGAAATTGTAGGTCCAAAAACCTGACCTAACAAGAACAAAGTGTATCAATTGTATATCTAAAAAGAATCCAAGGAAACATTTACTAGTCATTTACATTTAAAAATGTGTTCCTCCTCTCTCTCTCTCCTCTCAAGACCCTTGTGTTGGAATGCACTATCAGAAGTCTGCAGCAAAAGGTTTTTATTACATTGGCAAAAAAGCAAAGACATAAAGAAAGATTCTTTGTCTTGTTCAAAAAGGTAACATTTCATGAGATAAAGAGAGCATTAGGTTGAGTAGGTTGAGAAAGACAAATGAGTAGTTGAATTCCTACAATGGAAACTTGTTTTGAAGACTAAAAGTTATATCAAAACCATTATGCTGACATAACATTGAGTACTTTAGAATTAAACTGATTCCCTCAAAGTGTAAATTATGTCAAGGTTCATAGATCAGTAGATACCATAAAGTTGAAGAATGAAGGTAAGTTTTTTGTTTTTTCACTAAGATCACTTCCACTAGAGGGGCCTGATTTCGTGGGTAGACAAAGCCACGCGTGGGCGCATTGTTCTTGAACATTATTTTCCCACTCTACTTAACACATGACATGGTTTCTTGTCGTCGACAATAACTAATGTCTTTCTATGTCATGTCTCTAAAATGGATACGTTTGTAACTTGCTACTGTAATTATCTATGAAACCAACACTTTACAAATACAAATTCTATGAATCCATTTACAACAGAAGTAAAGGTCTATGGTGATTTTGACTACAGTAAAGTTTGAATGTTGATGCTCCTCACTCTGTTCAGGTGTTTTTCCAACAAACTAAACATTTTCCCGGGAAAAAAATCAAGATTTTCTTGTGAGAAACAGAGCCAGACGATCACATTTCACTCAAAGGATACAATACCTGAGAAATTAGAACTTTCCCAAACCTCAACACCTTCCATAAACTCCCGAGAAACATACAACCGATCACCTCCGGCTTCGATTTTCGATATCATCCCTCTCTCTGAATCTTCTTCCTTGTCTACAAAGTTTCTTCTATACGACGAATTTGGATCATCACTTGTCTTCTCCTTAACACTTGACCAAACCTCTAATCCACCACCTCTCGCGGCCAAGACTTGCTTTCTATAACAATGCACAACGCTATAACCACCGTCTTCCGACTTCCACGCGCCGGGATTCTCATCTGACATATATACCCATGGATCTTCCCCTAATTTACGAATATCTGCCATTCCTAAATCACCTGACTTAGAACATACCTTGAAGATAGTCAAGTCTTCAACGTCCACGTCCATGTCAGCTAAGGAATCACCAAACCTACTGCTCCGTCCCGAACCTGGCTCGCTCGTTTCCCACACAATTCCCCTGGACCTCGGATCCCAAATCCGGATATAACCGGAACATCCAAACACTCCTCGTTGCACGGCGGATCCGACTAAAACCCCGTTCGTTGGCAACCAACGGAGTTTCTCCGGTACGGTGGTTTTAGCAGAGCTTCCAGGTTGTTGACCGATTACAGCAGCGACTTGGAGAGTGGATTTATCAATCTGAAGAACACTATTCTCTCTATGCATACACTCGAACGAAGCGAACACTCCATTACTAGAATCCGTAACGGCAGCGACTCGTGCCTTATGGATTCTCGGATCTTCCGGATCCGTCCAGTGAGTAGATCCGACGTAACGACCACCAGATAGATCGTAGAAATGAAGTCCCGAAGCAGATCCAGATCCAATCGCAGCAGATTCAGCCCATACACGGCAGATCGATGTGATATCGTTAAGATGCGTACGAACGGTTCCGGTATGAGAGAGACTCCAATCGTAGACGGAGATCTGACCACCGTGAGCGATCCATAGAGAAGCGTCTCCGGCGGTTGCGGTGAAAGCGGAAGGAACTCCGTCAGTCGCTGGAGTAATCGTTGAGATAAGAGAAGCATCGAAACCTAGTAGCGGCGGAGGTAACATCGCTGATCGGAGAAGTGATTCGACGCCGTAATACAGAGCTTCATCGAGTAGCTCTTGCTTGGAGAAACTCCCGGAGGAATTAGCTGGGAGAGTTTTCGTACGGAGGAGATTGAGAATAACGGAGAAAATCTCCGGGTCACGATCGATGAACACAGGAATCGATCCATGAGAAGTTGGATTCGAGAGAGCAGCGAGTAGAGAGTCTGGGCAAGTTGATTGAATCGTTGACGCGGTGGTTTCGAATACCTCGCCGCCGACGTTGAGCTTCACGCTGTCACCGTCAACGGAAACCATCACTGACCGGTTTAAGCTTCGATTCAATTTGACCCGAACTGATAACGTATCAATCTAAATGGGCTTGGTTTTGGGCCTGGGCCCATAAACGACGAATAATTTGGTTTAATCAGAAAAAAAAATCGAATGTTACATTGTTAATTACAAGTTTACAAAGCTAATCTACAATGGAATTACGGTTACAAAACGAACAAAAAAATGTTATGAAACAGAGATTTTCTCACAAATTATACAATTCAGGAAAAAAACGACGAATAATGTTATGACCCAAAAAACGACGAATAATTTGGTTTAATTAGAAAAAAAATTTGAATGTTACATTGTTAATTACAAGTTTACAAAGCTAATCTACAAAGGAATTAAGGTTACAAAAGGAACAAGAAATGTTACAAAACAGAGATTTTCTCACAAATTATACAATTCTCTGAAACAATAGTATCCATAGTACTACCTTGTTCAATTTCAAATTTACTACTAAACTTATTCCACAAATGCAACCCATAGCTTCTCTTTTGCATCTCAAGAACCTTGACTTTGACTCTCTTTAAATCTTTCTCCGTTCTTGGAACCTTGAACAGCTTCTCAATCTCAACCCAATTGACTGGATAAAACGCGGGAGGCGTCATAACGGTAAAGTTATAACCATCGGTTCCTTCCACGGCTCGAGCCACTCTAGAAACAAGATACGGTCCATTATGACCCCAAACGTTACCATTAAAAGTCAACGCGAATTCCTCAATGCATTTTAGCAACAAAGGATGGTTCTTGTCGAAAACAAGAACCGCATTGTTAAGTCTTGTCCATTTCCTCGAAACCGGTTCGAGTGTTTGCGCACCGATTACATTTCTTAAACCTTTAAAGCTCTTTAGAACAATCATATCTGTATCCAAATAAACACCTCCGTATTTGAACAGATACGCAAGTCTCATGAGATTAGACAAATTCTGAGATAAAGAGATCTTTCCTGGTTCTCTTTTACCTGTTTGAATCTCTTCGAGCCACGATTCTCCTGCCGTGTTCTTGAGCAGGAATGGTAAATCCGGTGTGATTGATATAACTTTGTAACCTCGATCAAGAAACGGTTTCAAGATTTCAAACCCTTGAGGAGAATCCATTGTTGATGATAGTATCATTAAACAACCACGAGGATGAGATTTGAATACGCTTTCGATAGATAAAATCTCTCTTTTACCGAACATTTCTGCTGGTGAGATCCATGTCATCATGAAATTGACTTCACAATCATCTCTTAGAAACTCTTTTGCTCTTTGTTGAAAGTTTTCCGATACGCCTTTGCCTCCGAAAACCTCGAGGATTTGAAGATTGTTAGTGTTATTAGTACTCGTGTTGTTGTTGAGTGTGATTTGTTGCTTGATTGGATTGTTGTTACTCTCTTTCTCTGATTTTAGAGGTAAGTACGGAACAACTGTCTTGATCTCTATTGTCATCACCTCCGAGAAATCGTCCCTCACCGATAAATTAGAGAAGATAACGATCATGAAAACGATCAGAGCTATAACTGAGGTAGCAAAAGCTGTGAACAGTGATGATCTTGACCGGTTAAATCGCCGGTTATCGAACATCGCCGTGACTTTCTTCGCGATTTCATGATCCATTTTGTAAAATATATGGTTAGAAATGAAGTTTTGAGAAGAAGTTAGTTTTTGTGAAGTTTGTGTTTTTTGTTTTCCTATGTGATTTTGGTGAGTTTTTCTTGCTTGGGGTTGAAGCTGACATGTTTTGAAAAGTTCTTAAGCCGCCAGAGAACGATGAAGTCTACGTAGACTAAAATATGTTATTATTATTCATTTGTTTTTTGTTATATAAAACTAAATTAATGGGGACCATAAGCTTAAAATAAACGATCATGATTTTTCCATACTTATTTTTGCTATATTTTTTAAAAATGTCTTAATCTTTTGAAGACTTTTCTCTTATCATCTCTATGATTTTTATGATATCCAAAAGGACTATGCAGATCATTTGAGCTCGACTACATTATATATTATCCAACTATCTCTTTAGTTTGTTCAAAAATAAAAATTTTAGTTTTAATCCGATTTTGTTTTGGTATTTCGCATTTAGAAGGATTAAACCTATTTTCCAAATTTAAGGTTTGGCTCGATTTTCATATTGGTATTATGGTTAGTTTTGGATTGGTCAATTTAATGAACACAGCTAAGTTATCCATTAATTTCAAAAGATAGTCTTCTCTTCTTTAATACATGTTGAGGATCTTTATTATTTTCTTCAATAGTTCTTGTAAGGATAAAGCAATTATTAATCTTTCTGTTGATATGGTCTATAATCTCATAGCTTTGGTAGTTTTTGATGCATTTTAATATTACCGAAGAAAATTCTTCCAAATGACAAACGCTTTGTTCATAGTTGACTGATGAATTAATACCACCTTCGTTGATATAACTAAGAAGGCACCCAAAAGTGACGTCTAGGTTCTAGATGTGTGAGGCACTTTCCTATTAGATCACTTTATTATATTTACTTCAATTTTGTTGGGTTTTTTGTGTGTGTGTGTGTGTCTAATCTATCTTTCAATAGAAAGTGATTGAATTAAGGAGAGAAAAGGAAAGCTTTGAATAAGTCCAGCTACATTTTTCATCCACAAACACACAACTTGTCAAGTTCTGAAAGCATCTTGACTTTGATAAATGAAAGCCATGTAGTTAGGTACACAAAATCCGTTCCCAATATTACGCTTATCTCATTGATTATTCTCCATGGTTTATACTATAAGTTAAATAAGTTTCAATAATTCAATTAAAGAATGTTGCTAATCATGCCAATTAGTATTGACTGTATTGTTATTTAAAAACAGTTGGCCTTTGGGACATAGATATATTATGTCAGACAACTAAACTGAAATTGGTCAAATGGGCATATTTTCTAATTCTTCATAAACTATTATAGGTATAAGTTTTAAATCTGAAATATATTACGATTTCCCTACTACTTAATTACGCATCACACACATAAATACAAATTTTTTGACGTTGTTTTAGTTCACTTTCTTCTGATGAACTCAAGTTCTCATTATGCTTCCTGTGAAGGTACCCCATTGAAATGCAACTGCTCAAATCTCTGGATATTTCCACCAGACAACAACTTGGTTTCTGAAACATCAAGAGACACCAAGTTTTCCTCAAGCCGGTTAGTGAAGCAAGACTCATGTGCTCTTTGAGCAAGAGCTGGTTCTTAGAGATCTTGATATTCCAAGCTCTGAGCCGGTTTATCAAAATTGTTGAGCTGTGACCTCGATTAATCGGTATTGGTCCAATGTTCAAATCAGGATTTCTGATTGCTGGTTAGGCCAGTACTTCGAGGAGACTAAGCTAAAACAATTAAAGCTGGAAAGAGCAAGCCGAGTTCGTATTGCTCTTACTCTGTGTTCTTCATATTCTATGTTTCGACAAATCTATCGATCATTCATCAGTCCGTGGTTCGAAGGGAAAGCATTCTATGTTCGGAACTTTACTGCAATCCAAGCAACCAACTTATCATTGCTTTATTGAATCAATAATATTTTCTCTCATGACATTTGATTAACTATATGTATATGAAGATGTTAATACATCAGAAACTAAATTCTATACTAAAGAATATAATTCTGCTCCTATTAACAGAAAAAAAAATCATCATCTAGGAGCCATCTCTGTGATGCTCTGAAAGGTTACAATAGAGTTCGACGACGATCCTTGAGGAATGGCTGAGCTTTTCCCTTTGTAACGTTGCGTTGACGAGCTCTCCTGTGAGCTACCGCCTCTAAGACCTAGGCCACGGTGATTCCGTCCCTTGTTGACACCTCTGTAAACACCAGGCTCTGTTAAGGCAGATTCGTTGAGGTTTATCTCTTTCCTGCAAAGCATTTCCACCACTTGCTTCATGTTTGGTCTCTTCTGCGCCGCGGCTTGAGTGCAGAAAAGAGCCACCTTGATGAACCGGGTCACTTCGTCTGCAGGAAACTTTGTTAGATCCGGATCCACACACTCTAGTAGCCTCCCTTCTTCTCTCAGCTTCCATACCTGCCCCCAAAACACAGATTAATTAAAGCCTCCAATATTATTTGTTTTTGCATTTACATGTTACATTTTGAAAATGCTTTTTTTTCCCCTATGTAAAAAACACTAAACCAAACATAGAAATGAGCTTTTGAAACAACTGTGTGTTAAGGTATGAGAGTTTCTTTAGCTTTACCCATTCGACAAGAACCAAGTACTCGTCTCCAAAGGCGGCTCTGCTGCTACTACCACCACTTATGACCTCAAGGACAAGTATCCCAAAGCTGTAAACATCCGCTTTTTTCGTCAATTGACCAAGAAGCGCATATTCCGGGGCCAAGTATCCCCTGTAATATCGGTTTAATCAGCTGAAAACATCACTAGAAAGATGGAATACCAATATACCTTTATGGAAACATTTCTTACACTGTTCCAGCAACTCGAGTACTGACATGAGTGACATTGTCTGGAAAAAGCTTTGCCAACCCGAAATCTCCGATTTTAGGAGAAAAGTCCCGGTCTAGTAAGATATTACTCGCCTTGATGTCACGGTGAACAACTTGAGGTTCGACCTCTTCGTGAAGGAAAGCTAAACCCGAAGCTGTCCCGATGCAAATCACAGCTCTTTTAGACCAATCCAGCGGGACATATTTACTCCTCGAACCTATATTCATTCAAACATCATCATAAAACAAAAACAGGACACAACGGAATTTGGTAGACGAGAAACTAAAAAGTTACCAAGCAAAACACTAGAGAGGCTATTGTTCTCAAGGTACTCATAGACAAGAATCCGATTGTTCCCTTCGATACAGCAGCCAATGAGCTTAACAAGGTTAGGATGATGAATGTTTGATATCAAATTAATCTCGGTCAAGAACTCTCGTGTCCCTTGTTTAGATTCTGCTGAAAGTGATTTCACAGCTACTTGTGTTCCATCTCTCAATACTCCCTGCACAACATTCACAAAAACCACATTTTCTCATCATTTCACAAGAATCTCAACATTTTTTTTAAAAGCATA
This sequence comes from Arabis alpina, assembly GCA_900128785.1. NCBI lineage: Eukaryota > Viridiplantae > Streptophyta > Magnoliopsida > Brassicales > Brassicaceae > Arabis > Arabis alpina. The sequence continues at coordinate 4,520,504 of LT669790.1, read as the reverse complement.
CTAACGATTGTAAGAAAGGTCAACGTTTCTAACCCTGAAGACAACTCCAAAGCCACCACCACCGATTCTGTTTGATGGATGGAAATGATCTGTGGCTGATCTTAATGAGTTATATGAAAAGACTCTCACATTGTTTGTACAAATCTCTGATTAATCAACAAAACATAAACATTGTGAGAGATTATCACATTCAGTTTCCATGTTCTAATGCTAAGCAAAAAAAACATATTCAAGTGGAATTGACTAAAAAAAAATGATTTGGTCAACCAACTTGTACAAAGAAGGCAAAACTCAGAAACAAAATTGAGATTGAATTTTAAAAAAACCCTAGAATTATAGTGAAACATCATCATTATCTATTGAATTGTAACAATTGTTTGTATAATATTAATACCTTCAGCTTCTTGCTGTCCAAGATGATCATTTCCTTTGCACATATCAAAAATTCCAAAGCAATTATAACGCATCACAAAACCCCAAAAGAGAAATACCAACAAAAACCAATACCAAGAACAGAAACTCAAATCAAAACCCAAACCAGAAATGGGTTTGATTAGAAACGAGAACCTTTAATTTAACCTGTCTCCGAGATTGTAAGAAAAAAGATTGAATTTTTTTTCGCTACATATCAGAGAAAAAGACCATAATCAAAGAGAAATAATGAGATTTTGCTTTTATTCAACTTTTTCGTGAGGATGACAATAAATTGTACAGCATACAAACCAAACCCAGAAACATATGAACAGTGAAGACACTTCCTTTTTTTCTAATTAAATTTGTTTTTGTTCGGCTGCTTCTGATGCATAGAAAGTGACAGGTATTGGATTTTCTCTCTTTTGCCCCTTGATTACTTTCTCCCGCCAATAAGCAACATTAAGAATTTAATGGAATTATACCTGTTTAATTTATTAAGAATAATAATTAACGTCACTAATACAAGTCAAACCAAACCCGTCATTTGTTTACTCTCTAGTGAAATGGTAAACAAATGTTTATTACCGAAGGTAAAAGAAAATGTCAAATAACGCTTATAGGCTATAACATACTACCTCCGTTCTTATTTGTTTGATGTTTTGGATTTTTTACACATATTAAGAAAACACATGAATACTTAGTTATAAATGTCTTAGTTTTTGCACTAAACAATTTTCCATAAGTTTTGACCAATAGTAAATCAGTAAAGTCAATTAATATGTGTTGAACTTTACAATTCGTCATTATGATTACATTAAAAATGCATAGAAAAAATGAAAAATCAATCTTTTACAAACAAATTTTTTTTCTAGAACATTAATTATAAAAGAACGGAGGGAGTATTTTCTTATGTTAAATGATTATTCAACGTGTTGAGTTTGTTATAAAGTTTATATGACTTGGTGAATTGTCATTTGTCTGAAAATTTATGAATTTTTTGAGGTTTAGCTAATTTTCCCTATAAAGAATTAGTTTAGAGAAAAGTATTAGTAAGAAAAATGCATACGTCATTAGTTATAATTGTTGAAAATCATGAATTGATAACAATAGTTAATTGTTGATTACCAAACTACACGGCATATTTGATTTGACGAAGACCTTTTCGCCGTTCACACTTTCACCGTGCATTTATGTTTTTTTATTTTATCTGAAAAGTTTTTTTTGTCCACATCATTTATGAGAACAATGTAAAGAACAGAGAAAAACGTCATCAAATAACCATTCATTTGACGTCATCGTTACGTTAAAATTAAATCATCCAAAGAGAAAACTCAAAAATTCCAATTTGATGATCACATTAACAAAATTTTGTTTTTTTTTATCTTGTCTATGTTTAACTATAACATTATTTATCTCCAATCGAATTTACAATCTACGTAATATCATCATTCCACGAAATGTGAAAAAAAAAATTGAGTAAAAAAACATAACAAATTTTAGGGATTGTTGGTTCGACAAATTTCTCGACCAACTTGCCATCTAAATGATTGACGAGCTCTTCTTGCTAAAGTAGTCTCTGCGATAGTGTGATATGGTTTTTATTTATGCGCTAGCTGAGAATTTTACATTAAAATAATATAAAAAGGTTGTAGGTCAAGTGGTCTCTGTTTTGATAAATACTCATAAAGATGATGAATCAAAGGTTGGAGGTTCAAAGACAGGAAGTCGGTGGTTTGAAGCTGTAGACCCATCGATAAGTTGCATATGGTCATACTGCTTTTGTTTGTCTATCTTATTTTGTACAATCCGCAAACATACGTCATATTACATACTAGTTTCAAAATCATTATCTTTTGCATAATCAAAAGCCATGAAATTGAATTTTGTGTGTATGCTAGAGATAAAAACTTAAGGGATAAACAATTAACTACTTTTTGGTCAAGTAAGATATAAACAAAATTGACTAATCTTCTTCATACATTTTTACAAAGTGTCTGTTTTGAATATTAACCCTAAACTAATCTTTATAATCTATAATATTCAAACAATCTTGTTTGGAGTTGTGGTACATAACTACTTCCTAGTCAAATAAAATCTAATTTTCTTGTTGCCTCTAATTTTTAAACTTGAATATGCTTCACCGAAATTAAACCAATGCAATGACTTGTTCTTCCATGTAAATTGATTTCTTATATTAACCAACCAGACAAGTTATGAACATATTCCCTCATTTATTTATACTAGCAAAAAACCCAAAAACCATTTTACATCTTCATTCAACATTGTACTTGGATGATATATATAGTACATATATAGTACATGTTTGATTATTCCTAAGCAATTGATTAACTGTGAAGCCAATCAAAAGATGAGATTGCTTTTAAATCACCTTAGTGTCAATTGCCTAACCCAAACCAAAGTCCATTGCTATATTACCGAATGCTGAACCGTTTCCAGTTTGTTGGGGTAAGGTTTATTGGGTAGAAAAAATGATGAGAAATTAATTTGTATGAGATTTTGAATCAGTTTTGCTGCGAAGATGACTAAGATAACGACACAGAAAAAAGGTCCATGGCTTCTTCGTGGTCGTAGCTACCTTTCGAGATAGTAGAACACATCATCTCCAAGGCTCCAATCGAATCAGTGATACGATGCAAACCTATCAGCAAACAAATGTACGCTCTCTGCAAAGACAAAAGATTAATCTACAATCACTTGCATCTCTCCGAGCAACGATTGATGCGAATTTGTAATGATAAAGTCGAAATCATCAATCCGACAACACAAGATCTCTTACATCTACCACTTCCATCCGAGTTTAGTCGTGTTACTTTTATTGGTTACATGAGTGTTACTCACTGCAATGGATTATTGCTATGTCGATGGCCCACAGAGAGAGCAGAGTACAATAACATTGCAGTTTGAAATCCGGTTTTGGGCCAACTCAAATTTGTTGAATCCAGTTCTCACGAATTAACCGATAGATACAGTTTTGGATATCTAGCTACTACAAGATTTTGAGGATTGGTTATAAGGAATTTGAGATATATGACTTCAAGACTAAACTTTGGAGACACTTTTCTTCTTCTGCTTTGGATTGGTATGTATCTACTCCACAGAACGATGTGTGTGTGTGAGTGTGAATGGAAACATGTATCGTATGGCTGAAAAGATGGAGGGTAATAAGAAACGTGAGACTTTCATCCAAAGTTTTGATTTTTCCAAGGAGACATTCAAGCCCTTTTGAGAGGAAGATTGATCGTGATATCGGATGTTTGATTATTGATACAATAGTCTTATCAGGTTTCAGAGGAGATAGGCTTTCTTTGTTTCATCAACGCGTTGGAGACGAAACAAAGGAGATTGAGGTGTGGGTCACAAACAAGGTTACTGATGAGGTTGTTTCATGGAGTAAGTATTTTAATGTGATTCGTCCTGATCTCCCCATCTTAAATCCACGTTTGTTCATAAACTTTCGTGTTCCGACGTTTTTTATCCACAAGACCGGTTCTATCATGTTATGGTGTGATAAAGTTTTAGGAGAGGGTTATGCTTGTACTAGCTTTTATGAAATTGGTCAGGGTGAGATCAAAAAACAAGTTGAGAGTTGAGACAGAACAACCCTTTAGATTTAAATGTGGACGTAGCCCTTGTGTTTCTAACTTTGTTTACGTTCCAAGTCTGGTTCCGGTGCCATAATAAGATGAAGAGGATACACACACAAAAAAGAGAGAGACTCGTGTGATCTCATGCATGTTATTAGCTTTGTCTTTCGTCTTTCTGTTGTTATTCTTTCTTGTGTTCCGATATGCTGGATTTAACTTGTGCAATTTGCACTTCTATTTATTTAAGATATTTCAAAAGTTACAGTTTGATGATTCTTGCTAGTTAGATAGGTGTAGAATCTAAATCTCAAATCTCAAAAATTGAGCTTCTTTCAGTCACATGCCATTTTATTACATGTTAGTGAACTTGTGGAGTAAAATCTCTGGCTCGAGTCTCTCGATTCTTAAATTGCTTAGTGTTAAATTCACTCTTTAGCACTTGGTGACAAAACAGTTAAGAAGGAAAAAGAGTCATTTTGATAGTGAGTTTTATAGAACTTATGGATGATGGCTTAGAAACACGTTGTTTCCAAGTGTGAGAACAAAAAACAAAGAACATTGGATATGTAATAATATAGGTCAAGATTGGAATTTGGAGAACTGATTTCGCGGAGAAGAATAGCTTCTCTCGCTGAGAAGATCGTCGTTTTCGGCTTCGTTCCCATCTAAGCACAGAATGTTGATGTTGTCAACACTCGGCTCGGATGAGCTGCTTGTAGCCACAGGAGAGTTCGTTACACTAGCCGGCCGGCTTCGAACGCTGTACATTGATGATGCCGGAACTTTCGTTACAAGTGGCCTGAGATTTCCTGTCATGCCTCGCCTTATATCCTACACAAGTAGAGATCAACAGTTAACGTTCTTATAATCGAACACAACTCAGAATTTAACTCTAATCCGGCCAAGAACATGAACTCATTATAGCCTATTATACAATGTGATCTTACCATATGTCTTAAGGCCATATCTATTGAGCTCTTGGAGAGGTTTCTCCCATACCCAAGGCTGTTAAAAGCCGAATTAGATTTCCCGGTTCCTCGACCACCGCTCTCGTTTAGCCGCGGTGGACCTAGTTTCCTCATGTTCACTACTCTCTCGACCATTTTATTGCCCATAGCCACTGGGCTCAAGCTATCACAGCTACTTCCACCGTTGCTTGCCTTTGCTCGCCCACGCACACCAGTGAGGCTCGGGTTAGTGTTCCCGATAGGCGCCCGACCCCTGGACGGGGAACAAGATTGCCTTCTTGCGTGCCCCAAGCCACCACTAATGGGGCCACTGCCGCGTTCTATGGAACCCGATCTTGAACCTGGTGCTGAGGCTACTCCGGGTCTACCTCTTGAAGCTGAGACCGGCCTGTCTTGTAAACTCGTCCTCAGATTCGGTGGGGCTTCTAAAGAGAAACCAGCCATCTCTGGTGGTTTCCATGGTTTGGACGACTTCACAGTTGGAGAAGTCCCTCGGGATGGAGCCTTACTCGAAACTATTGATGGACCGGTCGGGGTTGAAGGTCTGCGGGTTGGTGTGGCTGGCCTTGATAAAGGCTTTTTAGAAGGTGCAGAAGATGGCCCAGTCATAGTCCGAGTTGGAGTAGCTGATCTAGATGAACCAGTTGTGGTAGTCGTGGTGCGTGGAGCCGCGCTGGAGGTAGTAGCACGTGCAGCAGTTATGGTGGCACGCGAGGTGGGTGTTGAGGATCTAGAGGTTGAAGCTCTAGTGGTCACAGGCCTTGTTGTGGAGGTGGTTGGAGTTGTAGACCTTCTAGTTGGTGTGGAAGGTCTGCTATTTGACCTTGAGCTACCTGACGAAGATGGTCTTCTGAGTCCAGCTAAAGAAGAAGAGCTGCCAATAAACGACGACATTTGGGACTTGTTATTGTTCCCTGAAACCAACTCTTCACGGCAGTTCCCTAGCTGCAGAATCCAACAAGAGTTTCATCAATGCTTTATAGTTACAATGACAAATGTAGATCTTGGACCAGAGACATTTTACTGACTTGAGAAGTTTCATACCCGAGATTTAAGATTCGTGGGGCGAGAATTGGGAGCATCGAGCTGATTCATTACGCTTCTATGTGACTCTTTCTCGAACTGCGGCGTGCCTGGTGGCGTAAGCAGCCTGAACAAGAGTCAAGAACAAGAAGAAGAAGAACAACAAAGATGATAAATTTGTTTCTCATCAGACCAGTTACCCATTAAAGGAGAGATATTCAGTTATACTCTTGCACTAAGCTCAAATGGTGCTACAACAATGGCCCATTTATGCAATTGAACCTTACTTTTGGGTTAATTTCAGTCTAATTTGGATAACTCAATCACTCATAAAAGTATTGTTTTTCTAATTTCTGAATTCACCAATTGCAATTTCTATAATTAGAATTTTGATTCCAAATTTTTGATACTAAAGTGAAATAAAAAATGGAAACATTACCAATCATAATCGGACTTCTCGTTCTCAGAGTACAAGAAGTTCTCAGCAGCAGTTCTCCGAGGAGGATAACGTTGAGACGACATCGTATCGGAGACACCAGCGAGTGCCGTCGCCGCCGCAGTCCTCAACATTCCGTTAATACTACTAACATTATCAGATCCTAAAACAAAATCCAAACACCATTGTCAAAACTCAAAACACAGATTATATACAAGTTAGAAAGAGAGAGAGAGAGATGGACCTGTTAAAAGAGAATCTCCTCTATGTTCTTTCTCACGACGACGCATCTCAAGGAACATAGAGAGTTCTTCGTCTCTGTCGTGTGTCAACATTTTTAAAACCTCTGTGTCCGAACTTTCACAAGAATAACAAAATATCTCCAAAAGAGGAGAAAACAGAATCGGACCGAATCAGATCTGAAGAGATCACACTAAGAGGACCTTGAGAGAGCTAGAACAGCCACAAATGAGAATCATAGAAGCCATTAAAGAAACAGAGGACAAGAAACCAAAACCTTTATTTATTAATTGATTTACAAAGAGAGATTTTGAGTTGAAGAAGAAGAAGAAGAAAGAGAGTGGGGAAGATGTTCTTCTTCTCGATTTTTCAATTTGGTTTTTATTTTTTAAAATTCCGATTTCAAACCAGACAACTCTTAGTCGTACCATCTCTGTTGTTTTTTTCCTCCTTGTATATTTTTTGTTTTATTAAATTGAATATTTGAAAGTTTGAAACAGAACACGAAGCATCAGGTTTCAAAACGCGCAAGATCTAAGCTCTCACGAGACACGTTGTTCACTCTTTACCCATCAACATGTTCTTTTATTACGAAAATACCACTAATGTTCTTGTGGCTCCAAAATGCTTGTTGGTGAAAAAATATGTGGTTAAAACAGTCAAATTTGGAAAATCAAGATTTAATTTTCAATACACTTCATACATTTTCTCACAATACTAACTTCTGGAGATAGATTCATTCACTGATGTATGTTAGGAGTTAGACATAACACTGAATTGAATTCTAATAGCACAAAACAATTTTCCAAAAACGATTAAAAACTTGATACGCATTGTAGTATCGAGTTTTAAAATTTAGATAGGTGAAAAATAGTTATATTTGTTTGTTATATGAATATTTGGTTTCTTTTGTATGCTTACCCGAAAAAATTGTTAGTTAGCCGATCATTTGCCAAGTACTATCTCCAATAATTGTGTCGTGATAGTAAATAGAATCCAATTTTATTCTTCGTCGCTTCCAATCATTTGCTCGTCCTGGTTCATGTCGTATCCGCCTCCATCGGGTCCAAGCACTTTAAACCTGATCACATTGGTTACAACCATTAAACCAAAATCATCATTTGAATCGGTTTGAAACCAAATGTTGAAAAGTCAAAAACCTTTCTATGATGAATTTCCCTTCCTTGTACTTTTGAGACTTCTCGTATGCGATTTCCTGAGGGAGGAAATGAGAATTAGCATCAAAGAATGACAAAGAGAGTTTGATTACAAGGATTAAGGTTTGAGTCATTGTACGTATTTCCAGCCGACAAGAGAGCCACAACTAACGCAGAAGATGTCAGCTACAGTGTGCCAACCAGTCATCATGACGCGATGCTCCTTCTCTCCAACCGTCACATTGACACTATGAAATCCAAAATGGGTTGCTAAGAATTAAGGAAACCTTGTGTATGATCAATTTCTTGTATGTAGTAGTACTTACACATTGTCGAAAAGATAAGCCCTTCCATGCTTGCAGTGAAAAGACTGGAAAACAACACAACCACAAACACAAATCAGGTATAACTATTTGATCAAGTGTGCACACAAATCATGGTGTGTTAAGGTGTTTGATCAGCTCAACAAGAACTACTAAACAAGAAATGAATGGTCAATTCCCAAGTTGTTTGATCAGTACAGAAATGTGGGGTGTGTGTTTCAATCAGTTCGTCTCAAGGGTCAATTCAAGACCATGAATTGATCAAAACAAGAACTGAATGGTCAATGTCCATTTCACATGTTGTTTTTTTGACTAATCTGAAACAGTCAGATTTTAGAACAAAACATAGTCACTGAATTGAGGTACAAACAAGTGTAAATGCTACCAATGGATCAGAACCAAAACTATATTAACTAACATGATATGGAATCAAATGAAGAAAGCAGTGAAGAGAAGAAATGAACCTTTGAGATAAGATCATCAGTAACAGCGAAATGTGTCTGGCAATGCTTACAGCTATAAACCAGTCCTTCGAGGTCTACCACGAATAATCTTCCCATTTCGAACAAACCCACCTACCTGAAACACCAACAGATCAAGATTCTAATCCGACACTGCAATAAATTCAAGGCCCAAATAAAATCACATTGAAACGAAACGCTTTTCTCAGAAAAGGGAACGATCAAACAAATAATGGACAAAGAACACAATCCAATATTCAAAGAGAAATTACCCCAAAATAGTTCCAGTTTCATGAAATACATCATTAAAAAATGAGATCGAAATCGACCAGAAAAGCGCGTAAATCTCGAGAAAGACAAAAGCTACAATCAAATCAAATGTCAAAAAAGGGTAACCAAATACAGTAACTAAGAAAACTTGCGTAGTTCGCAAGACGCCAAGTGAGAAAAAAAAAAGTAAGAGAAAGAAAACCAGAAAAAGAAAAAAATTCCCAGAATACGAGAAAATTCGTACGAGAGAGAATTAAAGAGAAAGGAACAACAACAAAATTGATCTTACCTCGAAGGAGAAACGCCTGAAGAAAGGAGGTTTCGAAAATACTCATGCATTTATATATATAGTTAGAAATAATTAACTGATTAAATAGTGTTTTTTGTTTTTTGGTTTATTAATTGATTAAAAAGTTAGGGCCATGGCCCATGATTCCGGAGACTTAAGAGCCTTTTTCTTCAAGGCAATTAATTTATTAATCACACTTAACATGCGTATACAACAATAACTAAAATCACAATGAATTGATCTTTGTAAGTGTTTATAATTGTACTAGAACCATAACCAAAAGCAGGCCAAACTGTTACTAGAGCTAAATCTTTTGTCTCAGTCTCAATATTCTATCGTCCAATGAGGAAAAGTATAAATGTGATTTTTCTTTAACAATGGATTGATATGTGAATGAATTATAGAGAATCTTGAGGAAGAATAGACCCAATTGATCTATCGAATAAAACACCAGAAAAATCGTGAACACGTAGTCCTACATTGTGAAAAAACAATCGAAATTTCAATCTTTCTGATAAACCATTCTTTGGAATAAAGCAGATGATGCCTCAATAGAGAATCTTGAGAAAGGAAACTTTACCTTTTCTTTCTTCTTCTTCATTAGCTTTATCAAGCAAACTTGCCTAATCTTTGAGGAGGCCACACTACACGAGTGACCCGTCCTCGAATTAAACCCAAAGGAATCTGCCAAACAAGTTTTATCTTGATCAGTCACAATGGACAAGCCTTGAAGAGTATCATATCGATCATCTACGTTCAAAATCTATAAAAATTATGTGTTGGGGTGTGGAAGCAGAGGACTTACAGGGCCAAATGTTCTTGAGTCAAAGCTGGAAGCTTTATTATCTCCTTCTACCCAACAATGACCTTCTGGGACTCTGATCACATCCCGAGAACTACTTATCCATTCGCCAGGCAACCCAACTATCCTCTTTATGTATCTACTCCTGAATTCACTCGGAGAGCTGCCACAGTTACCAATATCAGGAGCTCATTGATGTATTTCAAAATATATAATTTGGAACACATACAACACAATGTCGGAGGAAGATTACGACACGGGTTTAAGACCTAAAAGAGCCAGAAAAACTGGGATTTGGAAGTAAAAGACAAGAACTACAAGAGTTTGATTTCATGGCCACATATTTAGACTACAATACATAAAAGAGTAACAGTTTCTTGGGTGCCATGTCCAGGGATTGAAAGATTCTAGTGTATTAGTAATCAAGTATTACTCATTATGTGTAGTTATTTTCTATTGTCAAATGGATGACTCAAAAATGGCTTGGCATTAGAAGGAACATACCTGAACACTACAACATCACCGCGCGCAAACTTGTAATGCTTAAGGCAAAACTTGTCCACCATTACATAATCATCTGCATCAACAATTGAACATCGAAATAAGAAAGACCGAGAACGGATCAAAAGAAGCTAGAGTCTACATTCAAATCAATTTTTTGCAACAAGACACTTACCTAAAAAAGAATTTCGATGAGGATTGAATGTGGGAGACATGGAATCTCCTCTCACCGGAACAAAGCTACAACATCTATCTGAAATGGTAAGCCCTATAAGACCTCCAGCGAATGATTTCTTCGCCAATTCCCATATAAACTTAGGGATACTCATGTCCAAGATTGGCCTATCTAGTATGTGATTCTCAGCAACATAACCATCTGCAACAAAAACCACAATGCTCCAAAAGCTTGATAAATGATATTTTCTAATACAAAATGACATAATCCATTAATTGCTTCTTACAATAACCTTAAAAGTTTTCTTAATCCAAACAAACAACTAAACGTTAAAATCAATCTGAAAACGATTTCTGAGCAAACACAATGGTCTAAAAAACATAGCATTCAACCAATTCATGAACTGATCTTGTGAAGCTAATCTCAAACTATAATAACTTAGTGAGCTGACTTTAATCGATTCATGGAACAAAAAGGATTGAATTGAAACTAATCTGAAGCCTGAGCCTAATCGGACCGGACAATCCAATCCTAACAAGCAAAAAAGAAGAAGGAACCGAACCTATCCAAGAGAAAGAAATATACGAAACGAATATTGAGCAAGCAAACTTTCTAATGTGATGGTAAGAACCTGGAAATTGAACCTGCAAAATTGATTCTGCGAAGAAGATGAGAGAAGAACCCAGAGCTCGCGACAATTCGAAGAATCAGGGTTTTTCTCTTTTGCAGCCGAAGTATCGAACACTCTGTCTTGTCTGGAGGGTTTAAAACTGGAACCATAAATGGCCGGTTCAATCAGCAAGTTTCGGTCGCAGGATTTAATAAGTGTGTTTTTTTCCGGTTATTGGGAACACATTGACGATTTGATCTTAACCATTATTACGAAATTAAATTTGTACAAAAGAAAATGAAGCCTTTTCATCTAATCTCGTCCCAAAACTAAACATTTTCGCATTACATAACACGATCCTCTACCAATACTTATATATTTATGTCAAGTTATTGAACATAATCTAGTTATCTAGAAAAGAGAGGAATCGCAGATGCGATAGTATCAGTCTCCAACATGAGATTGCTTCCAGTGTTGTCAGAAAAGTAGTATCAAGGACCTCACTTTTTAAGGAACATGTTCCTGAACTCTTCATTTGATTTTGGAGTCTCATCTGCGTTGGGTTTGAGTGTTGAGAACCCGAGCGCTTTAACATTTCTCGGGACAGCAAACGTGTTCTTACCCCTCACCTCGAATTCGCCTCCTCGTCTTTCACCCTCACTTCCTTCTCCGCCAAGAGGTGCTTTCGCCTTGTCAGTGACCTGGGACTTGTCCTTTGAATTCCCAGACCCTTCTACAGAAGCAATCATAACGAGTTAAATACTAGACATGGCTACATTATGAGGAAGACCAGAAAGAGAGATAGATTCTTACCACTTCCACGCCATGAGAAATCCTTTTTACCCTTCTTTGGATTCGACCGTGCTATACTGATCTTCTTACCTAGAAACATCTTTCTATTCTTCCCTATAGCTGCTGCAAGGTGTTCATCATCCGAGAAATCAACATACGCCAGTCCCTGTGACACACAAGAGCATCATACTAAGTCACAATATTTCCATAATTCACTCAAACAGAAACTAGCTTATAATGACGTCACATGCATGAAGGTGTGAGTGACAGAGAGAGGGAGATACCCTTGGTTTTCCAGTGTCTTTGTGATGGAGAATACGAATGGAAACAACCCCACCACTGTCAGCAAAGAATTTACGTATATCTTCCTCTTCTGCCTGCCAAACCAATATAAGCTTGTATCAGAAAATCCCACACATTTTATTTCAGTAGTCTTAGTAAACTTGACATGAAGCCCATATACTTTACCTTGACACTGAGATTTGAAAGAAAAGCTGTACACTCATCAGTATAAACTTTTGGCTTCACTGGTTTGGCGTCTTCTGTTTCTTCTTTATCTAAATCAGCTGCTTTTCCATTCTCTGCTTTAACGTTGTTTGTGTTCGGTATAGTTGCACTCTGACCTTCTGCGGCCACTTCATTCACTTTTTGGCTCTTGCTCTTGTGCCGCTTAGCCGAAGACTCTTCTTCTACATTTGCTCCTGCTTTTCTCTTTTCACGTGCGCTCTTTTGTGGGTTCTGTTCTTTCAGGCTGGCTTGCGGTTTGACTGGTGCAGACTCCTGTCGTAACCTAATCAATCGTAGCTCTTCCAAGCGTGGTGTAACCTAAGCAACAAAAATCAAGTAATTGTATAAGTTACAGCTTAGTCCGAAATGCATCGGTTTTAAAGCAGAGCATCAGAGTCAAATATATACAAAACGGACTCAAGAAGCCAATAGCAGTTCTGTAGACATGAATCTAATCTTTATATTAACAGATTGATCTAGTGTACTTATGCCGTGACAGTTAACAGACAAATTCAAACCAGCAAATGTTGATCAACATTCAATATTTTCTAGAAATGCCATACGACAGTAAACAATAATACCTTTTGAACTGCATGGTCAAAATCTTCTAAAGCCCCATGCTCCCTTTCAAAGCTCAACCATCGATGGCATATGTCCTGGAAGATTTTCAATCTTAGGAAATGAATTTAGGCGTATAGAAATTAGAGATGTGCACTCATGTTTCAAAGAAACTGTCACGTAATAATTAGCTTAAATTGTGATACACACTTTATCTTCCACCAAATGATTTAAAGAAAACATTATAGGGTGTCAATCTAACATAAACAATGCATTTGATCAATCATGGCATATCCCATAGGATGATCCAACTATCTAACTATCCGACCACCCGTAACTCTTCCTAAGTTCTAAAATTTGGTAAGAACCTTGTACTAACGCTAACTTGAAATCCAAAGACTATTATTCATTCCACACAAGAAAATGGACAAAGCGATGAACTAACCATATATCTCCAAGTGACTCCGTATTCTATGTTTATCTATTCATTCTGTAAAAATAAACCAGCACCCAGTTTCGTTCTCCATGGCAAATCCATTATGCAATCATGATAAATATTCTTCATAATATAACCAATGGAATAGGAGAGACATTGACGGACAGAATATTTGATCCCATGTTGCCGCCAAATATACATGCTTTCTCTACTTTCCATTAACATTTAACAACTTGATGTGCTGTTTCAGTTGCATGTGAAGCTAAACAATCTTTTCGGACTCAAATATGTCTACTTAGATAACAAACTAAAAAGTAACAAGGAACACATAAAAAGAGAGGGAATAGAGTGCATACTTCTGAGCCAGTCCCATCAAACTTTCTTGTATAGCACCTTCGGTAAATAGACCTAGCTTCCTTTATATTCCCCAAATGCACTTCCATATCAATGTATGCATGCCAGGCTGCTAGCATCACACCACTGGAGAGAGGCAAGTAAGGTGAACCATAATGAATAAGGTTGCCTCAGAAATGTGTAATCTGCCTGGACTATTCCAAGTTTAAATCTAAACTTAATCAAAAAGAAAGCATGTGGCTTAACCTCTTCTTCAGAAAGTTATCCCAGACACCTCGTGCTCCAGCTAAATCTTTTCCAGTTTTAAGTTCTAAGTTAGTCCAATAAGCATGCAAGCGCAGCAAACTTTCTGTATTTTGCATGTGAGGCGTTAGGTAGTCGGATGCTTGCTGACAAGAAAGAAACATTGAGTTAATTTAGGTGATTCCAGGTCCACATCAAGTTAAAAACTAAACAAATAAGATAACCGTAGAAAGCCTCTCAAATGGAAAGCTAAGAGAAGAATGTAACTAACTAAAATAACTGCAAATCTGCAGAGATCTTGGGAGCTCACGAATGTGAGGACACTATTGATGGTAAATGCAGCAGACAAACCTGAAAAGTTTCTCTTATCAGAGAATAATCCAAAGTCTCTACCATCATAGTTGATAACATTCTTCTTCTCAGGCCGTCTACTCGAGTGAGGTATAAATCCAGGTACTGATGAGGAACATCTCATTAGAAATCCATTGATAGAGTGAGTGGATAAAAGCTCGGACAGAGTTAAAAAATAATGAAAGCATAAGTTTAATTATGTACCTCTTCAAAGGAGGAAAAAGTGCACTGCAATGACTTCTCAAAGACCTGCATGCAAAGATTTGAATAACAGGATATATCTCAATATGACTCTGATTTTTTTTAAAGCATAACGCATAGGATATGGTAAGAGGAAGATGACAGAGATAAACCAACGTTAGGACAAGCAACCTTATTCACTATATTTCTTATGTTCTTCGACTTAAACAAGTGAGACTTACCGCATAAATTTCTTTCTCGGATGCAGAACCACGCTCTAAAGCAAGCAAATACCGTACCCAAAGATCCCCAATCCATGGGCAACTTCTTGTCGCCCTCGAATAGGCATGCGTTATAGCTTTTCCAACCTGACACAGGCAGTACACACAGTAAAAAGATAATTTAGAAGAAGCGATAGGTAAATAACTCCACAAAGAGGCTATATCAAGAAGTTGAGATAACTTTATTAAGAGATGGAAAACCTTCAAAGTTTTATCGAGATAACAAGTGTAGTCTATCCACAAGTCGCTTGAAACCGGAAACTCAGCCACAGCACGTTCATACATAGCTTGAACTCGGGTAGGATCTCCAGAAGTTTGCTCGAAATTTATGTAATTCTACAGCAAATAATTACAATCATCACAATTCCAAATATAGAATTTATTTTACTTAAAAAAGCCAATCATGCAATGTGATCACAGAACCAATAAAACGTAAAAATATACTACAACAGTAGCACACATCATGCCCAAGTTTGCAGATTCAAAAGCCTTCACAAGATATGATCACAGATGGTAAGCATATTATAATCCAACTACCACACAGCATTTATGACAAACATAAACTGCACGAGAAATGATACATACCATGAATCGCTGAAACTTTTCGGTGTCCGATAAATCTTTCTTAGAAATGTGTCCTTCAAGATGGGCACGCTTGCTATACATCTGCAGTGCCTTCTTGTTTGCACCAGCAACCTGAGGAGAAACCTTACTCAAATCCTCAGATCCAATATCAAGGTCAATGCCCTGTTCCAACTCCCAAGCCTTATAAGCACTAACAGTTGAGCTCAAGTTTTCTAGTGGAACAGACAGGTGACGATGGAATATGCTTCGAATCCTTTGTATCTGCTTATCTCTCTCCTGCAAAATAAAACTGGTCCTTAGTAAATTCATGATGCCAAAAAAGCTATAGACAGAAGTAACTTTAGGGGGAAAAAACGATTCACATATTTTAGATAATAATAAGTGAATATTGAAGAACTTTTTTAGAGTTTTTTTGTCAATTCTACCACACAGGATTATGATATTAAATAAAGAAACTGTGCACCCGACCTAGTGAAATTTAGTTCTACTATAGAACCTAGAGACCAAATTATATTCCCACAGCCACCATTAGCGATTGTTCATTACAAGGTGGTTCTTCCCACTTAAGAAAACAGCAGTTTGATCTACTGCTTCTATTATCAGTTTATATAGGAATCATCCTAGAACACAAACCGCACTGAACAAAATGTAGATGAACAAAGTAAAGAAAATGGATTCAACCTCAACGTCAGCCTTGTCAATAGTGGCTAAGATGCCTTCCTCAAATTCTCTATATCCTTCCCATATTCTATTGCCTTCAGTAACGTGGAAGCCCGCAGCCGGAATAGCCCGTTCAAAAAGACTCCTCATTTTTGAAATACCATCAGGTGTATATCCACGTACTGATGGATCAAATTCTAGCAAAAAGTTCAGGTAGTCACACCAAAGAGATACAGACTGCGTAAGAAAAAAGATAGAAGCGTATTAATTCAGTGTGGAATGAATGATCACTTATCAGTCGAGCAATAGAATATAAAGCCTCAAAGGTAGAAAGGTCTTCCCACACATATTTATTACCTAATAATCCTAATAGAGCTAAAATTAAAAACAGCACACCATAGTATTTCTTCAGTCATCTATCTAACAAAACTCTTCCAACAAAATGATAGTAACAAAGCCTTTATTCTTAGCTGTTGTTCCAGTACAGAAGAGAACTTACTTGATAATCAGAAAGCCCTCGTTCGTATAGCAACACAATTTCAGGCACATTGTCACTGTAGAAGATTAACCAAACAAAACTTTCAGAGGGTATGCTAATAACTGTATGGACAATAGATCATTAAGAGCCAAAGAACCGCAAATATCATATTACCTAGAGGCTAGAGATGCTTCATCTTTTGCCCATTCTATCCACATAGAAGGACTCAATGGAAATATGGCACTCATAGCTTCTCTTGCTTGTCTTAGCTTCTCAAGGTCTGCTATTTTCCTAAGAAGCTTTATATACTGAAACAACGAAGCAAAAATGTTAGAAAATCCACAGCTCCAAGTTTCTCATACACTTCATGTCTGTATAAATCACTAAGAAATCTTTGATGAAGACTAGTGAAATCTGCTTTGCTCCTAGGTTCTGAGTGAGCTTAAAGAAATTTCTATTCAAAAGAGAGGGTATAAGTTGATTGTTACTTGAACATAAGCATCGTAGTTGTAGGGATTAGCCGAGAGCTCCGATTCTAGAGTTTGAATCTGCTGATTCGACTCGGCTTCATCCTCTGAATCGGAATCTGAGTCGCTTGAATCATCCGGCGAAGGAGGAACAGCTCCGGTAGCGATAGGGTTTTCGGGTGAAGCGTCGTCCATCTTCTGGTCGTCGCTACTGAGTATTTCAGTGTTCTCCATCTTTAGAAGTTTCCTGAGTTCGAAATTGACGAAAGTCCAAGAGAAAGAAACTGAGACTTGTAACACGAAGACCTTGAAATCGATTTCGCGAGGAAGACGAGAGAAGTGAAGAATCAGGGCTTTTCTCTTTTGCTGAAGAAAATCACACTCTGATTCGACTAGAGGGTTTTAAACCGGAACCATAAATTTTGCCGGTTTGATCAGGAAGTTTGGTTCGCGGGTTGAAGTGTTTTTCCCCGGTTTTTTGGTAAACCAACGATTTTAAATCCTAATAACAAATTCATTAGTCTTAAGATGAAATCCAAGAGACCAAGATGAAATGAAAATCTTTTCATGAAATCAGATTGAATATTTCATTTGAAATGTATCCTTTTATTCAGGTCTAGTCTTTGTTTGCACATGATTAGGAAGAACAATGTTTCAACAGCCAAATTCCATTATTCCAATGTTATTTCATTCACATTGCAACAAAACCGGATTCGAAAACAAGATTTTCGGTACCTAATTATTAGTACCATAACCATTTGAATTCGGACCACCAACGATACAGATCAACGGTAGATTCTCGCTATAAGCACCAAATACCAAATTTAGAAATGTTTTTTACTAAGCATTACGCTCCACAGTTTACATGTTATAATAATTACAAATTAACCCATTCAGTGTTTATGTAAATCTGTTCCTAACAATCTCTGTGACCATACACAAAACTTTCGCTGCAATTGATCTCCAAAAGAAGCTTGCAACACAGGAAACATGAAAAGAGAAACCTTTTTTTTCTCCTCCACAAAAACGATGTACATCTCTGAAACTAAACTTCTGACGAAGAACAAAACCTATCATTTGACTTGAGGTTTCTGTCTAGTCTTTGTGAACTGTATGTCTCCGTTAAGAACAGCTGCTACGAATTTCTCTACTTCCTCCATAGTCATATCGCCTTTGAAAGTAGCAAACTTACCCCGACGAGGCTTGTAAGCTATTAGGAGATTATCAGAAGTTTTGAACCCTGATTTGTCAAGTGAACTCAAGAATGAAGATTGTTTTGCTGCGTCAAGAAGTGAATATGATACTGTGTCCTGAGAACCCGTGGCTGAAGCTTGTCGTCGAGACAGTGATTTCTGGGACACCTGACCAAAGAACATAGCCAGAGAAATATCAATAATCAAGTCAAAGAACCAAGAAGGTAACGGCTTGAAAACAAAGACTGCCAAATCAAGCTTACCTTGGACAATATTGACTGCAGCTGCTCTTTAACCTTTGCAGATCTAAAGGCACCAATAATACAAACAGGAATGTTCTCCCCGCAAATTGAATCGAAATTCGGTCTCGTGAGAAGAGGTATACTTTCAACAGATTCGCTCTGTGCTTGGCCTGATTGACTGCTAGAAGAGATTTTCTTGTTCTTTTTCTCAAATCCTTCTAACAATTTACCAAGTTCCTGGACAGCTGACTTCAGATTTTTCACAGTGATACCTGTTTTCAATACTTGCTTCTCCCCATTCGATAACCAGCCAACTATTGCTGGAAATGCGTCAACCCCCAATTTTTTAATCTTCGGATCAGAAGTATCATGGACCTACAACATGGAAAGACTATGCTTTAGTTGAATAGATTCCATGTCTACTGAGTTCCTAGGGTCTTAGCCAAAAAAACAAACATCCAATCATTTTAGCTAAACATAATCAAGCTCAAAATTGCTCTCGTCTTAAAACATGGACCAGGAAAGCACACACAAGTTCTAGTACTAGCAGATTCACAGAAACTTTAACAGTGGGGATATTGATGTATGTTGAAGTTAAAGCCACAATATAACATACCTCTGTGTTGTAGAAGACAAAGCGTCCATTGTACAAGCCACTAAGAACACGCCAGATGACAGGAGCATCTTTCTTTGTTGAAAGAAGCATGACTTTAGGGGTCTTTTGTGAGTTAACAGCAGAGACATCAAAGGTATTCAGGTCAATCCTTTTTGAGAATCTCGGTAGATGTTCCTGGCAGAAGCTTTTCACCTTCTTTGCAACAAGCTCTTCGGTATATTCTGCTAAGGTAGCTTTGCCACTAGATGTGTATGAATATACAAACAACCTTGGAGCCCTACGAGGAACTATGCCAAGTTGTTTGCAAAGAGAGGATTCTGTTTCACAATTAATACGCCCAACCTGGAAACATAAAGTTTGATATTGTGAACAACAACAAAAAACTAAACATCTCTGAAAACCAAACAGAAAATATGAAGATTAATCATGTTCAAGCACTTATTTTACCTTTATAGCTCCTTGCAATGACTCAGCAACTTCCTCAATGGTCGATTCATGATACTGAGTTCCCCTTTGAGACGGAAGATAGGACAACACAAGCCAAGTCATCCCTTTGTCTATAATTTCCTTCTTATAGACCT
Source organism: Arabis alpina (assembly GCA_900128785.1). Taxonomy (NCBI): domain Eukaryota; kingdom Viridiplantae; phylum Streptophyta; class Magnoliopsida; order Brassicales; family Brassicaceae; genus Arabis; species Arabis alpina. The sequence continues at coordinate 4,500,706 of LT669790.1, read as the reverse complement.
GAGAAGTTATGGTTTTAATCGTAGCCACCCTTCCGCTCTTTGATCCAGATTCAGCCTTCGATGAGCTACCAAAGCCACCAAACTGATCTTTTCCTTTAGAACCACCGCCAAACATGGAAAATATATCATCCATCCCAAAATCAAAGGAGTTTGCACTAGGACCACCAAATGAGAAAGAAAACGATTTGGAACCGCCTCCACCACCCATGTTCTGCCATCCACCGGGTCCTCCAAAACTGAACCCACCACCCTGTCCACCATTAGAGGAATACGAATACCCACCGTTACCTCCGGGTCCTCCAAATCCAGGCTGTCCCTTTTCATCCCCATAAAGATCATAGTTTTTCCTCTTCGTTTCATCAGATAAGATCTCATAAGCTGTTACAAATAAACTTTTCATCAATAGCAATTCAAGTTATGCCATTAACCCATTGCTACAAAGCAAGAACAATCTCTAAATGCACTCTAAGATTCATCATTTACAAAAAACCTCAAACTTAAATTAGCAAATATCCACATTGAAATTAGATAACTCACCATTATTAATCTCAGAAAACTTCTCCTGAGCATCCTTGTTCTTGTTTTTATCTGGGTGATACTTCAAAGATAGCCTACACAAAAAAATCACAACCTAAATAAGTAAAAAAAAAAACTTAGATTTGTTGATCACTGATTCAACTAGAATAGAATGGTACATACTTGTGGAAAGCTTTCTGGATTTCACGCTGCTTTGCATCTCGAGATACTCCAAGAACCTGAAAGAATCATAAAACGTTTAACATTTCTGCATTAAACTAACAACCTATCTTCTCAATAGCAAGAATGCTGAGCAAAATATAATCAAATCAAGAATCAAGAACCAAAATTTTCCAAGCCTAATTTGTATTCAAGCCCTAGTCCTCAAATTGTAATTCGGAATCTGTACCAATTACGATCAACGAATTTCACAAATACTCGAAACCCATCAGAGTAAACAAAGGGAAACCTTCAATTCAAAAGAAAGAATCGATCAATAGACTCGTGAATGATAGATTAGCGAGAAAAATCTCATTTTGGGAGAAAATTTCCATGGAATTGGAAGAAACCCGTACCTTGTAAGGATCAACGCTTTTCGCTTCCGTATTCAACAACAACAATGTCGACACAAGAACAAGAGATATCGCCAATCGCGTTCTCGCCATTTCGATAGAACAAATTTACGAATCTTCTTCTTCTTCTTCCAAGCGGTGTCTATTATTCACGGAGCTCGACGCTTCGGGAAATTTCGAGAACATTTCATTAAATAGGTTCGCTGGGTTTAAAGAAGAAAAGCGATATTTCTGAAATGTCCTTATATTACCATTTAATTTAGAATGTTTCCCATATTATAAAATTTCACAGAAATATACCAAATTCGTGAATGTCACCAAAGAAACTTGATGGGGAAAATTAGTCATTACAAAAGTATTAGGCTTTTTCTGTAATTCTTGAGAATAATCCCGGTCTTTTAATTTAAGGCGGGTAAAATACGTGGCAAATTTGATGCAGTCCCACGTATCTCAACCAATAAGATTCTAGCAAACCAAAGATATTTCTTAGATAACGTAACGCGCCTCAAAGTTCACGCGCTATGTTATTTGGGCCTTCTTTATATAAGCCCAATATTCAAGTGATCGGCCCAAATTAAACTCTCCGGTTAGATAATCGGAATCCGATCATAGCGACGGTAAGTAAAAGTATTTTTTTTCCTCCGACTGTGAAAAAAAAAAAAAATTCATTTCACTTATGACATTTTGTGCATTGTTGTTATATGTGTTTCTAGAGAAATTGAAAAACGGAGAAAGAAGACGACGATCTTCTTCTCTCTCAGTTCTCTACTAGCTTCGATTTTTTCCTCCGCCGTGAGATTTTGTTTGTCGTCGTCGTCTCTGTTCATTTGCCCAAACCCCTAGGGTTCATCGTCGTCGAACCTTCCTTGGTTAATTAGGTCAAGGATTTCGACGGATCTGATTAGTTTGTTTGTGTTGGGAGGAGAACGGAGCTTGTTCTGATGGCGTTATCGGCTTCCGATTTACCGGCGATGTACTCGTTGCTAGCTAATTCTATGAGCGGTGATGAGACTGTTCGGCGGCCGGCGGAGGCGGCTTTGTCTCAGTCGGAGAGTAGACCTGGTTTTTGTTCTTGCCTTATGGTGCGTTTATAATCTATGCTCTTGTGGAGGTTTTTGCTAATGTTAGGTTGATTTTACCCACTCATTTGCTCTCGTGTTTGGTTGCAGGAAGTAATTGCATCTAAGGATTTGGTGTCTCATGTGGACGTTAGATTGATGGCTTCAGTGTATTTCAAGAACAGTATTAATCGTCATTGGAAAAGCAGACGAAATTCTTCGTAAGTTTTACTGATTACTGCAACTAATTTGCAAGTTTGGATGCTTCACCTAACTTGGCTTAGATTGGAATCTGGTTTATCATTACACTTAGCTGGCTAGTGTTGAAACTCTTGGTGGCGGTTTTTACAGGGGTATAAGCAATGGAGAGAAGATTCATCTGAGGCAGAAACTGTTGTCTCACTTGAGAGAAGAGAACTACAAGGTGATGTGACATTTGCTTTCTTTGTTCATGCCTGGTTTTGATTTATATTCCTTGGCTGCATTAACCAAGGCATATATATGGGGTAAGCATATGTATCTGACTTGGTTTTCTTTATGGCAGATTGCTGAAATGTTGGCTGTTCTTATATCGAAGATAGCCCGCTTTGATTATCCTAGAGAATGGTCAGTATTTTCACTTTATAATTCACATTAACTTAGACAATATTTTCCTTAGTCTGCTGAGTTGTTGCATTCATTATCATAGCAAACTAAATGGAGTTTTGTGTTTCATGATGTCAGGCCTGATCTCTTTTCTGTGCTTGCACAACAACTTCAGTCAGCTGATGTTCTTGGTTCTCATAGAATCTTTATGATTCTTTTTCGAACCTTGAAGGAGTTGTCCACTAAACGTCTTACTGCAGATCAGAGAAACTTTGCTGAGGTGCGTATGCTACTATATAATCATCACCTTATCAAATTCCTTTCTCATCTTGCATGAAATTGGTCTTGGACCGCCATAGCTCGGATTTTTGCTTTAGTAAAGGATAAGTTCCAGTTTAATTTGTTGGCAGATCTCGTCGCAATTCTTCGACTTTAGTTGGCACCTTTGGCAAACGGATGTACAAACAATTCTGCGTGGATTTTCAACACTGGCTCAGAGCTATGGTTCAAATAGTGCTGACCAGCATCACGATGAGCTTTTTCTAACTTGTGAGAGGTGGTTTTTATGTTTGAAAATAGTGCGCCAACTCATAATTTCAGGATTTCAAAGCGATGCCAAATCTATACAGGTAGATACACTACACTATTCTTTTCCTCGACTCTTTTTAGTTCATCATAACATCCACCTTCAGCTATCTTCCATCTATGAATTAGTGGTGTATTTTCAGCGAATTGTGTTCTGTTTTCCCCATTTCTTCTGTATGTCCCTATAGTTAACCTGAATCATAATTTGAATAGTTTTATAATTGATTAATTGTATCAAAATATAGAATTCATTCTTTCTTTCAGGCATATGCTCTACATGCAGATATATGAATATACAGCTAACTCTTTTCTCTCAGGAGATTCAACCAGTGAAAGAAGTCTCTCCTGCGCTCTTGAACGCAGTTCAATCATTTCTTCCATACTGTGAGTTTTTTAGCTTCTCGCTCTGTTTTTTCGTGCCTATGACAAAAGCCATCGCAGAGGATTTTTTTCTTCCCTTTCCTTGCTTCAAACTGCCACCCCACATAATTACGCTTTTGCTAACTTGTGCGGAGTCTTCATGCAGATTCATCTTTTCAGAATCGAGATCCTAAATTCTGGGAGTTTGTAAAGAAGGCATGTGTCAAGCTGATGAAAGTGTTAGGCGCAATTCAAAGCAGACATCCTTATTCATTTGGAGATAAATGTGTTCTTCCAGTCGTAGTGGATTTCTGCTTAAACAAGATAACAGAACCTGAACAGGCATTGTTACCGTTTGAAGAATTTTTTATTCAGTGTATGGTGATGGTAAAATCTGTGCTTGAATGTAAAGAATATAAGCCCAGTCTAACTGGTCGCGTGGTGGATGAGAATGGAGTTACATTTGACCAGAGGAAGAAGAGCGCTTCAAACACAGTTGGTGGCATTGTGTCTTCACTTTTACCCAATGAAAGGATAGTTCTTTTGTGCAACATACTAGTAAGAAGGTAACATTCTAACGAAGGATAAGATATGTGAATGCAAATTATTTGGTTCTCTCACCAAGCTGTGGCCCTGTCAATTTTGTATTATTCTATGCCTTTAGTTCTTATTAAAGTAATTTGAAAGTAGAAAAATCTTGTGCACACATAAGGATCTTAATGCTCTACATCTATGTATTTCTGTTATCAGTCTCTTCACCGTGTAGTTATAAGGATATCATTACTGTGAGGATATGCTCAGGTATCTGAATTTAAAGATAAGTTACTTGATGTACATGGAAAAGATGAGAAGGCATTGTTACAGTCAGGGCCTTGTAGATTTAGTTTGAAAAATATTGCATTGCATCAAGTCGTTTGTTTTGGTGTGAACTGTGATGCTGCAATGTTATCCTTCCTCCATACCATCACCATTCCCTGGTAGTTTAGTTATATGAATGATTCCTGGAAGAAGTAGTTTGCCTAAATTTAATAATTGACATTCCAACAGGTATTTTGTTCTAACAGCAAGTGACCTAGAGGAGTGGCACCAGAATCCTGAGTCCTTTCATCATGAGCAGGATATGATTCAGTGGACAGAGAAATTGAGGCCTTGTGCTGAAGCTCTATATATGGTTTTGTTTGAGAACTACAGCCAAGTAAGTAGCAGATAGTCTTAAGTATTTCATCGTGTTCTGAAAAGAAGTTTCCTTCACTTAACCTTAAAAAAATAAGAGAAAAAGGTCTGCTAATTGATATTGACCGATGCTTACTCTTTCCTTTCCATCATTGTGAACAGCTCCTAGGACCTATTGTTGTGTCCATCCTTCAAGAGGCAATGAGTAATTGTCCCCCTTCTGTTACCGATATAACTCCTGCGCTGCTTCTTAAAGATGCCGCATATGCTGCTACTGCATATGTCTACTATGAGCTCTCAAATTATCTTAACTTCAGAGATTGGTATGCTCTTGATCTTTTAATGTCTAGATTTGTTTTCATCTCCTCTAAACATTTTTATTTAAATCCTAACTGAACCTCGATTTGCCAGCCAGCTGAATGTGAGAAGAGTTTTTGTAACGTGCCTTTCTTAATGATCAATGATCTGCTGCAGGTTTAATGGTGCCCTATCCCTTGAGCTGTCAAATGACCATCCAAATAGGCGTATCATTCACCGAAAAGTTGCTATGATATTGGGACATTGGGTTTCAGAGGTACTGTTGTTTTACTTTGGCTTTACTATTTTTATGCAGCTAATCTTGACAAGTTTTTAGAGGAAATTCGATCTTATCATTAAATGAACTATTTTAGCATAATATGCAAAGTGTGACGTAATATATTGTCCGAATAAGTTGTGCTAATGAGGAATTATCATCTAAAGCAGAATTTTTTCCTCTATTATGTAACAGAATTCATTAGGGTTAGTTACCCTGTTGGTTTTTGTTTTCTTCTCTGCATATTCCTTTTACAATTATATTTTTGGTTGAAAAATTGTTGACTGATGGTTTATGGTTGATGATAACAACCTTTCAGATTAAAGATGACACAAAAAGAGCAGTTTATTGTACTTTGATAAAATTGTTGCAAGACAATGACCTCGCTGTCAAGGTAGTCTCATCCTATCTCATCTTTGTAGCTTTTATCTCTCGCACTATGGTCGCATTTTCTTCCCCTTTTTTGTATGTTGGCTGCCTCTGAGATTGTATGTTTTGTTATGCAGCTGGCAGCTAGTAGGTCATTATGCGTACACGTTGAGGATGCAAATTTTTCAGAACAAAGTTTTATTGATCTTCTTCCAATCTGTTGGGAATCATGCTTCAGGATGGTTGAGGAAGTTCAAGAGTTTGATTCGAAGGTACATGCCGTAGCTGCCTCAAATTCATCATAGCACTTCATTCTTACCGTTCTACTTTCTTCTGTGACTTCTATGTCTCTCTATCTTTCCATCTAGCTATCCTAATGTTTCTATTTTTCTCAGGTTCAAGTTCTGCATTTGATTTCTATTCTCATTGGCCATGTTAGTGAAGTCATTCCGTACGCACAAAAGTTGGTGCAATTCTTCCAGAAGGTATAATGGCATTCTTTCTGTATTTTTTTATTTTTATCTTGGTGCGCAAATGATATCTTATTATCTATGTGCTTGACCTACAAATAGGTTTGGGAGGAATCTTCTGGTGAAAGCCTTCTACAGATTCAGCTTCTTGTTGCACTGCGGAATTTTGTGATTGCGCTTGGTTATCAGTCTCCAATTTGCTATAGCATACTGCTCCCAATACTCCAAAAGGGCATTGACATAAATAGTCCTGATGCTCTCAACCTTCTGGAAGATAGCATGGCAGTAAGTTTCCACGTCATTAGATTAAAACCTTTCTTTTGCGTTGATACAAATATGCTATATAAAAATCATACTACACTACGTATGCAGTTATGGGAAACCACACTTTCCAATGCTCCTATGATGGTGCCCCAGCTATTGGCATGCTTTCCGTATATGGTGGAGATCATTGAAAGAAGTTTTGATCATTTACAGGTTAGCTTTTTAAGTTTTCAAGGGGTTGGCATTTCTATTCATCTATAACCTATATATGCGTGTGCTCAGATTTACTGAGACATGTTGTGTCAATTATACCTTACGAGATATTCAAATGCTCGTATGCTCTCGAAAGTTTGACTAACATCTTAACCAAAAGTAGGTTGCTGTCAGTATCATGGAATCGTACATCGTTTTGGGTGGAGGAGAATTTCTGAATATGCATGCTTCAAGTGTTGCAAAAATTCTTGATCTTATTGTTGGAAATGTAAATGATAAGGGGCTACTCTCGATTCTTCCAGTGATTGACATCTTAGTTCAGGTGTGTATAATTTCTCACGCATCAAATTTTCATGGACGTTATGTTTTATCATTGTGATTAGCAATAAAAAAAAAATATGAATCCTTTGCATGTATGTCAAGTATCAACTAAAAAAGTCTAAGCCTTTGTTCTACACAATTCTTTAATTTTATGTAATGTGTCTACATCTCTCTAAGCCTTTGGTAGCCAATTTTTTTTACCATAGCCATTTTGTATCGGTGTTGTGTTCCAGAGAGACTTATTCTTTGGTTAAGTTTGTATATACAAGGCATTCTATCACTTGGAATACATATAGATTGACTAGTGATGGAATTTGTTGGCAGAATTACAACGTAAAGTGTTTCTCATGACTGTCAATGCCAATTTTTAACTTCTTGTTTGAACATTTGCTCATGTTGAACAGTGTTTTCCTGTGGAAGTGCCCCCTCTCATCACCAGCTGTTTGCAGGTGAATTTCTAGCTGTCTTTTTGATGGATGAAAGATCCATATTCTTCGTAAAACATTTGATGGAGTTGGTTTGTTGGTTTTCTCACAGAAACTGGTGATTATTTGCTTGAGTGGAGATGACCGATATCCATCCAAGACTGCAGTTAAAGCAGCTTCAGCTGCTATCCTGGCTAGGATTCTGGTGACAAACACCAGTTACTTGGCCCAGCTAACATCCGAATCATCTCTCTCAGTGTTACTTCAACAGGCAGGGATCCCAATTGAAGACAACATACTCCTTTGCCTCGTGGACATTTGGCTCGACAAGGTTAGTGGAGAATGTATCTTGAACTCTAACTGGTTTGCAATCTGCTTGCAGGAGTCTTTCATGTCGTTACACGTTCTTTTTTTGTTTAATCATAAGTAATAGCTCTTTTCCAAACTGCTCTACATGTTGAAATGAGTGTTCTTTTTTCCATTATCCGACTTACTTTTTGATATTGCATCTACTCGTGTGCAGGTGGATGATGCGTCTCCCATGCAAAAAAAGACATTTGGCTTGGCTCTTTCTATAATACTTACACTTAGAATGCCTCAAGTTCTTGACAAGCTTGATCTAATACTAAGGTACACCCTTGAACAACCGAATATTAACAACTTGATTTATGTATCTATGTGATATAATTGATCGTGTTTCTGGCAACAGTACATGCACCAGTGTGATCGTTGATGGAAACAAAGACGTAACAGAAGAGGAATCAAGGTTTAGTCTAAGACTCTATTTACTTGCTTACCTAAGTAAATTCATTTTAAGTCACTTTTGTGATTTGTTATTGAATTGTTCACAACACCAAGTATAAAAAAACATACAATTTATAATTCCAGCGGTGACATGAGTTCAAGCAGGTCTCAAGGAGAGGAAACCCCACCAAGCAAAGAGTTACGGAAAAGTCAGGTAAAAGTTAATTCCTTCTTCTTCTTCTTTTTCCTTAACGAACCAGCTTCTACAAAACCACTAATTTGAACACACTTTTTTGTTGTTTTTGGGTTTGATCTTATTAAGATCAAAGCTTCCGATCCAATCTACCAGATGTCACTGGAGAACTCAATGCGTGAGAACCTTCAGACATGTTCTACACTTCATGGAGATGCATTTAATTCTGCCATTAGTAGGATGCACCCATCTGCGCTTGCACAAGTGAAGCAAGCCTTGAAGCTACCATGATTAAACGTTTTTTGCCTCTTCATTGTTTGTTTCCTTATTACTTAAAGTGCAACAGTATCCAAGTGAGTTTCTGGTCCCTCGTTATTCTTCGTTCTCAGTGTGTGATGTATCTCAACTATTTGATCTGACTCGCCGCTTCATATTTGTTCAGGTGAGTGAACTTTTTTCCCTTTACCGTTACAGATTTGATGGGTGTTACATAGACGCGCATGTTGCATTGTGTCCTCTGCGACCTTGGTGGTTTGAGGAACTCTGTACATATCTTTGTTGAGAAGCATATCTTTTAGCTCCACATGCGTTTTTTGCCCGGCAAGAACAAAAGGAGGCGTCGTTAAAACAACTTCTGCTTGAGTTTGAATTTGTCAATTCATTCTTCAATACAATTTTTGTCCCAATGTTTTATCAAAAAAGAAGAAAGAGAGTTGAGAGGAGTCGAACAAAATAGGGAGATTTTAGGAATGTATTGGGGTTTGCATGTCTTGCACAATATACTGTATGATGGAAAAAGTCGAAGTTGATGTTTTACTTTTTAATCAATACACACATACAAGTCCAAACTTGGGTTTTACTTAAACTTTATGCTGCTGGATTGCAAAGTTCGATCCCAAAAGCTCATATGCAACTCTAGATAACATTTGCATCTGCTAATCTCTTAATTATGATTTTTCAGTGAACCCTAGAGTTTTTATGCCTTTAAAGCCTATTTGTTGATTCGCACACAGCTCAATCAGAATGACTCCATGTTGAGCCCTTATAATATGGCTATTGTCGTCAGCAATACAAAAACTGATACTTTTTTTCCAAGGAAACTCAAGCTCCGTGTACTGAGGAATTCTTATTAATGATGACCAAGAAATCCAAAAATGGGAATAATGCAACATTAATCACCTATCTCATTAAGTGTTTCTTCTACGGCTCTTCACTTCTTGTACTGTCGGATCTCTTTTACGACGCCGTCGGTCAACGAGTCAACATCGTGATTCTTCCCATAGAATTTCACAAAATTCATCTCCGGACTCATCAAGTACCTTCACACACAATATGTTTTTACATTAAAAAAACTCATTTCAACCACCAAATATAAAAAGAGGTCAAAACAGCCAAAGGCAAGACTGATTTACAAATATACATGACTGTAACTATGTTAATCCTGAAGTTTGAGAATCTATATGATTTTGTATATCGACCTGAAAGATTGTAAATCCAAATATGTATTGATTTCCGTGCTGATAATTATAATCTTCTTCAAAAACCTTCTGTAAAGAGATAATAAGTACACTTACATGACTATAGAGTGATCCACGAGATAGTCTGAATCTTCCTCTTCTGTCTTCATGTAGTAAACCCGGTAAGAACGGGCCACCGATTTGATTTCCTCAGGGGTTCCGGTTAACCCGATCAATTTCGGATGAAATTCTACATGAAATATCAAACTATATGAATTTTCAATTCCGAAAACGAAAGAATCTTAGAGAGTAAGAAAATATCTACCTTTGACATATTCATGTACTAGCTGAACTGTGTCTCTTTCAGGATCCACAGAGATAAACACTGGCACAACATCTACTCCGGACTTTTCCTCTGTGTAAATGTGAAGGAACCTCAGAGACAATACTTCCAAATCCAAATGTTGAATCACACAAATGAAAAAATATTGGCAACTCACTTATTTTGTCAATGGCAGCAGCTAACTTAATAAGCTCGTCAGGACATATATCAGGACAATGAGTAAACCCAAAATACAAGATGGTCCATTTTCCCTTCAAGTCTTTCTCCGTGATACGTTTCCCATCATCTCTTATAAGGTTGAATGGTCCTCCAATGGCTGCTTTTCCAGCAGATGGTCCTTCCTTGACGGCAATAGAATTTTTATTTATATCTACATTAACAAGAACCCAAGTCAATATACAAAGAAAAATACAGAACAGCAATAAAAATTTAGAAGATAGCGGAATTCATCGCAAATCAATGAGAAACCACTAAGCATTTACTCAGCGATTGAAGTGATCAGTTCCTTTACCATGTCAAGTTTATCTCTAACCAAATCAGTTATCTGATTGAGCTCACATTGTTTCAGATATCATTTGCCAAGCGCTAAACCATGTGCACAATAAGCTACAAACCATGTATTCAATTAGAAGAGTTTCTCCATTACATTTCAGAACTCCATTACAAAATTGACTCTATGTAGCAAGATAATGAGGGCACTTCAGTGTTACTGTGTCTCACAATCCAAACTCGACAAAAATGGAAACTATGTAGCAAAATCATGCAACAGTAGTCTACAAGATCAAGTTCTGATTACTTTACGTTCAACAAAACTAAACTCACCATAGATGAGTACCTTCGATATGACGTTTCTTTTCATTATCATAATAATAGACCAATCCAGCTCCAGTAGCAAACAGCAAGAAAAAACTCATCCATGAAACTGGCTGTATTAACAAAACAAGAATCATTTGAAAGACTTGTTCATGGACACAATTATCAAAAAGGAGAGAAGAAGAGGAAATTCACCGCTCCACGAACGTCTTTTCCAGAAGAACCACGGTCGTTTTTCTGATCAGAACCACCATCAGAACTCTCTGATCCTTCAGATTTCGTTTCAGGATTACTAGAGTTAGGCTTTGAGGTAGTATCAGAAGCAGAAGTACTCAGCAAACATCTCTGATCCATCTTCAAACGCTCGATTCCACAGTTACGTGAGAAAAACTGGAAGAAAAACAAACATCGAAGTTAGAGAGCTTCAAAACCAAACAGAATTAGAAAATGAGAAGAGAAGAGAAATGTCGAACCGATCGAAGAAGAGAGAAATCTCCATGACGAATCCCGTCGGAGATACACGCTGGAGATGGAGACGACGGCGATAGTAGATCGCTAGAAACGCGGATTCGGCGAAATAGGTGTAGAGGACGAAGACGACTTGCAGATTTACATAAAGCAGACGCCATTGACGACCTTCTCTTCAATTTGAGCTTTGGGGTTTAATCTCAAAGAGAATCAGAGAGGTTTTACAATGTATAGACCTTCCACTCACAACGACACCGTTTAACGATAACTTTGGTAAGACAGGCCCATTGTTTACGGCCCATTAAGCAGTTTTATATCAATAAATCCCATCTCTATCTCTACCATGATCCAATCAAGCTAAACTATCTAAGTGCTGTTTCTGCAGAATCGAAGCTAAACCGAATAACGAAGATAGAATTGACTCAAAAGCGACCACCGATAAGTGGATGATGATGCATTAACCAAACAAGCAAAAAAAACAAAGAGTTTACTTAACTTCTACAGTAAAGAAACAAAATCAGAGAGGTTCTCAAAAACAGACAAGGCCATGAGAGAGCAATGGAAATTCTTTTTTCTTCCACCAAAAAACCCCTTAACCGCTATTCACACACATAGTTCGATAGAGACAAGACGAAATGAGACTCGTAACGGTTGTTTTAACCTTTAAGATATAAGAGACTGGGATGTAATAAGCTTAGTGGTCTTATCATTTTGATGAGAGCATGATTCTTGCGACCATTCCTTGAGTCCACTGTGCAGTGACCCTGAGATCTTCTTCCTCTGATTGTTGACACTCATTGAGGAACCCACCACAGAAGGTGAAGTTGTTGAACAGCGGCTTCGCATTCGCGTTCTCTCCTATAACATCCGCAAGATCTCCCATTGCTGCAACTGCGGCTTTTGTCACGCTCTCATCCCTGCACCCAAAACATAAACACAGAAAATGTCGATAAGTTTAAAATGTGCAATCAAACTATTACAGAAACCAGAAGAGATATACACTGATACAAACCTGAGGGAATCTTTGGATACGAGTTCAACAAACTGCAGGAGATGTTGAGCATACGGCATCATCAGCTCTGCTTTTCCGTCCTTGAAACCTTGTAAAATCCCAGAGTATGCCTCAAAGATGCTTTTCCGGAGTTGATTTACATAGTCCATAAGCTCCTCATCAAATGTGTCCATTTGCGCACACACCTGAGCAGCCCCTTGCATGATCTGAATAGCTGGAGCTACATACCTCTCAAAATGCGCACCAATCGCCAGAGCAATGTCTCCAAAGGATGAGAATATTGGAGGCTTCACCGATCTGTGGAGTGCATCACTTTGAAGGTTCTGGATAAGGAGAGACATGATCTGATCGCAATAAGGTAGGATTCTTTCATCTAAGGCACGGCAAATGTCACCAATCACTCCTACAGTGATAGAGCAGACTTGGTATTCTTCGAAATTCTGAAGCCCCATCTGGAGATATTTGAAGAGCTCGGACATGTATTTCTCAAACTCAGCTCCAGTTGCATAGGCAAGAGCACCAATCGCAAGCATTGCTTCTTCGTGGACGCTTGAACTATGGCATCCAAACACTCTTAGGAACAGCACCATGATCTGATCTGCGTTCTGCATTATGATGGGTTTCGTCTCCTCCGTGCCACTCAGCTTCTGGATTATGACCTGGAGAACACCACACAGAGAAGCCTGGAGCTCCGCTTGCTTCTCACGGTCCTCAGTAGATATTATCGGGAGCTCCATAGTCTGACCTAATTTTGCCATGATGACAGGGAGGAGCTGCGCTATGATGCTTGAGGCCTCAGAAAGGTTTGAACACCGGACAACCTCATTCAAGGTTTCATATGCAGCACCCCTTAGCTTAGACTCCGCCCCATCTGTACGCTCAGCAGCTGCAAGCAGATGTTTGATGATCTCGGTAAGATACGGAGAGAGAAGCGAGGAACTTGCTCCACCATCTTCGTATCCCTGGGCAAGGTTGTATATCGCTCCACATACCTTCTCCGCTACATTTGGCACATCTTTTATCGATTCTAGTAATACACCCACAATTCTAGGGAGGTTTTCGGGTGATATAACAGAGAAGCCACTGTCTGGGGAGTGTAAATACTCAAAGATACGGCTTAGAGTCCAAGCAGTTGTGTCCCTGACGTGGTTATTCTCATCCTTGGTTGCGCTGAGGAGAAATTCCAAGCCCGCAGCAACCATTGGGGCAAGCTTGTCAACTGTCGGGCCCTCCAAAATTGATCCAAACGCATAAGTGGCAGCCTCCCGGCTTCGCCAATCCGGCTTCTTTATGTTGGTTTCAACAAAAGGCATCACAAGAGGGACTATACCATCTCCAACAGTTCTGGCAATAAGGCCAAGGCATGTCCCGCCAGCCATGGATATGTTCCAGACATCGTCGTCATGATCCTGATCCTCTTCCTGCTTCAGCAGAGTTTCTAGCAACATGGGAACTAAATGGGGAAGCGCCTTCTCTGTGAAACAGGAATGGGGAGGAGAGGAGTCACCAGTTTCCGGAGTGTCGAACTCTTGACGGTCTATCTCTTCATCACAGATGGAACTCCAGAACTCAATTGCCTGGAGGGCAACGCTCTCTTCATCTCCCTTTACAGCATTTGAAGTGAGCTGAAAGAGAGTATCCATGTATTGCTCCAGAACGTCGTAGTAAGTTGATGCAATGGACACAAGGCACTCGAAAGCAGCTTGCCTGATCTCTGCCTCTTTGGAACATGCTGTCTCGCATACCATCTTCATGATGTAAGTTCTCTCCATTTCATTCTCGAAATTTGTCTGAGAAAAATCCAGGGCATTCAACAGTGCCTTTGTGGCTGCAAGACGAACTTCTGCAGGATTTTCAGACTGGTTCATCCCCTGCACAACTGCTGTGAGCACAGAATTCACTTCATCTTGCACAAGATCATGATGCGAGATCTCTTCACAGACATATCCTAGAGTTTCTAAGGTTGACTGCTTCAATGATGCGGGATTGCTTTGATTGGTCATATTGTTAAGCAGTGATCCAACAAGTTCAGGCCACTGCTTCTGAGGAATTTCAATGGAGGCTACCTTTGCAATAACCTGAGCTGAAGTATGCCTGGCCTCTATGACAGATGAACCAAGAGTTCTTAGTAACAGTTCCTTGATCTGAGACTTAAGAGCAACGTCAATTGCAAACCACTGCTTCACAAGATGATCTTTTGTGGCAGAATCTTTAGCATCTAGAGAATTCTTAAGCAAAATACCAGCTAGCCGACGGGATTCAGAAGGTTTTTCATTGTTAGCAAGTTCAAAGGACAGAGATAGTAAATACTGAGGCAGGTTCTGTTCTTGGAATTGCTTGAGACTACCCTCGGCTTCGGTACGAACTCTTGCATCGGCTGACTGGGCAGCAAGTAAGAACTGAGTGATCTCCATCGCCATTCTTACCTCTGCACAATAGAGACATACACACTAGTGTCAGCGCCAAAACAGTAGTAGATAGAACAAAACCAACACACAAAGAGCAAAAGTAAAAGCTACTGAGCAAAGTATTAGTGTATAGCTACAGAAAGCAATAATCCTATACAAATCGTTCACAGGTTCAAATCAGATAACACAAACAAGAGCAAGCTTAAAGAATTTGAACATAAGCCTATACTAAAAGTACCCATAATCTGAGAAAGGAGAATCTATGCTCTGTGTAATCAACAAAAATCATTACAAACATATCCCAAAATAGAATCCAAACAATAGTTAACCCAACGATTTTCTTTGAACTTCTTATACCCTTAGCCTCCTCCTAGTCTACTTCTACATGATAAGGAAATAAGATAACTAAGTGGCGGAATCAAAGCGAGCAACCAAAACCAAAACCCTAGCAGTAGTAACCCAAAATCTAATCAGAAACCATAGATCTAGAAATCCAGAAATCAATAGACAGTTCAAGTAAGAGACTCACATGGATTCGCTTGGGTAATCGTGGAAGAGCTAGGGTTTTTCGGTGAAATCCAATCACGAGGTATGTCTCTCACTGTAAAATGTAATCGGCTAAAATCTTTTCAACGACGGCGCTCGAGTAAGGCAGAAAAACCCTAGAGTATAAGAAAGAGAGCGTCGACTTGAAAATGACGCAGGAGACGGATATGAGAAAGTGATGAATTTTCGAATATAAGGAAGAAGCGGGTGTGAGGAAGGGCGACGCAAAAATAGCCCAAATTCACCATTTTTTTTAACTTCCGATAAATATACAGTATTTCTAAAACCTACCCCATAACAAATGGATTCTTTCAACATAAGCCCCAAAAATTGTCAATCGTTTAATCTTGTCCACTTAACTTTATTAATTAAAATAAGAGGAAAGTTTTTTTCTTTTTTGGGTCAAAATAAAAGGAAAATTTACAAATGAGATACAAATCTAGAAATTATTTTAAAACGAAATGTAAAACGAAGGAGGTATGATGTGAATACAAATCTAGAAATTATTTTCCATTTCTTTTTAATAATTACAATGTATTTCTAAATCACCCCATAACATATGGATTTGTTCCAAAGAAGCCCAAACAATTATCAATTGTTTGATTTTGTCCCCTCAACTTTATAAATCAAAATATGAGGTTAAGGGAAGTTTAAATCTAACTTCCTCATATTGCAACTTAGACAGTTGGATTTCAAAATTTTAAAACGAAAGAGATATGAGATAATACAAATCTAGTACATATTTTCCAAACTTAGAAAAAATAATGTAAAAAAAAAACTGAAAGTTGTAAAAACATTCGTCGGAATTTTATACTTTTACATACATGAATTTAAAAATAGACAAAAACTACAATGATTTTCTAGATTATAATCCAAAAGACGTAATATATATTTTCTAAATTTGCAGAACATATATTCGAATTTTGAGTCAACTATGCTTATGATCTTCAAATTGAAAGGACGCATCACTTTTTTTCTTTCTAAATTTGCAAATCTATCACATATCACAAATTCTTGTATGGCAAAACTAAAAAAAAATGATTCAGATTACAAATAAATATTCATTTTTTATATGTAAATAAATAAACCTAATGTAACGAAAGTTAATTAGAAATATTTTAGACAACTAGGTTATTTGAAAATTAAAAACCCCAATGTTTTAAAGCTTTTTGCCTTTGCCCTTCCCCACCCGCTTCTTCCTTGTATTCGAAAATTCATTTCTCAGTCTTCTCCGTTATTTTCAAGTCGGCTCACTCTCTCACAATCTGCTAGGGTTTTTTCTTCTGTCCCAGAGGTCTCTGTGCTTCTCCAGCGGCGTTTCGGATAGCATTCACAGCGAGGAGGACTCGAGGTTTGGATTGGAACGATAAACCCTAGCTCTTCCGCGATTACTCAAACGAAAAGCCTTCATTTCTTACTCGAACTGTGTATTGAGTTCTGGATTTGTATATCTGTTTATGGATCTATGATTTCTGATTAGGTTTTGGGGTTTTAGCTTTAGTCGGTCACTCGCTCGCAATGATTCTGCCACTTTTTCTTTTTCTTTGTAGTGTTCTTCACTACTAACAGGGGAATAAGATTCTTTTGAAGTCGATAGAAAAATTATGGGTCATCTTTTGTTCGGATTTTATTTTGGGATCTGTTTGTATTGATTTTTGTTCTTCTATATTCTTAGTATAGGCTATGTTTCTTGTTTGTGATAATCTGATTTGAATCTGTGGACGATTTGTATGGGATTAGTATCTTCTATAGTTGTACCAAATACTTTGTTCAGTAGTTATTTCTCTTGCTGTGTAGGTTTTGTGCTGTTTATCAGATTTGATTTTGTGAACGGTTTGTATAGGATTATTGCTTTCTATAGTTATACACTAATACTTTGTTCAGTAACTTTTTTACTTATGCTCTTGCTGTGTTGGTTTTGTTTAATCTACTACTGTTTTGTCGCTGACACTAGTGTGTATATCTTTATTGTGCAGAGGGAAGAATGGCGATGGAGATCACTCAGTTCCTACTTGCTGCCCAGTCGGCCGATGCAAGAGTTCGTACTGAAGCCGAGGGTAGTCTCAAGCAATTCCAAGAACAGAACTTGCCGCAGTACTTGCTATCTCTGTCCTTTGAACTTGCTAACAATGAAAAACCTTCTGAATCCCGTCGGCTAGCTGGTATTTTGCTAAAGAATTCTCTAGATGCTAAAGATTCTGCCACCAAAGATCATCTTGTGAAGCAATGGTTTGCAATTGACGTTGCTCTTAAGTCTCAGATCAAGGAATTGTTACTAAGAACTCTTGGTTCAACTGTCATAGAGGCGAGGCATACTTCAGCTCAGGTTATTGCAAAGGTAGCATCCATTGAAATTCCTCAGAAGCAGTGGCCTGAACTTGTTGGATCACTGCTTAACAATATGACCAATCAAAGCAATCCCGCATCCTTGAAGCAGTCAACCTTGGAGACGCTAGGGTATGTCTGTGAAGAGATCTCGCATCATGATCTTGTGCAAGATGAAGTGAATTCTGTGCTCACAGCAGTTGTGCAGGGCATGAACCAGTCTGAAAATCCTGCAGAAGTTCGCCTTGCAGCAACTAAGGCACTGTTGAATGCCCTGGATTTTTCTCAGACAAATTTCGAGAATGAAATGGAGAGAACTTACATCATGAAGATGGTATGCGAGACAGCATGTTCCAAAGAGGCAGAGATCAGGCAAGCTGCTTTCGAGTGCCTTGTGTCCATTGCATCAACTTACTACGACGTTCTGGAGCAATACATGGATACTCTCTTTCAGCTCACTTCAAATGCTGTAAAGGGAGATGAAGAGAGCGTTGCCCTCCAGGCAATTGAGTTCTGGAGTTCCATCTGTGATGAAGAGATAGACCGTCAAGAGTTCGACACTCCGGAAACTGGTGACTCCTCTCCTCCCCATTCCTGTTTCACAGAGAAGGCGCTTCCCCATTTAGTTCCCATGTTGCTAGAAACTCTGCTGAAGCAGGAAGAGGATCAGGATCATGACGACGATGTCTGGAACATATCCATGGCTGGCGGGACATGCCTTGGCCTTATTGCCAGAACTGTTGGAGATGGTATAGTCCCTCTTGTGATGCCTTTTGTTGAAACCAACATAAAGAAGCCGGATTGGCGAAGCCGGGAGGCAGCCACTTATGCTTTTGGATCAATTTTGGAGGGCCCGACAGTTGACAAGCTTGCCCCAATGGTTGCTGCCGGCTTGGAATTTCTCCTCAGCGCAACCAAGGATGAGAATAACCATGTCAGGGACACAACTGCTTGGACTCTAAGCCGTATCTTTGAGTTTTTGCACTCCCCAGACAGTGGCTTCTCTGTTATATCACCCGAAAACCTCCCTAGAATTGTGGGTGTATTACTGGAATCGATAAAAGATGTGCCAAATGTGGCGGAGAAGGTATGTGGAGCGATATACAACCTTGCCCAGGGATACGAAGATGGTGGAGCAAGTTCCTCGCTTCTTTCTCCGTATCTTACCGAGATCATCAAACATCTGCTTGCAGCTGCTGAGCGCACAGATGGGGCGGAGTCTAAGCTAAGGGGTGCTGCATATGAAACCTTGAATGAGGTTGTCCGGTGTTCAAACCTTTCAGAGGCCTCGAGCATCATAGCGCAGCTCCTCCCTGTCATCATGGCAAAATTAGGTCAGACGATGGACCTCCCGATAATATCAACTGAAGACCGTGAGAAGCAAGCGGAGCTCCAGGCTTCTCTATGTGGTGTTCTCCAGGTCATAATCCAGAAGCTGAGTGGCACGGAGGAGACGAAACCCATTATAATGCAGAACGCAGATCAGATCATGGTGCTGTTCCTAAGAGTGTTTGGATGCCATAGTTCAAGCGTCCACGAAGAAGCAATGCTTGCAATTGGTGCTCTTGCCTATGCAACTGGGCCTGAGTTTGAGAAATACATGTCCGAGCTCTTCAAATATCTCCAGATGGGGCTTCAGAATTTCGAAGAATACCAAGTCTGCTCTATCACTGTAGGAGTGATTGGTGACATTTGCCGTGCCCTGGATGAAAGAATCCTACCTTATTGTGATCAGATCATGTCTCTCCTTATCCAGAACCTTCAAAGTGATGCACTCCACAGGTCGGTGAAGCCTCCAATATTCTCATCCTTTGGGGACATTGCTCTGGCGATTGGTGCGCATTTTGAGAGGTATGTAGCTCCTGCTATTCAGATCATGCAAGGGGCTGCTCAGGTGTGTGCGCAGATGGACACTGTCGACGAGGAACTTATGGACTATGTAAACCAACTCCGGAGAAGCATATTTGAGGCATACTCTGGGATTTTACAAGGTTTCAAGGATGTAAAAGTAGAGGTCATGATGCCCTATGCTCAACATCTCTTGCAGTTTGTTGAACTCGTATCCAAAGATATCCTCAGGTCTGTATCCGTTTATATCTCTTCTGGTTTCTAATAGTTTGATTGCACAGTTTAAACTTATTGACATTTTCTGTGTTTATGTTTTGGGTGCAGGGATGAGAGCGTGACAAAGGCCGCAGTTGCAGCAATGGGTGATCTTGCAGATGTTGGTGGAGAGCACACGAAGCCGTTGTTCATGAACTTCAAATTCTGTGGTGAGTTCCTCAATGAATGTCTACAGTCAGAAGATGAAGAACTCAAGGTCACTGCAGGCTGGACTCAAGGAATGATCGCAAGACTCATGCACTCATCTTAATAACAAAGCCTTTTCATCATCACCACTTGCGTCTCTGTCTCTATCGTATTTGTTTTGAGTACAAGTTTAAAAGAGTAGTTACGGGTCTTCCTCTTTTCTCTGTCGAATGATTTGGGATAGTGTCGGGTTAAGGGGGTTTTGGGAAGTTGTTTTTGTTGCTCGATCCAATCTCTGGTTTCAGAACGTGTCTTATGTTTAAGCTGTAGAACGAACTCCTTATTTTTGTTGGTTAAATGCATCATCCACTTATCGGTGGTCTCTTTTGTGTCAATATTCAATCTTCTCTTGTTATAGGTTTGATTTTATAAACCAATGAAATAATTAGGTTCTCTGTGTTTCGTAACATGATCACACAAATTCCGATATCTCAAAAACAGTGAAAATGAGGCTATGATTCAATAGCTCCGATGATCTTCTCCATTTATACAACAGTTCCAAGTTTTTTCTTAAAGTTGAGGACATTACAACATTGCATTACAGTTACAAGCTAAAGCCACAATCACCACGTTAAGAGGAAGAGAAGGTATCAATAATGGTGGTGTGAAGTGGGTCACTAAGGTGAGTCGCCCAATTGTTAAGCGGTCCTTTACCAGTTGCAGCCGCTTGAACTGCGAAACCCAAGAACGCAACCATAGCTAAACGAGCATGTTTGATCTCAGCTAACTGAAGCTGAGCCGTCTTCTCCGGGTCAGCAGCTAACCCAAGCGGGTCAAAAAACTTGCCTCCTGGATACAAACGTTTCTCTGAGTCCAGCTCAGCGTTTCGTTGGAACTCAATGTAACCAATCACTAACACTTCGATCCATATCAATGTCGAGATCGAAAACGGTAATGGTTGTCCTAAGTAAGACGATCCATCAACTAGCTCTACCTGGTAATAACAACAATAAACACAAATGTCAATAAAAGACTCAAAACGTAAACGTAAACGCAAACGCAAACGCAAACGCAAACGCGTTTTAGTTTTTAATAGAAGGCGTTTACCTTTCCAGCGTCTTGCCATGTAATTCCGGTGAGCCATTCGACGGAGAGAGCACCGAGAGTGGCGAGCATTGCCCATCGACCATGAATTAGCTCACATTCTCTGAACCTTTGGATTCCGAAGACTTCACTGTATGGCTGAAACGGCGTCGATTTGGGGTCAACCGCCTCGGTACGGGTTCCGATCACGTCACCGGCTATGTTCTTGGCTAAGTTCTGGTCAAGAGAGTCCAAATCGAATTGGAGATACTCGGCCGGTTTACCTAAACCGAAAGGATCGAAACCGTAGTCACCAACCAGCGAACCGTCGAGATACTCGGGGGATTTAGCGCCTGGGAACCATAGAGGCCGGTCTGAGATAACCGTCTTAGACTTCTTGGGAGCGGTTTTCTTTTTTCCGAAGCTAAACCGGGCTGTGAACCGGCTTGAACCGGAGTGGATATCGGAAACCACACGAGTACCCATGATTGAAGAAGCAGCTGCGGCGGTTGAAGTAGCGGCCATATCTCCGGCGTTTGTTTGCGTTTGCGGTTTTATGTTTTTTGCGTAAAAGAATATGAAGCAAATGGCGTTTTTAAGTCGCGGAATATGTGTGGGAGAGATTGAAACTTGGAGATCTCAGACAAAAATTATTGACCGTTGGATTAAGGAACAAATCTATCTGACGGTGGAAAATACGATTTGCCTTATCTATTGAAAGTTCGCGTTATCCTAGAATCTTTGGAGTTTAGATGAGCTAGAAGCTGATTGGGCAATAGAAGCTCTTGGCGAATCTTATACAATGCCATTTGTCACCTCAGCAGCAACTGAACAATTTTGATAATCTTATACAATGCCTTGTCACTTCAGCAGCAACTGAACAATGTTGATAAATCCGGTTCGATAAACTCAGTACAAACCGGACATGCGATATCCAAACATTATTTCGGTTACAATTCTCTCTAAACCACAAGGAAGTCTCTGGCAAAGCTTGGAAGAGTAAAGTTTTGTCAAATTTGAAGAACACTTCTCATTAAAAAATGATTACATAATCGCATCCGAAACAGTACAATAAATCAAGACATGACGATATCTAACTGCTACACAATCAAACAGTAAATACTTCCGGTATCAATATTAGTACATTCAGGAAAAAAAGAAACCGTAGAAGCAGAGTGACAGAGTCTCCAGGTACTTCCGGTATCGATGATCCAGAAACAAGTTGGACACTTAGTCGAGAGCACTCAATCAGATCTTCGGTGAAGGGAACATCGAAGAACCGATATAGAAACAGAGCAAATATATTACATTAAGATGAGAGCTGGAAACGGCCGCTTGGTTTTTTTCTTCTCCATCCCTACCAAAACGCCAAAAGAACATATGTATTTAGACATTTATACAGAAGACTAAATTAGGAAGTAACATGGAAGATGAAATAGGACTTACAAAGGCAATGTAATATAAAAATGTCAGTCCAGCCAGGATAACAAACCCGATTTGGAAAACATTGTACCTGAGGTATACCATGTTGATCACTAAATAAGACGAGAGACATATATAGCATAAAGACTGCTATATGCTACCACTACTACTTACTTGTAGAGGTACTTGATTCCTCTAAGGGACTGCAATGTGTGACCAAAGATCTCTTGAGCAGCAGTGGCTTGAGCGTAATACCCAAACGCAGTGGCACAGAACTGAATCACACTGCAATTTTAAAGAACCCAAAGTTACTCAGATCGTGAGGAATAACACATGTAATTGTGAAGGTAGTGGCCGGACACTACTAAAAAGGACTTGGTTTGATGTCCCAGGCAGAACAAAGAATACAAGATGCATGAGTAAATCAATTCTATTTTTGATTCAGGCATTCACACCTTCTATAGGCGATTAGATTTAGTGATGACAGGACAACACTGATCAGTAATGTATGAATGTAACCACACTAGATGAAGACATGTTTATCAATCGGAGTGGAGGCAGAAAAAGAAGAGATCAGAGTGACCTACCTGATTGAAGAAAGAAGAATGAGACCGACATTGAAGAGGAATGAATTCATCAGAGTAGCTCCCCATCTGAAAACAAGTTGATATGCCTAATCAGAAATCAAATGAAAGGGAATTAATTTGGAAAATAGCCAAACACTGTTAAAACCATTAGATGGATTACTTCATTGGATGAATGGTAATGAATACAAGCTTCAAACCAAGCATCATTGCTCCAGCGATAACAGCAAGTAGAAGGTAGAAACAAAAGAAAGCAAAGGCAGCAGTGCCTAGAAGACCTGTAGAATTCCACACATAACAGCATGAAGTCAGCCAGACACATTAAAAACCTTATAGAGGATAAGATAACAAGAACAAAAGTATGAACTTACCCCAAACATCATCAAGCTTAATAAAGACCTCGTTAAGGAAAGGGGAGAGAGGAGGGTCGACTAGTAGATATATGATGATGTGTGCAACCCAAGCAATAGAAACGATCAATCTACAAAGACAGAAAATATTACCATTAAAAAGAGGCTCTGCTAGGGATCTTAAGAGTGCAAACCTAAATATGCCAGACCTCTACGTACTTTTATAAACATTTAGCCAATAAACTAAGGCCATAACACGAAACAATTGCATAAAATACTAACCCTAAGATTCCAAGAATAAACTTGGCCAAGTATCCGAGCACAGTAAAAGCCCATGCAGTTTCCGCCTGAAAATAACACGAAGCCAATGAATAGTTGAATAACTCAAAGAGTATGGATAAGGTTCTAAAATACTCTCCTCTTACCTTCTCTCCTTGAGGATACATCTCTTCTAAGAGGTTCACATCTTCCTCCAATTGGAGCAACTCCTGCAGAATAACCACATTCAGTTAGGATTAGGTGGACATCAGAACTTAAAATCCACAATCAAGCACGGAAAAGCTGCCAATAAAGTCAATGACTCTATATCAAAACCAATTCTACTCTCTCAGTAGCTTTTCAATACAAATTACATCCCAAAAGCACATTTTCCAAGTTTCTAGTTAAGAAACAAATTTAAATAAGACACCGAACCTTGACATAAATGATGTACCTTTTCGACTGCTTTCACATTTTTCCTCCATTTCCTTCCCTTAGCACCACTTCTTTCTTCCTGATGAAGTCCATCAGCTGCTTTCTTTAGCTCTCTTGCCTTTTTACCTAGTTCAGTTGCTTCCTGAAAACAAATTATGGTGTTACCATGCAAGTGACAGTGGGTCCAAAAACAACCTTCTTGAGAAGAACAATAACCAAACCTTTATATACTGTGACCGAGTGATAACAGCCTTCGGTCGCCTGATGAATGCAGTGATAAGTCCCAATGGTAGGCAGGCAATACCCACACCACCAAATATCTAGAAACATTTGAGAGGACAATTAGTTATCAGAATTTAATATGGAAATCTAAAAATCAAACACCTATTGACCACAAAGAATACAGAATAAGATCTCGCCATGCATTCTCATTTGTTGAGAGTTTTAGTTAGTCAATTATATAAGACAGGGTATATCCTTTCCAAGCATACAAAGCACATCTCAACATGATAGAACAATGCTCATACCGTGAAAAGAACGGACCCAACAATTGTAGCAAGAGCAACAACGTATTCTGGAAATGTAGTACGCATGGTCCATGTCTTCTCAGATGTGACATTAGCTGTAAATGCTGAGCACTGCATCGATTAACCAGAGACAGAGAACATATGTTACGTGATGGTACTCTTGATGTCACAAATGACTCATGGTAAATAAACTAATACCAATGCTACAAATAAGAAGCAAATATTACCTGGCGAGCATTGTTACCAATACATGGTTGATTATTTGAAAATTGCCAGGAAGTAGGGAAAGTGGTCGTGGCAGAAGCCAAGTGCCTAACAGAGAAGTCCACCTTTCCAATGACACCTAACATCATGCAAAAGATCATAAGAAGAAGGAATCCAAGGAATACGAAACTTAATGCATCCATGAACGACTCATCGTGAACTCAATAACTCTGAGGGTTTATATCTTAGCTAAGATAAAGACGTTACCAACAATTCTAAGCTATTCCTAATGATAACATATCTCGACTCAAGCCCTAAGTAGGTAATTTATCAGCTGAAATTAACAATGGAATGCAGTCAAAACATGTAAAATCATAGTGCAAATAAGACCAAAATCAGATAATCGTCCATACTACATGCTCACTAATGGTTTCAATTACCACTCCCTATTTTCGTCAATCCAAGAAGACTATGAAGTTCAAGCCAACAAAAGCATTGAAAACAGATAAGAAACTAACCGTACAAAATTCCAAGCACCAGGGCACAAACCACAGCCGTGGTTCCAACCCAAATTAAGGCACTTTTTATCCTCTTTCCCACAGCCCTGCATAAGAAAAACCAAAAAGAACAAAACCCACAAAAACGGTCAACAATATTCGATTAACCAAACAACTTACAGTGTACAAAAATGTGACAAATTTCCTACTTATCCTGGTCGCCTTCATAGAAAAACATTGCAAAGGGAATAACAAAGAACACAAGAATAGCATCCACAATATAAACAGCAAGCCAAAGATCCTTCATAGGCAAAGTAAGATTACAAGCACCATTGTATATAGCATGTCTACAAGCATGCCGATTCGCTACATCCGCCGGTAACATGAGAATCGAGATCATAGCAATAGACAACCCAAAAACAACAACGAATTTAGGGAAATACGCTTGGTTTGCATCATCTGGATGCTGGTAGTTGACAAGAAGATAAATACTTGAAATGAAAACGATGACGCAAACAACAATCGCGACAATCACGAGAGCGAGGTTGAAATCGCCCATCGTGGACAATATACAAGTTCCTCAATTCGTGAGATTCCGATCCCGGAAACGATTAATTGAAAAGCTAGGGTTTTTTTTCAAAATTTGAAATTGAATTTGGGGATTTTAGTAGATCTGGGATTTCTTTCCCTCTCGAAAAATTTTCCAGACAGAGGAAGGAAGGAGAAAGAAGACTAGGTGGGGAGGAACGTATTTTTCAATTACATAATTGTCCTCATTTATGTGATGTATTTACGTAAAAGACTTGCTCTAGTGCCAGATAGCTTTGGGGTATAAACGTAAATGTGTATGAGCTGTCCGAAACAATTCATAAGAAAGAAATCTGCAGCTAAACCGGATACATTTTTAAAGGGATAATTGTCATTAAGTCCCTAACTTAGTCATTTTTACCAAATTTATTAGAGGTTTATTTACTAGTCACTTCAAATAAATTTTTTAAAACCCTTTAGGAATCCAAACTAAAAATATAAAATTTTCATAGCTAATATCATGTAGAATCGAAAGAATTATCATATAAAAAACATTATACGTATGAATTATCATGTTGGTACGAATTTCACTCATAATAACGATGTTTGTTTACATCTTGCATGATGTTATGAGAAGGATGTTAGTAGTTCAACTATCAAAATCTTGGAGCAACCGATTAAACGTAAGACGAATTGTAAGAAGTTTTTGCATTGGCTGAAAACAAGTAATGGCAGTTTTTAACCGAGGTATAGTTTTCTTTAATTAGAAATGTATTACGACGAGTGAGTACGTTGGTCATAAACCTTCTGCATTAAAGTTGGATTAAATGTGTTATACTATGAGAAGACCTAAATCGTAATACATTTCTCACATTTACTTTTAGATCATGTATATTTATTACCTTGGCAAAAAATTCTTGTCCATATTTTTCCAGCATGAATGACAGTTTTCATATAAAAGAACTCATAATTAATTTATTTCATTTGTTATGGATGGATTTACTATAGAAGGATTCACCCTTCCTACATAAGTTTGTCACGCCTGTTTTGAAGATATATAAAAGAAGTTGATCCTTTCATCGTACTCCCTTCGTTGCATATTAGTTGTTATTTTAGCTTTAATTTTTTGTTTCATATTACTTGTCATTTTGTAATTCCAATGCAGATTTATTACCATTTTTCCATCTTTTAACTTTAATTTTCAGCTTAATAATTACTTATACCAAACAAAAAAGTGTATTAATTAGGACAAAACAGAAAATTTAATTGTTTTCTTAATTTGTGTGAAAACACATAGAATGACAAGTAATTTGCAACGGAGGGAGTAATATTTTAAAGGGTTCAAGATAATTTATTGGAATTTTAACAAGTTCTGTGAATAAATCAAGCTACACACAAGGATAAAGGTGTGAAATCATTTGACTCATTGCATGAGTTTGAAGTCTGGAAAAAATAATTGAGATACATATTCATACCGCATCAATATATAAGGTTGGCTTTGTGATGTAACTTTTAAAAGAGTCGTATATTGTATGTTTCTCAAAATCAAAATCTTATTATACATGTGGGTTAAAAAGAACATAATGCACATATGCAAAAGGTCGAATCGGAATTAGGGTTCCGGAGGTTACTACATCCTCTACGTACCAAGGACCTAAGAATTGGTATCATTTTGACGATGAGAAAATACTCAAAATAGTGCAAATCCGATGAAGTATGTTTCAGGTTGAGAGAAAGAGAAGAATGAGAGCAAATAGGTTTCAAGGTTTTAGAGGGTCTAGGGAAGAGAGTGATGAGGGATGGGCCCTAAGTTTCTAAAAATGCTTATAAAACCCAATCCCATGGGTTCTAAGTTTCTAAAAAGGTTTATAGGACCCAAACCCAATAAAAATTGGCCATTAACGAGAAAAAGTAAACCGGAATGCAAATGTAAGATTATATAAACCACAACAAATGTAAGATTACAGACAGCTATCGTGCGTTATGAATTATCACATAAAACATTTTCAAATTTTAAAAGGATAACTCATGACCCATAATATGCCATAAGAGATCTAGCAAAAATGGATAAATTGAAAAAAGAGAGAACATTGTGTTTGAATTTATCATATTTGTACAAAATTTGGCCATAATAATGATTTGGTTTGCTTACATCTTGCATGATGACTGTTTCATGCAACTTCGAATTTGATTTGAGGAGACAAACTCTCTCGAATTGCTAAAGGAATGGAATCGTGAGTCGCCGCAAACGCTCTGATCTCAAGAGGTTCCGTAAAGCCAGCATGGGATAGATCATCCTTGATGAGCCTAAACATTTGAGGAGCCTGGCCGGGTGGGACATCGCCATTCTCAATGTCCCACCATGTCACGGTTTTCTTCCGGTTAGTAGCTTCTTTGATCCTCTTATTCCTTGCATTCTTCTTCGCTTTCTTTACTTTGTTGGATTGTCTTACGTACGACTTCCTAGACATCATTAAGAAATTGATTTTTTTAATGACACTTCTATTATTATAGTATTGATTACCCTTTTATTTTAAGCGTCCTATACGTAGAACAGTAATCGTCTTCATATGCTTAATTGTTTATAATTTATTAGACACCGTTCAGTAATTTACTTATGCCGTGAAAAAAAACCCAGAAAAATGGTAAATTGTAGTCGGACGATGTTAAAATCCACATTGGGGTGATTGTCATTAAATCCCTAACTTAGTCATTTGTTTTGCTAAATCCCAACTTTTTTTCATTTTAAGAAACTCTAACCGGTTAGTAACCCATAGAAACCAATTGAATTTGAATTGAATAGAACAAAAACATTTTGTTTATGAAGCAATGCAATGAAATTCAACGATTCTCTTTCTCTTTGCCAAAACTCTGCAACAATACAAGTAATTTGAGTAAATAATACGATGCGCCTCCTATTGTCGCGAACCGAAGTTCTTCTGGTCCTTCAATATCTGGAAAATCTCCTTCGGTTGCTCGGTTAAACCCTCCGGTTAACCATCCTAAGCTTTTGTAACCGTCTCCATGCAGCTTTGATATAGCCATCAACGACCTTATAACATTGATGAGAAAAAAACATTTTGTTATCAACTAAACCGAACCGAACTAAACCGAAAATGAATTCGTCTCTGTTTAGTCAATTTTTACACTCCTAAACCAAAATATGCCCATTTACAAGACTTCTTCTAATGACCAACTCTCAAATCTTAGACTAAACCGAATCGTAAACCGGAGCTAGTGTGATAGACCAAAATGCACGATCCTTACCTGAGTCCTTCACCGCACACGACGAGCACTTTACTCTGCTTGTCCGGTACAGCCTCTACAACTTGGAGGTTAAATTCGTCATTAAACATTGTAAATTTCTGACCCGTCCAAAGCCCAATGTAACCCAAATGAATCCATTTCTTCAGCAACGTGATCAGCCCATTATCTGGATCCTCCACAAACAATGGCACGTGCAAGGACCCTTTCACACGTGACTTTTCTCTTTCCCAAACCGGCCTCACGTCTAATACCACGTATCCCTCCGTCGCCAACACCGTCTTCGCTTCTTTCGGCTCCACCGCCCGTACCTTGCCGGAGATTATCAAGTCCTTACCGGACACGGCGGAGATCACTGGTAATCTGTACGGTTTACGGAGGTTTCGGTATGGTACTACTAATGGTGGCTTGTGGATATGGTTTAGTTGAGGAAGAAGAAGTGTCATCTTCTTGAGATTTTCTAAAGGAATTTAACCAATGCTTGGTCTGGATTTTAATTTTGAGCCAATAATATAAAAACGCCCCCAAAAGTTTCTATTTATTTCCATCAAGTCCTCAGATTTTCCATAATTGTAATTTCTTCCCTTTGAAACGGTGTCGTGTTGCGATAAGGTAATATAATATTGTTTACTGTTCGGTTAACTAGTTAACCGAACCGAACCGATGAAGGCAAATAAAGGAAAAACCGCTCGCCTATAAGATTCCAAACCGGTACGGCCATGATCTAGGTGAGTTTTTTTGTTTCTTCTATTGAAGAAGATCGAGTAAGAGTTACAGAGAGCGAATTGAGAAGAAGAAGAAGTAGCTATGGCGATCGATTATTACAAGGTTCTTGAAGTGGATCGAAGCGCGAAAGACGATGATTTGAAGAAAGCTTATCGCAAACTCGCTATGAAGTGGCATCCCGACAAGAACCCTAACAACAAAAAAGCTGCCGAAGCTAAATTCAAACAGATCTCTGAAGCTTACGATGTAATAATTCTCTTACACCACTCCAATTATACAAAACCCTTTTTTGTTTTCAGTGCAATTTTCAATTTTTTCTCGAAATTTGAGTTTGAGCACTTAATTAGTGTAAGTGCTTATGATGTTTTGATTCGTTGCATTGATTCAAAGGTTTTGAGCGATCCACAAAAGCGAGCTATATACGATCAATACGGAGAAGAAGGTCTAAATAGCCAAGCTCCACCTCCTGGACCCAACGGGTTTCCGGGTCAAGAAGGAGGGCCTTCCTTCCGGTTTAACGGTAGAAGCGCCGATGACATCTTCTCGGAGTTCTTTGGCTTCCCAAAACCCTTTGGTGGTGACTCACGTGGTGCAGGTCCCTCTGGTGGGTTTCGGTTCCCTGAGGACGTTTTCTCGTCTTATAGGTCTGGTGTAGGAGAAGCCTCTAATGCTCCACCGAGGAAATCTGCTCCTATTGAGAGACAGCTTCCTTGTAGTTTGGAGGATTTGTACAAGGGAATCACTAAGAAGATGAAGATCTCTCGAGACGTCCTTGATTCGAGCGGGTTAGTTTTTTATACTTATTTCGACTACATTGCAATGAATTGAGTTTAGGAGTCACCTTCTTGTGTATTTAGTTCGAATGCATCAATTTGCTTATGAAGTTTTACTTAGAAAAGTTCTCTATGACCGTTTTTTCTGTTTTTGCAATCTAGAGATTGGAATTGGATAAGATATATGTAATACTATAAATTAGTCACGAGCCTATTAGATAGATTCTGTTGGATTCATAAACAGTGAAGTTATGTGAGTTTTATTGAACCGAAGTTGTTGGGCCCTTGACTAAGTACTTACAGTGAAGATTGTGTGAATCAGAGAACAATTCATTTGCACTTTTGAGATTTCATGTTGGGACATTAGAGTTTGTTTTTGTAGCTTCAGTGTTGTTGTATCGGTGTAATGCAAGTTAAAAACGATTTCTTTGTTCCGATGCAGGAGACCCACAACGGTCGAGGAGATCTTGACGATAGAAATCAAGCCAGGATGGAAGAAAGGGACGAAGATAACCTTCCCTGAGAAAGGAAACGAGCAGCGAGGAATCATACCGTCAGATCTTGTATTCATAGTTGATGAGAAGCCACATGCTGTGTTCAAGCGAGATGGGAATGACCTTGTGATCACGCAGAAGATCCCTCTCGTCGAAGCCCTCACGGGTTACACGGTTCAGGTCGCGACTTTAGACGGAAGAACGATAACAGTTCCAGTCAACAATGTGATCAGCCCTTCTTATGAAGAGGTGGTGAAAGGCGAAGGCATGCCAATCCCTAAAGACCCATCAAAGAAAGGGAACTTGAGAATCAAATTCAACGTTAAGTTCCCGTCGAGGCTAACAACAGAGCAGAAAACTGGAATCAAACGGATGTTTTCGTCTTCGTAGATGATTAAAGTTGACACCATCTCTCTCTATGTCTTTCTACTACGTTTTATTTCGGTTGGATCTTTGGGTGGTCGTTGTGAAATGCGTAGGTGTGTGTGTGGGGTGTTTTGTTTGGGAGATTGTGATTTCATTTAATTTAACTTCGCATTTAGGATTCTCAACTTCCTTCAAAGCTTTTGGTTTGGGGTTTTAGTAGATTTTTTTGTTCTTTTCTTCTAAGTTGTTATTAGATTTGAAAAGAAAAACTTAATAAAGATTATTTACTTTTCAAGTTGATTAGAGCTGTATTTGAAAATTTAAACTCCTGAAATTATTTTTGATTAATACATATC
Source organism: Arabis alpina (assembly GCA_900128785.1). Taxonomy (NCBI): domain Eukaryota; kingdom Viridiplantae; phylum Streptophyta; class Magnoliopsida; order Brassicales; family Brassicaceae; genus Arabis; species Arabis alpina. Next base: position 4,468,795 of record LT669790.1, on the reverse strand, counting down.
AGTACAACTTATATTTATTTATGTTCTAACAATCTTGCACAAGTTTCTTCTCTTTGTAACGCTCCTTTATGGGAGAATAGTCACGTGATTTGGGTATAGAGAGTTAGAGGAGATGAGAATTGTGAAAATTGGGTTGTGACTAAAACATGAGTACCTTTCTTGCTTCTGATCAATCATGTTTTTGGCATAGGAAGATAAATTTTTATATTTTACCCTTGTATTAACATGATCTTCTCTTCTCTATAAATACCAAAGAAGTCATCCTCATCAATCTCACACATCTCTCTTGTCTTTGCTTCTTTGAGCTTAAGCTTATTCTTTCTTTCCATTCGGTTTTTCGAAATGGCGCAACTGTACTCTTCGATGAAACCCACACCAATGCTGAAAGATGAGCTAGATATCGTGATACCCACGATTCGAAACCTCGATTTCCTTGAGATGTGGAGACCGTTCTTTGAGCAGTACCATTTGATCATTGTTCAAGATGGTGATCCTTCGAAAGCCATCAAGATTCCGGAAGGGTTTGACTACGAGCTCTACAACAGAAACGACATCAATCGAATCTTGGATCCTAAGGCTTCTTGCATTTCCTTCAAGGACTCTGCTTGTCGATGCTTCGGTTACATGGTGTCCAAGAAGAAGTACATCTACACCATTGATGATGATTGCTTTGTAAGTGCTATGTTTTGGAAATTTAACTAGATTTTTACGCTTTTGAGTTTATTTATTTTGGTGAATATGAATCTTTTATCTCAAAGTTGACAATATCTGTGCAATGTAGGTTGCTAAGGATCCATCTGGAAAAGAGATCAATGCTCTTGAGCAGCATATCAAGAACCTCTTATCTCCATCAACTCCGGACTTCTTTAACACACTTTATGATCCATACAGAGATGGAGCAGACTTTGTTCGTGGATACCCTTTTAGTATGCGCGAAGGTGCCATAACTGCGGTCTCCCATGGCCTCTGGCTCAACATCCCTGATTATGATGCTCCCACTCAGCTTGTCAAGCCTCTTGAAAGAAACTCCAGGAAATTTGATCTCTCACTTAGGCAACTAATTGTATTTGTTATTCTTCCCTGCTTATAACTGTGAAGCATTGCTTTTGTTTTGCTTATTGGTTAGTTCTTTGGTTATATGCAGGTATGTTGATGCGGTGATGACCATTCCCAAAGGAACCCTTTTCCCTATGTGTGGTATGAACCTCGCTTTTGACCGGGAGCTGATTGGCCCGGCTATGTACTTTGGACTTATGGGTGACGGACAGCCTATCGGACGCTACGATGACATGTGGGCTGGTTGGTGTGTCAAGGTAAATGCAATTCATATAATTTCTTCTTGTTAACAATATACATTATGCGAGTTTGAATCTCAAGTGGTGACACAATGATAGCACTACTACATGTCCTAGTCAAATGCAATTCTCATTTGTCTATCTTTTTGTTTTAATGAGAGAAGTCATAACCATTGCTTGTGTAACCAAAAATGTAGCTGATATGTGACCACATGGGATGGGGAGTGAAGACTGGTCTGCCTTACATATGGCACAGCAAAGCAAGCAACCCATTTGTGAACTTGAAGAAAGAATACAATGGAATCTTCTGGCAGGAAGAAGCGATACCATTCTTTCAATCCGTGACCCTTCCAAAAGAATGCACTTCGGTGCAGCAATGCTACCTCGAGCTGGCTAAGCTCGTGAAAGAGAAACTTGGGAAGGTGGATCCTTACTTCAACAAGCTTGGAGTTGAAATGGTCACTTGGATCGAAGCTTGGGAAGAGCTTAACTCCCCAAAGGGAACCGAGGCTCGGGCAAGTACCAACGGAAATAAGTAAAAGAGAAGGTCACGGAATATGGCCTATTGTTACTTGGAGATGAGGGGTTTGCGAGTCTAACTCTCTCTGTTTCTCTTAATTATATCTGCAATTGCTATTGTTTTTTACTTTCTTGTCATCAGTATTTGTGTTCTCAGTTGTATTTTGCTTCAGTATTTTGCTTCTTCTTTATGTTTTCTATCTATGAACTATATCATTTATATTTACCTTAATATGGACTAGCTCTGATCATTTGAGAGTAAGATAGAAAGACATGAGAACATGTTTTACTTTTAGTATATAGAGTTATTATCTTCATCAGTTCATCAAATTCATGAACTCCAAAGTTAATTGAAACAATGTATCTACAAAAACCAATATAAAGAAAGAAGAAGAAGCTTGAAGCTTAGAAGATAAAGACTAGAGAAAGAGGATAAAAGAATTGTGAATTACCCGCGCAAAGCAAGCAGAGCTAGAATTTACCAATCTCAACGCCATCTCTTAGAACCTCGTAAGCGTCACGGCTTCTACTTTTCTTCATCCCTGCCATGAAATGGACCTTTGATGAATCTGCAGAGATACTTGTGACTTTAACCCATATCATCACTTTAGTTTTCATCCCTTCAACATCGACTAGCTTTCCTTTCTCGAGGAATCCGGTAACTGTTGTAGTGAATCTCAAGACCGATGAGTCTTTGTAGCCAACTTCACAGATTGATGGAATAAAGACGGTTAGTTTCCTCGTTTGTTCATTGAACTCGTAGTTGGTTGCATCGCGTGGAAAAATCCCAACAGGTAAATTAAACTCCTTTAGTAACTCAGCCAATGGCTTCTGCATTTTCCCTGATAACAAACAACAGTTATTGGAATTTTGATTTCTCGATGTTGCTCCTTAAATGTCAAATGGAAACAGCGAGAATGAGTAGAGTAAAAAACAGACCTTTGATTTTGTTCACCAACCATTTTGTTCCTCCTTCGATACTCGTAGACAAAGACTGTAACAAATTATGTAACATGGAAGATTTAATCATCATGTTCTGGAGAAACTCAAAGAACATAAAGTTGCATAAAATCCATTAACATGAATACTTAAAGATCTTCTTCCTTTTAAGCCACAATTCCCATTCTTATACAATCCTATGAACATGCGACTAGAAAAAAGCAGAGATCAAGCGTAATTGCGTAACCTAAGCGACACAGATCAATTCAGGAACCAAAACATGAATCAAAATTCTGAAAAGCATCAGATCGAAATCAGAAGATGATTGTAGTATAGTAGTAGTAGTGAATGGGGAGTTAGAGAAATGCGTTACGTTGATATCATCACCGACGGAATCGAGCTGCTTGTTCGCTTTCTTACCTAACCAATACGATCCAACTTTGTTCAAGATCTGATCCATTTCTCTATCTTTCTCTCTCGCCGAGATCGGAGCAAGTTTTTTCTATCACCCACTTGATTCGTTTCTTTTACAACAGTTCAACAGCCAATGCGTTTTTGACACGTGTAATAATGTGGGAAAACAGATGTTGATTGTAGAACTAACCATTTTCAATCAACACTAAATATTTCACCAAATTGCTAATGAAACAATGACGTGGACTGATTATTGTTTTTGATTTGCCTTGAATATTATTGTTTTTTCACACATGATCAATTGTTATCACAAATTACATTAATAATACTGTGAAGGAAAAGAAAAAAAAACGTTGGAGCGAAGACGAATAGTGTTAAAAACACATTTGAGTTATTGTCAATGCTCGAATTGATAATCCAGAGTTTGATTCTTTAAAAGAAACACTAAATCTACCAATTTCAAAAGATTTGGAGCGGTATGTACATATTTAAACTGTCTTCTTGTATTTTATATTTTTTTGTATATGAGAATTCTAGCATGGTGAAAGAGCTGCTTTTATAGACAATGAGAATTCTAGCGTAGTGGAAAGATGGCGGTTTTGTGGGACGAGGATTTGCCTTCTTATGGTTATTCCCATAACAAGATGATTTGGTGTGCGGAGATTTTGCTTGAAAAACGCAAAAACTGTGAAATTTGGGGTGAAGTCGAGTGGTGTGATCATGTGCTTAGAGTCCCTTTATGTGAATTGGTGAAAGTTCTTGCTGTCAATGTCGGATGAATGTGCAATTGTTTGGTAATATCATTTCTATTTGGAAAGCTTGTGTTCATTTGATGTCACTAGTTTGAACTGTATCAACCAAGATTGAATTGGAATTTTTATAGGGATTATTCATATATAGATGAAACCAAACAAGTTAATTTTACTGTTAGGATGAGTCAAGATCAAACCCGGATCTGAGGCAGAACTATAGTCGAAGATATCAAGAACATTTGTTCCCAAATCTCAACATTATTTCGGTTACAAGTCTCTCAAACAAGGAAGTATTTAAACTATGGCATAGCCTGAAGGAACCGTCTAGTCAAATGAAGGCTTCTCATGAAAAAAAATGATTACATAATCTCACATCCAAAACAGTACAATAGACCAACACAGGACATATATATGTTGCACAACCAAAGAGTAAATACACATGGAAACATAAATCATACATTCAGGACAAACAACAACCTCAGAAGCAGAGTCTCCAGGTAAGTGGACACTTTCTCGACAGCACTCACTCAGATCCCCAGTGAAGGCAACTTCGAAGAACCCAATATCATAAACAAAGAACACATCTTACATTAATACCAAAGCTTCTTTACACGCCAGGGACTAGTCTTTTGACTGCTAATTGCCGTCTCAATAACTGTACATACGACCAAAGCTTCTTTCCACACCAGGGACCAGACTCAGTAGGCCTGAAACATAAGACCTGAAGGTTTTGGATTTTACAAAAAGAACAGCTTTGAAACTTGCAAGGGAAATTATCATAGATGATGATGATATTACAGGAGAAGAAGATTCATAATCAAATTACAAAAGGCGAAAGTAAACACAGCAGGAAGGTTTTACATCTAAGGAACCATAGGTTTTGGTTGCTAAGCTAAAACCAAGACTGATCAGACAGACATATCAAACAAATGAATTGGTGCCAAGTCTGTTTATTGCTTATTTATAATGCTCCAAACACTATTACATGTCTCATACTCCGTCATCTTATGTGTCTCGAATTGGAACTTCTCAATTACTCTTTTCTCATTATCTACCATATCTATTGAACATTTAAATCAAGGATTCAAAACACTTAAGAACAAAAGCGAACGAGACTCGTGACTAAAGAACAAAGTGAAGAGAGTAGAAAGAGACGGTGAAAGAAAAGGATACAGCCTGAGATCTTTGATGGATCACCAATGTCCGGTATAACTTTTGTGACAGAAGCATACATAGAAAGCTTTTTCCTGCAGATAAAAAGAGATTCAAAAACGTCTTTCTTTCGAGAAAACAAATGTACCAACATTCAGAAGAAGCAATCGCAATAATAAATCTTACTCAGCTCTCAAGTCGTCCCGTTTCTTTCTCTTTATAGATTCCCTCTCTTCATCAATCGATGTCCTTTGAGCATTCAAGTCTCTAAGTTCATCAGCAACAACTGTATTGACAGAAACCAAACAAAAACCAAAGAACTTTCCATGTCACTAAAGAACCAAACAGACTAGAGTCATTTCACTGATATAAAACTACACTTATCTAAGCTCCTCCTTTAACTTGCACTCTAGTTCCATCTCTTCGCCAAGCTCTTTCTGAAGCCGTTCAATTTCATCACCAGCCTCAACATTTGCATAAGCTTCCTCAATTTCCTTCTTACAAGCTTCAAGCTTCTTCTTACAATCTGCATCAAAACAAAACAAAACGAAAACCCCCAAAATTTCTCACTCAAAATCCCATTGTTCATTTTATAAAGTATCTATCTTTTGAACATTTTATACAGACCCAAATCGGAAAACTTACCTTCAATAGAACTCTGTATCTGATTGAAATCCTCGTCGCAAGCGAAATTGAGAGATTGTAAGTGCTCAAAACTCTGAGATACAACATCAAACCCATTCTTATCATTCAATAAGTTTATCAAATCGTCTCCATAAGACATCAAATCCTCCATATCGAAATCTTCTGAAAAATTCCCCATTTCTAAATCCACTAACTGTAAGTAAAACCCTAGCTCCAGAATCTTATCAACACCTCAAAAACCCTCACCGGAAAAAAATCGAAGATTACTGAAATTAGTTGCAAAAAGCGAAAAACGAAAAACGAACAAGACGAATCTGAATTTTTGATTTTTGAGTTTTGAATTTCACTTGAAAAAATCAGTTTAATTAGACAAATAAAGAGAATATGGGCCAAGCCCAAGTTTCTATAATGGGCTTAACAAAATTTGTGACCAATACGACTTTTAAGTAACGGTCTCGTTGTTTGACTCTTTCACATCATCACAAGTCAATAACCGCGTAATATTTTTGTCTTAATGATCTTCGTTTTGACATGAAATTTGTTTTGAACGTCGTCTATCTCCTCCACACAAAATGGTTCGGTATAATAGACCACACAAAATGAGTCTAAAAGACTTTGACTTTTGAACATTTCTACTTCTTCTTTGTCTTACACATTTTCGGCATTAGAACACAATGAGTCCATACTTGAAACTTCCTTAAAAACTATTTAAACTTCATACCATCAAAGTCATAAGCTCAAAATACTCAATGGGAATAGCAAGATTCATGAAAACACTCATGTTCTTGCTTTTTCTATCATCAACCACTTTTAAAAAAACCTTTGTTCTTGCTCAACCCGCGACAACAAAATTCACTTTCCGAGGCTTTAAAGATGACCAAGCCGAAATACAAACAGAAGGAGCTTCAATGATCGAACTCAACAATGATGGTCTACTTAGACTAACGAATCGAGACCCCAGCGTCAGTGGAACAGCTTTTTACCGCAAACCGATTACATTTCGTGATCAAAACAACAAAGTATGTTCTTTTAGCACTTCTTTCGTCTTTGTTATAATCCCTTCAAGTCCCGGAAACGGAGGTTTTGGCTTCACATTCACACTTTCTCCAACTCCAAATCGTCCCGGAGCCGAATCAGCTCAGTATCTAGGGCTTTTAAACCAATTCAACAACGGAGATCCATCTAATCACGTATTCGCTGTGGAATTCGACACGGTACAAGGGTTTAAGGACGGCGACGACAGAAGAGGAAACCATATCGGTTTAAATTACAACAATCTCTCTTCCGATGTACAAGAGCCACTCATTTATTTCGATACTAATGATCGAAAAGAAGATTTCCCACTCGAAAGCGGCGAACCAATCAGAGCTCTTCTTGATTACGACGGTCCAACCCAAACCTTAAACATTACAATATATCCAACGTGGTTAACGTATAAACCAAAGAAGCCTATGCTCTCGCAACGAGTTCCGAAGTTGTCGGAGGTTGTTCAAGATCAAATGTATGTTGGATTCACTGCATCGACTGGTAAAGGACAGTCCAGTGCTCATTATGTAATGGGTTGGAGTTTTGCTGTCTGTGGAGAAAACCCATTATCGGATTCTCTCGAAATCTCGGACCTTCCTCTGCCTCCTCCGAATACAAGCTTGAGTAACAATAAAGGTTACGATCCTCAAGTCATTGCTTTGATTGTGTCTTTATCAATCGTTACATTGTTCTTGCTAGTGTTGCTTTTTGTATTCTTGGTTTACAAGAGGCAAATTCAAGAAGGAGAGGTTTTAGAGGATTGGGAAATGGATTATCCTCGTAGATTTAATTATAGAGATCTCTACTTAGCTACGGAGAGATTCAAAGCGAGTGAGATCATTGGTTTCGGTGGATTTGGGATTGTATACAGAGGAAATTTACCTTCTTCGGGTTTAATCGCAGTGAAGAAGATTACTCCACATAGCTTACAAGGTGTTCGAGAATTTATCGCTGAGATCGAGAGTTTAGGAAGGTTGAGTCATAAGAACCTTGTGAATCTTCAAGGATGGTGTAAACACAAGAACGATCTCTTGTTGGTTTATGATTATATCCCTAACGGAAGCCTTGACTCGTTGTTATACGAAACGCCGAGAAGAAACGGTGTCATTTTGCCGTGGGACGTGCGTTTCGAGATCATAAAGGGAATTGCGTCGGGACTTTTGTATCTTCATGAAGAATGGGAACAGATTGTGATTCATAGAGATGTGAAAGCGAGTAATGTTCTCGTGGATGCGGATATGAGCGCGAAATTAGGAGATTTCGGGCTTGCTAGGCTTTACGAACGTGGAACGTTAACGCAAACCACGAAGGTCGTTGGGACGTTAGGATACATGGCACCTGAGCTAACACGAAATGGTAAAGGCTCGACCGCGTCTGATGTTTTCGCGTTTGGCGTTTTGTTGTTAGAAATTGTGTCTGGTAAAAGACCAACGGATACAGAGAACTTCTTCTTAGCTGATTGGGTTATGGACTTTCACACAAATGGTGGAATCCTTCGAGCCGTTGATCCGAAACTCGGATCTAACTTCAATGGCAGAGAGGCTAAACTAGCCCTCGTTGTGGGATTACTCTGTTGCCATCAGAAGCCAACATCTCGACCAACGATGAGAATCGTGCTTAGGTATTTGAATGGGGACGAGGATGTTCCACAGATCGATGGAAATTTAGGATTCTCTGATTCTTTGAAAGGATTGAATGTTGTTGGTTATGTTTCATCGGACATAGCCTCGAGCTCGAACACTTATTCGACATTATCTGAGGTTTCTTCGGGCTCTCTTGTGGATGGTAGATAGTTCATAGCAATTTGAGCATCTACATAACTTGTTTTGTATGTAACACATGAACTTTTTAGATATGGTATAGACGTCTTCAATATTAGTATGACACGTTTGAAATCCTCAACAATGTAAAATTAACTATTGATGTAAATACAAACAAATGTAAACAAAATATCAAATATGAAATTTTTCATGTCGTTGATGAAAGAAAACAAAATAAGATGTGATGAGAATAGACAAATCGACATTGACAAAAGATAATATTAACATTTAGGTCCGTTCTTGTTTTTTCCCCATACGTATAACACTTTGATTGGATCCTCATATAAAGCAATTTCAAAGAAAGAAAATATAAGATATAGAATAATGTGCTTGCCCAATTATTTGAATTAGCTATTCAAATTTATTATGATATACGATTGGTAGGTTGATAGTTTCACTTTCATAACACAACGACAAATACTTAACTACGAATCTATAGCTTAGTTTGTGTCTAGGTTCATGATGGGTCTTGCCCATAATTATAAGACGTGTATTGAAAGAAAGTATACTAAGAAGCGTAGAATCTTTGGAAGCTGATTAGAGTTAGAAACAATGATTGCATTATTAACCTTACTCAATTTTCATATCAACACAACCTAATTTAGATAAGAAAACAAATAATATTATTATATTACTACTATATGTTTCAAACTTTCAATTGTTTTGTTATTGTATAAAGTACTAGTTAAAGGACCCGCATATATGCGGGTTTATGGAAAAATATTTTATAACCCGTAAAAAATCAAATACAAAAAAAAATCATTCATGAAAGTAAAAAAAATCGAAAACTTTGATATTAAATAAATTTAACACTTACTTTTTCATCTTGATTTTTTTGTCTAATTTGATCATGTCTTTTCATAATGATTAGGTTCTTTTTATTCATGTTTGAAGTCACTTAATTTTCACTATTTCGCTATTTTTTTAAAAAAAAATCTTGTTGAATTATTTTCTCATAATCTTATTTGAATTTTTTAAATTTATAACATGTGAAAAACACAAAAACGAAATGTGAAAACCACTGATAAAGCCTCACCATTATTAAATTATATTGACTCTTATTATAGTATTTTATTTTGAATTAATATTTTCACATATTTCCAAATAATTAGTTTTTTGTTATGTTCCTTATTGAACTATGGTTTTTTTATTATATAGTTACTCACTCATATATTTAGTTTTCCAAAACTTTAATGAATGGAATTGTATCTTGTTAGTTGCAAACTCAAATTACAAATTTCAATTAAAAAAATTCATATAATTGATTCCTAAATTTTGCAAGAATACAATGATGGACAAATCTTTGAATAGTATTTTATGTGTTAAAATAAAATCAAATTGTAGTTATATATATTATTCAAATAGTTAGTAATATATTAAACCTCTTATTGATAGAAAATAAAAACACGTTAAACCTTTTCATCAACTAATATAAAGTTCTTTCCTATAAGCTCATTATTCTTCTTAAGATTTTTAGTTTCTTACTTTCTTAAAAGACGCACTAACAATTTTTTGTTTCAACTAAATTTTTTGTATTCTAAATAGAAGCTTATAAGGCAAAAAGAATCCAGTAATGTTTTTCAGTGGATATTCTAATATACATGTAAAATCTTTTTAGTTTAAATAGACTTAAATTTTGCATACGACGATATTATAATATAGATATAAAATCTTTTTAGTTTATATAGACTTAGGTTAGAACAATTTCGAAATTTATAATTAAATAAAAGAACTCATGTCAAAACCTAATTTAAATAGGATTTGAGAAATTTTGAAATATGAAATTTAATTTAGTTAAAAGAAAATAATACGTGTCAAAATCTTATCAACCGATTGACACGTGTCATGATCATGTTAATTATTATGTTTGACGCATCAAACTTTATATAATAAAATTTGTACACGTGATTCGTTGTATAGAACCATGTATCCGACTGTCACTATCCTACAAATTAATTACGGCAACTATATTAACAAAAGTTATAATAATACCGTGACATAATGTCCATAGTTGGATTAATGTGTTTACTTGCTCGTCTTATCTATGATTACAAAAGTTACTTAATTAGCGGGGTTCTTCAGTATATATTATAGTTGAATTAATGTGCTTACTTGCTCGTCTTATCTATGATTACAAAAGTTAATTAATAAACGGAGTTCTTAAGTATATATTTTAGTGAGTTCCAAATTAGTTTAGGTTATAATTAGGTGAGACAATACGTAATTATTATACTATACTGTTTTAAAAACAATGTGAAACAAACGGATACGTTTCCGCTGAAATAATTTACTGATATAACTTTGCTATATATTAATACAACTCTGATATATTAATAATACTCTCTATCACTACTTCTTCTTTTTCTCACTCTCTCTCTCCTTTAAAGATCTCCGGCGAAGTTTAACCGGCGGTGAGAAAATGAGGAGTTTTACGGCGGTTAATTCATTACTGAAACGGAACAATTACCTTGAACAACGTTATGGCTTCTCACATACAGTAGCTCAAAGAACAACCTCGGAGACCGGAACGCAAATTCCAAAAATGCCCTCGTTCGATTACTCTCCGCCGCGTTATGACGGTCCTTCCACCGCAGAGATCATTGCAAAACGGCGAGAGTTCCTTAGCCCTGCCTTGTTCCACTTCTACAATACCCCCGTAAAACGACATCGCTTTTCATGCTCACTCATAAAACGGCGACGTTTTTGCTTAATTACTCTGTTTTTGTTTGTTGGAACAGTTAAACATTGTGGAGGGAAAGATGCAGTATGTGTTCGATGAAACCGGACGGCGATATTTAGATGCTTTCGGAGGAATAGCGACGGTTTCATGCGGCCATAGCCACCCGGAAATAGTTAAATCCGTCATCAAACAGTTGAAGCTTATTCAACACTCAACGATCTTGTACCTTAACCATACCATATCTGATTTCGCTGAAGCCCTAGTCTCTAATCTTCCCGGAGATCTCAAGGTAAAAAAAAAAAAAAAAAAGACTACTCTTTTGAGATGTGTAGTATAGTTTTTGGTATTAGGGTTTGATCGATGACTTGACTCGCAAGGCAAAGGAATATGACCATGTAGGTGGTATTTTTCACGAATTCGGGTACGGAGGCGAATGAGCTAGCGATGATGATGGCTAGGTTGTACACGGGATGTAACGACATCATTTCGCTTAGGAACTCTTATCATGGAAACGCAGCTGCGACCATGGGAGCCACTGCTCAGTCCAACTGGAAATTCAACGTCGTTCAGGTTAGTCTAAACTATATGATAGTTTAGGAGACTGTGAATCTTCAGTTTTGGTTTTGGTTCCACGTACTTTCTTGATTTGTAGGTATATAATCTTTAGATTGGAATATAATTTAGTTGGGTCTAAAACAATGACTCGGAACATCGAATTAAATTTCACCACGGTTAAAAAGTATTTGATTTGATATACATGAAAATGAAAGCCGAACCATATCGAAAAAGTCGATAAAAAAGACTTAAACTACTTCAAGAATGAAAGAACTTTGATTAGAAACTTGTTCCGAGAAACATAGTAAATTAGAATAATTAAAAGAGAAAAATAACTAGAAGACATATGCTTCGTTTTAGTAGGGTTTGGTATCATATCCAATAAGAAAGTAATTAATGTTGTGCTGACCACAAATATAAATTGTATTACCAAAAATCTAGTTTTTTTTCCACCTTTCGGGTTTGGTTTTATATCAAGAATCAACGCCGCATGTTAAATTTGACAAGGCATCGACTTTGTAACAGAGTGGAGTTCACCACGCCATAAATCCAGACCCATACAGAGGAGTATTCGGATCGGATGGTGAAAAGTACGCAAGGGATGTACACGACCTTATCCAATTCGGAACGTCCGGTCAAGTCGCCGGTTTCATCGGTGAATCTATCCAGGCAAATATTAATTTAATTTGCAACATTTTTTGTAAATTTCAAAAAAAAAACATTTTTTTTTCAAAAAGTGTTTGACGACGACGATGAACATGCAAACATGCATATAAACGTATGGATTTTAATGAAGTAGTCGGTGTAATAAAATAGGGTGTTTTTTGCTAAAAATAAAAATAAAATAAAATAGGGTGTTGGAGGAATCGTAGAGCTTGCTCCGGGATACTTACCCGCGGTGTACGATAATGTGAGGAGAGCCGGAGGAGTTTGCATCGCCGATGAAGTCCAATCTGGTTTCGCTCGTACCGGAACAAATTTTTGGGGATTCCAATCTCATGGTGTTATTCCCGACATCGTCACAATGGCCAAGGTTTACTATCATGCATCATTATCATAGGATGAGGCGTTATAACGTTAACGATATATTACGAATTGGTTTTAAGTTGGAAATTTTTGACTTGACTACATTTATAGGGGATTGGGAACGGTATCCCACTTGGAGCGGTCGTGACAACACCGGAAATCGCCGGCGTTTTAAGCCGTCGGAGTTATTTCAATACTTTTGGTGGAAACCCTATGTGTACGGCCGCTGGACATGCAGTCCTTAGAGTCATCCACGAGGAGAAGCTCCAAGAGAACGCTTTCCACGTTGGTTCTCATCTCAAACATAGACTTACACAACTCAAAGATAAACACGAACGTGAGTTATTGACCAACTTAAATATCTATTTTTAATAACTTTTTTGTTTGTTTGTTGATATGTTTCCATTAAATTTTCTAATGTGTTTTAGTCATTGGAGACGTGAGAGGAAGAGGATTGATGCTAGGAGTTGAGTTTGTCACGGACCGTGACTTAAAAACCCCTGCTAAAACAGAAACTCTTTATTTGATGGATCAAATGAAAGGTATAGATCCAATTATTCGGATCCAATGAAAAAAATCCGATCCAAATAAGTCTTAGTTTGGTTAAAATAATTTATTTCTTAGATATCGAAAAAGTAAAACCTAACAGAACCAGATTTTCATTTCCTTCAAATAGTAGATATTTACCATTATATCAAATCCGAACTAAAACCGTACAAACCCATATCTACTAGTTCATTTTATACGTCGGTACTTATGCATTTGAGATATTGTGTTAATTACCATAAATCATTTTGCTATAAAGAAATGGGAGTGTTGATGGGAAAAGGTGGATTCTACGGGAACGTCTTCAGAATCACTCCTCCTCTCTGCTTCACCCTCTCTGACGCTGGTTTGCTCCATATTCAGACTCACTTTTATTATAAAAGTTTTATGTTACTTAAAAAACATGTTCAAATTGGTTTCTTCGGTTATATTCGTTTTTAAAAAAAAAGAGGCTAATACTCTTTCGAATCTTTTTATTTTATAGATTTCCTTGTGGATGTGATGGATCACGCCATGTCCAAGATGTGATTTACTCTTCCTTCTGATTATTCTCATGATCATTCACCATTATGATTCATGTGTATGTATGTATATAAATAACACAACACTTTCATGATCATTCACCATCATGATTCACCATCTTAATATATTGGGACCGAGTGATAACGGCCGAATCACTATTAAAGCCAATATTACTGAAATTATTCCAAGCTAAAGCACCACACTTTGGTCATTTTTTTTATCGCAATTCATTTCCTCTATGTCGTAAATTTGATGTGACAAAAAAAATACTTCGATAAAACTTGCCATATATGAAATGACTCAATTTCGGAGGATACTTTAGTTTCAATGTTGTATGTCCGGTTCATGGATACCGACTCCATTCCTAGTTGCGAGAAGTTGCATGTAGTTTGATACCCTTATCTAACAATGTAGATTCCAGATTTAGTAAAAATGCGATCAGAACGTATCCTTTTGGTAGGTATTATTCAACGGAATACTCAGAACAATAGCAACGTCCTCGGGAATTATAATTGGTGTAAGGCTGTAAGCAAGTTTTAATCCCAAGTTTGCATCCTTTTTTTTTACTCACAATTAAACCTAAAATATACATTTTACTACGATATAACACAAAACGAAAATTCATTATTCTTAAACAAAGAATGCATTTAAGTATTAATTATGAATAATTAAATAAAAATGAAAACTAAAACCAATTATAACGCATATTATTGCGCAGCTTTTTTTTTCTTTATTCTCCGGTCCCGAAGGCCGAAGTATTGTTTGAGCCATACACGTATCTTGTGCATTGCATCAGTATGACATAACCCAAATTCAGAGTAAAATAATCATTCATTACCATTGTATGTTAAAAAAATGAGAATTAGAGCCCAACAAAAGAAGTAGTAAAAGTTTAGACCCTCTAAAAGATTTGAACCATGTTTGAAATCCGACCAAGCAAAAGGAGTCAACACGTTTGTTTACAAATGCGGAGTGAGTTGTATTAATAGCAGCTATGCCAACAAAAATGAAAGAATTTGCTTAAATCAAATTAAATTTTTGTAACAATTGCGATCAATTACATAAAGACATGAAAGAACTACCTCAAGTCAGGAAACCAATTGTTGATTCCTATAAAAAGGTTTATGCTACATGGACACATATCAGGACATAAAAACTCACATAAAAGAGAGTTTGTGTTGCATCCATGCCCATACCTCCGTCTCTTTTTATAACTACCAAAATCGACATTAACATATTAATTAATTAATCATATATATAAATATATATATATATATATATATCTGTTTGTAATCTTGGGATCTTTGGATTACCATAGAGTTGTTCAGTGGATAAAAGTATTGCAAGGTATGTAGTTACATAATTCAAATATCTGAAATCCTCTTGCATGTTCTCATAAACTTTTGTGTAGACATCAAACCATGATTCGTTTATAAATACAATATATGTAAGAAAACTTTCATTGCATCAAAATTTAATTAATGTTCTTATAATGTATATAACTGATTTTTTTGACTAAAAATTAAAAATTCGTTGATTTCAATTATTTTACATGTGAAACACATTTCAATGTAAAACAATTGCAAATTCGAATATATAAAACAGATTTAAGATTTCGTTTTAACAAAATATATGTTAATTTTATTCAATAATTGTTTTATTCCGCGTATGTAATTACCTAGTTAGAAAACATATATCTATAAGAAAATCAAACCTTTTAATAGTTAGATTGATACCTCAACACAAATGATTTTAATGATTTGATAACTTTTATTTGTCGATTTATTATTTTTGTTTGTTTTTATTTTGTTGGTAAATTTAACTATTTGTTTTTTGTAGATTAGATAGATTATTGGCTAAATCAAGCAAAAATAAAAAAGGTAACATTAAAAAAAAGCTAATAGAAAAATCTTAAATTCAAAAATTCATCCTTCTATTAATTAATGAAACTAAATATATAAAATAATAACACCACAAAGCAGCCCACATGATTTCTTTAAACAATTATTACCAAAACTGGTTTCATATCAATAAATAGTGTCATGTGGGTAAATTTAAGTACTTTCGCTGACCCTCAAAGACTTCGAAGTTAGACTAGAGTTGGGTGGTAAGTAAGTGAGCTTTTTATAGGTGAATATGGACTTGAAAAATAGTGTCTCTCACAGCAGGCACGAGAAATGAGCTAGTAGTCCACAAATATGTTGAAGGTATGACAAATGGTTTCCATAGTCATGCTAAAAGCTGAGGACAGTCTTTAACTCTGCACTTAATAAACTTTTATGCAAGTGGTCTTAGGTTGAGGATCCAAGTAAATGCATAGAGTGCCCAATTACTGGTATCAAGGAGCGTATGATGCATGTGCCACCCCATCCACAAAGATCCCCGTTGAGAGAAAAGTAACGGAAGGGATGAGTTTCATGTAGATAATCTTCTCAATTCTAATCTCAACTCATTCTTGCTAAAATTTCTTATTTTCTAACTATATGTTTAAACAAAATAGTTTAGAGACATTTCTTCATAATTCATCCCTAATAACTTATTTCTTAATATGAGGAGAGAACGGTATTTAATAAACTTTTAGTTGCTAAAGTTCATTAGTTAGTTAGTTATATTCTTTTGTTAGTTACCTAAGTGACCGATTGAGTTTAAAACTAATACCATGTTTTAGTATAAAATTGGGAAGCAATGAAGACGGTGAAGGAGATGATGCAAGAATTAGGGATAAACTCAAGAAACAACCCATAAAATAGCTCAATCAGCTAAGCATAACACATCACAAACGATAAAAAAGGATCAAGATTATACGGACCCTAGGAACAACCCATTAAATAGGTCTATCAACAAGACTTGTGACTTGAACTACATGTTAAGAAGCATTTTTAATTTAAAATTAATCGAACATGAATTAATGGATCGGTAAAAACAATTATTGGTTTTAAATGTACTTCTACTTATATACTTTATGTATGGCTTGGTTTTATACTTTTAGTTGTTATATAAGAGACTTTCTTCTATAAAAATTTATTCATAAGATTCTGTTTTGATTAATAGTTTGTAACATGTCGTTTCATCAACTTTGTATCATTTTTTTAATTTCACCAATTAAAACGTAAAATAAACACATTTTACTGATATATAACATAAACGAAAAAGTAATTTATACTAATTTGAAGGGTTTCAACGAAGAATACATTAAGTATTAATTATAAATAACAAAGAGACAAATGAAAATGACACAAAGAAAAGAAATGAAAATGAAAACTATAACACTTTATAGTGCATATTATAGTATTCGGTATTTTAACTCTGCAATTCTTATACATATACCCATATCCCGTAGTATTCTACGAGCCAATCACACATCTCATTCAATGCATCAACCCTGCACATGATATAACCCAAATTGAGAGTAACGTAATCATTCATTACAATTGCATGTTAAAAATAGTAATTAGCGGAAAAAAACAATGAACAAATTATCGATGCTAGACCCTCCACATGGTTTGAACGTAATTTGAAATCCGGCCAAACAAAGGGAGTCAGCACATTTTGTTACAAATGTGTTCTTGGTGGGAGCTGTATCATTAACATATGAGACAACAAAAATGTAAGAATTAGCATGATCTCGCGATTGTTATCTAAATATCAATTTAGATATATAGATCATAATATAACTTATAACACATACACGTTCCATGTGTAATTAAGATTCGTTGAGAGGCAACACGAAGAACAGCTTCAGGTTTAGAATTCATATTTGTTGGTAAGCTCCTACGAGATTGAGTTAATTTGGTTTTCCATGGTAAAATCTTAAGTAAATTAAAATTTTAAACAATTTTCCATTATCATTATGACTTGACGAAGATCTTACCCCAAGCAAGGAAGCCAACCGTCGAGCGCTATAACAATTTGTACGGCTTCGGGGACCATGCCAATATCTCCAAAGGCATAAGAAACTGCATAAAAGAGAGCTTGTGATGCACCCATGCCGATACCTCCAACTCCTTTTATAACTACCAAAACCAACATTAATGTAACAATTAACTAATCATAATCATATATTCACTATATTTCGAAGTTTAAACTACGCATGTTAAGTAAATATAATTTTGAGTTACCATCTTTCGATTCAGAAGATAAAAGTAAAGCAATATATGAATTTATATAGCACAAAGATTCCAAATCATCTTGCATGCTCTCAGATTCTATTGCAGAGAGGTCAAACCCTGATTCACCATTACAATATTATAAGTTTTTAGCCTTAGTAGTATTTTAGAAACATGAAATAACTTCTTTTAAGAAAGCAAATTTAAGTCAACTAATCCATTTTGCCTATACCAAATACAATAAAGGCAACACATTAATACATGTTTTTATCCATGTATAAACTTTGACAAAGTCGAATCTAAAATCAGTGATTTCATTTATTTTTCGTCGTTCACATGTGTGATGAATAAACGAACGAGAGAAGGATTAATATATAATTTCTTATTAGTCTTTAGTCTATTTTATTAAAAAAATTCCATTTAACCAATTTTATAAATTCTAAAATAGAACAATAGTATTACCAACATTTTTGAATGATTGAGACCGATACCAATAAGAAATTCAAACTAATACTTCCAAAATCTATAAAATTTATGATATTTTTTTATCATTTAATACGTTTTTTAAATTTCTTAAATAGTGGACCTTACTATACAGGAGGGATTATCTATATATCCACTTTTCGTACCAATGCAACATTCTCTAGGACCTTTGTTACATTTTTACAATATACGTTATAAAAATTGTAAAGTGTATTATTTTATCAAAAAAGTATATTCTACCCCAATAAACTCCTTGACCTAAACCATAAGATGATAGATGATTCCTCATATCACTTGAGTTTATTAAGATTGGTAATGTTTGGTAGATAAAAAAAAAATGTAATATGACTTTACAGAAATTTAATATTCTTACATGCAGTGAGACTTCTTCCACGCATGGAAGTAACATGACGTTTATTAGCAGTTGGAATAATCCATTTTACCTATACCAAACCATACATTTTGATTATAAACTTCAATTAAATTCATGGAAAAAAATATGTATATGTGTTCTGTTGCCAAAAAAAATAAAATATGTATATGTTAATAAATCCGTACATTAGGATTTCTCAAGGTTCTCAAAGCCCGCATTGAGCTGGAGACATAATAAAAAGACGTAATAACAAAATTTGAATACCCAAAAGATTAATATAACGATGTGCTTTTTCTATAAAATCTTGCAAAGCATGTTAGTAATTAAGTTTCTTTTATTGTTGAGAAATATGAATGGAGCATATATGTATAAAAACAACTTAAATATGGTATGTGAGATTTTTACTCATAGCCGTTGCTCCCAATATCGTGGAGCCATACTATAGTGAACTTATGAACTTCTGTGGGATCTATAACATGAGGGTGTTCAAAGTCATTTCCTGTAGGTATAGAGTTGTTACACCAAATTCAGTAATCAGTTTCACACAAAGAAAAATAGTTACATTTTTTGTAACTATTTAATAAAGTGTCACAAAAAAAAAAATAGTTACATTTTTTGTAACTATTTAATAAACACGGGTAATCATTTCATAACAAAATCACAATCAGGGAAAAACAAACTTGAATCCATGCTTTGTTGAGATTGATTGAAAAGAAAATTATTTTGGAAATTTCTAACTTGCAATAGAAATGGAAAATGTAAGAGAAGGGAATAAAAAAATTGTATATTTATATAAGAAAGGAGTGTTTGCTTTTTGAAAGAAAAGTCTTAATCAGAAAGATCTTATCATATTTGATTGGATCATAACAAATTAATTATTTTCCCAAATAAAAAGTGCAAGAACCACAAAATTACCTTAATTGGGTGGAACACAATCAAGAGATAATTTAATTAGATGTCAAAGAAAAACATATACTCCTTTAAAAAATAAAATATTCTATATATACACCTCAAAAAATATGTTTTTAATAGCTTTATAACTTTTAACTTTTAATTTACCAAATTTTTCTTGTTTCAATTTCACATTTAATTATATATTTTTTATATCAATAAAATACAAAACAGTTTTATTATCAATAACTGTAAGTTTGAGTACATTATCAATGTGTATTAATTTAATTTGTGTTGTTGAAAATTAAAATATTTTAATTTTTCGTAATCTGAAAATATTTGTAATCAATTATAAAGCTTTTTATGAGCAAATTAAATAAAAATATACTAAATTTTGAAGTTTTAGGTTAGTTTAGCAAGTATCCCATATTTGTTTTATACTTTCGATCAAATCATCACATTTAATGCAAATTTAATGTAGATTTGCTTTATATTAATTATCACATTTTTTTTTTTATAAATAAATTTGAATTTTTCATATATAAAAACAAATTACGTTTTTTACATTTTCTCAAAACAACAATAATTTTTTTACTGTTCAAATTAATTGATTATTGTTTAGATAGATAAATTATATAGTGAACTATAGCACAATAGTCATAGTCTTTTAAGTTTTGGAATAATTAATTATTGTTTGAATAAATAAATTATATAGTAAGCTATATCACAAACTATGAACTCTGAATATATTATGTATAAAATTAATTTTTTCACAAATTATTAACTATATACTACTTATATTCATACATATGATAGTTCACTATTATATATATAATTATATTTAAATGTATTTAGTTATATATCCATGTGTAGTTAGGTACAAATAACCAATAATTATTTATATAGTTAATTTTATTCACAAACAATCAACTATACTTGTTATATTCAACAATAGTTCATTATTATATATAGTTAAATATATTAATAAATAGTTCACTATTATGCAATTTTAGTGTGAAGTTCATTATATCAAGGAAGTAGTTCTTATATTAAAATAAAATTCACTATTTATTTAAATCCAAATAATGAGATAGTTCACTATTTACTTCAATAGTTCTAATTTGTGATATAGTTCACTATATAATTTGTCTACTCAAATAGTAATTAATTATTCTGAAAAATAAAAAATTATGGCTATTTTGAGTAAATATATAATGCAGAGAAAAAGAAAAAGAAATGTTTTTTTTCTTAACAATTTTTTTTTATATGTCAATTTTAAACGTTTATATATGTAAAATATTATTTCTTTATTTATTACAAATAAATTAGTATTAAGTGTGATGAAATTTGATAACATTGATTGAATTTATTTTTGGTAAATTAGTCAAATTTAATTTTCTCTTTGTTAATTACCAAATTTTCCAATTACACATGTTACTTTATTAATTTACATGTCAGAGCATATTATTTCACCTAATTTCTTTTAAATAAATTAAAATAGTTCATAAATCTAAATCAGAAGAAGATACTTTACATAAAAATTGGCAAGCGGATAAATTTTACTACTCTCACGAGACCTCAAAAACTTTGAAATTAGACTAGGGTAAGGTGGTAAATGAACCTTTCATTGGTAAATATGAAGTTGAAGAAAAACCCCATTCGCAGGAGCTACTTAGAATATAAGTGGTAGTCCGCACATATTTTGAAGCTAAGGAAAGTGGTGACCACAATCTAAAACCTGAGGAAAGTCTTCCAACATCTATGCAAGTGATCTTAGACTGAGGAGAGTTTTCTAGTTCCAAAACATAGTAGATGTTGCATCGAATGACTGGCATCATGGAGCCTATAATGTCGGTGCCATGCCATCCATAAAGGGCATATGTAACTAGGTTGACCTTTTCAGAAGGGTCGGATTTCATGGAGATATCTTCTCAATTCTAATTCTATCTAACTCTTATACGAACACTTTCTTTTTTTCTAACTATATATTTAAACAAAATCGTTTTGAGACATTTATTAATAGCCAATCCTTTATTAGGTTATTGTCTAAACTGTATGTGACGAGAGAAGGGTGTTTAATAAGCCTTTGGTTTCCAAATTTAATTACTTTATTTAATTTCACCCATAAAGATCATTTGAGTTTCAATCTAATACCAAATCTTAAAAGAAGAGATTGAGAAGCAATAAGGACGATGAAGGAGAAGATGAAAGAACTAATTAAAACACTACAAACAACCCATGAACTACACCTTAAGAACATTTTTAAACTCAAAATTAGTCAAACATGAATGAATGAATTGATTAAAAAACAAAACATTATTGGTGTTGAACGTAATTCTACGTGTATATATATTTACGTAATTCACCAATTAACCATAAAATAAAGAGATTGTACTAATAGATAACATAAACGAAAAAATAAAGTTATTCTCTCAACGAAAAATACATTCTGTATTAGTTATGAATACCAAAGAAAAAAACTGAAAATGAAACAAAGACAATAAATAAAAATGAAAACTGAAACATTTCATTTTAAGAAGTTTTGTTCCCCAATCTTTCTTCTATGCTACGAGCCCATATGGTAAGAAGTACCATACATGAGTCTCATTCATTGCTTGGTCCTACACATTACATAGCCCAAATTAATATCATTATTACCATTCTATATTGTATGTTAAAAAAATGGTAATTAAAAAACAAAAGGTAAAATCAATATCGACCCTCCACAAGATTTGAAGCAGATTGGAAGGTTAACCAAACGAACGAGAGGGTGAAACTGTAAAAGAAAAAGTTAAAGAAGAGAAAAAGGGAGAGCAACAAAATAACAATGAAGAAATTTGGATTGTATGAGGCGGATTTGGAGATGAACGAAGGAAGAGAATTAGGGTTTGAAGGTGGTGAGGACTAGAGACGAACTCATAGATCTTTTTTACGTTTTTAATGAAAATAAAAAGTTGCATCTTTTATGTTTTGGGCCAACACTTAGGCGCTGAATGAAATAAATTTGTCCGCTATATGTAATTTTAGGTTCGAAAAGTGAATTCAGCTTTCCGCTTATTCATTTTTTTTGTTTAACATTTTAAAAATGCTAGCTATTATATGTAAATCCAGTACAACAAAATATCTTTAATCGCAGTTACGAAAACCGAGCTATTTTTATGTGCTATCAATGCCCATATTTTTTGTAGTGAAATAATATGATAAGTCAGATATATTTTGTCAAATATCCAATTGATTTACTTGATCACTTGCTGATGATATGTACTTTGATTCAAACCTAAATGTAACACTAATGTTTATAAACCCGATCCGAATAGCTAAGCGGATTACCTATCATATCACTGGACGGGAGTCAATAAATAATTAAACATATATATAAAATTTTAATTTTTAAATATATTGAAAAATACATATTCTAATTAACAAATACAACAAATCAAGTTTTAAAGCTTTCCTTTTGGTTAAAAAATCAATTTTTGTAATAAGTTTATGTCCAAAGTTTAAAAGAAGAATAAAACTAGATATCAAAGAGTGACACCAATCTTGAATGAAAATTAGAAAAGACTAAATTTTAGAAATTGTAAGGGAGAAAACAGAACTCACCACCTTTTGGGAGACAAGAAGTTCCATCGTTCATCAATAATTTACAGATGCTTAAGAATTGGGTAATTCATGATCAACCATCTGGTAGGAAATACAGAGTTGCTTGTTAACTACCTAGCAGACTTGTAAATGTGCTCTAGAAAAGTTGTTTATTTACTATTTACTTATTTAGTAGCCTTGTAAATGTGTTCCTGCAAAGTTGTTTGTTTGTTTACCATTAAGCAGACTTGTAAATCCCGTCTATCAGAGTTGTTTGTTTTAATTTTCTATAATTAAAATCCTAATTCGTTTTAGTAATAAAGTAAGTTAAAAAACCATAAACCAGATCTTAGGAAACATAGCAACTTGTTCTCAACAAGTATCTAACAAACGAAAGAAAGACCAAATATTCCTAAAAGCAGAGAAAATGTTATGCCAAAATGACAAACAATAACCAAAATAGGGATGAAACATATGGGTTGAAGCGGCAACATGAATCCTTCCTATCTCTT
This sequence comes from Arabis alpina, assembly GCA_900128785.1. Classification (NCBI taxonomy): domain Eukaryota; kingdom Viridiplantae; phylum Streptophyta; class Magnoliopsida; order Brassicales; family Brassicaceae; genus Arabis; species Arabis alpina. The sequence goes on along the minus strand of LT669790.1, from coordinate 4,444,957 downwards.
CATCCTTCTACAAGAGGTACCACAATGGTTACATATGATGACAGTAGCTAAAATAGACAAATACGCAAAACGAATTTTATCTTCTTTTGCTATGGTAGTTGAGGTTTATATCACGCTTCGGTTCACAAACAAGTAAATAGAACCGCAAGGGGAATCTCAAATCCACATTTGTTTTAGTTAAAATTTGCATAAATTAAGTATCATAAAAAAGTTGAAATCTTTATCATTGTTACCATATTTGAATACCTTTTGATTTTTCTCGTATGCCACTTTTCAATGCCTTCATTTCTTTTCTACGAATTTTTCATCGTCATAATTTATTTTATTCTAATAATTTTGATAAAATTTCATAATAAACAAAAGAAAAATAAATAAGGACATAACATAGGAAATATAAAGCTAACTATACATTGGAGATAGAGAAAATCGATCTCTATTTTAAAAAAGTTTAACATCGATATCCGATTAAAGATGGAATGAGTAATGAGTATGTGATTTTGCCTCTTGGCTCTCTTTTTTTTTTTGAGCAAACCGAATTGAATTTATAGCCTTTGTGTCCTCAAATAGAGGAAGAGAACAATGTTACACGACTACTTTTTGCGAGAGCATCAGCTTGAACATTCGCTGAACGGGAAATAAACTTGAAAGAGATAGATATGAAACCCTTCCTAAGACAATAGATATCATGGAGAATAGGTTTCAACTCGTTAGTCACCCCATTAGTGTTGAGGAGAGTGACCAAGGAGAGGGAGTCCGATGAGCATTGAAGCTTCCGGAAACCGTGATTTGTAGCCGCAATTAAGGCGGCTTTCAAAGCTAGAGCTTCAACGATTAGGGCTGAGTTTACCATGAAACCCAATGATGCTTCTTGGTGAAGTAACTCCTTCCGTGTGTTCTTAAAGCACCAACCAAGACCACATCTTTCCAATGAGCTTACCCACGACGCATCCACTGAACACAAAACCGCATCCTGCGGTAACTCCTTAGAGGTTATACTATTACCTGGACTCACAGGTTTCACTGTAACATCTTGTGCTACTTGCCACGCTCGAGCCTCCTTGATCGCTTTAAGAACCAGCGACTTCGGCGATGTCCTACGGTTTTCGAAGATGTATAGATTTCTGGATTTCCACATATTCCATACAAGCCACGGAAACAGAGGCGTTGTAGAGAGACCCGTGGGAGGAAGATTGATTTGTCGCCGAGCTGAAGTAAGGAATTGGTTCATGTTGTTGATGGAAGCTGGATCTGGTTTGAATAAAATAGGAGCAGCTTCCCAGGTTTTTGATGCTTCACTACAGTAGAGAATCATATGCAGTTCATCTTCGATAGCTCCACAAAACTTGCATAAACCTCCATCAGTAATTCCTCTTTTAGATAGATTGGATCCCACTGCAAGGGCTTTACTTTTTAGTTTCCAAAAGAAGAGCTTTACTTTTGGTTCTGTTTTTACTCTCCATATACTAGCTTTCCAATCAAAGTCTTCTTTCCTGATCGGGGATGTGTGTAATTTGTTAAGAGCATACCCGGATTTTGTTGTATACAAACCTGATGGGATAGGTAACCACACTTTTGAGTCTTCCATTGGGAAAGAGCTAAGAACAATCCTTGTGATAATATCCTCATACTGAGGTAAGAGACGACCTCTTGGCTCTCTATAAGAAAAAAAGAAAATGGAAAACGGAGGGAGGAAGAAGAACAAGGATGATCTGATTTTTTTTTTTTTTTGTTTTACGTTCGAGTTTCCACTTTTGGACTTCACAAAATGTGCTTACTACTAAAAAGAAAAAATATATGGACATGTGAGAATAAATGATAATATGGGCCAAACTCAACTATTCATAGTGGGCTAACAAAATTCGTGACCAATACGACTCAGCTTTAACGATATCTATGACTCTTTCAGTTGATCATATTAAGTCAATAACTTCTCTTAAGAATTTCGTTTTGTCATGAAAATTGTTTTGAACATTTCTACTTCTTCGTCTTTACCCAATTTCGGCATTTAGAGGACTTGACTTCGAAATAAGCTTTGATTGTTTTGTCTAAAATTTCTAAATAATGTAATTTTAACTATGGATGTCAATATAAACAAACGTAAACACTAGCATGAAATATGAATTAATGTTATAAGAAAACAAAATAAGATGCGGTAAGAATAGACAAATCGACATTGACAAAAGATAAGTTTTAACATTTAGGTTTGTTCCAGTTTCTTCCAATACGTAACATTTAGATTTACTTGTTGATGTGATGGATCACGCCATGTCCAAGATGTGATTTACTCTTCTTTTCTGATTACTCTTATGATCATTCACCAGCATGATTCATGTGTGCGTGTATATATATAAATAACACAATACAAAAAGTTAAATTACAATATCTCGATTGGTCTTTACCAAGATATATCACAAAACCTATAAAATTGCATTCCATTTATTTTTCGAATGGTATATATATGCACATATAGTAATCCGAAGTTGCGAAATTTTGAGTAAATTTTTAATGGTAAACCTGTATGGCGAAGTGGTTGGTCATCAAAGAAAAAGTGGTGGTAGGTGCGTCGGACAAGGAAGGAGACGACCGGAGAGCCATCGTGATCGCTGCGGTTAGACTCATCACCGCGAAGATGAGTTCTTCAAGTCTTTCTCATCATCGAAACTCTTTGTCTTTCCTCGATTTTTCGAAGTTTAAGAGAAAGAGAAGTGTGTTCGTTTATTGTTGACTTGATATCTAACCTTTGATGCTATTCAGACAACATAAATAACTATTCGCTTGATGTTCGTGTTCGTGTCCACTATTGATTATCTTAATGGGACACTTGCAAATGAAACCTTAATTTTTCATTAAAAATGGAACTTAAACCTAATGTTTTTTTTACCACTTGATTTTAAACTAGTAATTTTTTCAAGAACTTGCAATAAACCCTAGAAATCTCAACTTACCATTATACTAATCTAAACGACTAAACCATGGAAATTTATTAAATCATAAGAAAATAGAACATATAAAATAACAAGTCTCGGTCGATCCTTCTATAGAACACTAATAACGGACCACAATACTTGACGTAAATTTATCAAATTAACAACAAAATTTTATGTAAATTATCTCGAAGTTGCATACAAAAAATTGCATTCCTTTTATTTTTCGAATGGTATATGTATACATAAAAATATATAATAATCCAAAGTTTTTGAGTAGAATTTCAATGGTAAACCTGTGTGGCGAAGCGGTTGGTCATCAAAGAAGAAGTGATGGTAAGTGTAGCGGAGGAGAAAGGAGACGACCGGAGAGCCATCATGATCGCTGATGCTAGACTCATCACCGCCAAGATGAGTTCTTCAACTATGCGCAGTGTCTTTCTCATCGTCGAAACTATGTGTTTATCGAGATTTCGAAGCTTAAGAGAGGGAGAATTTTGATCTTTTTGGTTGACTTTAATATCTAATCTAGCCTTTGATGTTATTCTCAGACAGACAACATTAATAACTATTCGCTTGATGTTCGTGTTCGTGTCCACTAGTAGTTATCTTAATATGACACTTGCAAATGAAACCCGATTTTTTTAATCAAAATGGAATTCAAAACAAATTTTTTTCAAGACTTACACAATAAACCATAGTAATCTCAACTTACGATTATACTAATCTAAACCATGGAAAATTGATTAAACCATAAGAAAATAGAACATATAAATAACAAGTCTCGATCGTTCCTTTTAATTAAACACTAATCACATACCACAATACTTGACGCAATGTAGTAGTACGTAAATTCATCAAATTAATAACAAATGTTTTATGCGATGGTGTTACTTTAAGGGGGTGTATTCAACATGAAATTTTGAAATTTGAAGTAATTTGATTTTGATTGAATTTTTAAATGATTTTGGATGATTTAGAGAAATTGTTGTGATTTTAATGAAATCTCACCTAAAACAACGTGATTTGCTTTATCACATTATTAGCTAAGTAATCCCACCAAAACACATTAATATCACATCAAATTTCTTAAAATCCATTGTTTAAAACATTTCCAATAACACTGGATTCTGAAATAGATTTGAGAAGAGTTTTTAAAACTCATGTTTGAATAACAGAAGATTTGTCACTTAAACACAAATCACTCCAAATTCCATATAGAATACACCCCCTAAAAATCATCACAAAGCTGCATACAAAAATTTCATTTTCATATTTTAGCATTTTATCAACATACATTAAGATTTAGATTTGTTACTATATTTTAATTTTGTGATGATTTAATCAAAAAACTAAAAACGGAAAGGAGAAAAAGAATGAGGAAAGAAAACGCAAATGCATTGAAGACTTTCCCTTTGTCTCTCTCTTTGACAAAATCCCAATTTTCGCATCTTCCTCACTTTCTTCTCTTCCCTTTCTCCTCTTCTGCCGCCACCACCACCACCACCACCACTACCACTGTCTCAATCGCCGTCGTCTTCTTCATCCTCCACCGTCTTTAATCTTCTCCTGATTCCTAGGGTTTCTTCTTCTCTGTTCATCTGTAAGGGTTTCTCGAGCTGGATTCTCTGCTCTTACGCCGCTGGTGCAGCGGCTTTGTTGATTGATCTGGATTTAATTTAGGGCTTGAGGATTTGATTTGTGGGATTTCGTATTGTGTGTGTTCTCCGATTTGGATGGCATTGGGAGACTTAATGGTGTCTAGGTTCTCGCAATCTTCAGTTTCTTTGGTTTCTAATCACCGTTATGAAGACGACTGTGTATCTAGTCACGGTGATGGTGATTCCTCAATTCCTTCACGGAGGAAAGATTCCGATGCTACGAGTAGTAGCTATGGAAATGGCACAACGGAGAGAGCTGCTACTGCTACTAGTATGGCTTACTTGCCTCAGACTATTGTGCTTTGTGAGCTTAGACACGACGCATCCGAGGCTTCTGCTCCCTTGGGGACTTCCGAGAGCTTAGTATTTGTCCCTAAATGGCGGCTTAAAGAACGAGTAAGTTTTGACATTGTTAGGTGTAAGTATGGTAGACTAGACTAGCTTGTGGATTGATCTTTCTGTTTAGTGTTTAGTGCAATTGAGGATAAGAGAGAGGAGCTTAGAACAACTACATTATCTAGGATTCATGATACAATCTGATATTGTTCCTTACTAGGTAGAGTGATGTTAATCGAGGAAGGTTATGTTAACGTTTTATTCTGGAGATGAATCTTAATGAAGCAAAAGTTCAAAAAGTGACAACAAGATGCACGTTTTTAGTTCGATACCAATGTGTGTTAAGAAGCAATTCTATTTCCCAGTATAAGCTAAATCAGGCATTTGTTTCATCTGTTTGCTAGGGGAACACTTGCTAGTCTCATGTTCTTTGCTGACTTATATTCTTCGTCTTTGCAGATGAAAACAGGATGTGTAGCTCTAGTTCTGTGTTTGAACATTACTGTTGATCCGCCGGATGTTATAAAGATATCTCCGTGTGCTAGAATCGAGGCTTGGATAGGTTGAACCTTTTGCAAACTCAACGCTATTACACTCTTTCTTTTCTGTGTATTTCATTTTCTTGGTCGCCATAATCAATTTTCTCTCTCTCTCTCTTTTATTTGATGCCAGACCCATTTTCCATGGCCCCGCCCAAAGCTCTCGAGACTATTGGAAAAAATTTGAGCACTCAGTATGAGAGATGGCAACCAAGGGTGATTATTTATTTTCCTGCACCTTATTCATTGTTGTTTTGTCAAGTTACGTTTTTCAATTTTATTTTATAATCTTTATCAGGCCCGCTATAAGGTTCAATTAGATCCGACGGTAGATGAGGTCCGGAAGCTGTGCTTGACTTGTCGAAAATATGCAAAGACTGAGAGAGTTCTATTCCATTATAATGGGCATGGTGTGCCAAAGCCGACAGCTAATGGTGAAATTTGGGTATTTAATAAGGTCTGTGTTTGCTAGCTTTTTCCTTTCTCAACCAGGTTCTGGTTCCCTTTTTTGTCTGTTACCACATACTGATTGATCTTGTCTTTGAGCAGAGTTATACGCAGTACATTCCCTTGCCAATCAGTGAGCTTGATTCCTGGTTGAAGACACCGTCCATCTATGTTTTTGACTGCTCTGCTGCTAGGATGATTCTTAATGCCTTTGCTGAGGTAAAGGAAACAATCACTTTACTCATGTTAAACATCCTCCTATCGAGTTTAAGACTTGATTCTGCAATGGGAAACCCTTAAGTTGATTATATTCATTTACTCTTTATGCTAGCTTCATGATTGGGGTTCTTCTGGTTCCTCTGGATCCTCAAGGGACTGCATTCTACTTGCTGCTTGTGATGTACATGAGACACTTCCTCAGAGCGTTGAATTTCCAGCTGATGTTTTCACTTCTTGCCTCACGACACCTATTAAAATGGCGTTGAAGTGGTAAATCCTCTTCTCATCTCTGACTCTTTTTTTGTGTGTGTACTCAGATATCATAGTTTCTTCCTACAAAACGTACTTTAAATTCCATCAAGCTAGTTTACAGAATCATAGTTAGCATGTTCTTGCTTCATTCATGAGGTAAGATCAAAATTTGTTGGCATAAGTATTTCTGATGAGACTAAAAGGATCATGATGTTTTGGTTTGAAGACCTTCTGCATATGTTTTATTTTGTGGGGTGTGTAAGGCAGCATATAATGAGAACTGCAGAATAATCAGGACTGTTAATTACCTATAGCTGCCATATTGCGTTGCATATACTGATGGATAGTATGCCATGACTATTTCTGATGAGACCACAAGAGTCATGATATTATCCTGATTAGTACCCTTCTCCTCCTATGATAGTTATTCCATAACTCATTGCTGCTGAGGTTGTGCAGTTCTAGTTCTAGGCTCCTTTTTACTATTAAATAGATAACTACTTAATGTTGAATGCGTTTTATCTATGTCCATATGGAACTATGCAGTTCAATTTAGCTTGCAGCTTTCACAAGAGACATTCCATTGCAGGTTCTGCAGACGTTCACTTCTGAAAGAAATCATCGATGAATCACTTATTGACAGGATTCCAGGCCGTCAAAATGACCGTAAGACATTGTTAGGGGAGTTGAACTGGATTTTCACAGCAGTGACAGATACAATTGCATGGAATGTGCTTCCTCATGGTATTTCTCCAAATTTCTGCATAATGTATTAAGGCCAAACCTCTTTAACTTAACTTGCTTGTATTTCTGTTTCCCTCCTCATGAATGTTAGTTTTACCCTGCAGAACTTTTCCAGAGATTATTCAGACAAGATTTATTGGTCGCTAGCCTTTTCCGAAATTTCTTACTTGCTGAGAGGATAATGCGGTCCGCAAATTGTAATCCGATATCTCACCCTATGCTGCCTCCTACGCATCAACATCATATGTGGTATTCAACAAGAACCCTATTCTTGTGTTAGATAAAATGTCATGTGTCTAAATTTTTCCTCAGCTAGTTGTTGTATGCTTTTCAGGGATGCATGGGACATGGCTGCTGAAATCTGTCTTTCTCACCTTCCCCAACTTGTTCTGGACCCGAATGCAGAGTTCCAGGTTTGTTTCGTCTTATATAGTTTCCTTGTAATTTTGTAAGACAGCGCCTATCTTGATGATAATACTTGTTCCTTTCTTTTTTCTAGCCAAGTCCATTTTTTACTGAGCAACTGACAGCTTTTGAGGTTTGGCTTGATCATGGATCTGAGCATAAAAAGCCACCAGAGCAGTTGCCTATTGTTCTTCAGGTGCGACCTAAATTTCTGTACTAATTTCCGTTTTTGTTGTGAGATAGAGAGCCATATTCATTCCTCATTTCGCACTTCTGGTTTTGCGTGGATATGACTTAAGGAACATTATTTGGCTTCCTTCTGGCCGTTCCATCATAGTTCTATTTGCATATTACTATTTTAGAGTATTTACCGAGTCTGATATGTTTCAGGTGTTACTTAGCCAGTGCCATCGATTTCGTGCTCTTGTACTTCTTGGAAGATTTCTTGATATGGGTTCATGGGCTGTGGATCTGGTATACTTCTAAATTTGAACTCCCTTTCCCTTGGTTTACACATAGTTTCTTCTGGTTATCATGTTTATGTCTTTACACGTGAAGTGAAAATTCTTCTAGGCTTTGTCTGTTGGAATATTCCCATATGTGTTGAAGCTTCTGCAAACAACAACGAATGAGCTAAGACAGATCCTTGTTTTCATATGGACAAAAATCCTTGCACTTGATAAGGTAAATACTTGATGTTCCATGATCTAATTTCTGGGAAGACAATGGTAGTTTGTCATGTCTTTGCCTGTTATTCCAACATTGACTGCTCTCTGTTTGTTTTCAGTCGTGTCAAATTGATCTTGTGAAGGATGGAGGGCATACATATTTCATAAGATTTCTAGATAGCTCAGGTGCATTTCCAGAACAACGAGCTATGGCTGCTTTTGTTCTGGCTGTCATTGTGGACGGACACCGACGAGGCCAGGAAGCATGTCTTGAAGCTAATTTAATTGGTGTTTGTCTGGGGCACCTTGAAGCATCCAGACCAAGTGAGCCACAGCCAGAACCATTGTTTCTACAATGGCTTTGTCTTTGTCTTGGAAAGTTGTGGGAAGATTTTATGGAGGCCCAAATAATGGGTAGGGAGGCCAATGCTTTTGAAAAGTTGGCACCTCTACTTTCCGAGCCCCAACCTGAGGTGAAGCTCAGATTTCTGTATAATGTCCTTGGTGTAACAGTGTAATTTCTGACCATACCATCATCTTGCAGGTAAGGGCTGCTGCTGTTTTTGCCCTGGGAACCTTACTTGATATTGGGTTTGACTCTAGCAAAAGTGTTGCGGAGGATGAATTTGATGATGATGAAAAGATTAGAGCTGAAGATGCTATCATTAAAAGTCTCTTAGATGTAGTTTCAGATGGGAGCCCACTTGTCCGAGCAGAGGTTGCTGTAGGTACGCAAAGCATGCAACTCTAACCTAGCATGAAAACATTCATGATCGCGGGACTATGGGTTCCTAATTAACGTCAGAGTCATTTAACGTGAAAGTAAAAAAAAAAAAACTCTAACCTAGTTTATAGATTGTTTTGTGCATTGCCTAATGTTTGTCTTTGTTCATTCCGCATATACATCTTGAAGCTTAGCTTGCTTACTTTTTTTTTTCTATTTGATCCCCAAGTGTATCTATTGTTAATGTCTCTACAGCTCTTGCACGTTTTGCCTTTGGCCACAAACAACACCTAAAGTTAGCCGCAGCTTCATATTGGAAGCCTCAGTCAAGTTCTTTGCTCACATCGCTCCCTTCAGTAGCTAAATTCCATGATGCTGGGAGTGCAACAATTGTTTCTTTACACATGAGTCCTCTGACTAGAGCTAGCACTGATAGCCAACCAGTGGCTCGTGAGTCAAGGATCTCAAGCAGCCCTCTTGGCTCTTCTGGTCTAATGCATGGATCTCCATTATCTGATGATTCTTCGTTACATTCTGATTCTGGAATCATGCATGACAGCGTCAGCAATGGAGCTGCCCATCATCAAAGGCTGTTGGATAATGCTGTTTATTCGCAGTGCGTCCGAGCTATGTTTGCATTAGCTAAAGATCCATCTCCACGTATTGCAAGTCTCGGGCGGCGTGTGCTTTCTATTATTGGAATCGAACAAGTTGTTGCGAAACCCTCAAAGCCCACTGGCCGACCAGGTGAAGCTGCAACAACATCTCACACTCCTCTTGCTGGTCTAGCTCGTTCATCATCATGGTTTGATATGCATGCAGGTATCTGTTTATGAAGTATTTTATTATCATCACTTGATGTGAAAATTTTCAGAGTTTTGCTTAATTCAGTAGGCTGTCCACTATTGAGTTTTTGTGAGTTTTGACCTTGCTCTGTTGTTGATGACAGGTAATCTGCCCTTAAGTTTTAGGACTCCTCCGGTCAGTCCTCCTAGAACAAACTATCTGAGGAGAGTCTGTTCGTTAGAGTTCAGGCCTCATTTGTTGGGTTCACCAGACTCAGGATTGGCTGATCCGCTTTTAGGTGCCAGCGGATCTGAAAGGAGTTTGCTTCCACTATCATCTATTTATAACTGGAGTTGTGGCCACTTTTCTAAACCACTTCTTGGTGGGGCGGATGCTAGTCAAGAGATAATTGCCAAAAGAGAAGAGAACGAAAAATTTGCAATTGAGAATATTGCAAAATGCCAGCATTCTTGTAAGTAGTTTTTGTCTGTTACATCTGGTTTGTTCTATACCTATACTAGTCACTTGAATTGACTTGCAACATTTTACCTTGGCCAGCTATTAGCAAGCTCAACAATAATCCTATTGCCAACTGGGATACGAGGTTTGAAACAGGAACAAAGACAGCTCTCCTTCACCCATTCTCTCCTATTGTAGTTGCTGCAGACGAGAATGAACGGATCAGGTATGCACAGTTAATTCTTGCATTCATGTTAACCTCTGTTAGGCAAAGTATAGGCTAGTTCCCATCAAAACAAAAGGTTTTCCCTTTCTGAGCTATGATCTGTCGGATTAGATCTATGTTTTTAGTAATAATCATTTAGAAAAAACTTCCCTTCGAATCGCTCTTAAACTTTTTTGTTCTCTCTTGTGACCTTTTTTATGGAGATCCTTCTACTGTACTTAAGTATTTTACTGTATTTTCCTCTCAGAGTGTGGAACTATGAGGAAGCAACTCTTCTCAATGGTTTTGACAATCATGATTTTCCTGACAAAGGAATTTCAAAGCTCTGCCTCATCAATGAACTTGACGACTCTCTGCTTCTTGTTGCGTCATGTAATGTTCACAACACTTGCCACCACGTCTTTCTGCTTGCAAATTATGGCTGCTGAGAAATGGTATTTATGTCTTACACGTGCTTTTGGAATTTTGGATAGGTGATGGGTCGGTCCGGATATGGAAAAACTATGCAACAAAGGGTAAACAAAAGCTTGTTACTGGGTTTTCTTCGATCCAGGGTCACAAGCCTGGTGCACGTGACCTGAATGCTGTCGTGGACTGGCAACAACAGTCTGGTTACCTGGTCTGTGATTTCTTTAATCACACTATGCAGTGTTTCTTCTTTTGTTTTCCAAGTTATGTGACTTGGTTTATTGTTACTTACGGATTACTGGTATTTAACAGTATGCTTCTGGGGAGGTGTCAACAGTGACCCTTTGGGACATGGAAAAAGAACAGCTTGCCAGATCTATTGCATCTGAGTCAGAGTGCGGAGTTACAGCACTTGTAAGTCGGCATGAATAAACTTCTTATGTACTACCAATCTATTATGATCTATTTAATGGATTTGATGAATTGAAGTAATAGTGTATAGAAGCTAATGCCTGCTACTTCTCTTTGTTTGTATTGTAAGTTCATGGTTATAAGTACAAAACATGAAAGAAACTAACAAACCTCCAGATAGTCTATATAAATACAAAACATGGGAATTTTGCTTACTTTATGTTGTCTTTGTAGGCGGCTTCTCAAGTGCACGGAGGACAACTTGCTGCTGGTTTTGCTGATGGATCTTTGAGACTTTATGATGTTCGGTCACCTGAACCGTAAGTTGCTTTATAGTTAATTCTTGAACGGCAAAGTTGAACAAGAACTCCTCCAATTATAACTTTATGACAACACCAAAATAGTTTGGAATACATCACTTAATATCACTTATCCTATTGAAGGCTTGTCTGCGCGACTCGGCCTCATCAGAAAGTTGAAAGAGTTGTTGGACTCAGTTTTCAGCCTGGACTTGATCCCGCAAAGGTTAGAGACTAAAATTTATCTCTGAACTTTCATACCTTTTTTACTAGGACTGGTAATTTGGTACTTCAGTTCAGTTTGTTTTATATTGCTACAGTTTTGTATTAAAATGAATTTTGGTTCGGCTCTTGGTTGATGATTTGGGCTTGGTTTGGTCTTTTATGTTCACGCCTATTCTCAAGAGTTTCTCAAATCTTTGTCGTTGTCCGGAGGCCAATATCTATTACTCTTTTACAGGTGGTGAGTGCATCACAGGCTGGTGACATACAGTTCCTTGACCTTAGAACAACAAGGGACACATACCTGACGATTGATGCACACAGGGGTTCACTCACGGCCTTAGCTGTTCACAGACACGCTCCAATCATTGCAAGCGGATCTGCAAAACAGCTCATTAAAGTGTTTAGCCTTCAGGGAGAACAACTAGGGATAATCCGCTACTACCCGTCCTTCATGGCACCGAAGATTGGTTCAGTGAGTTGCCTCACGTTTCATCCGTACCAGGTTCTGCTTGCAGCTGGCGCTGCTGACTCATTCGTCTCTGTATACACCCACGACAACTCGCAAGCAAGATAAATCGCAGACCGTAAGTGAACATGTTGCATTTTGCATTGTTCTTGTGATAAAAAGAAGCAAGAATCAGTCCAGGTCGTGTCGGTTTTGTTGGGTCGGGGTAAAGTGGGTGTGGTTTAGAGTATTCGTTAGCCTCCGTCGAAGTTAGAAAGAAGATCTAAGTTAACACCAATGAAGGAGGCTTCACCAAATAAGTTCTATATCTCTTCCTGTGCAACGCACGTAAATTGTGTCTGTAAATAGTTTCCTTGTTTTTGCTTTTTGGTTCTTTTAATCATGTTTCCTTGGTTGTGTGATTTCCTTTTTTTATTAATCTGTCTTTACGTTTCCTAATTTGTTTCATGTGTAAAAAAAAATGGTAAAATTAATGGTGAAAAAAAGTTGCATTTTAATGATATTATTACAAGATAGTGTACATTGAAATGGTAAGTGTTATGTGATCAAGGCATCACTTTACATATGTGCCGGCCCACTGTGAAGGCCCAAATACTAATCTCGTTAAATAATCTTCAAGAAAGCGTACAGATTTGTACTTCTTTTGTAGTCGTCATTGATAAGCTACTATAAACCCTAACTTCGACTGCTTTCCAAAACTGACGTGAATTTGTACTTCAGCAACTTGGAGAACAATTATAAGAAATCCACAGGTTGATCAACGGTGATTTCCTCTCGTTAATGTCGTCGCTGGAAAAGAATAAGAGGAAGAAGAAAGAACCGTCTCCAACGACCCCAAATCCATCACTTCCCTATGATTTGCTAGTGAGCTGCCTTGCACGTGTATCAAGGTTATACTATCCGAATCTCTCCCTCGTCTCCAAGAACTTCCGATCTTTGCTTGCTTCACCTGAGATTTACAAGGCTCGTTCACTCTTGGGCCACACCGAGAGTTGTCTCTATGTGTGCGTTGGGCGCGGTTCTGATTTGCGTTGGTTCACCCTCTGCCAGAGACCTGATAAAATCCGGCCTGTTTTGGCTAAAGTCCCAATTCCCTCTTCTCCTCGTGCGAAATTTTCGAGTCTAGTGGCTGTTGGTTCTAATATCTACAACATTGCCGGATCCTGTGATTACATGACAGATTCGGCCTCATCTAGTGTCTCGATTCTGGATTGCACGTCTCACACGTGGCGCGAGGGTCCAAGCTTGCGGGGGGAGCTAACGTATCTTTCTACTTGTGTCGTTGATCTCAATATATATGTAGTAGGATGTGGCCGTTTGAGTTCCAAGGACCAGAACTCGTTCCAAGTGTTTGACACAACAAAACAAATTTGGGATCCTAAACCCATCCCTTGCCGCAAGGCAGAAACCTTTTTTACTAAAACCGAAAGCGCATGTATTGACGGAAAGTTGCACGTGAATACCTCACGTGAGGAGCTTACTTACAATCCCAAGGAATGTAGATGGGACGTAGTTAAACATGGAATAGGTTATTATTTGTCTTCAAATGCTTACTGCGAGATAGGGAACGTTTTGTACAGTGTTTGGTGCGGAAGGTTCATGTGGTATGACACTAAGATAAGCTATTGGAGAAATTTGAAGGGTTTGAAAGGACTGGAGCCTCTTTGTGATGGTGTTAGATTGGCTGATTATGGTGGAAAGATGGCGGTTTTTCATGACGATGGTTATCCTCTTTGGGAAAATCACGATACTATGATTTGGTGTCTGATTCAGAAGAAAAAAAAATGATTTGGTGTGCGGTGATTGAACTTGAAAAGCGCAAAAGTTGCGACGAAATGTGGGGGGAAGTTGAGTGGTTAGATAACGTGCTTCCAATCCCTTATGATTATCATTTGGTGAAAGTTTTTACTGTTACTATATGATGAATGAATGCGTTACAATTAGGCTTTGAACGTGTGTTCTTTTTGTGAATGCGTTGAATTTATAGAGAGTTCTCTATTTACATTCATGAAAAAACAACACACTTTGAAGAGTATTTGATTGTTTGTACACATGGAGAAACAAACTTTTTTTTATACCACAAAATTTTGCTAAAAATCAACATCAAAAATTCTTTTTATTTGTAAATTCCAAGGACTCAAATCTGATACAAATAGGTCAGAAAAGAACCCTGATCAAATTCCTTTTGTATAAATTGGCGGGAAATAAACCCTAAGGGTTTAAAGAAAACAATGGGCATCGTCTCCCTTTCATCAACAACATCGAAAATTCAACAATTCAAAACCCTAATCTCCTTGGCATCAAACATCAACCATCTAAAGCATTTCCACGCATCTCTCATTCGACACAATCTCCACCACGACACTTTCCTAGTTAACCTCCTCCTCAAGCGATCTCTCTTCTTCCGACAAAACCATTACTCTTATCTCCTCTTCTCTCATACCCAATTCCCAAACATCTTCCTTTACAATACGCTCATCAATGGATTCGTCAACAATCATCTCTTTCACGAAACCCTTGATCTCTTCCTCTCTGTTCGTAAGCTTGGTCTCTCTCTATATGGTTTCACTTTCCCTTTTGTTCTCAAGGCATGTACCAAAGCACAGAATCTCAAACTGGGGATTCATCTTCATTCTCTTGTTGTGAAATGTGGGTTTTATCAAGATGTTGGAGCTATGACGAGTTTGCTCTCTGTGTACTCTGGATCTGGGCGTTTAGATGATGCACACAAACTGTTCGACGAAATTCCTGAGAGAAGTGTTGTTTCTTGGACGGCTTTTGTTAGTGGGTGTATTGCTTCTGGGAAGTATAAGGAGGCTATTGAGTTGTTTAAGAAGATGGTGGAGATGGATGTGAGACCGGATAGTTTCTCTGTTGTTAGGGTTTTAACTGCGTGTGTTTCGGTAGGGGATTTAGATAGCGCGGAGTGGATTATTAAGCTTATGGAAGAGATTGAGATGCCGAAAAACTCTTTTATTTTTGCAACGCTTGTTAATCTATATGCAAAGCGTGGGAAGATGGAGGAAGCTCGTTCTGTTTTCGACTCGATGGTTGAGAAAGATATAGTTACTTGGAGCACTATGATACAAGGGTATGCGTCGAATAGCTTCCCGAAAGAAGGTGTAGAGTTATTCCTCCAGATGTTGCAGGAAAATCTAAAACCGGATCAGTATTCCATTGTTGGGTTTCTTTCTTCTTGTGCAAGCTTAGGAGCACTTGATTTAGGCGAATGGGGAAGTAGTTTAATAGATAAGAATGAGTTCTTGACGAATTTGGTTATGGGCACTGCGCTTATCGACATGTATGCGAAATGTGGGGCTATGTCTCGTGGTTTTCAAGTGTTTAAAGAAATGAAGGAGAGGGATAGAGTATTAATGAATGCTGCAATTACTGGTCTGGCCAAGAATGGTCACGTTAAGCTCTCGTTTGCGGTTTTTGGACAAACAGAGAAGTTAGGTATCTCACCTGATGGCTACACATTCCTTGGGCTGTTATGTGGGTGTGTTCACGCAGGCCTGATTGAAGACGGGCTTCGGATTTTCACTTCCATAAGCTGTGTGTACGGTTTAAAACGCACGGTTGAGCACTATGGTTGCATGATAGATCTTTGGGGCAGAGCAGGAATGTTAGATGACGCATACCGCTTGATCTGCGATATGCCCATGAAACCAAACGCGATAGTCTGGGGAGCGTTACTGAGCGGATGCAGACTGGTTAAAGATACGCGGTTAGCAGAAACCGTTCTCAAAGAACTCATTGCTCTGGAGCCATGGAATGCAGGAAACTATGTTCAGTTATCCAACATATACTCTGTTACTGGAAGATGGGACGAAGCAGCTGAAGTTAGAAACACGCTGAACAAGAAAGGTATGAAGAAGATCCCGGGTTTTAGCTGGATCGAATTGGAAGGGACGGTCCACGAGTTCCTCGCAGATGATAAATCTCATTCTTTAAGTGACAAGATATACGCAAAGCTAGAAGATTTGGGTAATGAAATGAGGCTTATGGGTTTTGTTCCAACAACAGAATGTGTTATGTTCGATGTCGAAGAAGAAGAGAAAGAAAGGGTCTTAGGGTACCATAGTGAGAAGCTTGCGGTTGCGTTTGGATTGATCAGTACGGTTCATGGAGAAGTAATTCGAGTGGTGAAGAATCTAAGAGTATGTGGAGATTGTCATGAAGTAATGAAACTGATATCGAAGATCACGAAACGAGAGATTGTTGTTAGAGACAACAATAGGTTTCACTGTTTTACAAATGGCTCTTGTTCTTGCAATGACTACTGGTGAGACTGAAACTCACTGTGTTAAAAAAAGAACCGGGATTGATTTCTATTTTATGTAAACCGTTTCCTGGTTTTCAAATTTAGTTTCTTAATCGAGTCATATACCGGTTTAACCTTACTCCAAAATTAGTTTGTCTTTGTTGGAAATATTATACAATCTTTTGAATTCACTGTTAATTTTGTAGAAAACGACCAGTTTACTGAAGATATGACCATGTTCGTATCCTTCTGATTTAGTGGTATTAGTATTTTGATGCATATGGCAAAACTTGTCTCACTTGTTGTGCCTTGTATATACTGAAGCACCTACAAAAACAAGAAATAGTAACACT
Source organism: Arabis alpina (assembly GCA_900128785.1). Taxonomy (NCBI): domain Eukaryota; kingdom Viridiplantae; phylum Streptophyta; class Magnoliopsida; order Brassicales; family Brassicaceae; genus Arabis; species Arabis alpina. Next base: position 4,428,141 of record LT669790.1, on the reverse strand, counting down.
CGTATCTTCTTCTAACTCTACTTTACAATTTGCTAGTTATTGGTTAAAACCGAACTATTCCTTGACCTTGGATAAATGAAAAGAAGCCGGAAAGACGAATCTATGTTGAGACGCATCGCACCATCACATTTTGTAGATAATGACAAGCTCACAAGAAATATCGACCATGCTCGATTTCAATTGTTTTTTCTATTGGAAGCTGTAAATTGGTTAGTGGCATTAGCCTTTTTTGTGTATATATTGAGCTGCTACAAAAGGAAAGAATAGCAACACTCAGGATTTCTTTTTTCTCGAGCATGAATACAATAGAGAAATCCAAATAACCCACTAGAAGAAAATTATTAAACCCCTGCAGTTTAGTAACAATGGGCCCATAAAGCCCTAACAAAGTTTTTACCTACTTAATTCATTTGTCGTTCCTTGGAAGAAGAGTAAACACTTTCGCCCTAATGTGGCCACCGGGAAAGAAAAGGAGGAAGAAGAAAACGACCCCAAATCCATCACTCCCCGATGATTTGCTATTGAGCTGCCTCGCACGCGTATCAAGTTTGCACTATCCGGCTCTCTCACTCGTCTCCAAGAGCTTCCGATCTCTCCTTACTTCACCGGAGCTTTACAAGGCTAGATCACTCTTGGGCCGTACAGAGAGTTGTCTCTATGTGTACTCTCAAGACAGCTGGTTCACTCTCTGCCGGAAACCTAAGGACACCAATAAGAAGAAGAGTAAGAAGAAGAAGGCACTTGAGAAGAATTCAAGTGAATATGTTTTGGCTAAAGTCCCAATCCCCAATTCTCCTCATGCAAACTTTCAAGGTCTAGTGACGGTTGGTTCTAGTATCTACAGCATTGGCGGATCCAGATTCACATCACATTTGCCCCAATCTAGCGTCTCGATTCTAGATTGCACGTCTCACACGTGGAGCAATGTTCCAAGCTTGCCGGTGCAGCTAAGTTCGCTTTCTGCTACCGTCGTTGATCGAATGATATATGTAGCAGGACGCTACAAATATACTCGTTCCGGTCCCTTGAAGAACTCGATTCAAGTGTTCGACACAGAAACCCAAACTTGGGATCCTAAGCCCATCCTTTGCAGCGAGACAAATGGCGACCTTTATGACAAAACCGCTTGCGTTAACGGAAAGCTCCATGTGGTAACTGAGCGTGATCAAAGGATGGATGCTTACAACTCCAAAGAAGGTAAATGGGACGTGGTTGGACAAAGAATGGGTGATTGTATGTTTTCAGATTCTTATTGCGTAATAAATAATATTTTGTGCTCTTGTTATAACGGGCTTAGATGGTATGATACTAAGTTAAGCTCGTGGAAAAAGTTGAAGGGTTTGGTAGGGCTACCGATGATCCCTGATAGTGGTCGTGTTAGGTTGGCTGATTATGGTGGAAATATGGCGGTATTGTGGCGAGAGATTTGTCCTGTGACTCCATCATGTACGTATATCGTTTGGTGTACGGTGATTAAGCTTATACCATTCCAAAGGTCTGACATTTGGGGGAAGGTTGAGTGGTTTGATCAAGTACTTAGAGTCCCTTCTTATGATGTGGTGAAAGTTCTTGCTGTCACTGTTTGATGAGTCACTAGGGCTTGATCGTGTGTTTTCGCGTCCTTTTAGTTTATGGTATTATGATTAATGAACTTGTTTCCTCTCTTTGTTTTCATTTGATGTCACTTATTAATTACTAAGCTTATTTTGTGACTAAAACAAATGTCTTTGAAGCGCACGTTTGTTTTGGGCTGAACATACTAAGTTCTCTCTTTACATTCATTCATTATAACAACACACTTTGAAGAGTATTGTTAGTGGTGATTCTGTGTTGAATAGGCTTGAGTTCTCTCTATATATTGTTGATAATTTTAGTGGTTAATTTTTGCAATAGAGTGAGGTTTGCAATAGATTGTTGCGGCAGACTAAAAACGCATTTGTCCTTGCTCCAAAATTAGTTTGTCTTTGTTGGAAATATTCTGCAACCTTTTGAATCCATAGTTAATTTATAGAAAATATCGTCCATGTTTCATATCCGCATTTTGATACATTTGGCAAAATATGTCTCACTTGTGTCTTCGGATCTTCTTCTTCTTCTAACTCTAATTTTACCGTTTGCTGATTCTCGATTGCACGTCTCACACTTGGCGCAAAGCTCCAAGCTTGCCGGTGAAGCTAAGCCCAAAAGATATATGTTGCAGCCTTGCAGGACGCTGCAAAGGTGTTAATACTATCCTGGTGTTCGACACAGACACACAACTTTGGGAAGCTGAGCCCATCTTTTGCAGGGAGACGAATGCCGATCATTACTTCAAAACCGTGTGCATTGACGGAAAGCTCCACTTGCTAACTTGGAATGATCTGAGGGTGTTTGCTTACAATTCCAAGGAAGGTAGATGTGACATGGTTGAACAAGGGATGGGTGATTATATGTCGTTTGATTCTTATTGCGAGATAGAGAATGTTTTGTATTCTGGTTGTGACGGGCTCAGATGGTATGACATTAAGATGAACAAGTGGAGAAAGTTGACGGGTTTGGTAGGACTACCTTCTAAGTTCCCTGATAATGGTCGTGTTAGATTGGCTGATTATGGTGGAAAAATGGCGGTTTTGTGGCAAGAGGTCTGTCCTGTAACTCCTACGTGTACGCATATCGTTTCGTGTGCGGTGATTAAACTTGAAAGGCGCAAAAGCGGTGCAATTTGGGGGAAAGTTGAGTGGTCTGATCAGGTGCTTAGAATCAGTATTCAGTAAATATGAAGTGGTGAAATTTCTTGCTGCCACTGTTTGATGAATGTGTCACTTTTGGTAATACTATCACTTTTATTTGGAACACATTTGCTTTGGGTTGAACAGCTGACTTGTCTCTTAAGATTGTTTATAATTTTAGTGGTTAATTTTTGCAATAGAGTGAGGTTTTGTTGCAAAAGGTTTGCAATAGATTGTTGCAGCAGACTTGAAACGCCTTTGTTCTTGTCCTTGCTCCAAAATTAGTTACTTTGTTTGAAATATTCTGCAACCTTTTGAATCCACAGTTAATTTGCGTACAGAAAATATCGACCATGTTTATATCCTTCTGATTTAATGGTATTAGCATTTTGATGCATTTGGCAAAATTTGTCTCACTTCTTGTGCCTTGTATACTTTTACTGAGCAGCTATAGAAATAGTCACACTCGTATCTTCTTCTTACTCTAATTTACAAGCTGGTTATGGGTTAAACCCGAATCATTCCTTGAGCTTGGATACATGAAAAGAAACAGAAAAGATGGATCTATGTTCAGACACATCGCACATCCCATGGTCCTTAGCCCCAATCACAGGTTACTAGAGGTCTTAGGTTCTTGAAACAAGGTGAACTTCTATTTCCTTACACAGATAGGCCACTGAATGCTTGGGACCATGGCGTCGTTTTCTGTAACCAATGTCTTCAAACAAACACTCTATGCCTATTGAGACCCGCAATGTGAACACAACAGCTCTCGGGGTCATGTAAGTTACTGCACTAAACATGAACCTCTTCTCTCCCTCATCTCCATTGTAGAGGTTTGGGTCCAAGTACACAAACTGGCAAGCTTCATCGCTTCTGGATATTTTCAGCCACAAACAGGTATCTCTTGGCACATTAAACAGCCCGATCTCACACGGTATAGCCACCGGGAGATAAGGCACACAGGAAATCGGACTGTAAGGACCATTATTAGGAACCTCTAGCTCTGCGCTGACACACTGCAGATTACCAGAGAACGTAAACTGTTCCGGAGAGAAGCAATTGAATATCTTGATGAGTTCAAGCAGTCTACGGCAATTTATATCAGCAGAGCTCCCAATCTCTTGCAATGACTTCTTAGTTTCAGTAAGAAAATCTGATTGTTTGGTGCAGTGTTGTTTATGGTGGAGTTCTAACTGAGATACTGTTGCAGATAGCTTCTTCATGCAGCTCAGGCGGCAACAAATCTCAAGTTTATATAGCCTTAAAAGGCAACTAAAAATTACTAGCTCCATTATCAGTGACTCCTCTTTAGACAGGCCCGTGAATCTACACCTTATCTCCATCAGTTTTATCTCTACCTCTTCCATCAGTAGTTCCAGTTCTACAGATCTACAAGTGCTGATCTGTCTTGAGTATTCGAAATGAGGCCATACCTGAGCGAGAAGTTCTATTATGTGAACGTATTGATACATAAACTGGAATGCACCATTGGAGATTGAAGATTTTTCGGTCGAAGTTGCTAACTCCTGTTTGCAAGCCCTGGAAAAGAAGTCAAGAAACATGTTAGTTAAAATACACATGAAACAGTAACACAGACGCTGGAAATCGATAGATTGCAAGCTATATAACCTCAAAGCTCGGAGTGCTTCTTTCGAGCATCCTGATTGTGATAATAACCAGGCAGCTTTTATTTTCAGTAGTATATGGTTAACAGACTTCAGTGCTTGATTTCTATTTTCCAGTTCTGCTTCGGAAGCCACGTGTTTGTTCTCAGCAGGTGTATCTTTGTTTGGTTGTAGGACAGGGTTTCCACTAAGATCGGCATTACTGCACCTATAGGCATTTAAAAACATATCTGCTTTGTTGGATTCCGTCCCCGAAGAAGCAGAAAGAAGCGCGCAATGAGCCAGGTAAGCCAAAAGTGTATCCTGATCCATCATATCATGAAGTCCAGAAGAGAATTTTCCCAGCGTTGCAAGCGAATATGAAAAAGCCATAGGTGGTATGGAAGAGATGCTTTGCTTATTTAAGAGAGGCGCTGAGATTATCAGCATCAGAGATGCAGATACCTGTCGGCTGCTGAATTCAGATTTACTTCCGGAAGATGTCTCTAACTGAAGAGCATGGCAGAGTAAGTAAAGAAATGATTAGTAAGCCTATAGTTGGCGAATTCTGAAAAGAGTGAACAAAATGCCCGCTTACCTTTTCACTAAATCTCTTGACCATACTGGGTAAGAAATTTGTATGGTTTTGTCCGAAATGGAATAGAGAAGACAAAATATCAGGTTCGTCCTGGCATGAAACAGCAAGAAAATTGAAATTCATACGAAGAAAAAAGAAAGAACTTATATAATCAGAAGCTACTTGGTCTTTGTAGGTAAGTATGCCAACCTGTGGATACATCTCTAAACTTTTTAGAACATCATCAACACATTTGTTGACCAGCTTCAGATCAGGCAGCTTTGCCAATTTAATAATGTTTCTAGCCGTAAGTCTTATGTTATCAGAAGTATCAATAATAGCATCCAAAATCTGCAAAGTAAAGCAGCAGCTCTTAATCAGCTCATAGCAAAGAAATAGTCAAATGAAACCAAGCAACAATAAATGGAGCCAGCAAGTTAGTTTAGTAGCAAATCACGTAATGTCTAGTTAAGCATTGGCCCTAGAGTGCAAACAATTCACTGGAGCTACTTCAGTGAGCCTAAACCCATAGTAAGTAATTTGTAAAAAACCTGGTTCAGTCGAAACAAGACACCAAACTTATGAAGTATTGCAAGAAAAGTATTGCATATGCATTCTCATTAGCTTTTTACCTAACCAATACTATAGAAAGAAGAAAAAAAGGCAAAAGAATATGGTGACTTACGCCGGGCATGTAAGTTTCCTGTATCTTCAGGTTCCCCAAGTCTGCTATATGATGCAATGCCTGTAAAGCTTTCAACCTGACAACCATATAATCATCGTATAGCATATCCATCAATAGGTATACAGCTTCATCTGGGAATTTGATAGAATTTACTGAGAGTGAGTGGAAGGAATCAACCGCAGCTTCCCGTACCTTCAGAACGAGCCATGCAAATGCCAAAATATAAGTCCAAAATCAACAAAAACTCAACTGAAATGCAACATATTGCACAGACAAAACAAGACAGGAAATTTATCACAAAAATACCTCGTAGAATTCATCTTCAAAACCATGGATGAAAACTCCAGCTGCAGCAGAGACATCAGTAGTATCATTCGAAAGATGATTCTGCGGTTTCTTCCCTTTTCCACCTCCCAAGACTTTTTTAGAAAGTGTTTGCAGTATAATGCTTTCTGATGCAGTTCCTATTGTCCCAAATGCCTTGAAGACCTCAACTCTCACTTCTACACTCATATCTCTCACAATCGAACAAAGCTGAAAACAAGTTTATAAAAAAACATCAGGCACTTCATTATTATAGTTCCTCAAGATCACTGGGAAAGTAAAGAAAGACTTAACCACAGAAGTTGTTAGGTGGCTACTCAGTTTCTTGTTTGCAAATACAGTAAAAACTTCAGCCTTTATGCTAATTCATTTTGTAGCTATGTATAACACTAGTTCCAAACTCGAAAAGTTGGTAGTCCTATAAACATCAAACGCTGCACAAGCCAGAGAGAAGCTAATTACCTGGAGAAAGACAGCATCTGCACACTCTTTTCTCTTCGTCTCTTCCTTGGATGCTATCAAAACTTTACCCCACACACTAACCTGAACATTCCAAAATTTGCATATCCCCAAATTAGATAAGATCATATTTTCCAGCTTATAGCAACTTCATCAATCAGAAAAAACAAACTTACGGCACGAACTGCAGAAGATCTGACACTATCTTCAGCATCACCAAGTAGCTCAACAGCACGAGTATAGCAACCTTGTACAGCATTAAGGTGATCAAATTCACCAGCCTTACATACACTAATCAGTCCATCCAAAGCTACTTTTCTAATACATGGATATGGATCCTTACTAAACCCTAGAAACAATGTGAAAAGTACAGAAGACGAGACACTAAACCTCTCCGCGTTCCTAAGTAGCCATAATCTAGAAGATACAGAAGCTCCAAGGCAAATCGACGCAAATACCTCACCGTCAATTTTCGAAATCGCAGTGGCGATGCTACTACAGTTAGTTTCCGATAACGACGCAAGCACTGCAAGCGATTCCACAGCGACGCGTCCTCGGCTGACATCGGCGCCGGAGTTTTGAAGACGGAGCAAGTTGGAAAGTACAGAGTCGAAGATTTGTGATGCTAATTCCTTTCGATGGAAGGCGAGATCGGAGAGTAGCTTGAGAACATGGTGAAGAATCGCCGAGGAGTCGTCGTCTCGGTTTAGTAGACCAGTAAGGAAATCGAACACCGAGGTAATCACCGAGACGGAAGTGTCGGTGTTGATAATGAGTGATCTAATCGAAGCTAGAGTGTTGAGAGAGAGTGATTCAGTAGAAATCGAATCTTCTTCCTCCATTGAAGAAGAAGAAGTGAGAATCTGTTGTTTGTGTACAATTCCTTATATATTGACCAAAGATTGAAATAATTCGATATTTATTTCTTGAAAATCAGGTTTTCTCTATTGAAAATTTGGTATCTCTAATTTTTGAAAGTGAAAAGGACAAAAATGTGGGTATTACATACTACCGGTACGTCCTGAAGTGGGTTTCTTGATCTTGGAGAGCTCAACAAGATCACCAAACAACTTGTCTTCTGGTTTCTTGATCATTGGTGGTGGATGAGAAGAAACTTGGTACGGATTTGTAGTATTGTTGGTTCCATTGTCTTGAAGAGACATACCGTACATTTGTTGTTCTACAAGATACTGTTGTTGTTGTGGTTGAGCTTGTTGTACTCCATAGCCACCACCTCCGTACATGTTAGTAGGGTTATGAACGTTTGGGTTGTAGCCATAGGGTGACATGTGGCCTCCGTTCATTGGAGGGAGGTACATACCGAACATGTTGTTGTTGTTGTTGGTAGCATTAGGAGAGCCATTTTGAACTTGAGGGTTGTAACCGAGTGGTTGAGTGTGTGTGGTGATGACCACTTGAGTCACTTGCATCGGATGAGTAGGTGAGTATTGAGGGCTAGAGCTTGGAGATTGAGCTTCCCATGGTGGTGGAGGTAATGCTAAAACATTGTCGTTTTGTCCACCTTATAGCAATAAGACAACAAACCAGGGATTAGTTTTGAGTTTTAGACCAAGATTTACGCGATTATTAAGCAGAGTTAGTAGATGAATACCGTAGTGAGGAGAGATGGGCGGGCTAAAGGTAGGCGAAAAGGGTTGGTGGTTTCCGTAGCCAGGAGAAGATGGTTGTTGGTGTTGTTGCGAGATTTGGAGATTCCAAACAGGACCAGATGGTGGCCCTTGTCCATAAAAAGATTGGTCGTGATGGACTGGTCCAAATCCATTTGAGTAGTGTTGTTGTTGCACCATCTGATGATTCGAGTGTGGATTTGAAGTTGGAGTTGAGCTTTCGCAGTTAGTATCGGATAACATATCGATTAAGACGATGGAATTATCAGGCGTTGCTACGGGACTAGTTGGTTGTGGAGGTCCAAGCGGGACAAGAGCTAGTGAGTTTTCTGCATTTGGTGTCTCAAAGTCATCTCCACTAAGAAGATCTATTTTTGGACCATTGGTTGTGGTAGCCACAACACTAGCATCTTTGGTTTCACTGCAAAAGAATTTCAAAATATTTTAGAATGTATTAACCAATCTTGTAATTCTTTTGACCTTAAAATCCTAAACCACTAGAATTCTAGAACAATGCCTATGGTTATTAAGTTTTCAACCAAATTATGTAACATAACACAACAACAAAATCAACTAAATTCTTACACAATTTAGCTAAGAGCCAAAGTATCTTTCCACTTCTAAATGATTCCTTGGGAAAATTAAACATGTAATATTTGCGTCTATGATCTAATTCGTACCTTGAACCAACATCTATGATCTGATTTGCGTCTTTCGGAACTTCTTTTTTAGAGTTTTCTTCCTTCACTACCATAATATTTCCGGAAGCAATGGCTTCGTGCTTCGCAAGTAATTTCTGCAAATCGTCATTTAAGGCTAGGCCTTGGCAAAGCAACGATTCATCTCTGAAATATGAACAAAAACGTGTAATGAAATCATATTGTCGTCAAAAGTGATGAAGTTGTAAAACAAATTTTTGCAAGTAAGAGTTTAGGTCTTTACGATGTCGAGTTTACAAGGTGTACCACTCTTTGTTTATAGGTGCGGCATTGGCTAACAAGATCTACAATAACCTCTTGTTTAAGTCCCTGCAAAAGTTGTATTCAAAATTATTCATATGGTAGATCCAATGCTACCAAAATGTTATAAGTTATATACCTTTTAAGAATTTGGGTGTAAAAAAAGATATTACCTCTTTGTTGTTTCCATCTATTGCACTCATCATTTCAGCTAAGACATCCATAATTCCTCTTGCATTTTGTATTTCTGTCAAACTTCAACCAAAGAGAATACTAATTTATCAATCTTTTATTTTCAATATTCATATAAAACAATGGGCAATAAGATAAGAAAAACACCTCAAAGTTGGAAATTCTGACTCTGTTGAAGTATCAATAGTTTCTTGTCTAGCATTACGAGAACTCTGAGGATACGTTGTCGAAGGACCAGTTTGTCCTGAACTGACCGTGGTTGGAGGTCTTTGAGGGAATACAATTCCTGCACGCTGCATACAGAAAAAACAAAATAAATGAAATTCCTAAGTTTCTAACCATATATTGATTCGATTTAAATGTAAATATTATAAGAAAAATGAAACATACCAACAATTCTTGATATGCTGCATAATATTGTGGATGTCTTCCTTGTGGACCTGAAAACGCTTCTTGCCAAGTATCTATAAGTATCAATATCTTCTCCTTCACTTGGATGTTAGGCTACAAAGTTAAACAAACAAACACCAATTCATAATAAGTTTGATGTCACACGAATATGATTATGTATAAAAAAAGTTGAAAAAAGATCATAGCCTGACCTTCCTTTTGACCATTTTCACCATCTTATGAAGAATATCTTTCTCTGCAACTTGCATATGAATAAGGTCCCCACAATTGTTTATTATTGTCTCTAGCAACTACAATAGTAATAATAATCCCAAAATTATGTTATATCTTCTTTCTTTTTTTTTGAAAAAGGGTTTTCAATTTTATGTTATATCTTCTCGTAAAATAAATTTTAGAAGGAAGAAAAGCAATATAAATCTAAAGACTATTGGTTGGTTGCACACCAAAGTGAACTAAAGATCCACATATTCCTTTGTTTAACAAACTTCAAACTTCTCTTAGTCAGCAAAAAAACAAAAGCTAAACCAATCCTTTGTACCACTAAACCTAACCAAATGAAACCGAAAGGTGTGGTACAAATAGAACTTACCGTAAGAGCCAAAAGTTGAACCTTGGAAGTCCTACTAGTAAGCCTTTTCTTGATGCCACTCACAACTTCTCTCGTTTGCCTATAATAAACACACAAAACACATCACCCTCACACACAAAAACCGGTATAGAAGAACCAAGAAATATCAAATCCACCATAACAGATTTATACGTTTAACATGTTAGGCCAAACCCAATAAAAATAGATTTCCTTAGATCAAAACCGAGCACTGGATCACGGATTTGATCCGATCATAAAGAATTATTAGTGAAGAAAGTGTTACCCTGGCTCATGATTAAGCATGTCACATATCTCGAGGTTCATTGCCCAATCAGGACCAATTAGCATATCGCTTGTGGCTCTATCAACCAAAGGATGCACCATCTTTTTGGTTTTTTTTCCTCTCCTTCAAAACTCCCAAACTAATACTGGTTCTTTTTTTTTTGGTTTTCTAACTAAAAAGAGTTGTTTTCTTCGTGGTAATATGTAAACAAAAAATACTTCTTCTCTTCTTGATTTGCAAAGAAAAAGTTATATGGTGACACTTGTTATCACCGTTGCTACCTTAAAGCAGAAGATTAAGGAAACTAATTGACCTTTCACATTTTCTTTAAAACTCCCTTTTTCCATATTCGATCGGGCCTTAGGTGAATAAACGGGCTTCGAGTGTAGACTTCATGCCGTTTTCTCTCATACAAACTACACGCTAATCACTAGTTAAAACACGAAACACCACGTCGTTTTATCATGTTCTGACACAAATTTGCACAGAGATTTCAGTGACTCCATCTTCGTGCTCTTCGTCTTCTTCGTCGCAATGGACGATCTCTCTCTAGAGAGAATCGAGATTTCAGGTCCAACATTGGCATCACTGCTTCAACGAGTTTCTTCCTCTCCCGGAGACGTCGACGGTTTAATCTTCGGCCAAATCCACCGTATCGTCTCTTCTAATCTCACCGACGATTCACCGACGGAATCATCCGCTTCGAGTTCCTCCTCCGATCAACTTATCGCCACCGTTACAAGCTTTATCTGCTCCGGTAAAACTGTCTCCTTCTACGATCCTCGTGGCCGAGTTGACCAGCGTCGAATCGACTACTTCCGAGTCGACTCACCGGACCGTTTACTTGGCTGGTTCTCTTCTCGAACGAGAACCGCTAATCGTCCTTCAATGCGAGAGTTAGCCGTCGCTTCGTCTCTCTCATCTCAATTTCACTTACCAATCGAGGATTTAGAAAACCCTAAATCGACGAACATTGCTTCTTCCTCTGTGTTCTTCCTTCTTACTACTCCATTAACGGATCAGTTAATCCATACTCATGAGTATCGCGCGTACCAGTTTCGTCCCTCGAAGCAGCGGCTTGAGCCGAGATCCGTTGGGATTGTCAATATCGGACCGGCGTTTCGAGGCCATTACGGTTCGTTTAGTCCGAAATCGAGGTTTCCACCGATGATCTGCGAGTTGAGAAGCTCTGCTATGGTAGTGGATATTGATGAAGGGTCTTTGAGTGCGAAGAAACAAGCGGGGAAGGATCAGAAGGAGATAGATGCGTTAGCTGATGGGTTACATGTGGGAAACTTGAGACGTTTGGTTGGTGCTGAAGCTGCGAATTATACAGGTGGGATTGAATATATGTATGAGAAAATGTTGGCTAAGATGGAGAGCTTGGCTTCTGATGTTGAGAAGAGCTCGGCTAGGGTATTGCAAGAGGTACAAAAATGCGATTTTTTTATAGATTAGGATGCAAGAGGGTTGTCTAAAGCCAAGAATTCAATTGTCCTGTTTTTGTGTTTGGTTGTTGTATAGGAGAATGTGTACCAATATAACATCTTGATTGGTTGTTTCAGGATAATGGAAATAGGAAGTTGAGATTCCGGGCGGCGAGAACCGAGCGATGAAGCCTCTATTGGATTCCTGTTTTTGGTGTAAAGTAAGTAAATGCATACATTAGATTCATATAGATACCAAATGGTAGAGAAGTAAGGGTTGCGTATAGGATATGGATGTAGAGAAGACAACCCCGAGTATCGATATGATCAATTAGATTAATGAAGCCGATTGGGCGAGTAGTTAGGTTAAAGAAGAACGCGTAGAGATTGTTGGGACTAGGGATGGAAGTAAATGAGTCATTGTGTTGGTGCTCTTTCGCTGAAGTCTGATCACAGCTTATCTCTAACATCTATCTGTTCCCCTGTAGAACTTTGTGAGGAGGCAGTATCAGCAAAAGTAAGGGAGTTTCCATCAGGAGACTTGATGTAACATGTGTATGTTATTAGACATAATCCCGGACGGAAGATGCTGGCCCTAGGACCAAGTGTTAAGAATTCTCGTAAGTGACCTCCTTGGTCAGGTATATATACATATGTGTTTTGGTGTATCATCAAACTCGTTGACGCTTTTCCTATCCAAAGGAATGAAATTTGCATTGTGCTTTAGTATCATTTGGTTCGTAAGTTTGAAATTGTTTTCTAAATGTAGTATTGTTCGATTCAGAATCAAACCGAATATGTTTCTTCAGAACTATGTTTTTGGTGTAGCATCGGTTAAACCAAACACAATTGGGACCACTGCTAGAGCTATAAAGAGTTAGGATAGTGCTGGAAACCAACCAAGACGGTTTTTGTTACAATCAAATCAATTGGCAACAGCTCATAGTACTAGAAGTTACTTATACATCTTTGTGCTACCTTAACTACTTGGAACTATAAAACGTACGGACCCCACAACTTAACTAATCACTTTTTCTAGAGTTTAATGCACACTCAGCTGCAATATAACTCAAAATCCACAGCCTGAGAATTGTCGCTGTTTTCAATCTACCATAATTAATGTTGACACTATTACTACAGGTAACAGTTACTCCGTATCCTAAATTTATATATGAGCTAGTAACTTTGAAATTTAAAAACAGGCAAGAAATCAAATACTATGTTAAACAACATTTCAAACTCGTAAATCGTAATAAATTTGATATTACTCGTAAATAGTAAGCAATTTGATATTTAGAATGAGTATTTATAAATTGGGCAATTTCCAAAAATATTACTTTTTAAGTTTTTTTTCCAAAAATACCACATTTTTTCCAGAATTCCAAAAATACCACTTTTTAAAAAATTCATTTTTAACATTCAAAACTAAACTCTAAACCCCAAACTCAAACCCTACACCCTAAAATTATACCCTAATTTTGGAATAGTTAACCCAAACCCAAACAATTTAAATTCTAAACATTAAAAATCAATTTTTAAAAAAGTGGTATTTTTGAAACTTTGGAAAAAATGTGATATTTTTGGAAAAAAAACTTCAAGGTGGTATTTTTGGAAAAAAAAACTTTAAAAGTGGTCTATGAGGGAATTCCTCTTATAAATTTTGTATCATAGATTTTTTGTTAATCATTTTTTTGGGTACAAAATCCGCAATCCGTCTTCAAATTTTATAACTTCAGTGTTGTCACAACACAGTTTCTCATTATATTAGTAACTTAGCAAGGCCTTTGAAATGGGTTAATATGGGAACTCTGATTGTTTAGTAACCTAAAAAGGTTATCTATTTAAAAACAAAAACAAAATAGGTACAATGCAGTTGAACCAGGAGGGTTGGAACTTAATTAGTAGAAGGTAAACATTAAATTCTACCACAACTAATTCTGTCCCTAACAATTACTCTTCCTCAACTACCAAACCCAAGCTCATTTCCCTCTCTATATATAGCCTCTCAATTCTCTAACTCCCAAACCCTAACCCAACATAAAAAACAACACAAAACATTAAAGAAAAAAACAGAAAGTAACATGATGAAATCTCTCTTACTAGCCATGTGTTTGGTTCTTGCTTTTAACTATGGTGAAGCAGCCGTGTCTTGTAACATGGTGGTTGCAGACCTTTACCCTTGCCTCTCTTACGTGACTCAAGGCGGTACCGTCCCAGAGAGCTGCTGCAATGGTGTCAGAACGCTCAACAGTCAGGCTCAAACCCCTGTGGACCGTCAGGGCGTATGCCGTTGCATCAAATCTGCGATCGGAGGAGTCTCTTACTCTTCTAGCAACCTCAACAATGCTTTGAGTCTGCCTGCTAAATGTGGTGTTAAGCTTCCTTACGCAATCAGCCCTTCCACCGACTGCAACAGGTAATAAAACACTTTTTGTTATGATCTATATAACGATATAGTAATCTAAATCGCTTATGATCTTCTTTCTTTTTGTTTACAGTATTCACTAAGACAAGCAGAAAAATCCTGAAGGGAGCTACTACTACTACAAGAACTAAGAAGCCAATAATAAAATTATGACATGGTTTGCTAGTAACTACGTTAATGATTCAGTGATGTATCGTCACTTCTGTGTTCTTCTTTGTTCGAAAATATTATCATAATGCACTTTTTCGACCTAAAAATTTGTCTCAAGTATTCTCCATATATATTCCCTTCACTTACACATACGAATACGATTATGTGTAAAAGTTCATTATCCACTGCAAATTGCTAACTGAGCTAACTTCCATAAATGCCAGTACAGAGACATGAAGTAAGTAAACCTGTGTTTTAAACCCCTAAACCTAAATTCAAAAAGACATGAAGTACCATTGGTCTGGCATTGACCATACGTAGATGCAGATAAATTTGGGTCGAAACTTGGGACTTTAGTTCTGTTATCGTTATGGGCCTAATAATAAGATCGGTTTCATTCTTCTCTATTTTTTCCCCAAATAAGTATTCATTTGGGTTTTGCCCCACAAAAAAAAAGTATCCATTTGATAGAAAATGCATTTGTTTAGCATGATTCGTATGCAAAATCTCATTGTATATATCGATAAACATTACTACAAATCCAAATAAATATTATAATAGATCAAATAAATGAGTTATGCTAGTCTACCAAATGAAAGTATGAAACTATACGAATTACAAAAATCAATATGAACTATTTTCTACGTGAGAAAAAATAACTCTGCATAACAAAACTTCTAAACCTTATAGTAATATTTTTGTCAAAGTTCCAGAATTTGTCCAAATATCACAGCATGAAATTTTGACCCAAAAAAAATTAAAAAATCACAGCATAAAAACATCAGAGTACCAAAATATTTAAAATCAAAATTTGCAGAAATAGTGAATAATAATTTCTCACCAGTAATATAATAATTAGTCAAACGTGAAAATCATTTTCTTATGTGGCTTGTTCAATAAATCATCCAAAGTAAAGCCGACCTTGTTCAAACTTTAATTATTTATTCAACAAAACTCAAAAGTCTATGCATAAGGAGAATGGTATACGCCGAAAAATAAATATTTCAAAAAAGTATTATCAACTATCAACAAAAACAACATAGAAAACGTGCATACATACAGCATACTACTGAAATTTATTAATTCTTTATATATTTTTATATGTGATTAGACAGAAACTACCTAAACCAAACAAACTAGAAACTACTCCCTCCTAAAAATATAAAAACTTTACAAACAAATTTTGTTCCAAAAAGATAGAATTTTTAGTGTTTTTTATGCACTTTTACAAATTTAAAAACAAATATTGAAATACTATTGGTTAAACTTTATTGAAAACTGTAAATTGTATAAATCAATGCGTTTTCTTAATAAATGTGCATAACCTTAAACATCTATCTTTTTGGAACGGAGGGAGTATTAACTTTATCATTTTTATGAAAAAACTAAATTTCCTTCGGTATACAGTTTTGTTACTAATAAGACTGCAGTCAAACAAGAAACATTCATTCTAACTAGAATTGAACTAATGATCTTGAATGTCCATTCTCAAAACTACTAAACCACAGTTTAGTAAATAAAAATGTCAAATGTATCAGTAAAATCGCCATGTAATTGTGATTTGGAAAAGCCAAAAGCTAAAAGAGTATATTTCACGAATCATAAATTCGTAAATGCATATGCATTTGTATTACAAAACGAAAGTATTAGGTATCTATCAACAACTAAAATGTTAATTGAAAAGTATAACAATGATGGCTGGTCAAGGCCAAAATAGAGTCCAACAATGCCGAGAAAAAGTGGGAAATGCCAAGAGCAAGCTCCGCCAAAATAGGAAAACAAAAGAATAAAAAGAAAACCTTTCAGAAAAATTAAAAAACTACTATGAGTTAAGTGAAGTAAAAAATTTGGCACAAAAACAAAAAGCAAAGTAACGGCGAAGTTATTAAAACAATAACACAAAAACAATAACATAAAAGATTTTTTATGAATTCATGATCATTTTAAGAGTTTATTTCCGTTTGGTTTAAATAAAAATATGATATAATATAAAATATGTTGCTATAAATTAAACAGCATAAATTGGTTAAAAAATACATAAAAAGTAATGTTATTTTTTTTTAAAAAAATATACGTTATAAATAAACCAATTTGTTTTTAATTTTTCATTTTTGAAATATAGACCAAAAATTTGATAATTTCATGCAGTTCTCTAGTTTAATAAATCAATAATAAAATGCTATAACAATTTGTGAAATTTTCCATTCTATTTCACATACAAATCTTGGGTTAAAAAAAACAGGAAAAAATCTGTACGAGGATAGTGTAATTTTTTTAGATTAAATTGCTGTAACAAATTGTAAAACTTTCCATTTTTTTTGTTTTTGTTCTAATGTGAAATTTCCATTCTATTTCAAATACATAAAAATAGGAAAAAAAATCTAAAATAACGATAGTGTAAATTTCGTGAAGCAGAAGAAGATAGGGTGAAAAAGATGGAGTGGTTTGAGGGGACCCCACGTGTCCTCTGTTGTCTGAATATGATTTTAAAAAAAAGAGTTCGTCGCACGCGTGCACGGCGCGTGTGCTTAACCTTTTTCTAAATTTCTACATTTTTGTTTATTATTTTAAATTTTCCAAAAACGATGTCAGTAGGTCCCACATTAGCAAATAATACGTGACCGAATTATCGACCGTCGATAAGGTGCTAATGTAATCTAAATAAACGGTTAAGATAATAGGGTCAACAACCTAATCTAATTAGCCATTTGACCAGAAAACAAAACGCTAATTAGAAACGGCCTATTTTTATTGAACAAACAAAATCATTAATAATTAAATTTAAAAAGGACAAAATTAGTTTCCCAAGTTTGACTGAGATGTCGCTATTCTCGAGGCCCTCTTTACTGGAAATCTAGGCTTGCTCTGATTTTTTTACCATTTCGCCTCCTTATCGCTTTCCTAATAATCCTCAAAATGAAAATTTCGTGTGCAATTACATACTGTAGTGATGGGCTAATTTCCCTGGCTACAAAAAAATATTTAATCAGCCATTTCATTATTAGTGATGTTTTAATATGCACCTAAAACATATAGTACTACTTTTAAATTTAAACTATAATACAACACTAATATTACAACAATTAATTAAAATGTAAATGTGATGGCTTACTAAATTTCAAATAAATATATGTTAAAAAAAAACATGTAAAACATTTGATTTATAAAAAACGATAACGATATAAATTTGATCATCGTTATTAAAATTCCAAATAAATAAATAAAATATTACGATAAACACAATGTATACATTCCATGGTAAAAATGACAGTATATATTTATATTTGATAACCGACAAAAAATATTTTTTTGATTATCATTATTCAAACTTATTATAAATCAATTAAAGAAATTACTAAACCTAATGCATAGATTAATAGAAATTTGATCATCGACAAAATATAAATTTCGATCATCGTTATTAATATTTGAAATTAAAATAAGTTATAGAAAGTAATAAATGTAACGCATATACTAATCACGGACAAAGATAATGTAACGCATACACTCATACACATGATAATCACAGACGAAAACTATAAATTTCGGTCATCGTTATTAATATTTAAACAATAACGATAAAGTAAAGAAAATAATAAAAATAACGCATACATTAACACATAATCGATCTTAAATTTACATTCGATCACCGACAAACAATATGAATTCCGATCATCTTCATTAATTAATTATCATTATTATTCAAACTTACTATAAATCAATTAAAAAAAATACTAAACATAACGCATAGATTAATACAAATTCGATCACCGACAAAAATATAAATTTTGATCATCATTATTAATATTTGAAACTAAAATAAATTATAGAAAGTAATAAATGTAACGCATACACTAATTACGGACAAAAAAAATTTGTAACGCATACACTCACACACATGATAATCACGAACAACAAACATAAATTTCGATCATCGCTATTAATATTTAAAGATAAATTAAAGAAAATAATAAACGTAATGTACACGTTAACACATAATCGATCTTTAATAAATATATATTCGATTACCGACAAATAATATGAATTCCGATCATCGTCATTAATATTTGAATAAATCGAATATAATTGTGTATCACATAAATTGACATATAATTGATCTATAATAAAATCTATATATTTTCGAAAACCATTATTTATTAAGCATGTCTAAATAGAAGTAGAGCTACTATGGAAATCATAATATTTTTGAATATCTTTCTTCTTCAAAGCTGTTGTTGAATGTATCTAGTAGTATAATGTTGTAACGAGGTTTAAGAGAAGAATACAAAAAGTAAAGGGGCGAAAGAGGAATTATAAAGTAAGTAAAGTACAGAAAATTCCAAACTACTTAGCTCAAAGAATTGAATTAAGATTTGTAGTAAGAGAGAGAGAGAAAGAGAGTTTTAAGTAATAATAAATCTTGGATATCTGTTTGGTTTGAACTTTGACCACTGCCTCTTCTGGGTCCCACCTATCTTTCTCTCTCTAAATTCTCTCACTTTCCTCAACTCCTTAAGAGTTTCTTCCTTCTCAGAAATTTCCGATTTCATTTTCACTCTCTCTCTCTCTCGAGACGCAAGTTTCAGTTTTGGCTCCTGAGAATTTTTCTTGTTTCTTTCAGGTATGAACAACTTTCTCTCTCTTCTCTTCTCTGCTTTGAATTTTGTTTTCTAGATCGAATTCTTGTTTTTCACTGTTTACGTTCATAGATAACGAATTAACTAGATTTCGATCTATATTTGGTTTTTTGAGAAATTGAATAGGCTGATTTCAAAAGTGAAAAATGAAGAAAAATATCTAATGATAATGCGTTTTTTTTGTATATCTGGATTTATTGTCCTTTGTTTCTTGTCTTTACCGAGTTTTAATCTTAATAGAGATGTCGTCATTAAACAAATCTAAAATGTTTCTAAGATTTTATAAAAAAATTTGCATCCTTTTACAACATTTCTTAGCTCTTTCACTCATAGATTTAGGGTTTATATAACTGTCCTTGCTATGCATCTTTCAAATTCTTTCTTAGTATCTTTTTTAAAACCACGAGATCTGTAAATTGAGTTCATTAACTTCATGATCTTATCTTAACTATTTCCATGGCCATTGATCTAATACATGCAAAAACGGATCTGGGTTTGTCTTTGTTGTGTATATCACTCAAAGTCTGTGTTTGAATCATTTTCAGATAAACTTGTGAGTTATATGCATTCGAAGGCTCGAGTTTATGTATAGCAAGAATCCTGTGGCGTTTCAATAGAATCAAAGTGGTAAATTACAAACAGAGGATTTGAAAAGATGGTTTTGGGATGTTTCCCTTTGAAGAGCAAGAAGAAACGTGGCTCTTCTTCAATGAAACGGATGGAACCTGAAGAAAGTAAACCAACTGCTTTACCTGAGCCACCAAAGATTCCAGGCCGGAATCTACAATCTGCTCCACCGAGTTTCAGAACTCGTGTGAAGCCAATTCACTCGAATAACGGTGTAAGTACCGGAGAGAAGAGTAGCAGGGCTAGAGTAATGTCTGCTCCTTCGAGTATTCACGGTGCAGCGGAACGAGATTTTCTTGCAGGAGTTTACCATGATGAGCAGCAAGATGAGCAACCGAGAGATCCTCGTAGCTCTACTAAAGAATCTAGTCCTCAACCGCTACCGTTACCTTCGCCTAAGACTGGTTCTTCGTTGAAGACTTGGGGAAGCTTTAAATCGTTTAATGGAAACAGCGGGAGGTTATCCGCTTCCGCAGCATCTGGACCTTTGCCTTTACCACCTAATGGGGGAGTGAGAAGCTTCTCTTATGATGAAGTAGTGTCTGCTTGTTGTACTTTTGCTTCTGACCGATGTGTTTCGGAAGGTCTTTCATCAGTTATGTATATGGCTTCCTTTGGTGATGAGGCTTCAACTGCGGGGTTAAAAAAGGTCGAGGCAACTGTTGTTCGCCTAACCGCAACCACTCAGGTATATAAGCATTGATTCGTTATGCTATAGTGTTATACCATGGAATTCTGAAGATATCTATGTGTTTGTTTACTTACAATATCTGATTTTTGTTGTTCTTCTTGCAGAGTATCAGGGAGTTCATTACTGAAGTGAACACATTATCGTCGCTGCAACACCATAATCTTTGTAAATTGGTAGGCTATCATGCCCGTGACGGATCTGAGACGAGAATGTTGGTGTATGAGAGGCTTGCACATGGGAGCTTGGACCGGTTGCTACACGGGAGATCAGATGGGCCTCCGCTTGATTGGAACACTAGAATGAAGATCGCTCTATGCGCAGCTCAGGGTTTAGCCTTCTTGCACGAAGAAGGACCGTTTCAGGTAATGCACCTTAACCCATCAAAATCTTGAATTTGGAGATTTATGTAAAGTACAAATAAGTAATTGAGTCCTTTCTGATGAACAGGCAATGTACAATGAGTTTTCGACGGCTAATATCCAAGTCGATAAAGATTTCAGCGCCAAGCTATCAGGATACGGTTGTGCAGGTCATGCGCCTGAGACCGAGAACAGTGCAGCCCTTGGCAATCTCTCGGTCGAGACACTAGAGAGAGGACTGTTAACACCAAAGAGCAATGTGTGGAGCTACGGAATAGTTCTCCTCGAGATGTTGACTGGGCGGAAAAACATGGATGGGTCTTACCCGAAAGAAGAGAGGAACTTAGTGAAATGGAGCAAAGCTTTCCTAGCTGACGACTGCAGGCTTTCGCTCATTATGGATCCTCAGCTTAAAGGTCGATTTCCTGCGAAAGCCGCAAGAAGCATAGCGGATATAGCACAGAAATGTCTTCAGGTGGAGCCATCAGAGCGTCCCACCATGAGAAATATCGTGGATCAACTCAAGATCATTCAAGACATGAAGTATTCATGTAGGTTCCCATTAAGAGAACCTGCACCGGTCGCATTAAGGAAACATATGGGAAGATCAAGCAGTCTCAACACCATTGTTTGGACCCCGGCTGCTGCACCACCAAGGACTAGCTTTTCACCGTCGCCACCACCACGACGACCGTCTGTTTCGCCCACAAGGGGACGGGTGCTCGTGTTCCCACCAGTGTTTCCACCGCGAGCGTGTTCGTCGTTGGAGGTGATGAGTCGGGAAGAGGTTAGAAGATCTTCTTCAACCAGTGGTAGGAGAACTAGCCTTGAAGGGTTTTGATTTGTTCATATCTCATTTCTTCTTTTTCCTATTTGTCTTTTTAATTGTTGGAGTTTGATTTGTTTTTGGATTCCAAATTTAAAAATTTCTTCTTTTGTTAATTATGAATCCGAATATTGAGAGCAGGAGTTTGTGATGATGTACATAATAATCAACATTTTTCTTCTTCAGATAAAAAAGAGTTTCAAAGTAATATAATCAGAAACTAATAAGCATAATCTAAGTATCATATTAATCAACTTTGGATTGGATATTTGGATAATTAAAAATTTGAAAACTACTAAAAATTATTTACTTTAGACTATCCAAAAATAGAGCTAGTGAAAATTTGGATAGTGCAGATACAATTCTAATTTGTTATCCAAATTTTGAAAATCCTGCAGATACAATTCTTCTTGTTCAAAGTATTCAGAACCGGTCATAATCTAGAGTTAAACCGAATATACAATTGAACCGGTGAACCGATCTTCCTCCTTTCCTTTAGGTACCTTATCCAATGTTTCAGATTCATTTTTTCTCGTCGGAGGAAGAACAAAATGGCGGGAAGAGCGACTTTCTCTGTATCTTCATCTTCTTCCTTTTGCATTTCTTATTCAGCTGCTTCGTCTTCTTCTCTCTCACTATCTTCCCCGAATCGGTTTCCACTCCGAACCAACAGATTTCCCAGTTAAGATTCTCTCCGCTCTATAGATCTGAGGCATTGATAGGGTTTGAATTTTGAAATTTATCTTCCGATTTTGAAGGGATTTTCTGCTCTTTGTCTGCTAACGACATTAAAGCTGGAACCAACATTGAAGTCGATGGTGCTCCTTGGCGTGTACTTGGTATGCTTCCTTCTCAATTTCGGTTTTACTTTTGGAATTTGCAATGTAATCTAAACTTGAATGGTTCTGGAATTGGTAAATTGCTTTAGCCTGTCACTAGTTCATGACTATTACTAGTTTTGTTTGAGTTTGTTGTTTTGGCTATTTTGGGCAGAGTTTCTTCATGTGAAACCAGGAAAAGGTGCGGCATTTGTGAGAACTAAGATCAAGAACTACGTAAATGGTAGCACAGTAGAGAGAACATTTCGTGCTGGAATCTCTGTAAATTCACCTCTCTTTGTTGTATCTGAATCCAACGAATGATTCTAGTTTGTACCATCTTTGATTATGATTTGATCCTCTCTTGTACGTTTACAGGTAGAGGAAGCAAATGTGTACAAAGAGACCAAGCAATTCACATACAAAGAAGGGTCTCAGTTTGTGTTCATGGATTTGGTATGTCAATCAGATCCTTACTACTTCTCGTATCCGATAAACACGGCATATAGTGGCGTAAACAATGGTTCTAACGATACGATTCTCTAATCTTCTTTTATAGAGCACTTACGAAGAAACTCGTCTTAACGAATCTGACATGGGTGATAAAACAAGATGGCTAAAAGAAGGAATGGAATGCAATCTATTATACTGGAAAGACAAGGTACACAACACATTTTAGTTTTTTCTCATCAAATAGTTCATAGAGTAAGCAGTAGTGATGCTAAATCTGATTTCTGTATGCAAGGTTATCGATTTCGAACTACCAAACACAGTTCAGCTAAAAGTAGTTGATGTTGATCCTGGCCTTAGAGGTGACACTGCACAAGGTAATTAAAGTTGCATTTGGTTTATATTGTGAATGGTTTAAACAAGTCCTAAATCGAGTGGTGTGGTGGAATTTAATGTAGGTGGATCAAAACCTGCGACAGTGGATACTGGAGCAGTAGTGACCGTACCACTCTTTATTAACGTAGGTGAAGAAATATTGGTAGATACTAGAACCGGTATGTACATGAACCGGGCTTGAACCTGGTCACGCCTATTTATAAAATTGGGGACCTAAACAGTTAGGCAAATGATAATAAGTCCTTTTTTGCGGCCGTATATTTGTATGTAATGAATATGCAAATCCCGTGTTACAAAAATAATCTACTCTATGTTTATCCAATTTTATAATCGAGAGTTAATGACTCAATAATGATCTGTTAAGAACAAAATTTGGAATCAGCTTATAATGGGCTTAGTTAGAGAAGGCCCACGAAGAATTGATGGACTAAAAAAAACCTCCGCCGCGTTTAACAACTTGGTCAACGTTAAACCAATAAAATACAAACACGTGTCTTAATCCCGTGATCCACGATGCTTCTCAAAAATATTATAACATAAAAAAAGCTTTTCCTTGTTGGGTTTGGCATTTACGCTTTCCTCTTAAATTCCTCCTCTTGTTCCTCGTCGTCTCCTTCCTCAGCCATCTCCCCTGGTAATTCCTCTGTCTCTCTTTGACTTATTCTCTTGCAGAGTTTCGATTTCTTGAAATTCCTTATAATTTTTCAAAATTGTTTATACTACTACACGAAACCGTTTAGTTTTTACTCCTTCTGATTATCTCGATTTGTTTGAATTTTTGTTTGTTTGCCTTGTACGTTACCTGTTTTCTGGATTTACTATT
Source organism: Arabis alpina (assembly GCA_900128785.1). Taxonomy (NCBI): domain Eukaryota; kingdom Viridiplantae; phylum Streptophyta; class Magnoliopsida; order Brassicales; family Brassicaceae; genus Arabis; species Arabis alpina. Next base: position 4,404,090 of record LT669790.1, on the reverse strand, counting down.
AGATCTGAATTATCGAAATCTATAATCAGACAATTTTAGGGTTTCTGAGTTTTTTTAATTCAATAATTGTATATGGTCGGTGCGAAGTTGTTCGTGATGACTTTTTTACTTTTGGTAATTAAAAATTGAACCTTTTGGACTTGCTTACTTTAATTCCGTTTTCTTTTATAATTTTAGTCAATCTTTGGACTTGATGACTTCAGTTTTTTGTTCTATCATGTCTTAAGCATCTAAATTTGTGAACTTTTGATGAAACTGCAGAGCTTAGAACACTTTCATGGCATTAGAGCAATACTGCAGCAATAACCGTTTCCTTAAAATTGGGAAACAACAAGAGCTACTTCTCCTCCTTGTTATTGGTTTGCCTATTGCTCAAATTTTCCAAATCAGTCAGTTTTCAACACATTAAATCCGTGGAAGCTTTCTCCGTTGGTGATTCTTTTGTCGATCAACGTTTGAATTATGGTTTCCTCACAGTGTCCTGTCTCTGACAAAAACAAGAAGCAGCTGTATTTATCTATCAGCCCTTCAAATTCTGTCATGAGAGATAATGTTGAACTTGACTTCTCTGATGTGTTTGGTCCACTTCCTGAAGAAGCCGGTGAGGTTGCTTTTGACGAGCCTGCTGTCGTCTATAGTCGATCACACTCGTTGGTTGGGCCGTCTTTGCTCAGTAGTCATTCTTTCAAGCTGAACAAGCTCACTTTACGGGAGACAGAGGACTCCGTTGACTTGGTGGAGTGTCTCGAAAGTGAATCCTCTGGTACTGAGGACACTGACATTGAGAAAGCTCTAGAGGGAGATCTGGGGAAGGTCTCAGGTGTTGTAGGTATTGAGGATTTTGAGATTATGAAAGTTGTGGGGAAAGGTGCATTTGGGAAAGTGTACCAGGTGAGGAAGAAAGAGACGTCTGAGATATACGCAATGAAGGTCATGAGGAAAGACCATATTATGGAGAAGAACCATGCTGAATACATGAAAGCTGAGCGCGATATTCTTACCAAAATTGATCATCCATTCATTGTGCAACTGAAATACTCTTTTCAGGTAAAAATCACACTTCTCTCCTTTTGACATTCTTACAGTATAAATGGGTTAGCTTAGAGCGCTAAATATAACTTTGTTTGTGCAGACTAAGTACAGGCTGTATCTTGTGCTTGATTTTATCAACGGAGGGCATCTTTTCTTTCAGCTCTATCACCAAGGACTTTTCAGGTTTATTGTAATTCCTTTATGAACTAGTTTTGGAGTTTCACCAGAGTTCTGCAAGGCTTAAGACTAATTCTATGTTTTGTTTCTCACAGAGAGGACTTGGCTCGTGTCTACACCGCGGAGATTGTTTCTGCAGTTTCACACCTTCATGAGAAAGGCATAATGCATAGAGATCTTAAACCCGAAAACATACTCATGGACGAAGATGGCCACGTGATGCTAACTGATTTTGGTTTAGCAAAAGAATTTGAAGAAAACAAAAGATCAAACTCCATGTGCGGGACTACGGAGTATATGGCACCTGAAATCGTTCGTGGAAAAGGACATGATAAGGCCGCTGACTGGTGGAGCGTAGGGATTCTTCTGTACGAGATGCTCACCGGAAAGGTAAAAAACCCGCCTTTCTCTGTCTTGGTACTTGTTTAGGTAATCTATATCATATAGACTATATGTGTTGTGATGCAAATTTTGTTTGCTTCCTTTTGCAGCCGCCGTTTCTAGGGGGCAAAGGAAAGATACAGCAGAAAATTGTGAAGGACAAGATCAAACTTCCGCAGTTTCTGTCTAATGAAGCTCATGCGTTGCTAAAAGCGGTAAGTAATCTTTGTGTGCTATTGAACAATGAAGCTTTGGAATATAACTAGACACATTATCTGATTCTGATTTTGTAATGAATGTTATAATAGCTGCTGCAAAAAGAGCCTGAGAGGAGACTAGGAAGTGGACCGAGCGGAGCAGAGGAGATTAAACAACACAAATGGTTCAAGGGAATGAACTGGAAGAAGCTCGAGGCAAGAGAAGTGAAGCCAAGTTTCAGACCAGAGGTATCTGGAAGACATTGCATAGCAAATTTTGACAAGTGTTGGACTGATATGTCTGTGTTGGATTCACCAGCAAGCAGTCCTAACTCGGATCCTAAGACCAACCCTTTCAGCAACTTCACATACGTTAGGCCTCCTCTTTCGTTCCTTAACCAAACCACCTCAACTTTGTAGAGGGGAAACTTATAAGTTGTCTAATGGATTTATGAAAATACTGTGTGTTTATGAGAATATACATAATGTTCTTTTAACAGCTTTTCCTAGTCTTCTTGTGTTTGGTTATTCCCATGCTTGTAAACTCTTGTGGTCGTTTCTTTCTCCAATTGTAAAGATTCGTTTTCACTTTCTACGAAATTTTAAAAGTTTTATGTTATATATTGTACTAGAAATGACTGAAACATATGGATATGGCATTAACAAAATTAATCAATGGTTGACTAAAGAAGAAGCCTATATTAAATTAGTGAAAGAATTGTTGTGATAGAGAACAAACTACTAAATTATTGAACCAGAGCAACCAACATTGACCTTTGACCATGATAAACTTCAAATTAAAAAACGTTGAAAATGTATATAAGATCAATGATGATAACGATGTTGCTCTTGGACCAGACTGGTATCTAGTAACGTATTTTATTTGTGTTTAATTGAGAGAAAAATTCAAGTCAAAGTAAATATTTGAATTGTTAAGAGTTGTACAAGTGACAAACCTTACCTTAAAATCCATTCTTCTGCGCAAATTTTCCATTGCAAGAACTCTATATGTGAGAATCCACACACACTATTGTAATATCATTATCAACAGATATATCGGTACAATCACTTGTGCTTAGTAATTGTGTAATTAGAGATGGGAAATACATATGTTCAAATGAAATTTCTTGAATCTATTTGGTTAAGGAATAGCAATTTCGGTCGATCCAAGTCTGAGCCCTGTTATCCAATGTAATCTGAGTCATCTGCTAGAGGAACTCAGGAAAGTATACGAAGGCGAAAAAACGAAATCGGCTAGTTCTAAACAAAGATCAAAATGTTATCAAAACTCTGGTATTGGCAAACCCAATGAGGATGGATCGATATGACAATAAAGACGAGAGAAGAGCTTCTTGCTTGCAGGACTCTAGTATATAGATTGAGAATCAAAAGATGCATATTATAGAAATAGGATGGTCTAACTCAAATGTTTTTAAAACTTTTTTCACTCTTGCATTTTACATACATTGATCATAACAAAAGACTTTTTGATACTTCCACCATCAAGAAAGATAAGGCTGCGTCAAGGCCGTTCTGGACTTGCAGGTACTGAATCAATGATCGATGTAATCTTCTTCTGTAACTCTGGCTTATTAGCTCCAACAAGCTTCCCTATTTGTTGTCCATTCTTTAGAAAAAAGAATGTCGGTGTTGCCTTTATGTCCCATGATGAGCTAAAATCCTACACAAAACCAACACATACACATTGGCGAGATATCAACACAAATGAGAAAGACAAACATATGGAAAGTTATGGTTTAGTTCTTACACTGAGTTCATCAACATCTACAAGAAGGAACATAAGAGAAGGATGTTTCTCTGAGAGCTCGATGTAAAATGGTGCTACAATCTTACAAGGACCACACCAAGTCGCACTGAAATTTGCAACCACCTGTTTAAACATGACATAATGGTTCATGAGGTTGAGAAACACAACTCAATGAGAAGAGAGCTTTTAAAGAAGGGAAGAAAATTTACAATTTTGCCATCACGACCAGCTTCAGCTAATTTATCATCCCAAGCTTCCTTAGTTGTAATCAGATGAACATTACCACCGGAAAACTCAATGTTATGGGTTGAATCATCGTCTCCTTTACCCTATCAAATCATCAAACAAACAAAAAGGGCTTTTAATTTATCATCTCACAAACAACAAAATACAGATTCAACAACAAACCAAACATAGAAAGATACCTTAGAGACGCAGCTTCCCATTTGAAAGTTCTAGAAAATTCTTGCCTGAAACAGAATAAAAAAAGATCGAATTTTTCTTTTTGCAACTCCCTGAAATCAAAAAGGGGAAATCTTTCAGCTTATCGAATCATGAAGAGAAGATTCAATAACGGATTTAAAACGGCAAAAACATAGAAAAAAGTTTAGATTTTTAGAGACAAGAAGGAAAGATTGAAGATAATTAAGAAAGAGAGAACGGTTATTATTACCTGAGTTTATGTTTGGTTTGTTTGGTTTGTGTTTTCAGGTCTGGAGATTGAAGAAATGAAAGAAAACGCCGTCGTGTGAGAAAAGATACCAAATTAGAGGAATCGTTGATTGGAGAAGAAGCTCCCTCTCATTATGACCGAGTCAGACCCAATTTCCCACTTCTTCATTATTCCAACTTTACCCTTACACTCTTTTCCTCTCTGTCCACCTTTCGAGTTTCACTTTATTCGTTAGAGCCATTAAAATTACAGTAATGCAAATTATAAACTCGATTTATTTGTTTAAACAAGCTTTTATTAGTTAGGTTCCAGTACGATAGCAATTGGAAACAAACCACCATAACAAAAATTGTTTGAAATTCTCTCTAATACGGTCAGGACCGGTCCAACCAAATATGTGGTCCAAAACAAAAAAAATTTGAATGGCCTAAGTAATTTTTTACAAAAATGTGACCATAAATTGACAAAAATAATTAGTGGTCCTTGACGATGGCCTGCCTACCCTCTAAGCCGGGCCGGAATACGATTCTAAAGATATTGCAGTTTCATAAACAAGAGAAAAAAAAAGCATAATAAAGAGGTGAATAATTTAATGATTAAAAGAGAGATGAGGAGTAACAAGAGCATCTAAGTAGCTCTATTATGATCACATAATAGTGTTTTTTTACTAAATCCAACAAATGCATTAGAAGAAAAAAAAAGAGTTTTATATTTTGGATGCAGAGATATAACATATCCTTCTCGTTGTCTTTATTATCATCCCATAGCGTACTTCTGTGTCCAGCTTCGGGCGGTTGACTCGTACTTGGATTTATCAGTCTTGTACATATGAGCTATCTCAGGCACAAGAGGATCATCTGGGTTCGGGTCAGTCAGCAACGAGCAAATCGACAACAAAACCTGAATCCACACACAGAATTCGCTTAGATAGTCTACTTTTCAAACATATTCGTGTTAAATGTGGTTAGTAGAGAAACAAAACACAAACCTTGGATATGGTAAGAGCAGGACTCCATTGTTCTTTGAGGATATCAAGGCAAATGCTTCCATTGCTGTTGATGTTTGGGTGATACACCTTAGTCTTGAAAGACACCTACACAATAAGATTACACACATCATCATAAGATCTCTCTAAATAAACCGATGACAATAAACTTCGATTCGGCAATCAGAAAGAAACAAACCTTTGGTGGCTTGAAAGGATAATCCGGAGGGAAGTGAATGGTAACCAAAAACACTCCTCCAGCGTAAGGACTATCAGGAGGTCCCATGATAGTTGCTTGCCAATGGAACATGTCCTCAGCCACAGGACCTAAAACAAAAACGTTATAAGAAAATCACATCAATACACAGAGACATATTAGCAGAGGAGGTACTAAAAGGAGACACTAAGCATAACATCGAAATCATTCTTATAAGATAATCAAGGAAACAGTCACAGTAAAATTCTCAATTTCTTCATCAACTCAGACCAACAACACCACACCAATAACAGAAGCCTATTAGCAGAAGCTACTAAAGGAGACACTAGAACACGAAATCGAAATCTTGTTCTTTGCTCTTTAAGATTACAAGAGAATCAAGGAAATTATAACTGAATTATGATACTTCTATATGATAGAGGGAAAAAAAGGTTCACGTTAAGTGCATGTAACAGCTAACAAAACCAACCGGCGTCAAAATCAAAGCTTTACAAGCAAAATTCAGAAGCATAATTCGGATTGATGAAACCAAAGTAAATACATCAAACCCTAATTTCAAAATTCAGAAGCATAATTCAGATTCAATTTTGGGAAAAGAGAGATTTACCTGCGCTACAGTTTGAAGGAGGATCCTTCTGCAGATCCTTAAGCTCTTTCAAAATCCTCTTCGAAGCCATATCTCACACACGAACAAAAAAAACTACAAAATCCCAACAAGAAAAACCCACATGAGAATAATAAAATCAAACCAATCACAACTCAGAACACAAACAGATCAGACAAAAAGAACCAAAATTCTGAACCAAAACGTAACTGATCACAAACCCTAGAACTAGAGCAAAACAAAATCGAAGAAAGAAGGTTAGGTAGATAATAAATTAGGGTTTTACCAAGAGAAAGAAACAGTGGAATTGGATCTGAAAAAAAAAACAAACTTGTGTTCCTCGGTAACTGCGGTCGTAACGAGAGAGATAAAAAGCGAATAAGCTTCTGTTTAGTACTTGAGCCTTTCTTTATAGTTGTTTCAGAGAATCTTCGAGACCGTGTGACCTATTATTTTTTCTTTATTTCCAATGTTTTGATGTCCGGACCGGACGGTCGGCCCGGTTAAACCAGGATCCGGACATCACTCCGGTCCGGGTTTAGTGCTTAAATCCGGAAATTATAAACCCGAAAAAACCCGAAAAAACCCGTTATTTACTCGTGATCCGGTGAACCGGTTAAACCGGCCGAGTCACGGTTATTAAAATTGACAACATATAAACACGTTTGGACCAAAAATTAAGTAAAAAACAATGCTTTTCAAGCCCATTAAACCATTAATATCTTGACAAAACTCCAAATCAATAGCTTTTAATTTTAAAAAAGAGTTTTGAAAAGTGTTTTGATTAGTTTACGATCGACTCCTCTTTACACGATCGACTCGTCTTCTCTCTTTTAAAGTTTTTGATTTTTCTTGTTCTCTTTCTTTGTTTCAGATTCTTCTTATTTGCTGTTGATTTGATTTCTGGTTTTAGACATTCATAGATTATTAATTCTAGTCTTCTCCAATTAGCTGTTCTCAAATCTCAAAAGGTTATATACAATATTAGTTATATACTTATATGGCTTTTGTTTTTATTATGTTATGCATTATAGAATATAATACTCTTGTATGTTTGTATCTCTTAAAAGTTAAAGAGTTAAATAATCAATCATTTCTCACCTAAGTATGTTGCAGCCACATATACATTATGTATTCCAAAAAGATAGAGTTTTTACAGTTTTCTATGCACTTTTACAAATTTCAAAACAAATACTGAAATACTATTAGTTAAACTTTATTGAAAACTGTAAATCGTAGAAATCAATGCGTTTTCTTAATAACCGTGCATTACCTTAAACATCTATTAATTAGGAACGGAGGGAATATATATAAAATGTAATTTATGGTCGACCCGGAGACCCGGCCACCGCTCCGGTTCTTCAAACGGGTCGGGCATCAAAACATTGCTTATTTCATTAGTCCCACAATTTTCCATTTCACCGTACACACGTGGCTATATTATCTTGTAACCGAAAATTTATTTATTACTTGATAACGGGCTTTAATAAGGCCCACAAGCCCACACACACTAAAAAAAAACCAATCTAAGAATTACATACAAAACCATTCAAGGATACATTAATTCAATGTTTGGAGGAAATTATGCTGAAGTAGAACTACGAAAAGGTTTATTACAAAGAAGAAGAAGCAAAATAAATAATGATTTTGAGCTAAAAATAAATCTAAACCGGACTATCAGAGCTTCTGATCATCTCCGGTGAGGAAGCTCTGTTAGCAGAACCAGGACCAGAGCCTGTAGAAGGTCTGACCTCATCCATCATGTTAACAACTTCTTCCATGGAAGGTCTAGAGTCTGGATGCTTTGAAACGCAAGCCATTGCTATCTGCAACATTTGCACCATCTCTTCTTCGACGTTGTGTTGTTGCTTGATGAGCTCTATGTCGAATACTTCTCCAGTCCATTCCTCTCTCACAACTGACTGAACCCATTTTGGGAGGTCCACCACTTCCTCGTGCCCGGTTGTTTTCCCGGCTGCTTTTCCTGTCAGCATTTCTAGTAACAGTACGCCGAAGCTGTATACGTCGGATTTTTGGGTATGTTTTCGGGTTTCTATGGTCTCTGGTGCTCTGTATCCTAAGCTTCTTGATGGGAGTAAGGTGTGATGGCTCATTAATGGAGCTATACCGAAATCTGAGACGCAGACGTTGAGGTCTTGTGTTAAGAGGACGTTTGGTGATTTGATGTTTCCGTGTAGGAGTTTTGAACCAGATGCGGAATGGATGTGAGCAATTCCTCTTGCAGCTCCCAAACAGATCTTTAACCTTGTTTCCCAGTCTAACGCCGCTCTTCCTCCTTCGTTGTTTCCTACATAGAGTTCAATCAAACATGTTAACTTAAAAGCCAAAAATGTGTAGCACCTTTTTTAAATAATTTAAAAACATGTGAAACATCATTACCATGTAGCAGCATAGAGAAATTGCCTCCTTGGTAGTAATCATACACGAGTAGTTTTTCGTCTTTTGAGAAGTAATAAGCACGGAGAGGAGCTACATTCTCGTGTGGACTGATCCTTCCCACGGCTTCCATCTGCTGCTCGAACTCCCGTTTCCCAGCTGCTACTTCTTTCAGCCTCTTTACCACTACCGTGGTTCCTTCCTCTAAGATGGCCTTATACGTTGTACCATAGCTTCCTTTCCCTAGAACTTCTGCTGAGGCTCTGAGCAAATCTTCAAGATCAAAGTTGTATGAACTTCCTTCAAAGAAGACCAGCTTGTTCTTCTCTGCCTCCTGCACCCCACTACCAAACTCCTCGGCCTTGTTGTCACTCCTCCCTGGTTTAGCTTTTGGCACTGCAGTACTGTCTTGTCCACTCTCTCTTTTCTTGGTACAGCAAAGGGTTAGGATGACAAGAAGGATAAACAACAGAACTGAACCTCCAACTGCAATGCCGACAATAGCTTCAGTGGAGAGACCTCTTTTGGATGTACCGGGACTTTTAGTTGGGCCGGGACTTTCGGTTGGTGGAGTCGGGGAAGGAGATGGTGCAGTGGTGTTCTTTAAGCATGGAGTTAAGGGACCACCACATAAGAGACTATTGCCTTGAAAAGAGGATGCTGGGAAGGACTTGATAGAAGATGGAATTGACCCATTAAGGTTATTGTTGCTGAGATTCAAGTATTTTAGGCTAGGAGGAAGGTCAGGGATTGGTCCACTGAGAGAATTGTTTTGTAGGCTGAGATCAGTGAGCTGAGTAAGGTTTTTTAGACTCGCGGGAATGTTGCCGGATAGCGAGTTGGTGGATAGATCAAGATTAACAAGGCGATGAGAAAGAGTGGGAGGGATAGTACCAGAGAAGTTGTTGTCATGAAAGTAGAGCGATCGGATAAAAGGAAGTGAGAGAATGGCAGATGGAATGTTCCCTTGAATGTTGTTGGATCGAAGGCTAATGATCCTGAGAGCGTCAAGCTTCTCAAATGTCTTCTCTGGTAAAGGTCCCCACAGTCCAGATCCAGGCAAACGGAGTGCGGTAACACGAGCGTTGTTCTTGGAGCAGGTGATGCCGGTCCAAGAAGAGCAGATTGGATTTGTGTTGTTCCAGTTGAGTTTACGACTGTGAGGGACAAGAGATGCAAATTCAAGCAATGCTTGCTTGTCTGACTCTATATCTGCAGACAAACAACGGGAAACAAAAGGCGAGACCAACAGGAAAATGAAGGCCGCAACAATCTTCATCATCATCATCAGTCTTTTGAAATACTATTAAGCTCACTCACTTCAAAGCTTTCTCATCCAAGTGTAACTGCAAGAGAACACAAAACACATCAAGTTCTGATTTAGAGTCACATAACGACTAACTTCCAAAATTAGAATTGCAAGCCAAGAATGATACAGGACTCTTCAGGAGTAAAGATGAACAGAAATAAACACAATGGAAAGCTATCTAAATAATGACTACCATTAACTATAAAGTAGTTGTAAAGGAAGACACAAAAGCGTAATAACCTTCCACTAAAAGCAAGAGGTTTTAAGGCTAGTTGACTCAAGAACCATAGTGAAAAATGATGATAGATCCAATGCAACATTACTCGATTACCAATCGAAATCTTATGGAATCTATATGCATACATTGATTCAACGCAAGTGACTGGATCCTCACTTAATCTCCAAAACCCCCCCAATTAAAGAAAGTTACTAATTTTAGAAACGATTAGTAAAGAAAAATGTAAACCCATCTACTTGATTAACCCAGATCTGAAATCTACAATGAACATTACAAAAACTAGGGTTTATCCCAGCTAATCAAACAGAGAGAAATTGAAATTGAAAACAAAGATCGAAAGTGAGAGAGACCTTAGAGTGGGTTTCAGAGAAGGATCCTAAGAGGCATTGGAAGCTGATCGAGTGAAGAAGAAGATAGTGGAGAGAATAAAAACACTTTTTTTAACAACGGCATTTAGTGAAGAAGAAGCTTGAGGTAAAGGCAAAAGCAGAAAAGAGTAAGGAATCTAGAATCGCCATTGATGAAGATTCAGTAAGCATCAAACAGTCAGAAGAAAGAGAGTAGAGAGAGATGCAAAAGGGTTTCTGGTGATGGAAGCTTCGACGTGACGATAACGGAGAAACGTAAATCTCGATGGTCAGTTTCAGATTCCAATCTCTCTCTCTCTTCTCTGCACTGTGATTTGCTTTGCTTTTGCTCGTTAGCCTTTGACTCTCTTCCGAAGTTTAAGCTTTTTTTTATTTGTCCTTTTGTTTGTTATTATTCTAAGCTTTTAATTATGGCATTACTGAATTTTGAACATTTAATTTTCTTTCTTTTTTTAAATTCATACTAGTAGTGATTTTCGTATTGAATTGGTCAGTTGGTTTTAAATGTAGAGTGTGGTTTCTTTATGACAAATTCTGGAACTTTTTTGAACGTGAAAATATGCTACTTACATTAATGAATTTTAATGCAGAACTCAAAATGGAATTTTTATGGGGGTTATCTTTATATAATTAGAAAGATAGTATTTCAATATCAGAACGTAGATGTGTAAGGAAAACAACAAAAGATGGGAATATTTAAACTATGTTGCAAATTGAGATTAGTTTATTTGATATTTATACAAATTTATTAATGTGGGTAAGAGGGTATCTTTCTTAAAAATGGACCCCTGAAGGGAAGGAGTTTGGTATGTGACATAAATGAGGGTACTATAGTAATAAAAATAAAAATTTGAAATCTGTTTAAATATCTTCAAAATACTATGTCATTAATAAAAGTCAATTTATGGAATTAAATTCATAAAAAACACACACTGGCGATGTTGGTTGGGCTTTTGCTGTCACCCATTATTAACTTAGCTCTGTCACAGATTCACGTTTGGCGCGTGAAACTCTCTTTTCCTCTTTTCACATTCTAATTGTTTCCTTCGAGATCCTTTACATTATCGTAAATTCCAAGAGGTGAAAACTTGAGGTTCCACATTACGTTACCACTTACCAATACCATCTCTTCATATGTTATAACTAGAAAGTTACAAACCAAGAATCAAGAATCATCAAGAACCAAAGAACCAAGAACAACCAGAGACTTATATCTGATTAATCCGTCTCTTTGCACCATTAACAACAAGCAAACAAATTTTGTGTAGGATAGATAAATAAAAAGGGAAGTGGTTTTAGTAAAAAAGGTTGTTTACTCGTGGTATGTTTGTGTGTGTTATAGTGGGGCAAATGGCTCCGGAAGTAACTCGAATCCTCCGTTGTCAAACATGAGTCCGTGATCTGGTGATCTATCGTCGATGCTATGTAACCAGTTTGTGTTCTTGACGTCTTCTTTCAGCAACAATGCGTCATACCTTGAGCTCTCGTACATGTCCATGTCGCTCAACTTCCCTAACATTCTTCTTCCTTCGTTTGCTTCATTCCCGTTCTCACCGCTGTTGCTGCTGATTGAATCCGAAAGGTTATTCCCTGAGCGGATTGGCTGAATTTTGGACGAGGCTTGTCTGATGCTCTGAGGGAATAGCGTTGTGGTTGCTAGCGCGCAACCGTTGGTCTTTCCATTTCTAATGTCCTACACACCATCAAAATGTGGATCTTTTTAACATCATGATAAAAGATTTTAAAAGCATAAGTCACTATCTCTTAAGTGAGAAGAGATCAACGTACCATGTGCCTAATGGCCATATCGAGTGAACTTTTTGAGAATGACCTCCCAAGCCCGTTGTTATTCTCCATTACAGGTGAAGAAGTCTTCAGGGTTCTTCGTGAAGTTACGTCTGAAACGTTTGAAATCCTTCGGGGCTCTGGTGCATCTGTGAGGTGCTGCCCATTACTACCATAACGGCCTTTTCCTTGGGTCTCCGAGACTCTTCCTCTGGCCACAATAGGAGACGAATTCCTTCTTGTTATTGGACCTTTGGGTTCTGGACTCGCCTTTGTCGTGTTGCTACCAGCGAGTGGCCTGGACCTGCCAGCTGATAGCGGTCTGTCCGGAAGAGTTGTTCTGAGATTAGGTGGTGTATCAAGAGGGAAGTCTGCTAGTACAATTGGTTGTTGTGGGGTGGTTCGGGCTCTAGGTCCAGGAGAGCTTGGCCTAGATAATGAAGGGGTGGTGCGACCGTTTGATGCAGCACGTCCACCTGAGATATTGGATCCTGGTGTTACAGAGGTGGATGGGCTTCGACGGGTAGGAGTTGAAGGACGAGAATTTGGTCTAGAAGCAGTTGTGTTTAGAGAGTTTGCTGAGAGCTGTGGTCTAGAAGTTGGAGTCGATGGTCTTGAGCTCAGGGACGGTCTTGGCTTGTCCATGGATGAACTAGAAGACCCTGGACGGATTCTCGACGGAGTTGAGGCCCGTGATGCCGAAGATGTACGAGTGGGAGTGGAAGGTCTAGCTGAAGATGATGAACGGGAACTCGGGGATGAAGGTCTAATGTATGATGAGACTGAAGCTGAACTAGTGTTCAGGATGGAAGATGGTGAACGGCCTGAAGTAAAAGTGCTGTACTGCGAGGTAGAAACGGATGGGCGAGTCACGGAACTACTTCTAGCCGGACGTGAGGAATGGTAACTGGTCTCTGACTGCGAAACTGAAAGCTGTAGAACAAAAAAAAACGTATATGAATAAGGCAATGCAGTTTCTGTTCTAAGAAACTATGGCTTTGTAAGAACTAGATAGTTTAGGAGACAAAGATAGCAACTTTTTGAAGTACTAAGATCGTACTTAAAGAAGAAAGACCCTTTCGTACCCTTGATGCCTTTGAAGCAGAACTGGCTCTAGCGGAAGGTGTAATCTTTGGAGCTGCCAAAGATGAATGAGAATCGCTTCCAAGAGGTGTTCCAGGAGGAGTAAGAAGCCTAGAGAAAAACACAATTATACCAAGAGATGAAAAAAAAGCTACAGTTTCCACATAACCTTTCCAAACACAAAAACAACAGAAAATTCACACACTCCAAAAACTCCCAAGTACAAGTAACCAAAAGACAAATAACAGTTCTTGCAAATGAGCCACTGTTTGATTGGACACACCAAAGATATGCAAAGAGATTCAGCAGAAACTTACCAATCATAATCATTTTTGCCTCCTTCACCTGAAGACAAGAGATCATCAGCTTTTACTTTAAGAGCTGGTTTAGATCCAACCGAGAGTCTCCCAAGTTTCGCAGAAACTAAAGGCAAAACAAAAAAAGAGATTTAGTGTTGATTAAGAAAGGGATCATCAAAGCAAAACAAGATCCAGCAAATTCCTCATTGGTCCCAAAAAAGTACTTTTCTAAAGATAGCACTATCTCACAAATCACTCTCTAATCAAGAAAAGCAAAAGAGAAGAATCGAATCTAAGAAACAAAGACAGTTCGAAAAAAATTAGTGTAGCTACCACCACTGATAAAATTAAGTAAACAATCGTTTTCGTTTCCAAAATCAGACAACTGTATCTCCAAAATTCAGAGATCCATATTTAGAAATTTCTATGTTAAACCGAAACAACAAATCGAATTTTCACAAAAGATAGTGAATCAGAAACGAACCGTCAGGTAATTCATCGGAGGAAGCTAAAGGGAAAGAGCGACGGATCTTAGAGAAGAGATCCAAATTCTCATCGGATTCTCTAGTGAATCCGTTGTTGATATTATTGCTTCTCCGAAATTGAGACATCGCCGGAATATTCCTTCCACCGGCAAGAGATTCTCTCAGATTTCTATTCATTGTTAGTGTATAGAGAGAGAGAGTAGAGAGAGAGAGTAAAAGAAGTAGAAGCAAGTCTCTATGTGAAGAGATTGCTTACAAATTACGCCATTAGAGAGGAAGAAGATACAGATCTAAAGAGAAAAAAGTAATTTATGTGTGTAATGTGTCACTTCTAAGTTGTTGAGACTAAATTGTAACTATCTAATGTGTTATCACGATGCATGTTCTTCTTTCATCAATCATATACTTTTTTAATTTTATATATAGAAATATAAATTTATTTATGAGGCGGAGAAAGGAAGGTAGTTTCCTAATTTCTTGGTATATAAGTATATAACAAGTATTATGAATTATGAATGTGTATGAGTTAGACCCCACGTGGTCTTCTCTTTCTATATTCACTCATTAGACTCAACTAGTTTTAATTATAGAAGATCAGATCCATCAACTAATTTTTGTTATTTACAGGTCATGTAACATGTCCGAAATGTACAAAACAAACTTTTGAGTAATTAGCAAAGTTTTTTTTATTGATTTTCTACAGTTTTATTTTAGAGGAAGAAAAACAGTACTTTTTTTGATTTTCTTACAGGAATAATGGAACATACATATATATATATAGATAAAGACGGCTTTGGACCCGACAACAATTATGCCCATGTTTTCCTTGTTCTTTATAGGCTGATAACGATACCTCATTAAATGGGCCTACTAGACTCTCTCTCTCAGGCCCATTAATACCATCCGCTCTACATGTGACTTGTCTCTGTGTAGTATAGATAGCAACCTACAAAAACGGTGACGTTTCGCTATTTACGAGTTGTCATTATCATGTTATCTAGTTCTCCTACTTGGTTTTCTCTCCGATACCGACCACGATTTCCGATGAACTTTCCGGCGGTTTTCTCCACCGAATATTGTAATCCTCCCAATACCTTTAGACAGTGAAGTCAAGAATGTTCCACCATTGTTGTTATTACCAGACTTCTCCAACATCCCTTGTTTCATCAACATTTGTTCTTTCTCTAACTCACTTACTCTTACTCTCATCCTCGCTATCTCAAGCTTTAGCTCTCTGTTCTCTCTTCTTAACGATGCATATGTGTCTCTTGGTGAAACTGCTCTGCTTTGTAATCCAGAAGACAAAAACAAGAACCCTTCTTCTGAATCTCCAGACATAGCTTTCTTTAGTCGTAGCTGTTCTGAGTAGAGCACTCGAACCACCATTTGTACAGGAAGCCTATCGTTTTGTGCCACGTGGTTGCTTGCTTCTTGTGAGAGTTTCTTGCAGTCTATGTATTTGCATAGCTTCTTGCTTTCTTCTTCTGTCAATAATGGATGAGCCTAAAACAGATCATTAGTCTCAGATGTTTCCAAAACATTAAGCAATGATTTTTTGGTTTTTGTTTGTTTACCTTGAGATACATATCAATGGCTCTGTAGATTCCATCATCTATGATACGTGCGTAATCTGGTAATGTCTCTATAATGGCTATGAACCTGTGTAGATTCAGGTATGGATCCGGTGCGATCTCAGCTAAGTAAGCATCCATGATCATTCCAACTTTCAGCAACGAACCGTGTTGTCCCGTGGAATCCGAATCGTAACCACATTCTTCATCTTCCTCCTCAATCTTCTCAAGAAAACATGTGAGTATCCTATGGACAGTTTCCACATCGTACATGGACTCTTCGTTTTGGACAGAAGGTATAAGCAGATCATCGAGAGATACAGTCTCTAACTGCTGACCAATTCTGCGTTCTAGCTCGAGCCTGTAAGAGATCTCTATATCTATTGTCATTCCAATCTTCAACATTCCAAACAAGAAACTAAGAGGAGTAACTGATAAAGAAGAAGATCCTTTATCGTCATTCGGTAAAAGAGTTACAATAGCTTCAACGATTTCCCTCTGCTCTTGGCAGTTTCGAATGATAATACCTTTTAATGATTCCTGAGCGTAATGCATCAGAGAATTGACTATACTCTCGGATCGCACGCCTGTTCTCGCCATCGCGGAGATAACTCTAGCATAGTAATCAATCCCGAGAACAGAGAGTTCTTCGATCCACCACTCGAGACATTCTCTCCCCTTAAGCTCTTCTGATAAACATGATACTAATTGCTCTCTATAAGCATTCATGGAGATAGCCTCTACACACCGGACAGGAATTTTGAATGTTTCAGCCATTTCTTGCGTCTCGCAAGAACATAATACTTGTAGAGACTTGTGAAGACTGCGAAAGGCGACATGGTCGAGGTAATTCTCCACTCGAGCGATTAAATTCTCTTCTTTATAGTCATCAGTCATCTCTAGATAACCAGCTGCGCAACGGAGAGCGACAACGTTGGAAGCAGTGATCTCAAAGTTGATACCGTAGCAGAATTTCATGGCGAGTTCGAACGTTAGAGGTCCACCAGAGAAGTCCCTTAGCTCAATCATGGAGATAAGACCAGAAGAAGAGTCCTTGAGATCTCTAACCATTTTCCTCAACTTTCCACTCCGAGCTACTAGCGGAAACTGCAATAATTTTTATCATGGTGGGTTTGTTCAGAAACTGTAAGAAAGAAAAGTAATTTCGTCGAACAACTTGTGTGCACTAACCTTATGGAGAAGAAATGATTCTCCATCTACAAGAACAGTGATGTCTCCCGCAACACCGGAGAATATGCTGCAAATTTTCATATAAGTCAAACTCAAATCATGAATACAGTAAAGCTAAACAGAGATTACAAGACAAAGGAGATACAGAGAAAGAGGACGAACCACGTGGAGAATCTGGTAGGAACAGAGGAGCTTCTGTTACGAGGAGAAGAAGAAGAAGGAGATAAAGGGTTGTCTGAAATACTGGCCATCTCACTCTCTAGATCGTGGAGAGACTCGGGTTTTATGAAAGATGCTGTCTTGGGATTTTACAGATCAGTGTGTCTCTGCTTTTGCTTTGTGTGCAGAAAGACATATACACTGTCTTGAGAAGTAAGAAAGTAACAGAGAATAAAGATTCTCGAGTGTTGTGGAGGAGAAGCTTTATTTAAAAAAGCATAACGGGAAAAAGTAAATATTTTCCTTAATCGGATGTTTAGAGAAACAAAAACAAGAACTAATCAAGCCGAGTCTTTTGTAATTTTGAAAGTTCAACGGTTTACCTAAATCCTAGGTAAAATATCTAAAATAATTTTAAAAACATGAGAAGATTCGGATACTTTTTCAAATTACAACATAGATCATAGCTAACAATAATTCAAATCTGTGACAAGACTTGAACCATAGTTATTCAACTAACATATGAATCCTTCAACTACTACTAGGCCACAATAAATCGGTTGACATCAAAATTTCCAACCTAAACAAGTTTCGCACCGAACCTGATATGGTTTTGTGCTTTTAGGGTATATAGGGTATAGGACTTTGATTGCTAAACAAAAAAATTCTCGAGTTTATTTAGGTTAACGATATTTTGGACCGGTTCATGCTTGCTCTAAACTATCAATGACCGACTCGGGCCAACATATATAATCCGGTTGATTTGTAGACTTGGGCTCCATGACGACTCAATTATTGTTGTATCTTGGAGACATACACTACATTCTCTTTACTTCATCTCCGTTAGTATTGCACTAATTTCAAGGTAATATCACGTTACTTCAAAGTTTAAACCATAAATGATAAAACATTATCTCCTCGAACTCATAGTTTTAGTGGAATTTTGTACAATATCACTATCAAACATGTTCAAGCAAGACTTGGCCCTTTTTGGTTTTAATAATGGATTGAGAATTGAGCAGAATTGACCAAGGAACCAACACCAACCAAAGAAGAGCAAACAAATAGCTAAGGACATAGTTTATTTAAACGAGCAACTACTTTTTGCGATAGATCTTTCTCATGTTATCAATTGGTTAATGCATCACTGTGTTTTGTTTTGGTAAGTTCTTATTGTAGCTTGCTTTTCATTTATATCCACCATGTTCATTAGTAAAAAATGATGTGTAGTTTTCTATACCACAAGATTAAAATATTATACAAAAGAGTATAGTTCTCTTTATCCAATTGTCTTGACGTGATTGGTTGGTTGCATATGTCGTTGATATAACAATCACTATAGCTTCTAATCGATCAATATGGGGCATGCTTTTATGTATTTTATCTTCATACTTTTTATATTATAAGGCATTTTTTATTTATCTAATGATCTTGTGCGTTTAGTTCAACGTGATGGATTTTTTAATCACAACAAATAAATTCATAATATCAACAAAAATATGATGAATATCACCCAACATGTTTGTAGCATGATGAGTTTGAATGTCAACCCTGTCACACTTCTCATCCAATATAATAAGCTTTTTGTAAAGAAGATTAATTGGCTATATTTCGTTGTAATTTTAGGTCAAGTATGAGTCTAAATGTTCATAATATTAATTAATTTAGTTAAGTTGATCCTTGATAAAATTCATATTCTAGAATCTTAAAAACTGAAAACCAAAAAATCCAAACCGTAATTTAATATCAAATGAGATATATCTTTTAGAAACTAAAAATGTCGAAACCCAAAAAATATAAAAAAAAACGAATAAAAAAAAAAAAATGTCCATCTCATTATAGTTTCAAACCCAGAAGATCAAAAACCACAATTGTAATTTGTGAGCAATGAAGATCATATAACAAACCTTGGCACATGATCATTGGCTGCGAAATCGGTTCAATCTCGATGTTAGGTTTTAGACGAAATGAGAATTAGAGAACCATCTAGCTTCGATTGGTATGTAGTTGGAGGAAAGAGATATTTTGGTTGCTCAAGGGTGGTTTCTAGATATGGGATGCTACATTCTTCCACAATAGATAGGGTGAAGAATCGTTCACATTTCACATATGCATTATAAAATGTCTTCATAAAGATCTGATTGTGCCTCTAAAAGGTAAAAATTTCATGCTTGTTTTGCATATTTGGTTCAAGGTACATATTTTGTTTAAGGTAGAAATGTCATTCTTACATTTCATATTTTGTTATTAGGATTTAAAGAATGGATTTGGGATAAACTCAAGAAACTCTATAAATTTTGCGTGGAGATATGGACTGTTCATCAAGGTAACGGCATTGTGAAAAATATATAACAGAAAAAATCTAGTGTTTTCACAATTTACGGAATTGGGTTTTACATTGACCCATCTCAATTAAATTTCATTTTCCATTTCTGCTGCTTTTGTTAGGTTGTTTCATTTTTTTTAATCACCAATGGGAAACTAATATCCAAATTAAATCGGATAATTTTATAAAAAATCTGTTATTATTTTTGCATATTTTCGGAATACTCGGTTAAAAGATATGTAAAAAAAACAGGATAGCAAAGTATTTCGGGTAAAAAATTTCAAATAGATCTATATCTTTGTACCTGAAAACAAGAAAGTCCGGATAAGATATTAAAATTTCATATTCGTGAAAACATATCATATTAAAAAGCTATTTAAACATTTTTTTAGATAAAGATAGAAATATGAAATACAGTTTGATACATAAATCGAATTACTCATTTATGCTGTTAAGAGTTTTTGTAGAATACCATAATACACAAATACATTATGCAAGATGTAAGCAAAACAATGGACCAATTTTGTACAAATCTGATAAACTCATACGTATGATGTTCTTTTACATGATAATTCTTTCAATTCTACATGATATTAGTTATGTGAACTTTATATTTTTAGTTTGGATTTCTAAAATGAACGTGTTCTTATTCAACTACATGATGTAGTATGTGATTTGACAATATTGCTACTCTTCAACTTGCTTTTTTTTTTTTTTTTTTTTTAGCTCTATGTGCATCTACTTCTTAGATGACATCATCTTGTGACATATTATGGTTCATGAGTTCTCCTTTAAAATATGAGAATCAAACCGTTTAGTAGTTATCTAGGCTAAACTCCTTCATTAAACCATCTTTTGCCTTATTATGGTATTTGATTTTACATGTATAATCAAACGGGTGAATAGTTTTTGAAGTGATTGAATGTAACAAGTGTCTTCATTTATCGATCTATTAGAAATTTCGTTTTACTTAATTGTCGAGCTCATAACGGTAATTGGATGATGATGAAAAAAAATGAAAAAAAAATACTATGGTTAAAAACTATTCTTTTTTAAATTAAAATATGTACATACATTCACGTATATCATCGTGTATATATACAGCAGACGTGAAGTCACGATGAGCTAATATCAAAAGTCCAAACACTATATTATCAATGTACAAAAGCCTCGAGCCTAACATCTTGGACGTAAATTCGATTTCTTCACATAATTATAGACTAGTTTGTGAGACTAAGAAACTTGAGGGTTCTTATTCACAAATATTTTAGTAGAATTTTATATATTTTTAAAAAATGTATAAACTCGAGGAATATTTCTTTGATTAAAAAGCTGTCTTCAGTGATATATACCAAAGTCGTCTCCTGAGCGAGAACGGATTTGGTCGCATTAGGGTTTTTATTTTATTCTAATAAAGCTTTTGATTCCTTCAATCTCATAATTCTTCTTCCTCATGTACAACCGATCCAACATTTTTTGTGCTCCGATTTAATCTCTGCTGGTAAGTTCTGTGATTGGCATTGATCTGGGTTCGTGGTTGAATTTATGAATTGAATTGTGTAAATCGTGTAGATGGGTAGATCGAATCGTGAATTGCTGCAATTGGGTTCGTAAAATTGTAACTTGGTAATTGGTTTTCGAGAATTGATAGAAATGAGAGACTTTTATCGGTTTTGTGCTATTGAAAGGAGAATGGGAACGATTCTATACGAACTATGGGTGATTTTGCGAAGATTGTTGCTTTGTAGTTCTGGGTTTCTTGAAAGGACAAAGCTTTAGGTATGGTCGTTTAGGTGATGATATGTTTGTTATATTTGAGTTAAATTGCACAAATACATGGTCCTGAACGTTTTTGTCTATTAAAATGGATGAGTTTGAATTCCATTATATGCTCATTGATTTGTTTTTTTTTCTCTATTACAGTTGCTGAGTTGAAATTCGTTCTTGTGATGTGTTGAACAGGAAACAGTCACCTCCTTTTGATGCAGTTTTGATTCTACGAAGCCTTAGAGTTTATTTGGTTTCGTTTAAATTAGTGAGTGTTATCTTTATTCTCTTTGTAAGGAGAAAACTTGCTTGAAGATACATTCAGCATCAAAATGATGCATTCAGGCTGCAAACGACTTCTGCTACTTCTATTATTATTTGTCGTTGTATTCATCGGGAACACTGACGCAAATGCTCAGTGGGAGATCTCACATAAAGTAAGAGCTGCTCCTCATGAAAACATGGGACGGAATGTTATAGATGGAAGTGGTGTAGAGAAAAGCTTACATGACATTGGAATGGGTGAGAAGAGAGGTAGTCACAACAAAGTTTCAGTTTCAACTGTTGCATTGTTTACCTTGGCAATGGCTGCTGCGACTGGGTTAGGTGCAGTGCCTTTCTTCTTTGTCGAGCTTGATCCTCAATGGGCTGGAATATGCAATGGTATGGCGGCTGGTGTGATGTTGGCTGCTAGCTTTGATCTTGTAAAGGAGGGGCAAGAACATGGTTCTGGAAACTGGGTTGTTATTGGGATTCTTGCCGGTGCTTTGTTCATTTGGCTCTGCAAGCAGGTAACTTGAAAGTGATTCTTCGGCTGTCAAACTCTAGTTACTGATTTGCATGATGCTTTGAAATAAAAATCTCACTTTATCAATAACCGTGTATTTTGGACAGTTTCTTGAACAATATGGTGAAGTTAGCATGCTGGATATTAAAGGTGCAGATGCAACCAAAGTTGTTCTAGTCATAGGAATTATGACACTTCATTCTTTCGGGGAGGGATCAGGGGTTGGTGTATCGTTTGCTGGTTCAAAGGGTTTTAGTCAAGGGCTTCTGGTCACTTTGGCCATTGCTGTTCATAATATTCCAGAAGGGTTGGCTGTTAGCATGGTGCTAGCATCAAGAGGCGTCTCTCCACAAAATGCCATGCTCTGGAGTATAATAACATCCTTACCTCAGGTAATCATATGATGTTCTGTGATCTGATGTCTCTGTTTGCATAACAGGCTACTTATTCTGGTTTTCATCTGTATTCTTTACCAGCCTATTGTCGCGGTGCCAGCTTTCTTATGTGCTGATGCGTTTAGCAAGTTTTTGCCCTTTTGCACTGGATTTGCTGCTGGATGTATGATTTGGATGGTCATTGCTGAAGTGCTTCCTGATGCATTCAAGGTGAATTGCATGTGGTGATCTATGAAATCAATGTTGATGTTTGTATTTGAGGAAGATGCGGATTTCACCAAGTATACTGACTTAAATTCTCTTCTTTGTAACCACAACAGGAAGCGTCCCCATCACAAGTGGCATCTGCAGCCACAATATCAGTAGCATCTATGGAAGCTATGAGCACTCTTTTCGAGAATTTCACGCATGATTACAAGTACAACAATTGAATTCTAGTAAAAGTTATAAGCTGTTGCATTTGATTGGTTAGTAAATTCAGCTAAGGCTTCTGTTTCTCTAATCTGCAGCTCAGAGGATGCTTCTGGCTTCTTTGTTTCACTCCTCTTTGGTCTGGGTCCATTGCTCGGGGGTGTATTTCTGGTTGCATCGGCGCTCACCTTCCGTCTCCAGCACGCCCTTCTCATGGGAATAGCCTCAGGCATTGCCTTTGTCCTCAGTGCCTGGCGTCCGCTTCAACTGCTGCTATCTGCGAAAATGGGATTCATCCCTCTGGTTTGCCTTCTTGCAGTTGGGGCTGGATTGGGCCATTTCCTGAGCTCGACCATTCTGAATGTAACTTGTCGGAAAAAGTCTGGGGCAGGCAGTTTAATAAACCCGGTAACCAATTTTCCAACCAGTGTGATAACACTTCAATCATTATTAGCGTGTGGAGCGGTTGGGTTCCACGCACTAGCCGAAGGGCTTGCTCTAGGCGTCGCTGCCCCAAAGGCTTATGGACTTGGCAGACACATGGTACTCCCAGTTTCCTTACACGGGCTCCCAAGAGGGACAGCGGTTGCAAGCTGTGTCTTTGGGGCTACGGACAGTTGGCACGCAGCTCTTGCAGCAGCAGCTTTGATAGGGTTTGTGGGACCCGTATCAGCCATAGGTTCGATATTAGCCGGGATAGATTACAGCGGACTGGACCACGTGATGGTGGTGGCGTGTGGTGGATTACTGCCTAGTTTCTGGCAAGTGATCAAGAGAGCGGTGAGGTTAGAGAGAAAGAAGGGCACTGTGGGGATGGTTCTGGGAGTAACGTGCGCGGTTGTGTGTCTGACTTGTACAAGACTGGTGTGCTTGCACACGCCTTACTGCAATTCTGCACCAGAGGCTGTGAGATGAATTAATTCTGCACCAGAGGCTTGTGAACACACACACTCTCTTATTCTATGTTGTAAGATATATATACTTCGTACCCTTAACTCGTGTGTCTATACCAACTTGTCGGATTCTAGGGTGAATGGAAAAGAGGGTTTCTTGTACCTTTGTTTAATTGAATATGTGTTTGGGTTGAGATCAAGTAGATGGGGCTTTTACTTAGCTCTAATCTACTGGAATTTAAAAACAGAACGAAAAAATAACAGCAACAAAAGTTAAAGTTTTTGCAGATAGTCCTTGTTTGCATCACTCTTTTGCAAAATAACATGAGATTAAACCTACAAGATCCATATCTCTCTTTTGCAAAATAACATGAGATTAAACCTACAAGATCCATCATCTCTCTTTTGCAAAATAACATGAGATTAAACCTACAAAGATTCAACATCAGTTACATCTCTTTGTTCTGTCTATGGCTAGAGCAGAACAGAGCATCAGAGACAAGAGATGAAGTCTTCAAGCCATGAATTGCTCTTGTTACCGGAAGTATTCAAGCCATGAATGCTCTTGTCACCGGAGGAACTAAAGGGATCAGGTTTGGCTAACAAGTCTAATGTTTCTTGCATTACAAGAAAAAAACCTTATTCTTGCTTACACATGCATCTTTGTGCAACCAAAGGTGCTAGAAGAGCTAACTCCATTGTTCCTTGAGTCAATGTTGATGTGTCTTCCTGCAGCTTCCAGTTAACTGATCTTTCCCTTTCACCCAACGGCTCAGAATCCACGGAATAGCTGTGTGGTGGGACATGAAAGATTGTCCGATTCCAAAGGGTTATGATGCTCGTCGGGTCCGTTCGAGTATAGAAAGGGCGTTCAAGAAACTAGGCTACTCCGGTCCTGTCTCCATCACTGCCTATTGTGACCAAAGGCGAACCCCTGATCACCTCCTGCGAGGGCTCTCTTCCACGGGAGTCGATGTTGCACATTGCATTACCGGTTAGTCCAACTGTTATCGATCTCTCTCTGGAATTTAGGCTTTTGATTTTAACTATCCCTAGTGAAATTCTTTCCTTTTACTGAAAGAGCAAACACATGCTCAGTCATGTTTTCGGATATACTGGAATGGCGACGTCATAATCCTCCTCCGGCTACAATGATGATCATATCCATGCAGAGGTTTCTGTTTCGGTGTCTTTAATTTACACAAATAGATCACAGAGAGTCTCTGCGACGAAACCTATGACTTCTCCTCTTCAACCTCCATGTTATTGTGTTACTTCTCTGTTTTCTTCTTTTATTATCTACTTGTAACTTTAGCCCCAAAAATAATTTTTATATTTAAGGACTTGTAGATATCATGACAATTAATTTAAGATTCTAAATGGCAGCCACGGTTTTTATCCAAAAAAAAGAAAATGGCAGCCACGGTTGAAATGGTTAGGTTAGTACTTTAAGGCTCTGAACGGTAATATTGTATTAGGAGATGGAATATATGCGGGACGGTCTTGAATGATAACAAAAATATATCTATATATATATACATAACATCAAGTAACAAAAAGATACACATAACTAAAATTTGTTTAGGTCTAAATCTCATTTTTAGCTCGTTTACAGACTCATTTAAACATGATCTTATATCATGTGACATAACGTTTGTGTCGAAGAGACGAAGTCTCCCGGGATCCACCACAGGTTGGGTTTTGAGGTATGATGTTGTTACAGTAATTGGTATATTTTAGAGTCAATGTCTAATAAGCTCCTCTCGACTTAGTCAACGGCCATTTACTCCTTTCTTTATTTTAAATTATTTAAAAAAAAATAAAATAGAAAAGTTAGGCAATAACATTATAAGTATATTTAATTCTAACAAAATTATCAAATCAACTACGTATGTTATAGTTATAGCATGAATATGTATGTCCTAATTGTACCAGTTAGGTATGTAGTTATACTATTTATATCATAGTTGTACCGTCTTTTGTAGTTGTTCTAGTTGTACCAATATACATAGTTATACCAATTGTACTCTAGTTGGTCCAAATGAGGAGTATGGTCAGACAAATGAGGAGTACGCCGATCAGGAGTAAGGTAAGATTGGAGTATATCAGACATTGGTCATATATAGTCGTCATCAGATTAGCTAGATTATATCTATATCACCGATGTAAAATAAAAATAAAAAAATTATCCCCCATAAATGCTTATTTGGGATATTTCATATTTAAAGTAAATAAATAAAATTAATCGTTAGATCATCGTGACCATATGTAAAAATTAAATATGCATGTGGTAACATAAGGTTGACAACTTAGGGTTTCATGGCGAAGTTTTTTCAACTCGATTCCTTTCACGAACAACTGAATTACGTGTAGGTAACTCCGTAGATTGGATTCCGGCTTGGATTCATTAACGTTATCCATGTGAAAAGAGTCATATATAATCGTCATCAAATTAGTTAGATTATATCCATATCACCGATGTAAAAAAAAAAAAAAAAATGACCCCCCCATAAATACTTATTCGGATATTTCATATTTAAAATAAATAAATAAAATTAATCATTAGATCATCGCAGCCATATGTAATGTAACCATCATATCAATTTTTTAGATTGCTTTATAGTCGACAACAAATCTAATGTCCAAATATTATGTCATGTAAATATCTATTCACTAGAGAAAAAACGTAACGTCATAGTCTCTTGAATCCTTCAAGATCATCATATAGCTTACTAAGAGCCTATTTATTTTTGTCTAGCAATGTTAACAGATTTTGTCTTGATTGGAGGTGAACATGGCAAAGATTAATCAGTTTACAGATTATGACTTCAAAATTATTTTTCCACCGACAGATAAAACTCACCAAAAGTACGTATGTGTTGCTCAATCCATGAATAAGAGTGTGATGCAATTTCTCTATGCTCATGTTGTGTGTACTGTATTCAATGTTTTCTCTCCGATTAATTACAAGCAGATAAGATAACTAATAATGTTATTTTTCTCTTTCAAATAGGTGTAATCCAATGATACTTATCAAGTCTTGGGTTGGGATCTGGCCCGGCTACAACAAGAGACGAAATACAACTTTTTCGGGCTTCTTCAGTTAGCTTATGCTTCATCTCCGTCCTGGTCACTTCTGCCGAGTGGGTCTGGGATAGCTTATTAGTGTCCGCCGACGAGACCAGAAGAGCATTTGTCCTGAAAAAGTGCAGTGAATTATCTGCCATGTTTTATTGCAAATCGTGCTCTTTCGATTGCCAATGCCTGGCGAGTTTCAGGAAGCATCTCTTGAGTAAAAAGCATGTACTGGGAGTAAGCGTCCTTTCTTTCTCGCTCTCTGCTTGTATCAGTACATTGAGCAACAACATGTTTATCTTTTTCCACTCTATGTCAAGCAGGAGGTTGATCACCCTGGGAATGGAGAACTTGACCCTGTAACGAGGTTGTGGGGAAAGAACTACGCCGCAAAGCCTGAATACGCCACAGCTCAAATAGCCGTGTGGTGGGATATGAAAGGCTGCCCGATTCCGGATGGTTATGATGCTCGTCAGATCCGTCCCATTATAGAAGGAGCGTTCAAGAGACTAGGCTACTCTGGTCCTGTCTCCATCACTACCTTTGGAGACCAAACACAAACCCCTGATCACCTCCTGCGAGCGCTCTCTTCCACCGGAGTCGATTTTGCACATACCATTCCCGGTTAGTCAACTGTTATCAATCTCTCTGTGGAATTTAGGCTTTTGATTTTAAGCATCCCTAGTGAAATTCTTTCCTTTTACTGAAACAGAAAGGATAGCCTCGCGCATGGCTTCGGATATGATGCTTTGGCGATGTCATAATCCTCCTCCGGCTACAATTATGCTCATATCCGATCAGGTGGAAGAATTCTTCTCTGATGGTCTTGTCCGGCAACAACAACATGAGAAATACAACCTTTGTCTGGCTTATTCATGTAGGCCTTACAAAATGTCAGTCCTGGTCACTTCTGCTGAGTGGCTTTGGGATAGCTTACTGACAGGTGTTTGTTTGTCCTCTCATCATCCACTACTATTGAAATAATTACGCTGTGTTTGAGCTATAGCTTTTTCTTTTCCACAATTTCAGACAGAGAACACAATTTCTTCAGAAGTGCAGTGGAAGGGTTGTATCTACCGGAATGTTTCATTGCAAATGGTGTTTTTCTGATTGCAAAGGCCTTGATAATTTCAGCAAGCATCTCTCAAGTAAAGAACATCTCTCAAGTAAAGAACATTTACTGGAAGTAAGCATCCTCTCTCTCTGCTTGTATCAATACATGGTTTCTTTGTCTAACCTTTTGAGCAACAACCTGTTTAACTTTTTTCAGGAGGCTAGTATGTAATCGTCTATGCGTTTTCCAACCGCGAGCGAATGCAAAGGCTAAAGGCAAGTTTTTCTTAATGATAATTGTAGATTTTCAACAGAGAACATCCAATTTCTTATAAATAGAAAGCATGAATAGTTTTTTTTTACTAGCTTTGGTTTTTGCTAAAAAGCCCTAAAACATTGAAAAAATAGTGCGAGTTTGTTTGTCTTTGAATGGTTCTAGTGCATGTTTCCTTTCATGCTCACATCATGTTTTTGCACTATAATTTTTCGTTAACTCGTCCAAGTCATGAGACAAGTGGAAGGCAAGATAATGAATAGCTTTACGTTCCCTTAAAGAAGAAAGGACAGAACATACTCGGAGAACAGTGACAAATGTTGCCTGGTCAGGTAGAGCACCACCATGACGCATTTCTTTGTTGAACTTGAAAGCCTCCTCATAAAAACCATCCTCTGCACCAGAGGCTGTTAGATGAATTGATTCTGCACCAGAGTCTTGTGAACACACACACACTCTCTTACTTTATGTTGTAAGCTATATATACTTCGTACCCTTAACTAGTGTGTCTATACAAAACTTGTCGGATTCTAGGGTGAATGGAAAAGAGGGTTTCTTGTACCTTTGTTTAATTGGATGTGTTTGGGTTCAGATCAAGTTAAAAGCTTTTGCAAATACAGTACAACTCTATAAATTAATAATCATCATAAATTAATAAAATGTTCCGGTCTCAAGTCGGGGCAATGTAAAAATTACCAAAATTCGATAAAATGATAAGATAATAATTTTTTTGAAACTTCTATTTAAAATATGATCCCAATAATAATATAAATTAATAATTATATATAATCATGCATATATATATAACTATGATAATGTACTAAAACATGGTTTTAATGATTTTGGTTGACTTAAAGGTGAAATCGCTTTAGAGTTTATCTTTAACTTTACTTGCTGCATCCAAAACTTTAGGGATTGTTTTCTCGGAATGTATCCTAAACTTGTGAAAAGTTTTAGACAACATAATTGATTTTTTACACATAACTTTTTTTAAATGTATACATCAACATAAAAGACAATAATCATAATTTCTTCTAAATTTTATGCATAAGAACGTATATCCATTTAATAATTAGATAGTTTATTATGATATTAACATCTATTCTATTGCGATAATCGAAAATTTTACTCCTAATTTCAAGTTAATATATGTCGTTTTTGCAAATGACTTCATTAAGTTCCTTAATAGAACATCATTCGGAAAAAAATTAAGAAAATTATTACCTAAAAACATTTTCCTCTGTAAATTAATATGTATTAATTTAACGATAATTTATATCTTTCTAAATTAATAATTTTTCAAAGTCTCAAAATTATTAATTTATAGAGATTTTACTGTAGTTCTTGTTTCCAAATTACATAGAGATTAGACCTACGAAGTCCCATCATCAGTTACATCATTAAACTGTCCCATTAAAAATAAACCCGTGATATTGGAAGATGCATCATTAGTTACGTGATCACTTTCTCCATTAAACCTGATAAAATTCTTATGTTTAGTTTGACCTCTCTCATGTCTCATCTGTCTACTAACCGAGACCACCATCACCCCACGTCACTTGGTACGACATCGTATTTCCCAATTATTCATGACCTCGTACCATTATAAATACCCAGTTTCATATCATCACATCCCACAAAAATTACAACAAACAGAAACATCTACAAACAAAGATGACTAGAGCAGAACAGAGCATGAGAGACAAGAGATGGAGTCTTCAAGGCATGAACGCTCTTGTCACCGGAGGAACCAAAGGAATCGGGTTTGGCTTCCAAAGTCTCATGTTTCTTGCATCACAAGAAAAACAAAATCCTATTTCTCTTACACATACATCTCTCTACTACTTCTTATATCTAAATCTTGTTGACCAATATTTAGGCATGCAATATCAGAGGAACTTGCAAGTCTTGGAGCAAGAATTCATACATGTGCCAGAGACGAAACTCAGCTTAACCAGTGTTTACGAGAATGGGAAACCAAAGGCTTTAATGTGACTGGCTCAGTCTGTGATATATCTTCTCGTGCCGAGAGAGAGAAACTGATGCAAACTGTCTCTTCTCTCTTTGAAGGAAAACTCAACATCCTCGTATGTCTTCTTGACTCTTTTCACCACCAGATTTTGTATCAAAAACCATATACTAATTTTGTGTATATGTAGATAAACAATGTAGGCACATGTGTGACAAAGCCAACTACAGAATACACAGCAGAAGATTTTTCTTATCAAATCTCAACAAATTTGGAGTCTGCATATCATTTGTGTCAGCTTGCTCATCCTCTACTCAAATCCTCTGGATCAGGGAGTATTGTCTTCATTTCCTCCGTTGCTGGAGTTGTGTCATGTAGCGTCGGATCCATCTATGGTGCAACGAAGGGAGCTATTAGTCAGCTCGCGAGGATCTTAGCATGCGAATGGGCTAGCGATAACATTAGAGCTAACTCCATTGCTCCTGGAGTCATTGCATCTCCTGCAGCTAAAGATGTAAAACTCTAAACAACACTTTTTTAAAACAATTATATATTTCATGTAAATTGGTTGGTTCTTCCTTTGTTAATTGAACTGAATGTGATGGATATTGTTCAGTTTATACAAGGAGAGGAGTTTGCTAAGAATATTGCGCCGAATATACCAATGCGCCGCGCAGGAGAGCCAGAAGAAGTGGCTGCAACAGCTGCGTTTCTTTGTCTTCCTGCAGCTTCTTACATTACGGGTCAAACCATTTGTGTTGATGGAGCTCTCTCTGTTCATGCTTTCTAATTACCTCTTTCTTCCATTGCTTGTTGTAATTTGATTCCTATGTTTGACTCACTTGCTTTTGGAGTTTCATATTATTATAAATAAATCTCTTTGCTTGTAAAGAGACCTTGTACTTTCTTTTGATTTGAATAATAAACATAGACCTTTCTCTTACACTTTCCTTTAACTTTTGTATTCTTTGAGAATAAAGAAAAGTTAAGAAACTTAGGCTTCTAAATAACAGAATGAAGAAATGGCTGTGCAATGGCTGGATGCTTAATAATCCACGAAATTATATGTTTAATTCATAGAGTTTTTGGATCGAAGGAAGAAGACTCCATCTTTCATATCTTCGATATAGAGAAGAATTCTTAACCCTTCCTTCTTCTATTTTTTCTCTATGATTTTTTCTACTCAATCATCACCTTGCTTGATTTCCGTTATGATCTCGGAGTAGATTCGTTTGTTAGGTTATAGGAACGTGTTCTTAGTACCTCCGAAAGTGTTCACGAAAGTGTTCTTAATAACTCCGTAGATTGGATTCCGGCTTGGATTCATTAACGTTATCCATGTGAAAAGAGTCGTATATAATCGTCATCAAATTAGCTAGATTATATCTATATCACCGATGTAAAATAAAAATAAAAAAAATTATCCCCCATAAATGCTTATTCGGGATATTTCATATTTAAAGTAAATAAATAAAATTAATGGTTAGATCATCGCGGCCATATGTAAAAATTAAATCTGCATGTGGTAACATAAGGTTGACAACTTAGGGTTTCATGGCGAAGTTTTTTCAGCTCGATTCCCTTTACGAACAATTGAATTACGTGTAGGTAACTCCGTAGATTGGATTTCGGCTTGGATTCATTAACGTTATCCATGTGAAAAGAGTCGTATATAATCGTCATCATATTAGTTAGATTATATCCATATCACGGTTGTAAAATAAAAATAAAAAAAATTATCCCCCCATAAATACTTATTCGGAATATTTCATATTTAAAGTAAATAAATAAAATTAATCGTTAGATCATCGCGGCCATATGTAATGTAACCATCATATCAATTTTTTAGATTGCTTCAACAAATCTAATGTCCAAATATTATGTCATGTAAATATCTATTCACTAGAGAAAAAACGTAACGTCATAGTCTCTTGAATCCTTCAAGATCATCATATAGCTTACTAAGAGCCTATTTATTTTTGTGTAGCAATGTTAACATATTTTGTCTTGATTGGAGGTGAACATGGCAAAGATTAATCAGTTTACTGATTATGACTTCAAAATTATTTTTCCACCGACAGATAAAACTCACCAAAAGTACGTGTGTGTTGCTCAATCCATGAATAAGAGTGTGATGCAATTTCTCTATGCTCATGTTGTG
The DNA here is from genome assembly GCA_900128785.1 of Arabis alpina. Lineage (NCBI taxonomy): Eukaryota > Viridiplantae > Streptophyta > Magnoliopsida > Brassicales > Brassicaceae > Arabis > Arabis alpina. Next base: position 4,372,060 of record LT669790.1, on the reverse strand, counting down.
TGTACTGTATTCAATGTTTTCTCTCCGATTAATTACAAGCAGATAAGATAACTAATAATGTTATTTTTCTCTTTCAAATAGGTGTAATCCAATGATACTTATCAAGTCTTGGGTTGGGATCTGGCCCGGCTACAGCAAGAGACGAAATACAACCTTTTCGGGCTTCTTCAGTTAGCTTATGCTTCATCTCCGTCCTGGTCACTTCTGCAGAGTGGGTCTGGGATAGCTTATTAGTGTCCGCCAACGAGACCAGAAGAGCATTTGTCCTGAAAAAGTGCAGTGAATTATCTGCCATGTTTTATTGCAAATCGTGCTCTTTCGATTGCCAATGCCTGGCGAGTTTCAGGAAGCATCTCTTGAGTAAAAAGCATGTACTGGGAGTAAGCGTCCTTTCTCTCTCGCTCTCTGCTTGTATCTGTACATTAAGCAACAACATGTTTATCTTTTTCCACTCTATGTCAAGCAGGAGGTTGATCACCCTAGGAATGGAGAACTTGACCCTGTAACGAGGTTGTGGGGAAAGAACTACGCCGCAAAGCCTGAATACGCCACAGCTCAAATAGCCGGATGGTTATGATGCTCGTCAGATCCGTCCCATTATAGAAGGAGCGTTCAAGAGACTAGGCTACTCTGGTCCTGTCTCCATCACTACCTTTGGAGACCAAACACAAACCCCTGATCACCTCATGCGAGCGCTCTCTTCCACTGGTGTCGATTTTGCACATACCATTCCCGGTTAGTCAACTGTTATCAATCTCTCTGTGGAATTTAGGCTTTTGATTTTAACCATCCCTAGTGAAATTCTTTCCTTTTACTGAAACATAAAGGATAGCCTCGCGCATGGCTTCGGATATGATGCTTTGGCGATGTCATAATCCTCCTCCGGCTACAATTATGCTCATATCCGATCAGGTGGAAGAATGCTTCTCTGATGGTCTTGTCCGGCAACAACAACATGAGAAATACAACCTTTGTCTGGCTTATTCATCTAGGCCTTACAAAATGTCAGTCCTGGTCACTTCTGCTGAGTGGCTCTGGGATAGCTTACTTGAAACGACCCGACCCGTTTTTTTTTTTTTTTTTAAAACATTAACCCTTGGTCTCGGATTAGCATTCCCATAAATGTTATCCTCAACGACCAAGCAACTCAAGAAACAATCAACAGCGGATAACACAATAATAAACCAAGTATCCATTTCATTAAAGATACTAAACCAGTTCAACACATTACCAAATCACTAAAACCAACAACCTAGCGGAGTTCTAAAACAGAAAGGAAACAATAACAAATCAAACAGCAACTCCCAACACGAGACCCTAGATCATCTCCCTCTTCGTTGCCATGATTCCACGATCACAATTTGCCTTTACCTGCATCACATGGTTAAAAGAGATGCGTGAGTATTATCACAAATACCCAGTGAGACGGTCCTCCCATCTACGACTGCGCACACAGACGCGATGAACCCGCTCAGGCAAACACGCATCAAACAACACACAAAGCAAACACAACAACACGGCTCAACCACAGCCCAACAGGCAGCCTATCGATCGACACTACCACTAGGTGTCGATCGACAGCCCTGTTCACGCCTGTCGATCGACACACCCACGGTGCCTGTCGATCGACAGCTCCACAGGACCCTGTCGATCGACACAACCTCTAGGTGTCGATCGACAGCTCCTCGATCACCTGTCGGTCGACACAACCTCTAGGTGTCGATCGACAGCCTCGTGTGACCCTGTCGATCGACACACCCAAGGGCTGTCGATCGACAGGTCATCGCAGATTCATAGGAGATCGACCAATTATCCTCTCGGATCGATTCCTCCTCTGCGATAACACGAAACCTGCACAACAAACACAATCCAACATCCATACACCACAAAACACACAGAAACAACATCAATCATCGCATGATGTTGGATTGTGTTTGTTGTGCAGGTTTCGTGTTATCGCAGAGGAGGAATCGATCCGAGAGGATAATTGGTCGATCTCCTATGAATCTGCGATGACCTGTCGATCGACAGCCCTTGGGTGTGTCGATCGACAGGGTCACACGAGGCTGTCGATCGACACCTAGAGGTTGTGTCGACCGACAGGTGATCGAGGAGCTGTCGATCGACACCTAGAGGTTGTGTCGATCGACAGGGTCCTGTGGAGCTGTCGATCGACAGGCACCGTGGGTGTGTCGATCGACAGGCGTGAACAGGGCTGTCGATCGACACCTAGTGGTAGTGTCGATCGACAGGCTGCCTGTTGGGCTGTGGTTGAGCCGTGTTGTTGTGTTTGCTTTGTGTGTTGTTTGATGCGTGTTTGCCTGAGCGGGTTCATCGCGTCTGTGTGCGCAGTCGTAGATGGGAGGACCGTCTCACTGGGTATTTGTGATAATACTCACGCATCTCTTTTAACCATGTGATGCAGGTAAAGGCAAATTGTGATCGTGGAATCATGGCAACGAAGAGGGAGATGATCTAGGGTCTCGTGTTGGGAGTTGCTGTGTGATTTGTTATTGTTTCCTTTCTGTTTTAGAACTCCGCTAGGTTGTTGGTTTTAGTGATTTGGTAATGTGTTGAACTGGTTTAGTATCTTTAATGAAATGGATACTTGGTTTATTATTGTGTTATCCGCTGTTGATTGTTTCTTGAGTTGCTTGGTCGTTGAGGATAGCATTTATGGGAATGCTAATCCGAGACCAAGGGTTAATGTTTTTTAAAAAAAAAAAAAAAAACGGGTCGGGTCGTTTCAGTTTGGTATCAGAGCCCTTACGATTTTAGGACGGGCTAGAACTGCTAGGATTGAATTTGGTAAAT